>JAIFZK010000009.1:1296666-1945000 GCA_027481765.1 Tenualosa thibaudeaui
ATGATTTCCTCCCACCATGTGCTTTTCAGTCCCATCACCCCTGAAGTGCGGTGGCTCTTTGACATCTGTCTTCATCACTAACTTTACTCCAGTCATGTTAGTCAGAACATCCCTGACCCATGTTCAGACTAGGTGTGGCAGTGGGCTGTCTATCTTGACCATCAACAGATTTATGCAGTTGACTATTTGGTGAGCTAACTGTGAAATGAAGTGTCCATGTCTGCAGTGTTAACCCCTTGACTAAGAAGCATCATAAGATGGTCACCAGCTCAATGAGCAAAAACATAGTTTAAACCAGCAAACCATCATAATCTAGTTGGGGTGTTTTTTTTTCAGATAGGCAGTACCTCCACAATGGTGACTGGTACCGAATTGCACTGTAGCTGGGATTAGTCTGCAAAGTTACAGTGTTGTTCTGGGACATGTTCTAAATGTCCCAGACATTTCCCAGACATGCTCTAAAAGGTGCTGACCCCTATGGAGTTACATTTGTGCCTCTTTTATGAGCGAGCAGTAGAACAATTTGAGCACAAAAAAAAGAAAGAAATTGAGCACACAGGAATCTATCCTGTGCTCCATAAATGTCTTTTCATGTTTGCTAAGATCCCTTTCATTCAGGTTTATTCTACATGCTCACATAAACTGTTCCTCAGTATGTACTTTTGTTGGGGTATTACATGCTGTTGGATCTATTGCCAGTAGCCCTTTTTTCAGTTTAGGGCTTAGGTAAGGCTAGAATTATGAACTATGACATAGTTCACTGTTGTTAGGAGTGGCGGACCAAATGTCATGTTTTTCTAGAAGCCATTATTATTAGCATTCTGAAACTGAATAGAAGATGGACGTTATTGCACATAGATATTGATTCCTGTTTGCTCAACTACAAGTTTATCAATACTTTTTTCTGCGCTCAATATTGTTCTACTGCTCGCTCAAGAGGCACAAATGAAATTCCATAGACCCCTGCATTATAGAACAGGGCACTAGCACTACAGCACCTTGGTCTCCTGAGTAGGATCCTTAAACAGTTACTATAAGCAACCTGTAACTTTTGTAGACTTGCCTACAGAAGGGTGCAGTGTACAGTGGAGTGCAGCATGCTTTGAAAAAAGTTTGATTTTTACTTAATTTACTTAAACACATATGGAACATTATCTTCGGCATATAACATGAGAGACTGCCTATAGCCTATATATCATCATCATCATCATCATCAGATATCTGGTCTGCAATGGTATTTTGTTTTCTTACAGACACCCAAGACTTGTCCTGACAGACAGAAGTCTGGAAAACACAGCTGTTTGCCACCTTTAGTTCTCAAAACACTCTTTATAGCATATTGCATGTCATAATTCATCCCAAACTCAGAACATTTATTCAGTAACTGCTGAAAGCCAGTACTGCTAAGAGAGAGAATAGCCAAGTCATTAGCATACATGGTTTACCAAAGTGCTACCCATCGTACAACCAGTTTTGCATTCATTTTGTTGTTTGGATAATTCATCCATGTACAAGTTAAACAGAGTTGGTGAAAATAGCCCCCCTGACACACATCATTACTTATACCAAAGGAAGCAGAGACACTGTTATGATTAACTGTCAAATGCCTTAGAGGCATCAATAAAACCAATTAAGAGAAGAATTCTGCCTCATGTACATATGTGTTGCCTCCCTCAAGGCGTAAATACACATATCTGTACCAAGCTTTAAAGCCAAACTGATTATGAGTGGTACCCAAATAATGACTAATGTGATCAAGTAAAATCCTCTCCAAGATTTTGGACAATACACTGGCTAAGGTTATTGACCTATAGTTATCCACACTACCAACTTTGCCTGCCTCGTCCTTGATGACGGGGTGTCACTAGAGTGACGCACAACATGGAATAAGGCAGCAGTCCATGAGTCATGAAGCCAATAAAACAAATGGCAAGTAGTGCTACAGCCCTAGGACTTGCAAACCTGACATGTGGTCAGAGCCACTTGCTTTATTATCAGCTAGCTATTTTAATGCATGATGTACTTCACTAAAAGTAAGTAGTGTATCCCTGTTGGAGATATTACTCATTTCATAGGGGTGACTCTTCACACAGTTATCATAGTGTAGGAATTATGGTGCTTGGTCATGGTGCATGCTGCTTAAGTGACATTACCAAAGATCCTGAAATCCCTCTTTTTACAATCGAGCTGCAGGAAATACGTACCTCTCCTAGCCAAGTAAAACCAACAAATGTAACAAAAAAGTTGCAGTAATGAATGTTGACATAATATTTTGTTATGAGTAATGAAACTTGAATGTTGGGAGGTATTGCTAGTGGAGAGAGCTAACAGGCTAACTTGGAAACTGTGAATTTAACATCAGGCAAACGGCAAACGTATATGTTATATCAACATCTCAACCGGCTGGGTTGAGATCCTGAAGAATGCAAGGTCACATTTCATATTGCTATTTCAAATGAACATTGAAAATACACTGGATATATTTACTGGCTCGGTATAGGGGAATTAGCTTGATGTTACCATAGCACAGACTCTGTTGACAACAAAAGGGCTATTGAGCAATTAGAGTCTTGGCAGGATCACCATCTGTCACTTTCTCAAGCTTACAGCAAACAATCTGGCACTCTTAAGACTAGAGATCCTGTTCAACTGTTTCCTTTCTCTGCAGTTGTTTCACAATAAAAGTCCTTACTATTTCATGATTAAACAATTGAACTATTTAAACTAGTAAACAATTTACCTATTTAAAGTAATCAATTATTTAACTATTTAAACTATCCAACTATAAAATGTCATCAACTATGATGCAGGATAACTGTTTCCTCTGCCTACAACTGTTTCAAAATACAAGTCCTCACTGCAATATTCCTTTTTTTAAAATAATAATAAACATAAACTATTCAACGTTCAGTTGTCATCAAGTATGACTTCAGCCAAATATATTACACCACCCCCCACCTAACAACCACTGAAAAAAAGCATCTATGTCAGTTTCCATATCACTTAACCTAATCAAATTACCAACCACTATAGTAATGCTTATTTCTGATGGTAGCCACCATGGACTCCCTAGCAACAACCTAGCAACCACCTCAAGTACCCTAGCAACAACCTAGCAGCCACTTCCAATGTTGCAACCTAGCAACCAACATGATTAACCTAGCAACCAGCATAGCAGCCACCATAGCTACCCTAGCAACAACCTAGCAACCAGTTCCACAGTTACATCCTAGCAACCAACATAGCAACAGACATAATTAACCTAGCAACCAGCATAGCAACTACTCCAGTTACTATTGCATTACAACTACCCTAACAACAGCATAGCGACCATCTCAAATATCCTAGCAATAGCCTAGATACCACTTCCTCAGTTACAACCTAGCAACTAACATGTCTTAATTAGCATCCAGCATTGCAAAAACTCTGTTACCATAGCCACTACCATAACTATCCAACCATAACAATCCTACTACTAACCTAGATACCAATGTCATAATGCAGAGGCAGTTCAATGTGCTATAGTGAATAATAGAAAATACAATTACATAAAATGATTGAGAAAAAAATAAACTGAATAAAATTATTGAAATATAAAAACATAATTTTATGAGAATCAGGTTAATGAAGACCACTCATGAACCACCTTTCCGCAGAAAAGAAGAGAGCTCAAACCCATGTTGGACCAAATCCATTCATGGTACTGACACCTAAGCACAGAGATCGTCAATCCCCCTTTTCCAAGAGCTGATTCTGAGTCAAACTTCACTGACCCAGTCAGTGACAACAGTCAGCTTAATAGCAACTACACAAAAGACTCGCTCACCCAACAAAACAAAAACTGAAAGGAATGAATGAATAGGAATTTCACATCACATAAAAAAGAACCTTGTGAATTCTTCATAGGGTGTTGTTATTGCCATTTTTTCAGGCCTAATAAATAAAACAATTGGGATGATAGTTTTGCTGACCTGTGCACGCATTCTTTGCTGTAAGGTATACATCATCAAAATAGCGCGCCTGCACTTGAAAATCCCCACTACACCTCTTCATAGGTACTGGCCATTTTCTTGTGATTCAAGATGTTGAATAAATTAAATTGATAACTATAGACCAGAATCCAAGCAGTTTCATATAGGCATGCTGTATGCTAACAGTAGGTAACGTAAGATTCTTGTTGACAGGATCTATGCAAACAAATTTGCTTATCCAGGTCAATTGGCAAACATGTTACATGCCTATACATGCCTGCAAATGACTCGGGCATTGTAAAGGCCAATTCAGACCGAAGATTTACAACAAGACCAGCTGCAGCATTCAGCTCAGATGCAAAACCCTCTAAATCCATTTTCAGGAATATGCAAAAATTGTGTTGTCTTTATAATAGTAAAGTAATCGCTGTCAAACTATCAGGTAATCTCTATCAAACTGCAGTTTGAATGTTATCAATATCAATATCAAGCCAGAACAATCCAATTGTAGTTGGACTGATAATAGTTAATTCAATGAAGTTTAATTCAATTTAATCAAATCAAAATTATACAATATATTTCTGTGAATCATCACAAATGGACTTTGAGGGTTTTGCATCTGAACTCTTCATGAATTACTGTGTCTACTTTTCAGGAAATTGCTGAACAGGGAATATACTATATGATGTATAAAATATTATTTTAATGGTGTACTATCAAAAATTTTATGAATTAATTCATCCATAGGGATGACTATTTATTTATTAAAAGAAATGTATTAAAATGTATTTTACATGGTATTTATTTCCAATTTTCTCTTTTTGTCTCATCTTTTTGCTCTTTCTAAAGTTTCCCTCCTTTGCTGATTACCTTGTGAAGACACAATGGTTGCTCTTTCTTTCACTTTGCTTTTATCTCTGCACCTTTTATTGTTTTGTCGACTGGATGTGTCTGCCTCTCTTAGTATCTCTCTATCAGCTCAGGGGAACAGCAGCAGTGGCAGTGGGATCTCCAGCAGTGTTCCTCCAAAACGTTCCTGCACTGAGCTGGTAGTATGTAAACCAGGAATTTTGCTACCTGTGTGGCTACCAAATGACCCAGGCACGGGTGAGCAAGCAGGACGGGCAGCGCTCTACTTCAGCTGCCTCCTGTATATGTTTCTTGGTGTGTCAATCATCGCAGACCGCTTCATGGCTGCCATTGAGGTCATCACCTCACAGGTATACTGCTTCTTCTCGATTGCTTTCAAGTGGGAGTGGAGAGAGTACTTCCTAATCAAAACAAAATAACACAAATCAAACTATAGGTTTAAACTGTAACCCCACACTGACATTTGTCACAGAATTAGCCGAGGCCACCAAACCACAAGGGGTTTTATTAATTATGTAGTTAGAGTGCACCCCCGACCTTTTAACAAAATCAGCTGTTTTGTGTGCTCTGGCCATGCTGAATGTGAATTTGAATGTGTACAGTGAACAGTGAACATTTGGGGTAGTGCTATCTATTTCAGTCATGCCCGTTGGAAATTGTTGTTTTCGAAGCCATGTAATTCCAAATCCGGTATAAGGCAAAATGCATCATCTGTCCCCATAGGGTCTATTTTGAGTCAAGAATAAACCAAGAGTACATACACAGCACAAACTACATCTTTTCTGGAAGCCTATTTAACATGCATTGAGGGTCAGTTCACTCTGACTCCATTTGGCCTCAGCCTAATGGTTAAGATTTTTAGACTGACATCAAAATTCATGAGGGCAATCCTAGGGATGTACGACAGAACCAACTTTTTTGGTTCTGTTACTGATTTCGATATCTGGATTTTCCATGTTGGTTGATGGCTGATAATGATCCATTGTCACCATTGAATTAATAAACCTCACCATGTGGAAGAGACTAAAGGCACTAGCCATCACCCTAGTGTAGCAGTGGTCTGTGCAACCTCAAGTGACCTCAACCTCAAGTGATTTCATAGGTGTTCTCTGAATACCTGTCATTCATACAAAAAAAATTCAACCTTGTGAGCCCGACTGCCGCACTGTGTGTCCGACAGCCACACCCATTCTTCTTCATCAAATTATTTGCTGAGTTTTTGTCACTCAGACATCACACAGCACGTGAAACTGCACAACCTGACCTTTCCAATGGTACTAGTTTCTGTTATGAATGGTTCATGAGAAGTATCATGAGAAGTATCAAAATGAATGCCATTAAGTCAGCAGCTCTACATCCATGTCATACCCATTTTTCTCTGTGTAATATCTCACAATTTCTTAACTCCTACATGGCAAACCGCATATCAAAAGAAAAGGAGATCCTACTGATTCCAATGGTGTATATCATTCCTCTGTATGATTAGCAATTCCTGTCTTGAAATTAGATCAAATTTCTGCATTGTCTCCAACCCACCCATCCACCCGCCCACCCCAAAATAAATGATTTCTTATCCATATCACAAATTGTTCTCAGACCCCTATCTGTTATATAACCTGGGCAGATGCTAAAAATGTAATTTCAGGACCCAGAATGGCAATAGAGAGGAATATGATGCAGCACTATATCTATTGTACCCCCATTCTTCTCTTTGCAAAAAAATTTAAATGAATAAAATTCTTTTTTATATTTTTGAAAATTGTCAAGTCGTACAGTATCCCACCATCACAATTCTTATATTGCCAGATCCCAAGACAACCTCCTCTATCCCAAATGTTAAAAGATATTTGTACTGGTATTCTTCCAATGTTGAGAGATCTGCTAAAAAACTTCAAGACCAAATGTGTTGATGGTCCTTATAATGACTGAGATAAGATCTTAAAAGTAGTGAAATTATGCCAAAAGGTAAGTAAGTGAAAGTAGCCTATGGCTCAAAGGGTAAAGCTATCTGAATTGCAGTTCCTAAAAAATATAGCCTAAGCAAGCCTGGCAATTTGCATCTCGTCTCTAGGCAACTTCTGCATTCTGCATTGGATTTGGTTTGGATGGCATTTGAAAAAAAACCCCACTGATTTCTGCATCATATGCCTCCTACATCAACATCTAAAAGGTTAGGAAACGCTTTTGCAGTTTTTTTCTATATTTGGGTCTCTGGGGGTTAGAGCAGTTATGGGTTGGTCTACCTAATTCATTCATCACAACCATAGGTTTTGCCTGGATCCTTAATAAAAATGTAGTTCCAAACAAATAGGCCTCATCTGAAGTATACTATACACACACACACTCACACACACACATACATATGTACAGGAACATACGTCAGAGGAGGCCTATTTGTTTGGAAGTACATTTTTATTTAGGATCCAGGACACAGCACACAGTAAAAGCACAGTGACACAGGTAGACAAAAGGTACGCTAACAGGTTAATTCAGGTGTAATTACCTGGTTGTTCGTTCAACTTAACCTACAGTAAACAACCTAATTTCACATTATCTTTATAATTTTACTAACAGCACTTATAAATCCATGTTTTCATACATCTACACCTCACATGTGCACCTAGCATGTCAATTTTTTGCAAGCGACTTAAGCAGTATTCACATGGCATGGTAGCACTTGCTGTTGCCGTCATTGTTTCAGTCCGATAACCGATTCAGCATTGATATCTGATCCAAATATCGTATTGGTGCATCCCCTAGGCCATCCTCATCCTACTGGATTGAGGAAGGCTTATTTCAGCACCTGACTTGAATAACTGACTGGTTTCTGGGGATATTTCAACTCAACTGAATCATACAGGCTCCAGACATTTTTTGTGTTTATTGTCATATAGTTCAGGACATTCAGACTCGTCATGTATAGTCTGAATGGTAAATTTTAACCTGAAGTGATGAAGTAGTAGTTTTAGTCATTTGAGATCTGGATACCCGAAACTGAAACTACTCGTTTAACTACATTTCTGAGTAGTGTGGCTGTAGCGAAGCTATTTTCTGAATCTCATAGCTTTTCATTAGTTTAGCTATTTTTTGGCCATCTAGTGTGGTAGTTTTCCCATAAGATACATTTTAGAGCATCAGCTCACAGCAGCACATTTGCCATCTTAGCCATGAATGGAAGAACAGTTCTTGGCAAAAATGTGATACATTTGTTGCATGAGAGGTACCATAATTTTTTTAAAATGTCCACAGGTATACAAAAAACTATTTTATGCACATTACAGTACATTTAAATAGTAAAAATATATTTGAAAGCATTATATATTAAAAAAGCTGTAGTGTAAAATGCTGTAGGCATCATAAAAATACTGTGTAAACATAGGGAAATCAGGTGTTTTAGGACCCAATAAAGCATACACATGCACACACTATTCTCCCATATATTCTATCCTGGGCATGGAATGTGGAAATAACATCCAAAGGTTAGTGCTTTAAAAACATTTTATCTACATAACTATTATTTAGGCACTATTGTATGTCTACTGGAGGGACCAGTAGTTTGGCCACTAATAGAAACTTAGTAGAAGGTTGGATCATTTCTTTTTTTATTTATAGGCCTTTTTTGTAAATTACAAAATAGCTTCACATGTAGTAAGGTACTTTGCCATTTTTTGTAACTTAGCTTGCTACATTTTGTCTTCAGGTAGCTTTAGTGTAGTGAAGTGTAAGGAAACAGTCGTCTGGCCATGATGGTCCAAGTTGAGTCACCTTTGTTACCCCCATTCTAACATTAATGGCTGTTATCCGCCTTCCCCTCTCCAGGTTCAGACACACAGCTAATCTCATTTGGAGTTGATTTTGAATACACACACATTGTTGGGTTAGTGTCTCTTTGTTGCAGGTCCTCTTTGTCGGAGGTCAGACTTGGACACACTTACTTTCACATTTACCTTCAAAGTAGCTTTTGAATTACATACTTATATAATACTTAGAGTTATTTTTCAGTCACAATGGCAGAAGCTTTAAGAGTCAACATCATCATTACAATTTCTGCATGTAATGCTTTTAAAGACTCCACAAGCCAAGATGCATGTGACCCCATTGCAGCTGCACTGCTATTTTTTGAAGCTGCACTGCTGGTTGCTGCAATCACCATAACAATTACAGCTTGTGAACTGAAGTATCTTTATTACAACCGCTAGCAGCGATAACGGACACATGGTTCCTCAAACCATGACATTTTGCCACCCAACAATACACTTGGGTGTTATATATTCATCAAATGTACAAATGAGAGGAGTTTGTTTTAAATGCCATGACCACCTGACACATGCAATAATAATAATAATAATAAAATATATATATTTGTCTTAGTTTGTTTCTATTGGCAAGTTTCCATTATGGTGGTGCTATGCGTGGCAGGCAGTTTGGGGCATATACATTATCATTATTATTGTAATATTGTAATTGTAATATTAATATTGTAATGTTGTAAATAACATTGTGGCATATCATATTTTTAAAATTTATGCTATGGATTGGATTGGTGTAAATAGTGTGTATGTGTGTGTGTGTGCATATGTGTGACTGAGTCTGATGTGTTTTTTGAGTGATCATCTGGATTAATATGGCTTTGTATGTGAGTCTCTGTGAGGTGTGTGGGTGTATATGTGTATGTGTATGTGACAAAGAAATAGAGACAGTGTGCGTGTGTGTGTGTGTGTGCGTGTATTTACTGACTGAATATTTCATTAATTTTCATATTTTATTTATTGCACAGAGAAGAATGGGGGTGCAGTAGAAACAGAACTGCATGATATTCCTCTCTGTTGCTGTTCAGGGTCCTGAAATGACAAATTACATTTGTAGCATATGGCCTGGCTATATTTCAAACAGGTCTGAGAACAACTTCTGATATGGAATTTGATGTGATTTCAAGACTGGATTACTCTGGAACTACTAATCATAGAGAGGAATGCTATATGGGATCAGTAAGATCTCCTGTTTATTTTGATATGAGGGGAGTTGCAAGAAATTGCAAGATATTACACAGAGAAGAATGGGTATGACATGGACGCACAGCAATATTAGTGACATTAATTCTGATAAATTCAACACAATTTTTTCTCAATCTTCTCATCACAGAAACTAGCAACTAGCACAATTGGAAAGGTCAGACTGTGCAGTTTCACGTAATATGTGTGTGACAAAAATCTGTAATCTGACAAAGAAGAAGTAATCAATCAAATCAATCAACTCATAGCCCAGTTGTTCCTAGGGTGTGGTGCGCCCATATTAAAGTACTACAGTGTCATCCATATGTCAGACATTTGTCATCTGGTACTTAAATGATGGTGACCTATACTTATAGCAACCTATAGCGATATGGTAGAGTGGTGTTGTCAGCAGATATCCCCACGGGTGTGGTTAGGTCGAAGTCCACAGTCACCATCATTTGAGTGTGACACATTTTGGCTTATTGTTCAGTGCCTATTTTGATCTTTCTGTGTCTCTTTTTTTCAATTTGTCTGTCAGGAAAGAGAAGTTAAAATCACAGATTCAAATGGAGAGGTAACAGTATCAAAAGTAAGAATATGGAATGAGACTGTGTCCAATCTCAGTTTAATGGCTTTAGGATCCTCTGCTCCTGAGATCCTGTTATCTGTTATAGAGGTACTATGTTCACATTCACATGCATATATGCACACAAAGCCACATATACACACTCACTTGACATTCAAGACCATGACATACAAACTTGCATGTATAAACAAATTGGACAATGTCAATATAGAATGTACATAGTACATTTAAAGCACATAGATCAACATATCATAGTTACTACAACTTGAAATTAAATATTTTATGTCCAGGTCTGTGGCCACGGCTTTGAGTCTGGGGAACTTGGTCCAGGAACCATTGTGGGAAGTGCTGCTTTCAATATGTTTGTGATTATTGGAATCTGTGTATGGACCATCCCTACTGGTGAATCACGAAAGATCAAGCACTTGCGAGTTTTTTTTATAACCGCTTTCTGGAGCATCTTTGCTTACATCTGGCTTTATATCATCCTTGCAGTCATAAGCCCTGGCATTGTTCAGGTAAGTACAGTATATATACCACCATAGATGTATGCAGTTGCTTATTTTATATTTGCGTATATTTACATTGGGGGCAAATAAGGGAATTGCAGGTTTGTTGCAATCAATAAAAGAGAAAACGCTATCAAACACTATTCAGTTCTACATGCAGTATAACATAGTGCTACTTATACCTATCTCAAGACACCTCACAGACTAGCAGGGAAGACAGTGGCTACAACTTGCGTGACATTGGTTTGCAATATGGTTGTGAAGGTCTCTTTACCCATACCATGTACCACTGGGATGCTTGGATTAATCCAGGGGGTATAAAATAAATCTCACCTACATAAAGACAAACAACAAAGAATATTTGATGCAGACTTTGTGTGAAAATGATTTTCCACATTGTTATACAGTATAATAGCATATATGTGTGTGTTTACATTTTGTTCATGCAGCAGATATGCAGTGGTGCTTGGGGTACTGGAAGGTTGTAGAGAGGTTGGGAACCACTGTTCTCCTATATTCATGTGGCATTCTACTTTTGACACATAAATTGATTTGTGGGCTTTCATGTTTTAATTGCTGTGTAGCCTATACGTGGATATCTGAGGTTAGTACCACAAACAAACACAAGTGATACATATACAGATTTGCAACATATGGGCTGCCAGCTTCACACAGGTCAAGATTTATCTCTTTACCTCCTAGATTTACCTCTGGTTGTAATTTCAATATGCCAAAAATACAATGAAATGATGCAATTGCTTAGAAAAAACAATAAGAACATTACAGTATGTAAAAAGGATTATCAGGAAAAGCCAAGGGAGGAGGCTTGTGATTAACAATGCTTGGTGTGAAACAGGGAATATTCATCACTTCAAGTCTTTCTGCTCGCCGGACTGGGAATATCTCATTATTCTCTGTCGTCCATTCTGATTGCCAGGAGAGTTTGTGGAGAGTTTATTCCACCACAAGCTGACATAGATCTTGCACAAAAAACACTACACTCGACAGTCACCAATGAACTCACATTCAGAGGCTGCTTTTATCATCTCCGGAGATTTCAGTCCAGGCATCTCTGAGAAAGGTACTGCCAAAATACTTCCAAGACATCCATGCTACATCACTGCTACTCTCCCTTCCGCAATGCATTCAAGCCCCTCCTCCGTCCATCGTTTGGCTAATCAGATCACTCTTACATCCTGCTCCTGCCATATTATAGGCAGAGACTGAGGCAAAGATCACCCACTGTCAAGATGGTTCGCTGTTGGTCTGAGGAATCTTCACTGTACAAGACTGTTCTGGTACAGGCACAAGATTGAGGAGCAACTGGGGACTAGTTATTCAAGAGGCATGCAGCAGGGACTACACATGATTTCTGATTTTAGAGAAAAGAAATGTGAGGTCCAAGTCTCCAACCCTCCAGAAAGAACCCCTTCCATCACTAACCTCTCAGCTGATCCAGGCCAAAGGTCACAGTGGTGGAATACCTTCAAGCATGTCGACATCCACAAAGCAGCAGGGCCTGATGGGATACCAGTTCATATCAGACCATGCTTGGAGCAGTAGGCTGGTGTGCTTACGGAAATATTCAAGCTCTCTCTGTCCACGTGCATTGTACCAAGCAGCTTCAAGTCATCCATCATTGTTCCAGTACCAAAGAAAAGCAACATCACTACGTTGATTGACTGACGTCGTGTGGCACTCACTCCCATTGTGAGTAAATGTTTTGTGAGACTTGTGAGGAGCATCATTTGCAGCATGATTCCACCAACTCTGCACCCTTATCTATTGACAGAGTAGATCCACCAGTGCCACCACCACTGCACTGCATTCCTCTCTGACATATCTGGAGAATAAGGATACTTAAGTAAGGATGCTGTTTGTAGACCACAGCTCTGCATTCAACACCATTGTCCCCAGTATACTTTACAGCAAGCTCAGGTGTCTTGATCTACACACCAATCTATGCAGCTGGATCTTCAGGTGACATCAACGCTGCAAAAGCCAAGGAGCTGATGGTAAGCTTCAGAAATAATGGAGATCAATTGGACCTCTTTCAAAACATCTGGAACAGTGGCACTATCCCTGGAGACTGGTCCAAAGGCCTTTCAGTCGAAATCCTGAAGAAAGACGACACCCAAAATTGTGACAACTGGCGAGGAATCAGCCTCTTGTCCATTCCAAGCAAAGTGTTCTACAAAGTCCTTTTCTCTAAAGACTCAACTCTTTAAAAGTTGAACATGTTGGTTAGGTGAGGAGCACAACATGCTGCCAAGGACAGCGGCTGTTTCTCAATGTTGAGAATGCTTCCTTGCGAGGATTGTGGATTGTGGGTATTTCCTTAATGATGAGGATACACTAATGCATCTTCATTATCTGGCAAAAATAACAAGAATTTCTTGTAAATCTGTATTTGCTGTAAAACCTTTTTGCATATGCCCTAAGAGATTACTACTATACAACAGTTTATTTTGGCATTTTTTAAATGTATTTTTATATTGTGTGCCTGTGTGTGGTGGTGATGTGTACCAGAGTTTGTGTTTTTTTTATTCTTTATTACAGGTGTGGGAGGCTCTTGTCACACTGTTTTTTTTCCCGGTGTGTGTACTCCTGGCCTGGGTTGCTGATCGTAGACTTCTCTTTTACAAATACCTCTACAAGCGCTACCGTGCTGACAAGCGGCATGGCATCATAGTAGGGACCGAAGGTGGCCTGGCTCCAAAGGGTATTGATGTCATAATGGAGGGAAAGTTCCATGAAATCAACCCGAGTAATTCTACAAGTAACTCCACCAGTAACATCATATCCATGGAGAACAGCAAAGAGCAAGAACCCAACAGAGAAGAGGTGAGGAAAAAAAAGGGAGAGAGAAAGTGAATAATATTATAACATTATTTTCAGATAAGTGTTACATAACGATGATGATAAAATGTATGTGAGGGATAAATGCATAAATGTGTCACAGGCGAGGGGCGCTATTGCCACCTCCTTACACTCAATTTACCTCAGGGAGACCACTGTACCGTTCAAGCATGCTCAGACATCAAGCTCTGGTTAAGACAAGATTTTATTTGGACTTAAAAAAGTAAAAACTAAAACTTGTCCACATCAGCTAAGAGTCCTCTGTTGCCCTCCCCCTCCAGTCAGTCAGTCCAGGGGCTCCGGTGTTGCATCTCAGTATGTCCACCCGGTGGTTGCAGTGGCCCAGGCTGTGTTCCCGTCTATTACCCTGGACGATGATGGCTGCCTAATCAGACAGGTGGACAGGGTTCAGTGGATTGCCTAACAGTCTGTTAGAGTAATAGGTCACACGTGAGGCACGGCACATCATAACAGCACAGCTAGGGCAGAGTTTCCAGTGGGCAAGGAGGAAGACAGACAATGGGGTAAAAAAGTAGTAGACACAGAGGCAGGGTTGTGGGCGGCTCCCCCCTGGACAGGCAGGTAGACAGGTTTAAGTGGACTGCCCAACAGCCTAGAGGGTTTTAGACTAACAGATCACATGCAAGGCACAGCACAGCATAACACAGCACAGCGCAAGCAGAGTTTCCAATCAAGAGTCCAGTGGGATCACACAGTCATTTTGAACACAATTATTAATGCGGTTACTGTTGAGGCTAGGCCATTGGGAGGTTTGCACTACCCTGAGTTATGGACAGTGGGGGCAGACAGAGGTGAGGGTGTCAGTCAGTGGGGCGAAGGTTTGGAAGCAGTTCATAACCAATGCAGCACGCAGTTCCACAGTCAATGGCGTGCACGATATAGTAGCTACACAGTCACAATCATAATGGTGTTTGGAGAGGAGTTCCTAAACAATGCGACACGCAGTACCACATGCGATGGTGTGTGCAATATAGTAGCTACAGTCACAATCAACAAGCACAGGCAGTGGCAGTTGTTTTATAGGGACAGAACACAGCAGTGGACAGCGCCACAGTCACCAAAAGCTGGCGGCAGGTGGCAAATAAGTAGGCTACTTAACTTTGCGAGGGGTGAACGATTTCACAAGGGCCACAGGAACAGCAGTGGGTCTGGCGTAGCTGGTTTTTCTCCCGGTTGGCAAAGCCAACGTCTATAATCGTCTATAATCGTCTATAATCCACAAAAAAAGTTGGTTCCCTCTGCCACGAGCTACCGTTTTCCATCCAGCTCCTGTGACTGTGAGCAGAGGTCCTAAAAAGCCTCTGCTCACCCCGTGTACACCAATCACCATCTTCCCCATTAATGCCCCACACCTGTGTGCAATTTTTCAACAAACTATAGGTGCATCCATCTTGGTGTACACCCAATTAAGCCCTGTGTGGTTCCCAGCTCCCAAACTTGTCTGCCCTCCACCACTTGTTTGTTCACCCCTGTGACAAATGTGCCTATGTAACTAATACTTTGAGTTTCCACTTTGTGTTTATATATCTACTTATGCAAAATACATAAATTGTCATTAGTTACACGTCTTTGTCTTAGGTCATTGTGATCTTGAAAGTATTGCAATTTGTGTTATAAATGTTAGGTGTTTATCACAGCAAATGCATTGCTTTAATGGAAAATGGGTACTCCCAGAAGCTAGAAGCTAAAATTAAGAAGTGCTGGTACTCTGTACTGGTGTGTACCAACTCACTTAAAGCACTGAGCATACGGTTTAGTTTAGGACTGTAACAAGCAAAGGATTTGCTGTTAGCACAGATAGTGATACAAACTGTCACTGTATTACTAAAACATACCAAAGTACTTGGCATTGAGTCAGTTTATGCTCGTCCACCTGGCAACCCACAAGTCTATATTTTTGACTGCATGTGAATCACTAGAGGTCGCAAACTTCCATCTTTAGATCACTAGCAACCTCAAATTTTATTGTGTAGACTACATTTTTATAAATTAAATTAATTGTCGAACAAGATATATAGAACAAACATAACTTCCTTCAACAATTTATGATCACAACACCCACAACCTGTCATTCTGAAACCATTGTCAACTTTACCTGTAGCTCATAGTGATTGTTGACAATGTATATGTATATAATTTAAACATAGTGAGTTTAGACAATATGTATATGACCAATCCATTCAGTTTTTTGTGCTCCTGTTGACTTTAACTGTGTTTTATATGCTCTCCCTCCCACATAGGTGATTTGTATGCTAAAAGACCTGCGCTTAAAGTACCCAGAGAAAGACCTTGACCAATTAATTGAAATGGCAAACTACTCCACAATGATGGCACAGCGCAAAAGTCGGGCCTTCTACCGGGTTCAGGCTACTCGTATGATGATTGGAGCTGGCAATGTTCTAAAAAAGTATGCAGCTGAAGGGCAGGCTCGCCGAGCTGCTGCCGAATCTTCACTTGAAGATCAGGACATGGCGAATTGCCATTGCGTTGCCTTTGAGCAGGCGCAGTACCAGTGTTCAGAGAATTGTGGAGCTGTTAGCTTATGGGTAACATGTCAGGGAGGCACAAGGAACAGTGTCTGCCTAGTCGACTACAGCACAGAAAATGGCTCTGCTAATGCTGGGGCGGACTATCAGTATACACAAGGGACACTAGAGTTCAAACCAGGAGAGACAAGGAAAGAGATCAAGGTGAGATGTGGATAAATTGAAAAACATGCATTTGCACTTAGCTTTAGCTTGCCAAATAGAAATGAAAAGTATAAAGCTCGAAACTTTGCCCTTTTGTCTCTTTGCTTTCCAGGTGGGTATAATCGATGATGAAATGTTTGAAGAGGATGAGCATTTTTTTGTCCGTCTACACAACTTACGTGAGGGAGAAGATCCCCCCAATATTGATGGGGTAGAGAACTGTAAGCTCAGGCTTATAGAGCCTCAACTGGCTACAGTGACTATCTTGGATGACGACCATGCTGGCATCTTTTCATTCGTTCAGAAGGAACTCAGGGTAAGCGAAAGTTCTGGCACAATTGAAGTGACGGTTGTACGGAGTTCAGGAGTAAGGGGCACTGTTGCAGTGCCTTATCATACAGAGGATGGAACTGCCCACCATGGCATAGACTATGAACAGACACAGGGTGAGCTGGAGTTCATCAATGAAGTGACAAGGTAAGAAGATATTTGGAACTATTTAAGATAATAAAACTGGTCAGAATGTTCTGACAAGGCTGTGAGAGTCAGATGTACTTTACTCAATACATTCAATTTATATTTCACACTATACTGTATATATTCAGTATACAGTTTACTCACACAGCGCATGTAAAAGTGCAGGTGCACTTCACCATGTGCATTCAATATAGGAATAAAGATGTGTAAATCCATTGTTTAAGCGTGGTCTTAAAACAATGCAAGTTGCTATGTCTATGCTATGACCTAAATCTTATTTTGTGCTGTCAAAATTTACACGTTAGTTGTGAAATTAATCATAGGCATTGCAATTGAGCCTCAGTCACACACAGATTTTGTCCTAAATTCAGAGGAAAGAAAAGCAAATAATGACCTATCATAGCCATTTCTATCATTCTTGACAAGTAAGCAAGTAAGTGTGGAAATTAATTCTCAACAACATATTTGCAAAGAAAACCAGTGGTTTTTAAAGGTGACATAGAAATGAGAGTAGAATTTAGACAGGTTGTGCATGGCCACAGAGACAGAGGTGTAATGACTGTGAAACACAGATGTGCCCTCTTTCATGCAGTATGTAGATATACAGTAGGAATAGCCACTAAAAAACTGAGGAATTGGAGCAGAGATCAACTGGTGCAACAGATTTGATTTTTATTTAATTGATTTTATTTAGGCCTCAGAAGACACATTTGAGAGATGAGCCCTGTCCTTTTCAGTGGTCTCGAGAGTACACGAAAAGTGAATATACTGAAAGCAGAATAAAGATTTAAATAAATAAATTGAAATTAAACAATTCAGCTGGGGTGGTAACGATAACAAACGCACTACTGGGTGGTAAGAACTCAAGTGTTCTCCGATGGCACTAAATGGCACCACTGATAAACAAGCCCTTTATGTCTATTTAACCAATATATAATTTGATTTATTATCACGTGTTATTTAACTGAGATATGTGTGTGTGTGTATATATATAATTTATATAATATATTTTATATATATATATATATATTTTTTTTTTTTTTATCAACATAGCTCTTGGAGGAAAAAGGTTAGAAAGGTTAGAAAGCCTTAGACAGATCCATAATCACATCATTCACCACAAGGGAACCAGCAGAAATAGTACTGTACTTGGTTCTAAAGCTAGATCGAAATGAATTTAAGCAGGTGGAAATTGACAGTTTTAATTTGGTTATTGATAAATTATTCAAGCATAGCTTGGATATAGGCCTATAACTGTGGGCAATCCTCCAGTGTATTGAAAAAACACCAGTTGTAATACACAGGTTAAAAATATGAGTAATGCAATATTACTATTTCAGAGATTTTGAGAAAACAGGGTCAAGTGTATCATCATCAACCTTGCATCAGTTTTTAACAATACATCAGATACTTGAAGTGAATCTAAAGGTGTCAGACCAACTCCACTACTGGCAGATTAAAACAGAGGCAGTATGGGATATACTGGGCACTGATTTGGGGCCAGCGGTGACATTGTTGTCAAAAACATGTCATGTAGTAGTAACATGCCTGTACAAAGATGACAAGGGATTCAGTAAGTTCAGTGGAATCTGTTGAGATTCTACCAGGCAGACATAATTTGTGAATTTGCAAGACTCTTTACTGTTTTCCTGTAAATTTCTGCAAATAAACGTCTGACTTGGGTTTCCTAACTTGTGAAGTACATTTATTTCGTATTTTTATTTATTTTTTTATTTATCCTTTGTTTTACCAGGGTAGTTACATTGAGACAAGAGTCCCTGGGCCAAGCACTTAACTACCAGCAACAGAAAGGCACTATAAACAACATCAAACTATAAAACACAACATAAGTATGTGAAGTAAAAGAAAAACACAACAAACAACAAGTATCATGGAAGACATAATAACACATGGACATAATACAAGAGACAATCACATTGCTAATTTAGTGTGTCAGCAACGCATAGCAAAAAAAAAAAAAAAAAAAAAAAGTGGAATGAACCTGTTAAGTTTTAACTGTTTCTGAAGTTCATTCCAGGTTTAAGGGGCATTATAATGAAAAGCTATTTTGCTAAATGTGGTTCTAACAGTGGGCAGATTAAAAAGGATGACACTGTTTGACATAAGGTTCTAGCTATTGTTTGTAGACAGTGAGAAAACAGACAGATGACAGAAGATGGCAACAAACCAATAACCGCTGCCTACGTACTGCCAGTTGGTGCCAACCAGGCTGACTATACAGGTTGCAAGGGTATGTAGAGTACTTTGCATGTTATGAAACATAGTTATGAAACATAGTGCTGAGTGATAAACAGAGTCCAGCTAGCGCAGCACAGACTTTGCTGCATGCATACAAACAATGTCACCATAGTCAAGAACAGATACAAATGTGGCTTCAACCAGACACTCCTACATCTATTTGTAAGACAGTTACAAACCATAGCTTTTGTAGACACCCCAATGTTATTCAGAGTTTGTAACAGAATGCAATGATTTACTGTATCAAATGACTTAGAAAGATCAACAAATAATGCCGCACATGAGTTTTTACAATCAGTGACACTGTCAATATTATTAATCACTTTAACAGCTGGTGTGATGGTGCTATGCCTCTTCCTGAAACCTAATTGAAAAGGACTAAGAATGTTGTTATTGGTTAAAAACAACTTTAATTGATCACTAACTAGAGACTCGATTTGAACACTGAAACCTTGGACATTGGATGATAATTACTCATGATAAGAAACTCTATATCAGTCAGTGGTTGCCTTGGTAATGAATTGAAAAGGAGCCCTTCAGAGGAGAATTTATCAGAAAAACATGGATTATCTCTCCATCTAGCTCAAAAACGCCTTTAAGGGGCATGTTTATTTAAAACTACCAAAAGGAGAGACCCACGCCAATTCGACTTCAGGAATTAAGAAAAGCCAGTCACAATGAAAAAGATCATGAAGAAATGCTTGTTGGTCAGATGTTTTAAAATTTCTCTACAGTTTTCTCTACAATTCACAAAGCTGTGTTTATAAGTTCACAATTTCAAATCATTGCTACTGCACAGTCACATCATTTGGATAAATACCAATCTGTGTGCATTTGTCAGGTTTGTTTATTAAAATTCCATTAATTAAAGTAGATTTATTGCGAGGGATGTTTGTATTTGGATGTGTTGAGGCATTTATTACTTGTGTTAAATTGACAGAGTGACAGTGGGCCTTGAAGTCATCTTTCATCCAATCCCAGTTTAAATCGCCTTACCAAATATTTTCTTTTTGGTCAAAAAAGACACAGCACAGATGAGACTGAAGATAATGTGTCATTAGAAACTGATTGAGATTGATAGGAACAGGCAACAACTAAACTGGTATTCCTAGAAATTTTTATATTAACTCCAAGTGTGAAGTGTTCATTGCAGCACTCTGCTTCGAGTCGAATGTGTTTGTTTGTGTACTTTCTGACACAGTGTATGAAGTGAAATGTAAAGTCCTCAAAGAGTTTCTTTCCCAAGTACATGTCAGCCAGTCAACATTTAACATTCAGAGTAGGCATAATATCCAGTCTATATGTAAAATTTGCATAATGATAGTGATATAAAACCTGGAGAGAAGGGAAGAACAAGGAGCAGACAAACCACATGTAGGTCCACTGTTCACCACAGGTAGATCACTGATTGCTTGTAAACGATGAATGTAGCTTCAGTATTGTATGTCCATAAGCCTGACACGATAGTATGGGGCTTGTGAAAGGGGACATGGAATAAGGAAAAAGGAAGCAGGAGGCCTAAAGCAGGCCAACCTCGACTGAGTAAGTAGGGCTAACGTCAGATAGGCCTTCAGTAGAATCAGGCAGAGCAGGCAGTCTTCGTAAAATAAACGTCAGGAAGCTGCTATAAATGTTAAAAATATATAGCCAGACAGGACAGACACAAGGTAACATTATGTGCTACCACCTTGAATAGCGGTGCCTTAGTTGTCCAAAGGTAAGCCAGTGGGCTTCCTTATTTGTTTACCTTGCAAGAGTCCATGCCTAATTTCATTAACAATGCAGCTTTGCTTACTTGCTACCAAGGAGGGATTAACCATTTTTAACCGTTAAACCGTTAACCGTTGCTTCTTTTAAAAGGTGTGTGCTTATCAACCACATTGATTAATTGATTAGATAAAGCAACTCAAGACTAACCTGACCTCAGGCTAGGTATTTGTAGAGTGTCAGCAATACAGCGGAAAAGATCATGCAAAAAAGTTTGCTCATTAAAATGTTTACAATTCCTTTTGACTACCACCTTTGAGCCATGTGTTTTCAGTCTAGTGTCCCAGACAAAAAATATGACAATCATCACTGATACTTAGATCCCAAACCACACTTGCAAAATATTTTTCAGGTCTATTGCTGAAGATAAGGTTAATAAACGTTAAGCTTTAAATGGTCTTTTAAGTTACAAAGAGTAGGAGCAGCTGAGCAAAATGCAAGTCAAGAAATGCTGTCAGGCCCGTCGGTTTGGCTTTAAATGCCAAAGATGGCGCCATTTAGCCAAAATGTACCATTTCAATCCCCAGCCTAAATGTAATTGGG
The DNA here is from genome assembly GCA_027481765.1 of Tenualosa thibaudeaui. Taxonomy (NCBI): domain Eukaryota; kingdom Metazoa; phylum Chordata; class Actinopteri; order Clupeiformes; family Clupeidae; genus Tenualosa; species Tenualosa thibaudeaui. The sequence goes on from JAIFZK010000009.1 coordinate 1,318,213, forward strand.
CTTGTAAAATTGCATCTGAGCCTATTTTTGATAAATCAAAGCTGAAAACCTTCTATTTTAACATTAGAACATTAGTGTATCTGTCTCCTTTAGTCCAGTCAATCGGTGAGAAAATTTCACTCAACTCAAAGCCATTTGCAACAGAAATGATTTTTGGTCTATATGTTTCCTCATCACATACTAAAAGTCTAAGAAAACCCAAGTGGTTTTATCTCTAAGCAGAGATTAGAAATATCTGTCTTAATGAATGAATAAATGTCTTATGCAGAGATTAGAAATAAAAACTGTAGTTTTTGGCTGTTTTTGCAAATAAATCAATAATAATAAAATAAATAACATAAAATAAAAAATAGGGGTTAAAAGCTTTTGCAAAAATGGTCACTTTATGTTACACCCTTATTGGAACCTGCAGTTGGCAAGTCAACTGCCCAGGTCTCTCCCTTTAAACGAAAACATGTTTTTTCCCTGCAGAAAAATGACAGTCAAGGTCATCCTACGCTTGCTTGCTTGCTTACGCTTGCTTTATTTATTTGACTTGACATTTATTTGATTATGAGCAAGCAGTAGAACAATTTGAGCACAGAATTTTTTTTGAGCAAGCGCACAAATTATATTTTGAGGAAAATTAAACTTGAGCACAAAGAATTGGTAATTTGCAAGCAGGAATCTATCCTGTGCTCCACAAGTGTCTGCATGTTTGCTAAGATCATTATGTATGTGCAATAACAGCCCCCTTTCATTCAGTTTGACTTTATGCACTCGCATTAACTGTTCCTCCATACGCAGCATGCTCACTCAGGACATCTCTCACGCTTTCGCTCAACTTCACCTGTGCACTTACTCAAAAACTGTCGTAAGTGTTATTTGTACCACAATTGTCCGATCAGAAAATTCAGGGGAGGTAATTCTCATTGTTTACTGAAGTCCAAGGTGGAAAGCTTGCTTTGTGTCCTGTCAGTGGTTCTTTAATTTACACAAATCCAAATGGTACTTTGAGGGTGAGTATGTAAGCCCTTGCAAGCTAAACTCACCTTTTAAGCCATTTATATATATATAATGAACAATTCCTAGCTAGCAACATTGCTACAATATTAGAAGTAAAATAACAGTTTCTTCCCTTGCACTAAGGTTGTTATGTCACATATAAGTATGCCTTGGTTTGGCATGTTGTTTTGTAACACACTGACAACATTTAGTATGTCAGTAATTCTCTCAGTTAAACAGTGCTAAGTGACGGTAGTTATTATAAGCCTTTAACTGAATTTAGGCAAGCTAACACGAGTTGTGTTGGCACAACAAACATTACAGCAACCAACCAGATGTTAGATCCATTGCTAATAGTCCAGTTTTCAGTTAGGGCTTAGGTAAGGCTAGAGTTAACCGGCCGTCTGTCGTGAAAATGATCAGGAGTAAAAAGGCACCTTTCATCAGGGTCAGAGGTCAGAGGATGGATACACGACTGGGGATATGTCACCAGCAACACCAAGTTCCAGCATTAGAATTCAAAGCTCTCTGGGGCAAGGCCCCTTCTTGTAACCTTGCTTGCTTGCTTGCTTCTAGACAGAAACATTCCATACATATTATTTGAACAATACATAGACATCTTGTGGACAAAAAGACATGACCACCACATTGTAGCTTTCCGGTTGAGTGACAATAGGCAAACAAAGCACAATACACATATGCATCTTTCAGTCTCTCTACCTCAGCATCCTATAGCTCCAGCAGTACAGCCAATGCATAGTCACTTGTCTGACTTGGGGAAAATCCTCATTATCCTAACAATGGATGTCCCATGAACTTTATTAGAGCAGAGAGAAATGTAGATGCACAGAAAGATGTCACATGACAATCTCCAACACGGAATGAGAACAACCATTCCATGTGAACATATTGTACAGAATCTGACCTAAAACATACATAACAATATCTATGCATGAACAGTATGGGGAAACCCAAAGTTTTATATCACAAGTCCACCATAGTAAAAGAAGCCATCCATTGCAGATGACAGTTCACTGTTGTTAGGGGTATCCAACGACACTAAAGTCACATTATTCTAGAAGTCATTGTTATTAGCACCCGTCAATCAAATTCTGGCAAATTTTTTGGTTCATTTTTGTCGGGGCACCGTTGTCTTCTAGGCCTTCATTCACCCCGTCATGGGCATTTTACCAATTTAAGTAACTATGAAGCTGATAATGAAGCAATTAATACAAAATACAAACATTCAGGTTGTTAGTTACATGACCTTATTCAGAATATGGTGATTGGAATTAGAGGTTAACATGACTGAATACAGTCTATATTCCATGCGTGTAAGCGTAGCCAGAACTTTCAGAATCAAAGCTAATCAAAAAAAGCACTGTGGGGTCTAGCAGCTTCATTACTTGGCCCCCTTTAAAGCCAACCTTGGGGATGCTTTGGCAGCATCTTTTCAGCATCCAGTCAGCAGAGAATGATGGCAGAATCAATAGTAAGTTTAAGTTCTCAGAAAGTGCAAGCCCATCAGGAAGTAAACACACAGCTATTTAAAATAGCCAGATTTTACACAAAGTGAAGCAAAGTGAAAGAGTCTGGTCAACCAGGCTAGCTCTGGCACAAATGGTTGCAGTGTTTGTACCTCACTACACCAGGTGCCCTCAGGGACTCCCTACCCTAGATCTCACCCTAAATCTTGCCTCATGTACTTCTGTTATACATTCAATCTACATTGGACATTTGTAAGGTTTGTTTCTATTGTCTGATTGCTATCCCAGCTGCTACTGCTGTGCCCTTGAGCGAGGCACTTAATCCTAAGTTGCTCTAGGGGAGACTGGCCCTGAACAATTGATAGTTGACAAATTGTAAGTCGCTTTGGATAAAAGCGTCTGCCAAATGCATAAATGTAAATGGTGTATTCTACATTGAATGTGTAATACTTTCATGTAGTCTATGCATATGCCATCATATATATATCTATGTGTACTATACTAAATAATACAGATATGTTGATTTCACAACTCTGACTTTACCCTCTCTCTTCACAGTGGAATATTAAAGGTACGCATTATTAATATTGACGAGCATGAGAAGAAAGAGAATTTCTACATTGTTCTTGATGAGCCCAAATGGCTGAAAAGAGGGATTTCAGGTCAGTGTGTGTGCGTGTGTGTGCCTGTATGTGTGTTTGGGAGAGAGAATTGGAGTGTGTGCATAATAGAAAGGGATTGTACACTTAGTGTTTTTTTATTTATGAATTAACTTATCTTGGCAAGAAATTCTGTGGTCTAGTTTGGGTGTTAGATAGTTTGATAGTTATTAGAGTGCACCAGGATCAGCTGGTAATTCATAGATCATCTTCAATAATCAAGTTTTCAATCAAGTTTCAGTAAAGTGTGTACATCAATCACTACAAAAAAGAACTGTGATTTGTTACATAATATATTCACATCATTAATGTTTCACTACATTTTTTGCTGATTTCTTGTCTATAGATCTTCTGCTTAATCAGGGTAAGAACTGAGACACTGATTTGTATCTTATTTTGTTCTCAATAATACCTGTCCTTGTGGTCTGCTTGCTTTTGTGTCACTTTCTACACCCTTTTAGTGTTATGCTTTCCAGAAGACTCTGACTCTGTGATTTCCCTTTGCTTTCCCTGTGCTAGCAGTGTTTTATTTGTGTATTTTTTATTTGTGTATTTGTTATCCAATGCCTTATGTTTTGCATTGCATTTTTAAAACTGATTTAACAATCAGATCATTGTGCCACAACTACTGCTGATTCACAGTTATCAGGAGCTCTAGTCTGAGTTTATTCCTGTGAAAGGAGGGTCAACATGTGATTGATCTTAAGGGTACATTTACTTTTTCCCACATACCTTTTTATATTTCATAGACGTTTCCAATAACAACATGAAATACAATATTTTTATTTGGTGGCATTAACTTCAGCACATTGTGTTTAGTCATACTGGTGAGTTCCATGAAAATTAGATCACAGATCACTGATCACATAGTGACCAAGTAATGCAGAAAACCAGAAAATTCAAAAGGATTTACATACTTTCTATTTTGACTGTACATTAATAATTACATAGAACATGAACAGATACATTTATACATGTTATTTCTAGAATAGCAGGCATAGGGTAGAGTGGGTTATATCACCCCCACCTGTTTTCTCCAAAACAAAGGCAGTCAAATTAAATTTTATTGATGCTATAAACTACACTAACCATGATATGCAAATGTTTGGGTAAATTGTTTTTGAGGGGTGGAGGCATTATACCCCACCTGAGCAGGGTGCCCCAGCGCTGGAGGAAAATTACCTTTTTGACCAAATATTATTTTAGTTGAAAATCGCATTAACTGCTTCTTCTGGACAATTTTAGTAATGAGTTTATGGTAACACTTTAGATTAGGGTACACATATTCTCTATTAACTAACAGCTTATTAACATGCAAATTGGTAACATTCTAGCCATTTGTTAGCCATTACAAGTCACTTATTAATACCTTTATCTACCCATAATAGACCATTAACTAAGACTTTCTCCAATATAAACTCTTAATTACTGTTTATTTGTGATTAGTAAGTTAGTTGTGCATGATTGTACATGAATTATGCCTTGGTTAGTATGGGGCTTATAAGGCAGTAGCACAACAGGAACAGTTATTCTCCTTCAATAATATTTAGAAAAGATGGTCTATTCATAGCAGCAGGAAAGTGACTTGTAAAGACTAACAAATGGATAGTGTTATTAATCTGCATGGTTATAAGCTGCTAGTTAATGGTCAATATGTGTACCCTAATCTAGTGTTACTGAGTTTATAATTTATGTAACTACTATTAAAAAGTATGACAACAATAGAAAATATGTCTAACTATCATTTCACAGTAAAGCTAAATTTTTCTTAAAGAAGTACCTGATTTTAAAAAAAGGCGCTGACTTAAAAAAAAAAAACAAACACAAAAAAACAAAACAGGAACAGCATTGTGTACTCTCACCAATCCATGTCGATTTGTTTGCAAACCAAAGCAAAGGAACCAGCTATGACCTTTTCATGTAGTTCTGTTGACTGTCAAAGTAATAAACGTGATTTCAGTTTCATTCAGTTTAGGTTTCACTTAACACAACCCACCTTTTCAAACTGCTTGTAGTGCTTGTAACTGTGCAATTAAATGAAAGGTGCTTTCTGATAGTTTATAATGAAATGGTTAAGATGGTTAAGATTAAAATTCTGACGAATGCCTCTGTTCTGAGAATTTACGGTTGCGGTACACTTTGCAGAGAATTTTGTGTCAGCATCTGTAGCACCTCCCTGAGGGCAGCAGGTCAAACAGGTGGGAGCTGGTGGTGGTTTTCTGCTCTGCTGAGGCATCAGAGAGGGGAGAGGGCAGCCGATGATCTTCTGTGCTGCCTTGACTATTCTCTGAAGCCTCTCCCTGCTTGCTGTGGTGCAGCTGCCATACCTTACTGTAAGACAGTACGTCAGCAGGCTTTCAATGGATAAGCGGTAGAAGGTCAGCAGCAGGTTGGAATACTCAGGAAGGGCAGCCAGTGCTGAGACTTCTTTATGACCACTGTAATGTCTTTTGTCCAGGAGATGTCAGCGGAGATGAGGACAGCAACACTCACCATTGATGTAGAGAGGGACCAAGTCAGTGCTTTGCCTCCTGATGTCAATAATGATCTTCTTGGTTTTCTTGATATTCAGAGCCAGGTTGTTCACTGAACACCAGGCTGCCAACTTCAGGACTTCCTATCTGTAAGCTGCCTTGCCTGCCCATGAGATGAGTCTGAGTACTGTGGTGTCATCAGCAAACTTGACAATGACATTGTTGCCCAGACATGCAATCTTGGGTATAGAGACAGTACAGGAGGGGGCTAAGCACACAGCCCTGTGGGGAGCCGGTGCTCAGCGTGCGAGTGGAGGAGAGGTGGGGCCCGAGTCTCATAGTCTGGGGCCAGTTGGTGAGAAAGTCCTTTATCCAGGCACATGTGAGGGAGGACAGGCCAGGAGTGTCCAGTATGGTGATGAGAATGTCAGGAATAATTGTATTGACAGCTGAGCTGTAATCCACAAAGAGTATCCGGACGTATCCCTGCTGTTGCTCCAGGGGGCTCAGCACAGAGTGGAGAGCTACGGCAATGGCGTCACAGATCCTTACAGCCACTTAAATCTACACTGGGCTCCCTTTGAGTTGGCCTCAAAGGCACCTTTATCTGTCTCTGCAGTACTACAGCCAGTCTCTTATGTTCATGTTAAGGAAGGAATAATGTTCTGCGAGATGGTCATTATTGTGGACGCACAAGTGGAGGGCTCTTGAATCACTCGGAAGGGAGTTATTCCACGATAATGACTGCCTCATGGAGCGTTATACCGCTTATTACATGGCTACCTATTGAATATATCAATGACATGACAACGAAGCATTGTTTACCATTGGTTTCCTTTTAATGATTAATCTATATATTATAGCTTCCTTGAAAAAAAGTAGTCTGTTATCCTACAGATCAGCTGATTGGTTATGGCAACATTGTGTTTCACTTCAGTTGTCTGTTATACTTAGCAATGGCCTGTAATCAAGAAATATCAGACCGTAGAATGTTAGGAAGTCCCATTTACATGACACTTTTGATCAGAATATAAACAGAATGATAGCTGAATCATAATAGAAATGACCCATGTAAACAATCTGATTGGAATAGAATTTCCTGATCCGATTAAAATTTGAATGGGAATGAAAGGGGATGTTCCATTCCCGTTCCGATTGAACAATTATGAAAACATTCGATCGGACTGAACTTTTTAACACAAAACTCTTACTCTTTTAACTTTTAACTCAACTCATCTTCTATTCAAAAATTCTATTCTACTCTACTGTCCATAGCCAGTCCACAGGCTACTGCTGGCCTCATCATTACATTGGCCCAGAGGCTACTTTTATGCTACTTTAAAATAGCTTATACATATAAATGGACTGAACTGTGAAACTCTCATCAGCATCTCATCCACACACAGTGGAAATATGGTGTTAATATTTCTACCACATTTCTACCAAGCACAGTAGAAATATGGTATTGTGCATAGGCATACAATGCACAAGCACACTATATTTGAGGATGAAATGTGTTTTTTTTTTCATTCGTGCTGCAAGAGGCTTTACTTTTTAATAACTAAATGATTTGATGATGAGGGACAGAGGTCATCTGTTAAGGTAAAGTCTATGTCAGCAAAAATACTACACAAGACTGATGCTCACACACTCTCTTTCTCCCTCACTCCCCCTGTCTCACCGTCACTCACTCGTGCAGCCTGTCACTTGTTCTGACTGCTTCTCCCACTTGCAAGTGAAATCTGCGTGATCAGGCAACTTACGGGACATTTTATATCACTCACAGGTGCCTGGGAGCCACTATCTAAATATGGGAGACTCCCAGAGCACCTGGGAGACTTAGGATGTCTGAAGGTAGGCTAATAATAGTTTCCTGTGACAACTGACAGCAGTTTACTGTGCACACCTCTCATCCGAAATCCGCCTACTTTAGCGTGATGAGTTACTTCCTTTGGTTAGCTCCTAGCTGCACTGAAAAGATGTCTTTGATTACCATTTTTAGGTGATTTTAAAAACAGGCTAAGTGTGCGCCGTCACACAACCACTTAACGTCTGTTCGGAATAGAATATTGCTGCATGTAAACAGGCAGCCCAGAATTTTTAATCAGAATGAATCAGAATGGCAGAAAATCTTTCCCTGTAAACGGGGCTATTGAAGTGAATGGAGTATTCTACAGCATTAAAAAGACCCTGTTATAAACAAACTCATTGTCTCTCTCATTGTCTCTCATACTTAAATGCCTGTTTAATTTTATTCTAATGAAATAAAGTATTTAGGCTCACTTTATCTAACTCTCCTAACTACCAAACCTAACAACCGACAATAATTATATTGTTCCATATTGTTACTTTTAAAATTCAGTAGTTGTTCACCTTCAAGATGGGCTTTAAACCAACTTTCAACTTCTTTCACCAGTGAGGAACTTTTATGTTCACTCATTCTTTCCAAAACAAGACTAACATTTTGAGTCACACTTAGAGCCAAATTAGACTTGACTACTGCATGTCTACTTAATTAGTTACTAACTATTTAATTACATAAATGACACCAGGTTACTGGGGAGGCAATTTTGGGCAGAATTTTCCATTTCTGTTCCGATACTCATCACACCATAGGAATGTTCAACAGCTGTGAGTTATTGTGAGTTCTTTAGGATATAGGCTTAAAATGGCAGTTAGGCAAGCAGACTGTTGCTTCCTCTTTTTAATATGAACGAGCGTGGAGCCATTTCTGCGCAGGCTAAAATTTTACATGAGTGGGGAACAAAATTGAGCAGGGCGACCTGGCGTTAATTTGAGCAGCGGAGCGGAATGGGTGAACACCCTCATGAGCAAGTAGAGAATGCTCAACTCTGCTCACATGCTCTGCATGGTGCAATTTCAAAGTAAGAAAAGTTCTAGAAAAAACTCCTATGAGCTTTACTAAGCTGAGTTTTGAGTGTTAAATATTGTTTAGGCAAAGCATGTTGCTGGCTATGACAGGTTCACAGAATTTCTCACCAATCATGCCTTAGCTGCTACTGCTAGAGGGCATCAGTGCATCATTTAAAACATTTGAAACTCATGCTTGGCTTGGGAAATCCAATTGCATTAGCTTCTATGCATATAGTCTGGAGCTCACAAAAGGACATCCTGTTCAACTGTTTTTCATGTGCATAGAACTCTGCCAAAAACCTATCAAATGCTTTCAAAATAAAAATCACCCTTTCTTTTCCCCTTTTTCTGTTAATGCGGCTGTTTTCTTACATTGCTGCCATGATGAAACAGTGGTAACATCACTGACTGACAATCAGCTAACCCGTGTTTGATTCGAGAACCCCATGTACCAAGTCTGTGTTACTTGAATAGACTTAAGTTTATCTTTTTAAATGCTCTGCATATGTTGGTAATTCCTTCAGGAATTGCTTCTCTATTTTAATAGCTAAATTCATTTTATAATCAATAAATAATCATAGCTATTGCTTATTGATTTATTTATTTGATTTAAATAAAATCTTACCAGTCACAAATAAGATCTGTGTTGGTGCACAGTAAATTTGAACAATTTGAACAAACAGAATTTGTGGAATTTCAGTTGACAGATGACAAAATATTTTTTCCCTCATACAGACACACCTAGCCCGGAGGAGGAGGAAGCAAGGAGGATAGCTGAGATGGGGAAGCCTGTCCTTGGAGAGCACAGTCGTCTTAAGGTCATCATCGAAGAATTTACTGAGTTGAAGGTGGGTGTATGATCATTTGGCACTATAACAGGAGTGTCATAACTGTCATAACTGGCACCATACCCACCTACCAACCTGGCAAAATATCTCCAGAATCTGCCCCTTGCTTATGCCATCCACTGCTGAGACACTCGTGTGTTATTTCTTACAGGTTGGACTACTGTAATACCTTTTTCTTTTGAGTCTGTGCTAAGAGTGTAAATTGGTTACAGTACATACAAAACCAGACCTTGGGATCACATCACTACACAGGTCACAACACTGTAGATCAGTGGTCGGCAACCCCTGGCCCGCATGCCACAGTTGGCACACAGAGGAATTCTCACTGGCACGTCAGCTATGGTGCACAGTCTTTGTTTTTAAATGTCAGTCTCATGTGTTGTTGAACAGCCATTGGCTGTTGTAGAGTACGTCTTCTGTAGGGTGACAGACGGTAATGCACCCTACGGGCTTTAAACATTTTTCCATGAGACAAATCTCAGCGCAGCAGTAGCGCCAAAGATCATTCATCAGTTTACGCAGCTGTTATGGCTAAAAAGCCCAGGCGGTTCAGGCATTCGTGCATATGCCTCTTAGATATTATGGGTAAGAGTTCTGGGAGCTTGTTGTATTTTGAAAGTTTTGTTGTATTTATCCAACATCCACCATCATTTTTAGACACAAAATGACAAGTCAATCAAATGTGCAAATGTTCAGAGGCAGGGGCAGAGCCAGGGGTAGCGCTGGACTCCCCTGGAATCTGATTGGCCACCTCAGGTGCCTCCCTGAATTTCATTCGCTAATACTGATGATTGACAGTTCACTGCACGTCTTTGTAAAAAGCACTTTTTTAAGATGAAGAGCAAAGAAATGTGAACATTTGCAGCAGTCAAATCACTGAGAGGAAATGAAGAGGTTCTACAGTGAAAATATCATTATGATGTAAATTTTAAGGAATAGCTCACTATTTAATCAGATTAAAGAAAGCAGTTCCCAAACATGCATCTGTGCATTAGGATTAGGGTTAAATTAATGAAGTAATTTCTATATGATAAATGGATTGGCAGGATACAGCAACAATCAGAGTTAATATTCTTTAAGTAATATAATAAGATAGACGGCTTTCAGTGTTCAAGGACAGCAATTTTCTCTCTGTTGAATTGCTCTTGCACTCACATCTCCCATCAAATAAAAGTACATAATGTGAGCTTCCACATGGTGTCATTAGATAATTGCTGTGATAAACGATGTGCAAGATCTGAAATTAAATCTGAAATTATGTTACATATTTAAATTTGTGCATATATCCATTCTGCTCCTAAAACACCAATTTTCTGTCCAATAGATTACTCTCACAGAATTTGTCACACATGTACACACACATTGCATAAAAGTGCATAATCTGAGCTTTAAAATGGTACTAGTTGCTGTGATAGAACTCTGCAAACTTTAAAAGAGATGTCAAAACATCTAACAATCTTGAATCCAAAGCTAAAGATATTTCGATTATACATTCTAGTAATCCAGTTTGCCATGTTCAGAGAGCTTGTTTGCTCTTGTGTAAAGTAACCTATTTACTTCAGGGCTGCTATGATCTAACTAAACATTTATAGGCATTGTTGCATTAGTTTGATAGATATTTTCAAGGTAGTCTGGCCTACAGAATGAGGATGTGTATAATATAAAATGTAAGTAAATTGTGAATTTTATGTTTGCATTTTGTAATGCAGTATGTTTTTATCAAGCCAGTGAAAAGAGAGAAAAGGGAAAGATTTAACAATTCTTTTAAAGCAAAATTTGAAATAAGACCTTTCTCCTACACAATAGGCTAAAAAACAAAGAGAGGAAAGAATGTAGGTTGAGAAGAGTAGAGTTTTAAGTGCTTTCCCCCAGTAAGCTACTTCAGTTAAAAGACAAGGGATTTTGAGCAATTGCGTGTACATGTGCGGGCGTGTGTCCATGTGTGTATGCACATGCATGTGTGTATACTTGTGGTTTTGTCAACCATGCACTTATGCTGTGTCATTTAGATATGCACAAAGATGGGAACAGGCTGCACATTTTTTGTCATATTCGGAACCCCTAAAATAGCCTTGGCCACCTCCTGGCCACCCTGTGTAAAAAAGTCTAGCTCTGCCGCTGTTCAGAAGTCAAGGCTTTGAACCTGTTTACGGAACAAAAACTAACCAAATGATTGCCATTTTGCTAGGAACTTTTTTTGAAATGTAGGCTACATTAGAACCGCAATGGCCACTTACAAAAACATCATTTTTGTCCTTTCAGTAAATTTTTCTGCAATAATTTGTAAGGACAGAGAGAGTAGGCCTACTAAAGGGCAGGTTACCCAATCCCTGACTGTTAGAGATGAGAGAAGCATGATTGAACCGCAGTGAGAATGTTAGTTTTGTTACTTGGCTATAACAAAAATCCATATTCGCACAAACCCAAATGAGTAATAGCCCATAGCATGCATTTTCATTCATGAAATTTAGAATCATTAATTTGGAATGATGAAATGATTCATTAAATTTTTTATTTGCAAAGAATGACATCAACATGTTCCTAAAGTGCTGCTTTGCATCTAGCCAGAGAGGGTTTAACATATTTTCATGTTTGATATGTGCCACCATAATCAGGCTGTGCATAGTAAAAAACAATTGGTCTGTTGATTGACACACACAAGGGAACAAGACCATTTCTTATTGGCACTATCATTCTTATTCTAATTGGTTGCTGACCACTGCTATAGATACATCACCCTCCAGAATTATTGGCACTCCTGGTAAAGTTGGCTAAAAAGACATTTTAAAAATCGTTCATTAGTAATTGTCCTTACTCACATGAATGAAAACATTGAGGAATGACACTGCCATGAGAAAAAGCTCATTTGTTTTGACAAAGAACAATGCATTTTAAAGAAATAAATACTGTAAAACAAAAATTGTACAAAGTCACAATTATTAGCACCCCTGCATTTTATGATTGTAGAGCTACCCTTAGCCATACCACAGAACTGGAGAACCTATTCACAGAATCTATCCAGGTTGTCCATATTCCTATGTTTTCTACTCCTACGAGTACTCAAAGCACTTTAGAGTAAATTTGGGGTTCAGTATCTTGCTCAAAGACACTTCGATGGGGTCAGGCAGAGTAATAATTACCAGAATAATTACCAGAAGGCAGAGAGCTATTTTCAGTATAGTAACTCTTCTACAAGCTTAATCCACCATAAGCCAAAATGCTTGTTTTGGGATTATTACTGAGTTATTAGTTAACTGATATGGTACCTGCAACATCATTCAACATGCTACACATGCTTCTGCCCATTCTGGGGTTCTCAGTGAAGTAACAGTGGCATCATTGTGTCACAAAGTTATCATATAACTTTGATAAATCTCAAATAGTGATCACAGTTCTTATGCTCAGACAACCGTGGATGAGCTGCTGAAGGACACCAACATGGCTGTAGTGATTGGAACTCATTCCTGGAAGGAACAGTTCATTGAGGCAGTTACTGTTCGTGCAGGTAAGCTCTGTAATGGATTGAGTTAAGAGAGAAAATATTTTTTATTTATTGTGCCTTATCATATCATGTAAAGAGGACTATGGCTTTTATTTATGATCAGTTAAACAAAGACAAACACAAAAACAATGAGATGTAGCAAATTATTCATAGATAACAAAAAAACAAACAATTCCCCCCACAAGATATGTATTGTCTCTAGCTGAATGTTGGCAGGTAACGCACCCACCATCACTTTTTATGGTACAGCAAGAAATAAAAAGAAAGAAAGAAATGCCAAAATGCAGACGTGGTTAACCAGAGATTTTTCAATGGAATCAAACAATTCAAGCAATTTTGATCAAGGACTATCCGTTTTAGAAAGTGATTTTTCCAATATGTTCCATAGTAAACCAGATATTATATTTTTCATTTTTTTACTATATCAATCTACCAAATAGACTGGACAATTTTTGACATGAATATTATTAAGATATCACAAAAAGTTTGGCCTTATTTTACTTTCAATTTGACTGCAAAGCTTACTGTGAATTTCTATCCCTGCAAATACTGTGATGAAATTGAACTGCACAACTTTAATCTAACTGGAGTGCCAGCTTCTGTAGAGGCATCATTTGTGCCCTTGTTTCCAGGTGATGGTGAAGAAGAAACTGAGGGAGATCAGACGTCCCCATCTGGCTGTGACTACTGCATGCACATCCTCACAGTTTTCTGGAAAATTCTCTTTGCCTTTGTGCCCCCTACTGAGTACTGGAATGGCTGGGCCTGCTTCATTGTCTCCATCTGTGTGATAGGTATTCTTACAGCTGTCATTGGTGACCTAGCCTCCCACTTTGGCTGCACTGTAGGCTTACGGGATTCTGTCACTGCTATAGTGTTTGTGGCTCTTGGGACTTCCATACCAGGTAGATACACTTTTGTGAAACAGTATGGGGCTGGATTCACGAAACTTTCTTAAGAAAAGTTCTTTTTGTTCTAAGACAAAAGACAAAAAGACCAAAGAAGATTTCATATTCTTGAAAACTTGAAAACAGTGAAGAGGTGGGCTGTCTGTTATCATCAACATAATAGAAGTGACAGTGGGATAACTCGGTCATTAACCAAATCGATGCCTGAGGTTTAGGGATGCACCGATTCAGCTTTTTGATTCCGATACCAATCTGATATCACCACTGGATTAATACCTTAGCCTTATCTTTAGCCAACTATCCTTACTGCCCATCACCTATATAACTAATACATAATAGGCTATTAAATATAACATAACATAAAAATAGCCTATGCAGGGGTGTTCACCCTCGCTGCCACCACAAGGCGCATTCCAAAGGGCCTCGCCTCACCTGACAAATCAATGTTGAATGAATGAATGAAAATGAATTCTATTGTTTTCACAATGCCAAAGTTAGGTAGCATTGCGCTGCGTTAAGTATATAGCACCTATCCCCACCACATTTGACACTTTGAAAGAATCTTTTCTGAACGTAGCCTAGTTCAACTGTAACCTGTTCAAAGCAGCAATTTGTGCAGGTCACATCAAAAATCTTTTGGATCTTATTGGATTATAACAGATATGTGCAATATTTTTAATAGTGATTTTGGTGAGTAACGATAGGCTGCTCTTACTGACAAGCAGACACAAAATGAGCTAGTTGTATGGTATGCTATGCTAACCACATAATCCAGGTGTAAACATAGTTGATTGCTCATTTAAACCTGCAGTAGCACAAAGATCCTTCATTTCATAGCCTGTATCTTTGTAATTTTACTAATAGCACTGCCACACCCCCCACAGCCAAGGTACACACTTTTTTTCCTAAGTATTCCTTTCCTATTATTTCTGTGAACACTTTGGCAATGCAACATATGATTTGTCGTGCCAATTAAACAGATTTAAAATGGAATTTTAATTTGAGAGAGAGAGAGAAATGCATAATTTTGCATCTTTGTCTGGGAGAATTATGGGTGGGGTTTAGAAGAGTGAGGGAGACAGAGAGCACCTAGTTTGTGTGTGTGCTTGAGGAGAGGGCGGAGTATGCGTGAGTATGTTACTGCAGATCATGAATTGTATCTTGTCTTCTTGCTATACGAGATTCCCTCCAGTATTGCAAAACAGTGACAGACAATCATTGGTAGTTGGAGTCCAAGTCCAAAATGTCGAGGACGGCTCCGATGACTCCCTCTCAAAACCAGGGAGGCAGTGGGAGGCAGACTGTGACTCTGTAGATCACACTGGGAGCTGGATTATCCACGTGCCGGTAACCAGGCGTTGGTGGGAACAGCTGGTACACCCTCGTGGAAGTGGCAGGACAGGGAACACACGGGCAAAACTCAGGTAGAGAGACAGGCCATTACCGGGGTAGAAGAGCAGGGATAGCCAGGTCAGTCTGGGTCGAAAACGGGAAGTCAGAGTAGCAGAGTAACAACACAAAGACATCATGAACTCAAAGACTGACTGGAAACTGTGGGTTAAACACTGAGGCAGGTAACAAGGAGCAGGTGAAGACAATGCTTGAATAATTAGAGGGAGGAGCAGTAGTGATTGAGTGGGTGCAGTGTGGTGAGACCATGACAGCAGCAACCTCTGAATGCTCACAATCCAGCTCTGACTATAGTGTCATAACACTGACATCACCCCAGTGTCCCTCCCACTGACTAGCATTTTTGAAGAGCTATGACTCATGAGGCTTGTGTGTGTAGAAGGTTCAATTCAGGTGTCAGCGACCTGTCAGAGTTTTGCAAATGTTCAGAAAGCTGCCATATCAGGGTGTCCTTTGTCATTTTGCTTATCAGAAGTTTATAATTGGGATTTCTTCAAGGATGTTACATTAAGTTAATATTGTTACCAGATTCAGCTTTCACTTTAAAACTAACAAGCAATTTTGCAAATGCGTTCAGAGTTTCAGAGGCAATTTTCAGAACAAGGCGACACTCCCAAACAATGAAAAAATGCATTTGAACAACATAACATTTCTTGATTAAACATATAGATTAACTATATTAGGTTATTCCACCACTTCAAATCTACACCTACATGCTTAACCTGCCTGGTTATGTAAAGAAAACATTGTCGTATGCATGTGTGGCCCTCCAGATAGAATTGAAGTTACAGTAAGAGAAAATTATATCTGCTTGATTAGTTGGTTAGAGAAGCTAACCTATCAGATACCAAACTGGCATGAGTGAGCTGACTTCTAAAAGAAAAACGCATATTGAATATTTAAACTAACTTCATGTTGGTCAATAATTCTATTTAGAGCTTTGTCCAGATTGAGGGTGTTTTTTTTTTTAAGTTTTAAAGAACGACAACACCTGACTGTGAAAGAAACAAAGAGAGTACGTTTACGCATGGTCCTTGGAGTTGCAGCCATTTTGTTTTACATGACTGTTCTGCCTGTCATTTTCACATTCAAAACTTCAAGACTGTTATAGTCCAGCTTGCACTTAAAGTCAGTATATATTTTGTTCTAGCCAACAAATTCCATGCGTGATTTACATGTCCATGGTTTACAGACATACAATTGTGTATGGAATTTGTGTATGGAGTTTGTGTAGTGTATGGAGGGGTTATTGCAGTCATTGTTGCAGTCATGGTCCTAATATATGTCATAACAACTATTTTGTCAATATTGGGACCGATATCTGATCCAAACATAGAATCAGTGCATCCCTACAAGGTTATTTGTAAAGTGTTTGCTAGGGAACTAGCGTGTAGCTAAGTAGTCATAGTAGGCTGCTAGTACAACTGTCAACACAGAGCGAGTTTACCAATCACAGCCCTAAGGTTCTTCTGGGAAGTTCTTAAGAAATGAGACTTATCTTGTATGGGAATTGCACATGAGATTAATCTTAAGGACTTTTTTCACTTAAGAATTTACCTACTTTTTATCTTAAGAAAATGTTTGTGAATCCAGCCCCAGTACTGTCAATCAACAAATTCCATTCATACAATAATAGAACATTGGTAATTGTGATTATTAGTTATTATTATAATGCAATGTGAATAGTGTAATCATAACACTACAATCCTCTGTATAATTTATAAATGTCTTCTAAACTATTTCACACCTTAGATACCTTTGCTAGTAAGGTGGCTGCTGTACAGGACCAGTATGCTGACGCATCTGTGGGAAATGTAACAGGCAGCAATGCTGTGAACGTGTTCCTGGGCATCGGTGTTGCATGGTCAGTGGCAGCCATCTACTGGGAAGTCAAAGGAGAGGTGTTCCGTGTGGCACCTGGCTCTTTAGCCTTCTCCGTCACCCTCTACACTATCTGTGCCTTTGTTTGTATTGGTGTGCTAATGCTACGACGAAAGCCATCTATTGGAGGAGAACTTGGGGGTCCACAGCTTGCTAGGATCTTTACTGTTCTCCTTTTTATTGGCCTGTGGTTCATCTACATTCTTTTCTCCAGTCTGGAAGTGTACTGCCACATAACTGGTTTCTGAGAGAATGCAGCAGAAGCAATGCAAAAAGACACACATGTAACATGTAAATTTGACACAGAATGATGAGTGATATGCACAATCACAATTTTAAATTCAGAATACATTGATATGTATGTAAATGAGTGTATTTCTGATATAGCAAATATTATGCATGCTTGTACATTCTGTTATAGTGCATATCTTCACAGATGTCCCTCCCAGTTCTCCCCTTTAACTTGTTTTTGCAGATATATAAAGACTATAAAAACAATGTACATACTAATACTTCTGTTTGGTCAGAAGGCACAAAAAACATATAATTCCTTGTGAATTTCATTGAATGGGTTAAAGATTAATGCATTAGTTTGAAAACATTATTGGAGTAGCACAGCATACCTCATACCATAATTCAGGCAGTTACTCACTCCTGGATATGACTTTGTGCCCAAGTGCATTACATTTTATATCAGTATTTCTAGTCAGGATGCTTTTTTTTAACAACAATTTACTTCAATCTTGCATCCCACATATTTTATATTGTGTGTGTGGTATAACTAAGAGAAGATGGAGGAGATGATTCTTGCCTTAAATGACGGCATCCACGGCTCACCTGTGCAGGGGCGCCACTAGAAAATGTACACCTTTCAGAAAACAGTTATATGGAAACTGACAAATTGAGACTTAAAGTAGCCTATATTACATACAGTATAGCACATTACCCTATTACTAATACACCCTATTAGGCCAGTAAAACCTACATGCATTGTTTTTTAGCTTTTTTAGTTTTAAAGAAGTCTTTAGGGAGTTTAATCTCATCACGTACACAACAATAGAGTAGCCTAGCACCTCTGCAACTATATAGCAGCTTTGAAAATGAATGACCACGTCACATTTTACTGAAGGTAGAAAAGATACTATTAACCAGGGCAATGGTGACCTAAACTTCAGTTTAGGGTTCAGTGCATTTACAGTTGAAACCATTTACATACACACAAAAGCTTTTTTTTTTTTATTTACAAGACACACAAAAACTTCTTTTCTTTACTGTCCCATCAAATTGGAGTATGTTTTGTCTGTTTTAGGTCAGTAAGTATTATCACATTTTTTGTATTTGTTACATGTCAGAATAAAGGGACAAAGGGATTTTAGAGATTGTCAAAAATTACATTCCTTAGTATTTGATAAAATGGCCTTGAAACTCTTTCACTTCGGCCAAAAGTTTTGGGTATCCTTCTACAAGCTTCTCACATTAGTTTTCTGGAATATTGGCCCATTCCTCTTGACAGAACTGGTGTAACTGGGCCAGGTTTTTAGGCCTTCTTGTATGCATATACCATCAGTTTTGCACACACATTTTCTATAGGAATGGCCACTCCAGTACCTTGTCTTAGGTGCCCTTAAGCCACGTTGTGATTAATTTGGAGGTATGCTTAAGGTCATTGTCCATTTGTAAGACCCATTTGCACCCAAGGTTTAATTTCCTTGCTGATGTCTTGAGATGATGCTTCCATATAACCATATCATTTTATTATATATACTTTACTTACAACAGTTTCGTCACACCATAGGATGCGTCTCCAGAAATAAGGACCTTTGTTCCCATGTGTGTCTGGCTATTTAATGATGGTTTTGAAGCTATGGCTTTACAAGCCTCAGAACACCATCCCAAATGTGAAGTACTTCACAAAATAAGTGACATCATGAGAAAAGAAAATTATGTGAATATATTGAAGCAATAGCTCAAGATGTAGCCGATAAGTTAAAGCTTGGGTACAAATGGATCTTCCAAATGGGCAACTACCCCAAGCATACATCCAAATTAGCTATAAAGTGTCTCAAGGTCAACAAGATAAGGTATTGGAGTTACCATCACAAAAACCTGATCCAATCATACAAGAATTTTGTGTGCACTGAAAAGGCATGTGCATACCAGAAGGTTTAAAAAAAAAAAAAAAAAAAAAAAAAACAGTTCTAAGAGGAATGGGCCAACATTTCAGCAAACTATTGTGAGAAGCTTGTGGAAGGATACCCAAATTTGACAGAAAAATCTTTCTCTCTTTATTCTGACATTTAACAAAAACAAAAAATGTGCTAATATAACAGGAAAAAGCGATGTGAAGTCATGATATTCAGCTATAAAGAAAAAAACATTTGTGTGTGTGTATGTAAATATCTGGTTTCAACTGTATTTAAAGGATTCCCAACTAGTAAGACATGTTGGCCTTATGATATTGACATTGGCATCAGCTATTTAAATGGGATTTAAAAATGTTTTGCTTGTTTTTGTTTTTATTAAAACTAGTTGAGAAATCACTCCATTCACTCTACTGCCATGGACTCTTATGCTCTACTCTTGTGTCTCAATGCTTTTTGGATAAAAACTAACATCACCTGGTTATGTCTTCCTAATTTGGGATCCTTTTAAGATAATATTTAATTTCCTTTCTGGAACCTTTGCACCGCAGCACTTTTGACTCAGAGAGCTGCTACCAGTGAAGTTCTGCCCCTCCCGCTGAGCTACCACACTTGTCAGATATGAATGGGAGTATGAATGGCAGTGTTGCCAGACGTACAATAATTATCATATTTGTACATAATTCAAATTATTTTGACCTCTTTATAATAATTGTACAATTTTCATTCATTATAGCCCACCTTTAGTGCAAGAAAAGATATGCGTCATGATTTGTTCAGCCAACAATCTAATGTGCTAAAAATGTCAGCCACAAACAGGGCTGAATTAGCAAACGGGGTCAGGCCCAGGTGACCACAGGTCACAGCCACCTTCACACCGTCTGGCCAAGACAGGCTTGGCTAATAGCCCATGCTACCAGCCCCATTAAGCCCAAACCGGTTTTGTTTGACTTGTCAGGCAAATAACCCCTCTGTCTTGTCCTCATCTCCACCCACAAAGCAGCCTGAAGTGAACATCATGCATAGAGAACCTGGATCTATCCAGGGAGAGATGTTTTGTGGGGTACTGGATAAAAGTTGTTGCAAATAAAACATTTTTCACAAGGTAGTCCATCATTTTACAGCTCCTCTTGTAGTTTGTCACATAGCTTAGACTAACATTGGCATGCTTCAAAATTCACATCTTTGTTTTAGGACCCTAACAACATCAGCTGATCTCTAGACCAATTGTACCTAACAAGTTACTTTTGCTGGGGACTTAATGAAGCACTGTGTGACCCAAACTGGACATGTCCGGACATGTCCAGTTGTACTCTGTGAAAGAGTAGTCATTGTTAATCAGTGAAGGCGGTCACTCTATTGTGAGCTATCCAGCATTAGGAGAAATGTTATCCACATTCCACCACTTGGAGAGGTCTGTTAAACAGCATATGCCATACAACAGCATTTTTTTTCAGTCCCTGCACAACCCGAATTTGATGGGACGCTGGAGGTACTATACCACCCACCTGTATTTTTTATTAAAAAGCCTATAGCTTGTGCAGTTAAATATTTTTCATGTTTGTAAACTGCAAAGTAATTTTCAAAATGATTGCCCTTTTAAGCCATTCTCACATTTTGATTTTATCACACAACTGGTAGCAAATGATATGTAATAAAGCAATCTAATAAACCTGCACAGTGCTTTAAATATAGCCCACAATCATTTATATAACTTATTTCATGTTATGACTACTTTGTACTTTGTTGGTGCTGAACCCTTACTGTCCTGTAAGTTCTGCCTCATACCTTGATACCGCCACCAGTTAGGTGGTTCAAGTTTTAGTTGGGCCAAAAATCTGGAGCTAGTAGCCTGGAGATGGAACCAGTTCAGTGTGAAGGCGGCTGTTGGGGGCCAGGACTGGTGCCCTAAATCTGTACACCCTCACGTAGGAAATAAAGGAACATATCGTTTCCTACATGAAACATGGTTGGTTCTCAATATGCTTCCTCAATCCTTTATCCTCCTCTTTGTACCCCGGAAACCATTCAAGGCTTGGCGTAATTAGGGGGGCTCATTTGTTTATAGTCAGGGGGCCAAATCTTATATTGTAATTTATGCAGACACCTTAGGGTACAAGCTGACAACCTATACAGTGCTTATATTCAACCCCTTAACATGTATTCGAGCCAGGTTGTCTGCCTGGAAAATTTGTGTCCATTTTATGACTGTATGTGTGGCAAATGGCAAAATAGGATCCTAAAGTGCTTTATCCTAAAGTGCTTCCCTATTCTTTGGAACCTCCCCCAGTAATTTTGCACATATTTGCAGTACATTCAAATTAATGTGAAAACTTGACCTTTAAAAAATGAGTAATCAGTATACCAAAGGAATATTGCACCACAGGGGTGTGTGTCTCTCACTGACACACACACACACTCAATAAGAGTGACTTACTCTATCTGTCTCTCTCTCTCTGACATACACAGACACACAATAACATGAATCTGCAATCATCATATACTGCAGACAGGAATGTTCTGCACCCAGTAATACTCTCACACACACACACACACACACACACAATAGTATTAATCTGCAACTATCATACTCTGCAGGCATAGTAAAGTTCCCACACAAAACACACACACAAACACACACAAAACTTTTTTACACACACACACATAAGAGGACAGGGAGACACGCACACGTCTGTAAGTTAGACATGGGAAAGTTACACATGCACAGACACACATATACTGACGAACCACACACACACATCTCATTCTCTTGATCGTGGAAAAAAATTGTGTGTTCTGTATTTTATGTCATACAGATGTTCCCTATATGTGATGGGCCAGAGGACATTTATGCATTTACATTTACATTTATGCATTTAGCAGACGCTTTTATCCAAAGCGACTCACAACTCATCAACTATCAAGTGTTCAGGGCCAGTCTCCCCTAGAGCAACTTAGGGTTAAGTGCAGGTGGCAGCTGGGATTCGAACCCACAACTCTCACTCTCTCTTTCACATACACACACGGAGAGAGAAATGTCTCACTCCAGTCTATAGCATAGACTGAACTGGCTGAATGCAGAAGTTGCTGATATAAGTCCTCATGAAGACACAAGAAATTAATGCTTCAAATGACTAAGATGACGGAGTGAGAGATAGAAAAACAGAGACAGTGAAAAAAGACATGCAGAGATTTCCACACATAAATGTACTTATTCACACCACACACACAGGCACTCACAATTACATATTAATTCATATGATCACTCAAAATCAGACAGAAATGTACACGGACACAATAGTCACCCACAAACACGCTCACTAAGACACACCTAGACTCACACACTGACACAAACACACCTAACACAAACAGACACACACTATTCACAACAATATTACTTGTATTACTTGGAGTCTTTGAGGGGTCAAGACAGATTCAAGACCGAGACCATAGGTTTTTAAATGTAGCCGATACCGAGTCTTTGAGGAGTCGAGACGAGGTTGAGACCAAGACCATGAAACCTGTTTTCATAACTACGATTTAGTATCACCCCAGTTAATATTCAATTGGTGCAAAGTTCTATAAAGTAGTCTGGCGATTGTTTATTGGAGCAGTCTGCTACACTTTTATCTACTTTTCTTCTACTTTTTTTTACCGATAGCCTGAAAATCTAGACCCACATCTTAAGATCTAGGTGTGACCACAACCGATAGACCTTGCCAACCCATGTGATAATGACTGCAGGTTGCTTGCTCATGTCTTCGCTCTGTGATCGATGTGTAAATTTATTTGAATAAAGTGTATTTTCTGAATATTAATATACAAAAAATCTGTTGAAAAAAAGAAGGGGGACTCTTGAGGACTCGCTCTTAGATTACGAGTTCTTCTTCTCCTACTGTGGGCTGTGAGCAAGTCAAGACAGAGTATTTTTACCAAGAAAGCAGAAAATAGTCTTTAGACCAGTCTTGAGTCCAAGACCAGACTTGTACTACAACACTATTGATTAGCCTGAAACTAAACAAAAAAAAATACCAAGTATTATATTATGATAATATCTACATTCCCAAAACTGCCCATCTTGCATAGCACCACCAACTATGTCTGTTCTATTTCTGTTTGAAGTTCTCAGTCCAATCCCAGTTCAGTCCTGGCTCAGTTGTGAAAATAAAATAAATCCAAGGCTTTTGCCCAAAGTTTTACCCCATGGTGGAAATGTGCCAATTGCAACAAATTTAGGCAATTTAGGAAACAAGGTATATTTCTGAGTTTTAATTTTTTGGATTACTGCATCGGCCAGACAGTCATGCCATTTAAAACATACATGTCACATCTGTACATCTGATGAATATGACACGTGTTTATTGCTGGGGGGTGAAATGCCATGGGTTGCAAAACTTGCATTTGAGTCAAGTTTATGTATGTGGTCCTTGTGGTTGTGGAGATATTCAACATTTACTGTAGATATGTCCAGTTAAGCAAATTTACTGAAAATTGGCCTAATTGCTTTCAAAAAGTCACAAAAAAATCAGCCCAACAACCACCCTAAAATTTCACCTATGGGTCCCTTCTAACTAAAAAATAGGTTGTCAGCTTGTACCTAAATATGTCCACAAAAGTCTTAATGGAAGCATTTTCCAAGCAATTTCCCTGACTTTTAATGGCTTCGAGATGGAGGAGAGGAGAAAGGTCTGATATTGTTTACAACTGAGTTGTATAGGTTAATATTCTCTGCAATTCCCGTGGATATAGGATAAAAATAAATTGATTTAATTCAGATCTTGGTTTAATGCAGTGGTGCATTTTCCTCGAGGCCAAGAGAGGTGTGGCCTCCTCATAAAAAAGTTCTAATACAGAGACATAGAGACTGTATATTTTACTTCACCATTTCTCTGTGATCATATCATACAATGTAGGGAGCAAAACAGGGCCCCAGTTACACTGTGCATACCGCTGCGTTACACTGTAAATGCTCATCAAATATTCATCTAGGGCGGCAAAGTTTGCAGAGCCTCCTCAGGAACCAGTTTTAGCCAGTCTGATTGACACAGATTGGTGCTCAGCAGTGATCATGGTCAAGTCAAAATAGGAGAAAAAAACACAAAGGGAGGCTAGCTTGAATCTGCCTCCAGGTGAACATCACTGTAAATCACGCTGCTGGTATCCCGACTTGAGTGAGGTAGAGTCTCAATGTTAGAAGATTGAGCAGAGATACAGACCTTGAATTTTCCTTTGAAATGATTTCTACCAAGCTTGCACTGAAAATCAAACTGAGTAGTAAGCCTAAGCTACTTCGAAGCTGGATAGGATTCAAGGATTGTATTCTACTAATACTAATACCAATGATGCATTTAGGGGTAGATATGGAATAATAAGAAATTATAAGAATTATGGAATAATAATTTGTGAAAGTTTATTAGCCTGAAGGACCTTCTTGTGAAGTACCCATTTTCCCTACATTCAATTATTCCAAACAATTGTGTCTGACAAATCCATAGCCTACATCCCACTGGTCCAATAATTATTCAGTAACATAACATCCATCAGTTTTTGTATAATATTTTGTTGTTTTTTTAATGTAATAGGAAAATCTGGCGGGAAGGACAGAAATTCCAAAGTAATATTGGACATCTACTCCTGATAACTCATATTTAATATTCATATTCATACTCTTATTTGACCTTTTTGGGGGTTGGGACTATCCTTATTTGAAGAGTCATATCTCCAACCAATCACATTGTATGATGTGTGAATGATGGTCATAAGATTTGTGGGACTGGACAAAAAAGAATTAAACAATAAATCAAAGACTGTGCTGTTTAAAAATCGAGATTCTTGTGTGGAATTGATGTTTAATTGTCCTTTATTGATGATGATTTTCATAGCCTAAGTACCTGTATGAGAAATCTGTGAAAAGGGCAAAGTGTATCCCCAAATACACTCACAAATGGCAATCATTTGATCTGGTTTTCTCGTTTTCACCTCCAAGTTCCAGAGATGTATAGTAATTAAGTAAAATACTTCACTACAGTGCTTAGGTATATTTAGTCAGCCTCCCATTTAAGACCCGTATGACTTCATGTGATAAAACTGCCAAATGATGTTCTTGCAATCATACCTGTTTTTGGTGCATGTAAAAATGCACTGAGCACATTTGTTAAATCATAGTCCTTTTTTGTTAACCGGCTATCTCATACTATGTCTCCTCTACTTCACTAGTCAATTTCCACTGTGTTTTCTCCCTCTCTCCTCTCATAGACTTGAGTAGATTGGTTTCCTTGTAAGGTTTTAGAGTATTGATTTCATCACTGCTTCAGTGGTGTGTTTTCTCTCTAACTTCTCTGAATCATATTATTGGGTAGAAGTGATTCTCTGTATGTCCTAACCCTGAATACATTTCTAAAGTAATTGTATTGCTAAGGACATAGCCTGGTAATAAAACCAGACCCTCATTCTACACTTTCGTTTCGTAGAGAGGGTCTGGACATTCGGTAGTGAGATTAGATTGCTTTCAGATTGGACAGGTTAAAAGCAGGTTGGACAGGAGATGATAATCATACGGAAGTGCTAGGAAGGCAAGGCGAGGCTACTAAGGACGCAAGAGATTTTATGTAGATTCTTATAGAGCAACATCTTAGCAACCATTTGCTCTACCATAGCAAACCCCTTGCCATGATTCACATCTTATCAACCAACTCCATGCAACTCCAACCAACTCCAGGCTATGCAAGAATTTGGGTTAATTTGCTTTTTTTTGCAAAGTCACTTTTGTGGTACCAAAGTAGCATGCTAGTACCCTGAAAATCATTGGTTCAAATCTTAGTTGCTATCATTATGCTTTTTAGCAAGGCACTTAATTGTAATTCGCTCTAATAGAGACTGGCCCTGATAAATGTAAGCATCTTCCAAATTGCATGTATGCAATGTATAGTAAATCTAACATAACTCCTAAAATTACTTTTTGCTGGTTCCTATCTATTAGTTTGACTTGACCTTCTGAACCCCCTCACAGTAACCATCAAATTTAAAGTTGTTGAAAATACATATTGTTTTATTCTATGGCATATTTTGGACATATTGTTTACTAGTGCATATACATCAAATGTGACATCCGTTCGGCACTGTTTGGTCTAAACCTGATGAAAATATGTACTAGACTACAGTATGTACTAAACTACAACTGCCATTTATGTGATGTCGCCTTAGTAAGCTGCCTAAAAGTAAGGCATGCCACATACCATGATTTCCAAAAAGAATGACAAATTTGTGTAACCACAGGACAGTTTTCAACATCTTCCATCCAAATGAGCTTGGACCCAAATGACTGTTAAACCTCTGAATCATAATATAACCCAAATATAAAGTATGAAATATAAAGTAATATAAAATATTCTTTTCATTGTTGAGTTTTCACCAGCATTCATGGTTGGAGTGTCAAAGTGCCTTCATAAACAATGGCCATTTTATGATCTGATTGATCACAGAACTAGATCTTATACACATGCAGTGTCACAAAAATCTTGGTAATGCAATATTTGTATGTAGTAAATGAGTAACGAATGCCTCAACATCTTTAATAGCCTCAGATTCAACCTTCCTGTAATTATCTTTTTTCTTTTCTTTTTATGTTGGCACTTATTAGTTTTGCAATGTTCCTTTGTGTAATGTGTAAATGTGTAATAGTTCACGTGTAAACGATCATTGCCAAAGGAGCCAAAAAGCTGAGGAATGTGAGGAATGGTCTATGCTGAAGAAGTTTTGAGATTTTTTTTTTCAGAGGTTATGAACTCATGTATTGGGCCTAAATTATTTTAATGGCAATTGTATTAACCCCTTGGAAGGACAGATTGAAATGCAAACCCAATTCTTCTTTTTATTGAAGTAGTATGCCACATTGTAGCACATATAAAAGTGTAAGATCCAGCTTCTCTCTTTTACATCTTTTCACAACATTTTGGACAAGTTGGAACAAGTTGGAAATAAATGAAGACTATTTTGGAACCAAAATAGTTGTTTGTAATTGTTGTAATTTTTGTGAACTTTGTGGAAGGGCAACAACTCAAACTCTTTTTTCTATTTGTCTCCAGGTTCACATAATACCAAAAATTGAGTTTGACTCCCATACGAGTCAAAATTCGAACCAAAACAGCAAGTTTGGCTCCTCTCCAACTTCAGATACGTCTTGAGAGGCCTAAGTTCTAACTTTTGAAACTTTTTGGACGTTTGGATGGTGTATGTGACAAAAAACTCGGCTACAGGAAGCTCAGGAGTTCCAGTAATCCCAGATGTGCATGGGATAATTTAAAAAATGGTGTAAATCTATGTGTAGTTTTGTGTGGAAAACTCTGCGAATACAGATTTACTTGCATTGTTAGGATATAGCAGCCACACGTGGTAGAGCATGATATATGTATTGATTTGTATGCTAATTTCAAAGGATATCTAGGCAACAAAAGAGAAATCAATTGAATTGAATTGAAAGTGAATCAATTCATGTCCCTGTTGTTCCAGGTTATGGATTGTCGGAGTAATAGACAAAATGATGAAGTGGCAGCTAACAATTAAGCATAGTGAAATATGAAGCTGGAAGTAAGTTACTGTGCCCCATTCAGTTAATGTTATAGCTGCCACTTTGTTATTTGGTCTATATGCAAATTTTTCCTACCCATACCGATCAGTAACCTGGAACACGAATAGTGATAACGTCATCAAATAGCCATGGGGTCAAAAAAATGGGAACCAATTTTTTGGCTTTGTTAAATTAAGAGAGGTTGCGTCACCACCCTGTTCTGTCTACCTCTGTTTCCTCACTTTCCCTCCCTGTCTGCTCCGCTAACTGCCTTCATTGGTTTCAATCATTCTCTCACTTCCTCATTCCCCCGTTAATCACTGGATCCCCTTCACCTGCATTCACTGATTGCCCCCACCTGTGTCTTGTCTTGCCCGATTGCCCTGGCTATTTATTCCCTCTGTTTCCTTCACTCCCCGTCGGTGAATTAGCGAACCTGCACGCGTTTATTGCTGAAGGCAAGCATACAAATTCTGACTCTCTCTGTCTTGTTGTTTCCACTGATTGTTTACCCGTGTTTGACCTACGCCTCTGCTCCTCTGCCCGTGGTATTGACCCATTGCCTGGCCACGACTTGTTCTCCGTCTGCCTCTGTAACTAAAAATGCTTCTTTAACTAAAAATGGGAAAATTAGAACAAAGTCTTGCTGTGATGTCATATACGCAAAATCAACAACAGTTCAGTTGTGGTTGCTAGAAAGGGTGCAAGTTTTTGGTTTTGATGGTTTTATACCAGTTTCATATTAGCATTAGCTGGTAGACCACCAGCTGGACAGGCTGGTTTTACCATCATATCAAGCTCATCATGCTGGTGTGACCAAGCAAGCTGGACATTGCTGGTGAAGCTGGCATAACCAGTAAACCTGTTTATGTGTTCATTGGTACCTGGCTGGCGCACACTACATTAAAAACACTACATTAAAAATAAAAATACTCAGCTAAAATGATAATATAATATTCCAAAACTTGAGTTTGACTACTATACTGACCTTTCAGAAATGTCATTAAATTGGAACCAAAACAGCATTCATCATTAAATAGCTAAATTATTATTAAGGGTAGGCTAAGCT
Source organism: Tenualosa thibaudeaui (assembly GCA_027481765.1). Lineage (NCBI taxonomy): Eukaryota > Metazoa > Chordata > Actinopteri > Clupeiformes > Clupeidae > Tenualosa > Tenualosa thibaudeaui. The sequence continues at coordinate 1,347,016 of JAIFZK010000009.1, forward strand.
CTAGAGCAAACTTAGGCCTACTACAATCAGAAAACATTTAGGTCAAAATTGTGGTAATAAGTAGCCTAAAAGAACCACAGTATTAATCAGGACATCTATTGTGTGTTGATGTACGTGTTGTTTTTTTCCCCCCAGCTACTGGTTAAAAGTTTTTACATTGCTGAGGTTCATTGCACCACTCAACTTGGCTGTAATTATATAACCCATTGGTTAACAACCTTGGATTCAGTGTTTGTCCTTCCTGTGTTTTGGAGATAAGCCTACGTTGTTGCTGTTTTGAGGACTCTTTAAAGTACCCTAGAAACACTAACAAGCTAAATCAATATTTAAATCAATTAAATGTTTCACCACAAATAGGTAGCATAATGTTAGGAACCCATTCAGCAATTCTTTCAGATTAAAACATAAAACAAAAAAATGGCCCGAAAATGGCAACAATGTGAGGAAACAACCCCAGTTATGGAAAATAAATAAATAAAACTCTTATATTCTACCACATGTGGCTGCTGTATAAATACAATGTGAAGCTGCATTCAAGACATCTCAAAATCAAACGTTTTCCATAAGAACTACACATTGCTCCTTTTATGGGTCATATTATTATTATTTTTATTCGTCACTTCGTCAAATCCTGATTTCATCGTCATGTTTTTGTTTTTGTTATACATAAGCATTCAACTTTATCTCACTACACCATTTATCTTCAGCCAAGCACACCCCTCTGTCCATAAACGATCTGCCAGTTGAGACTGTTTAGAGCAAGTTTCATGGCGCTCACAGGGAGAACACCACATACATCACAAAGAAAGCTCAGCAATGCCTCTACTTTCTGTGGTCTGAAAAACCTGCCTCCCCTCCCCATCCTGACAAGCTTCTGCAATGAGACTATTAAGAGTATTCTCAACAGTGCCATCACAGCATGGTTTGGTGACTGCATGGCTGCAGAGTGAAAGGCCCTGCTGTTGGTGACTGTGAGGATGGCTGAAAAGATCACTGGGGCCTCTCCTCCCTCCCTCTCTGATATCTACAACACTCACTATCTCCACAAAGCCACCTGCATTGTCATTGACATAACACATCCGTCCTGTACACACCTCTCCTGGTAGAAGGTACCGCAGTACAACTGCCTACACATCCAGAATGGGCAAGAGCTTCTTCCCTCAAGCAGTCAGACTGCTGAACAAAACATGATGGAAATTATTCACACTGAAATGGACTCTTGCATTTTTCTTTTCAATTTATTTTTTTCACTTTCACAAATTTACTTGGATAGTAAAAAGAACACTGAATGGGAAACTTCATTGGGTTTTTGACAACTTCAGAGAAGCTAAACAATACTGGCAACAACCGAACAGCAAGTCACCTTGACTTTAGAAAAAAAATATGCCAGGAGGGAAAAAACCCAGGGGATCCTGTAGAAAATGCACAGAACTAGAACAGAGGATTTGCATCCTGGAATCAAAGATTGATGCCCTGCCATCAAAGATTGACAAACTATGAGAGATATCTCATGAAAGGAGTACAGAAACACAAACAGCAGCTCTCAACACCTCCTTATCCCACAACCCTTTTTCTTGGTGCCTCCACTGTAAAACATTTAAAAGGAGAAAGGATGATTGTTTGCTGCCTTCCATCTCAGACACATAAAAACAGCATTTTGAAACGCAACGTCTGACCATAAAACTATCAAATGTATTGCTGTGCATGTTGGAGCAGAGAACAGCTGTTTGTTCAAAATGATTTCAGGAAACTTTTTTCTGACCTCTCTAAAATTGGAATACAAGCTTTTGTCAGTGGCCCACTCCCACTCAACTGGAAGTTTTATATTTACTAGACTCTTCAGTCTTAACACCTGGCTTGGAAAAACTTGTTTTTTTCACTTAGTATGAATTTTATAGACCTTAACCTTTTCTGGAATCGCAGAAAATACTTCAGACCAAATAGCACTCCTCAGCAGGATTGGGACCAGAGGTTAGACCACTGGCTAACACTACACTAGCTAACTTAATGTGCTATAGGGAGGGAAAGTAATGCCCCCCCCCCTATTTTAATTGTTTTGTTTTTTTATTTCTAACGCAGCGTAGGGAACTACACCAGAAGCTGCTATTGTGGGTTAAATTGCCTTCTCCACTTGTTAGTCAAAACATCGATTTGCCAGACTCACCGAACATTTTTGCAAAGAAGAGTAATGATGTTTATCGTGGGATTATAACCTCTATGTTACAGCAATTGGTGTTGAGGTACTACTCACAGAAAGAATTGTTAGTGTGTACTTTATATCCAAAGCCATTGTCCAAGATAATTATGCTAATTAGCTTTTTAAAAGAAGGTGACATTTCACCTGACTTTCACATTTAGTAGATCATCCCAGTATATACAATGAATAATAATTTTGGTGTTCAAGCTCGATGTCATGTCTTTGTGGGACTTTTTAATAATCAGGTCTATGGGATTTTCAGTAGGATGGCTCTCAGGTTTGGAACACTACCTCTAGGATCGCTGTGTTTCACTTTCCCTCCTATGTGCACCCATGTTGTGCTTATTGCCACCAAAAACAACAAGCTATAATGTAGACTCATTGAATAGTTAATAGCTTTTGTTCTGGATTGTCAATACCTGGCTTCAAAAAAAGTGGCTTAGATTAACTGTTGGCTAGTTGGCATGAACTTGAAGTTTCATCAAAAAACTAACGTGTTTGAGGCTGAACAAGATTCTCAGGCAAAACAGACACGTTAACTATGGTCGCAATTTCATGAATAGTCCCTTAAGAGTTCTGTAGGGCTCCTGCTAAATTTCCTAGAGACATTTACATTTTTTACTTTGCAGTATCTACAAAATATGAAACCAAGTCAGAATGCAGTAACTGCACTTACTGCAGCTATGTCTTGATTTAGCCTCTTAGCCAAAGTTGAAGAGAGAGGAGAGGATAGGCCTACTTTGTTCTCTTTTTCTACACTGTAAAAAAGAATAAGTAAAGCTTAATTGAAAATTTTAAACTCATCGCCTCAAACGAGTTAAGTAAACATAACTAGTCTTTCATGTTATGGTAGACATATCTTGACAGAGAATAGAGCTTACTTACCTCAACTGAAACAATGAGTTAGCACCAAATTTTCAAGTAAACACTTATTGTTTTTTACAAGACACAATATTGACAACAACGCTGCCCGATTTCCAGATATTACTGTGGTCTGCCCTAAGTGGAGACCTCCACTATCGTTTGTTTTGACTGCGTAATACTGCAGCAAGTCTGTAAACGACACACTGCGGGTCGCAGCAGGGCGCATACGCTTACGCTTGGTCTAACTGCAAGTAAATTACAGCTTTTAGTTATCATTTGCCGTAGCGGTTAAGGAACCTGGCTAGCATGCTACTAGCCTAGAAAATTGTGGGTTCCAATCCACTTACCCTCCACACAATTCTTCCTATGTTGCATGGCAAGTTCTTTGTTGGTATAGGTGTGGTGTGTATGAGGTGACTGCCCCTTTAAGGCCGAAAGCAGTCTGCCGTCGCATTGGTGTCGTCATCACTGATGCCGAGAGCCACCAATTGCCAATTTCCTCAGTTCTATAAAAGCGGAGCACCGACTGCTTGAAGGTAAGTGTTAGATTTAATTGTCTATTAGATTTAATTGAATCTTACCGGTTCTGCTCGGTTGTGTTGCTCGGGAGTCTGGGTCGACCGTACTCCAATCTGCACTTCGTGAAAGCGTGGCATCTTTTCTGCTACATCAAGCTATCTCGCTTGATTATGGTGCTTTCTGGACTCAAACTTGTTTACCCTTGCTAGGCTGTAAGATCGGCCACTGTGGGGTCCCGCGAAACTGCTGGCTTTCTAACCCGGTTTTTGGACTTCCAGCGAGGCTACCGGATTCGTAGTTCTCCATTTGTTGTGTATACTGGTAGGTAGTCAATTTTCCTTGCTACCTGCCTGGCAGTTGACATTATGCATTTTTGCTACTAACCTGATTTACCCTCATTAGGCTTTGTGCCAGATCTTCAGGCGTGTTTGCTTCTGTACGGTTTCCGTGCATCCTTCTTGGTATCGCCTCCTTTTTGGTATATACCGGGAGTCCTTGATCATCTACATCATCTGGTAGCGTCGTGGGCCTCCACCCGTGGGTTGTCAGCTTTCGGCGAGCTGCTGTCTTGTCACCGCGAGTGTACTGCAGAAATTGTGTGCTTGTGCGTGTGCGCGAGTGATTGTTTGTGGGCGTGTTGTGACTGTGGGGCGTTTGTGTGCTGGGGAACACTTGCATGCGTGTGAGTGTTTGAGGAGGGGTTATGTGGGTAGTATTCCTTCTTCTTTTTGGTTTGTTTGCTCATTGACTCCTTGGAGTTTGTGTTTTTTTTTTTTTTTTTTTGTTATTCTCAGTACATGTGAGGGAAGTGAGTTCTCTATTCGTTTTGTTTTGTTCAGCTGGATTTATTTTGATTTGGTGTCTTTGTGTTTCTTGCTTCTTTCCTTGTTTTGTGTTTCCTTTCCTTCTTGGGTTGTTTCTTTGTTATACCATACTCAGTCCAGCCCGGGATTTGGGCCACCCTCTTCTCCCTCTAGTTTTTGATTGTGGAGCAAAGTGTGTGTAAAGCGCCCTACGGGGCCAGAGTGCAGTGATTTTTTTTTTTTTTTTGTGGGCAGTCTAATTGTGTGGGTTGCTGTGCCTTTGAGCTTGACGCCATTTTGTTTGCACTGCTATTTTGGGGTGGGTTGCTTGATGTTACTAGGGTTAACTGGGTTTGGGCCGCGCTAGGGTGAGGACCTTTTTTTGTTTGTTTCATTTTGTGTGCTTTCTGTGAACTGATTTCTTTTTTTATTTTTTCTATTTCTTCTAGGAGTTGGGGTCGCTAGCGGGGAGGCCTGACACCTGGTGGCAGGTACTTGTATGTGTGACTCACCTCACCGTAGTAGTAGTATATTTGACAGGGTTGCTCTGTGTGTGTGTGTGTGTGTGTGTGTGTGAGCGCACTTCACGTGCGGTCTGTCCTAGCCTCCCTTTGGTAAGCCCCCTACTCCCTGTGTGTTTGTGCTTGTGTGCGTTGTCCAGCCTCCAACAACTGCATTTTAGGTCTGTCATTTAACAAAGAAAGGAAACTATTTTTGTATTAATAAAAAGTCAATGGTTTTTCTGCATCCAGTCTCTGTTTGTCCTGGTCGAACCTGTGTGTCTTACTGCTAGTCTGTAAAAATGTATTTTCCAGAGGGAAGTTATAGCCCGTTATAATATTTGGTTTCCACTGGTCTCGCCACATTTTGGCGTAGTCGGCAGGATTGGGACATACAGAGACGGGTGTTTTAGGCTTTCTTTTTCTTCTTCTTCTGAGTGGCAGACAGGACAGCAGCCCACTGTGGGGACGACCCACGGTTGATCAAGTCTTACGGAGAACCTATTCTGCTGCTTTTTGTGAGTTCTTTACTGTTAGCTTTGGGATTGTAGTGCAGGTAGAGATGTCTGACTCGTAGGATATGCAGCAGCTTAGGGATTAGGTTGCTCGGCTTAGATCTGAGAATGAACGTCTTAAAAGTACCAACTCGACTGGCCATGCTGGTGGAGCATCTAGTAGCTCTACTCAACCTGTTGCTCAGGGTGCAGAGCGATTGATATTCATTCCATGGGAAGGAAATGTCCCATATTTCGGGGTAGCGTTGGTATCAGGGTAGAGGAATGGATTGAGGAAGCCACGGCTTGCATGCGGGCCCGCAACTTGTCTGGCACTCACAAGGCCTATTTCTCGTTCGACCATTTGGAAGGCGAAGCGAGGGAGGAGATCCATTATAGACCAAGCGCAGAGAAGGATGACCCAGAGGCAATCTTTAAGATCTTGCGAGAGTTATATGGCTGCACTCAATCTTGTGTAGCCCTGCAGGTAGCATTCTTCTCTCGGAAAAACAACAAGAGGGTGAGTCATTGTTGGGAGTTTTCCATTGCTTTAATGACTCTCATGGACAAAGTGAAGCGTAGGGCACCTGAAGGCATTATCAATTCTGACGTCTTGCTTCGAGACCAGTTTGTGGAGTATGTGCAGGAGGGCGCACTCCGTAGGTCTTAAACAATTTATCCGCCAGAGCCCCACAGCTACCTTAATTGACATCCGCAAGGAGGCCCTTAGGTGGGAGCAGGAGGGCTCAGTGGTGCCCCCACGGCCTCGTAGCTTTTCCCTCTCTAGCTTCGAGAGGCCCGTGGGTCTTGCTGGTTCATCTTGTGTCGTTACTGGTGACAATCTGACATTAAAGTCAGACCTCGCTGAAATGACGGAGCTGCTGCAACGACAACAGCAGCAGTTAGATCAGTTTACCCGTAATATGGTTGCTATGCAGGACTCCAAGTGGGCTCGATTTTCTCGCGACCAACCTCTCATTTGTCTAAGGTGCTGTCAACCAGGTCACATGACCTGAGACTGTGATGGTGAGCGAGTTGTCGGGCCCTCCTTATCCGGCCCTAGAGGCCACTTCAGTGCCCTCAACAATAGATCACCTCGTGGTTCTCGGCCTTCGGGAAACTGATACCCGCCGGGCTGAGGAGCCAAGGTCCGGTAGGGGTTGTTTCCGGCTCTAATACCACCTCGCGTTCTTTTGCCGTGGTGGAGGGTCTGATTTCTACTTGTCCGCATTTAGTTGTCCTCATGGCCGAAGTGCCTGTTTCTTGTCTTGTTCATACGGGGTCCATGGTGACTACAATAACTGAAAGTTTCTTCTCAACGCACTTTGAACCCTGGGGCCCGAAGCGGCTACAGTCTTGTCAGTGGCTGCGACTTCGCGCAGCCAATGGCTTAGACATCCCATATCTGGGTTATTTGGAGCTTACCGTGGAGTTGTGCGGTAAAGTGATGGACGATTGTGGCATTTTGGTTGTCAAGGACCCTTCTGGGGGTGGGCATCCTTAAGTTCCAGGTATACTTGGCATGAATATTATCCGCAAGTGCTACCAGGAGTTGTTTGGGCAGTACGGGGCTAACTTGTTTAACTTGCCATCCGTTTCTGCTGCCCCAGCCCCAGTATTTCAAGCACTCCAACAGTCTCACCGGGCAGTGATCCAGCCTACCCCTGAAGGGGGCAGCATTGTGAGTGTCCGTGGACGGAGACTTTGCCGGGTTCCAGGAGGTAGTTTGAAGATGGTGGCGGTCACTTGTTCTGAACAATATTCTGGTTACACAACTTTGTTTGAGCCAACAGACAAAAGGCTACCTGGCGCGTTGTTGTTGTCACCAGCTCTGGTGCAGGTGTCCCGTGGCACCGTGTACATCCCCGTTGTTAACGTGGGCACCGGAGACTCAGTACTTTACCCGCGTACCCAGTTGGGGCATGTGGACACGGCCTCGATTGCTAGCCTGCCCAACAATATTGTTGAGATTCGGTCCATTGCACCCTCCCACGCTGGGCCTTAGTTTGCAGGGACGACTATTGACGACAGAGTACGTGGTCTCGACCTGTCTGCACTGCAGGATTCGGAACAAGAGCAAGTGCGGTCATTGTTGTTGAAATACTCCTCTGTCTTTTCGGCCTTTGAGGGTGACCTGCACCACCTTAATTTCTCACAAAATTCCCTTACTCGATCCAGCCCCCGTGAGACAGCGCTATAGGCGCATTCCACCAACTGACTACGAAGATGTTAAGGCTCACATCAACCAATTGCTCCAGACACAGGTAATTTGGGAAAGCAGTAACCCGTTCGCATTTTCCATTGTGTTTGTAAAGAAAAAGGATGGCAGCCTGTAAATGTGTGTTGACTACAGGCAGCTTAACGCCAAAACACGAAAGGATGCCTTTCCTTTGCCGCGCATTGAAGAGTCCATAGACCTGTCATCTACAGTAGTTCAGCATTTGCAGAGGTTGGACATGGTCCTAGCTCAGCTGCAGATGGAGTGCCTGAAGGCCAAACTGGAGAAGTGTGACTTATTTAAAACAGAAGTCTGCTACCTGGGTCACGTAATCTCTCAGCATGGAGTAGCGACAGACCCATCTAAAGTGGACGCAGTGGCAAATTGGCAACGGGCCAAGAATGTTTCAGAGCTTTGTTCCTTTTTGGGGTTTGCAAGCGCCACATCCAGTGGTGCTATTGACCCCCCGCGCCGTTCATCCTGTGCAACCACAGGACAGCACTCTAACCCACACAGGTTGCCCAGAGGGATAGCTGATGTGTAGATAGGCTTGGCCTCATTTTAGTTATTTTTTTGTTGGTTGTAGTATCGTTGGGCCGACAACAAAAGTAGGGGGGGGGCAGATTGTGGTGTATGTGGGGTGACTGCCCCTTTAAGGCCGAAAGCAGTCTGCCGTTGCATTGGTGTCATCACTGGGTCCGAGAACCGCCAATTTCCTCAGTTCTATAAAAGCGGCGCACCGACTGCTGTAAGGTAAGTGTTAGATTTAATTGTCTATTAGATTTAATTGACTCTTACCGGTTCTGCTCGGTTGTGTCTGGGTCGACCGTACTCCAATCTGCATTCTGTGAAAGCATGGCATCGTTACTGGCATACGCTGCTTGTGGGTATGTAGCCATTCTGCTACATCAAGCTATCTCGCTTTGATTATGGTGCTTTCTGGACTCAAACTTGTTTACCCTTGCTAGGCTGTAAGATCGGCCACTGTGGGGTCCCGCGAAACTGCTGGCTTTCTAACCCAGTTTTTGGACTTCCAGCGAGGCTACCGGATTCGTAGTTCTCCATTTGCTGTGTATACTGGTAGGTAGTCAATTTTCCTTGTGTATGTACCCTCATTAGGCTTTGTGCCAGATCTTCAGGTGTGTTTGCTTCAGGCGAGTTTCCGTGCATCCTTCTTGGTATCGCCTCCTTTTTGGTATCGCCGGCGGAGTATGGTATATACCAGGGAGTCTGCATCACCCACATAATCTGGTAGCGTCGTGGGCCTCCACTCGTGGGTTGTCAGCTTTCGGCGAGCTGCTGTCTTGTCACCGCGAGTGTACTGCAGAAATTGTGTGCTTGTGCGTGTGCGCAAGTGATTGTTTGTGGGCGTGTTGTGACTGTGGGGCGTTTGTGTGCTGGGGAACACTTGTACGCATGTGAGTGTGTTTGAGGAGGGGTTGTGTGGGAGGTATTCCTTTTTTTTTTGGTTTGTTTGCTCATTGACTTCTTGGAGTTTGTTTTTTTGTTATTCTCAGTACATGTGAGGGAAGTGAGTTCTCTATTCGTTTTGTTTTGTTCAGCTGGATTTATTTTGATTTGGTGTCTTTGTGTTTCTTGCTTCTTTCCTTGTTTTGTGTTTCCTTTCCTTCTTGGGTTGTGTCTTTGTTATATCATACTCGTGGCGGTCCAGCCCGGGATATGGGCCACCCTCTTCTCCCTCTAGTTTTTGATTGTGGAGCAAAGTGTGTGTAAAGCACCCTACAGGGCCAGAGTGCGGTGATTTATTATTTATTTTTTTTGTGGGCAGTCTAACTGTGTGGGTTGCTGTGCCACTGCTATTTTGGGGTGGGTTGCTTGATGTTACAAGGGTTGTGGGGCTATCCTGGCTAACTGGGTTTGGGACCCGCTAGAGTGAGGACCTTTTTTTGTTGTTTGTTTCATTTCGTGTGTTTTCTGTGAACTGATTTTTTTTTTTTTTTTTTTTTGTTTCTATTTCTTCTAGGAGTCGGGGTCACTAGCGGGGAGGCCTGACACCAGGTGGCGGGTACTTGTATGTGTGACTCACCTCACCGTAGTAGTAGTATATTTGACAGGGTTGCTGCGTGTGTGCGCACTTCACGGGCAGTCTGTCCTAGCCTCCCTGTGGTAAGCCCCCTACTCCCTGTGCGTGTATGCGTTGTCCAGCCTCCAACAACTGCATTTTAGGTCTGTCATTTAACAAAGAAAGGAAAGGAAAATGTATAACTATTTTTGTATTAATAAAAAGTCAATGGTTTTTCTGCATCCAGTCTCTGTTTGTCATGGTTGAACCTGTGTGTCTTACTGCTAGTGTGTAACAATTTATTTTCCAGAGGGAAGTTATCGCCCTCTGGTGGCGTAGTCGGATCAAGCTAATATTATCTAACATTGTATTATAACATCTCGTTATAATATTTGTTTTCCACCTGGTCCCGCCACATAGGCATTGCAAGTGGTAATATCCAGTTTGCAAAGCTATGTAACATCTCTATGATCTCCATTTACATTAGTCAATGTGAGCCATTTTATCAATTTTGGCCACTTTTCCTTATTTTTATAGTACTGGATTACTTCAACCTTACTACAACTTTCCCATCCCTTAGAACATAGCTCATACGAAGAAGGACATGCATGAAGGCCATATTTATAATTTACTATTGGGGGAATGGGAAGATCTGGGATGAGAACCACAGCCAGTATAGCAAAGTGAAAAGCGCCAACATCATCAAAAGTTAGCAGCTTGTGCATTCAGTGCACCAAACTTATGCAAGAAATCCATGGGTCATTTTTGACCTATGTCTGAAAATTGGGCTCGACTGGACAAAAAATGTGTTTGCTCATAAAGTACAGGCATGAAATTAAAAAATATGATATGTAGCAATCAGAAACAAGATGTAAGTGAAAAAATATGTGTTTCTCAACTGATATTGCAAAGAAACACTCAGTTATGCATTACATCCACATTACAGTGGGTCATTTTTAAGTTTCTATAGCTTGCACATTAAAGGGCTAGAGAAGACTGTAATTGATAGACAAATGTAAGTCGCTCTAGATAAAAGCATTTGCTAAATGCATAAATGTAAATGTAATTTTTTGATATTTAGGCTAACTATAGGTTACATGTCTGCTTATTGTGATTCTGTAGATTAAGTAATTCACTTTCATGTATGGACTCCACTTATTAAACACACACACACATATATTTCAGCATGCAAAAAATCGTAGCAAAATAGATTACGCATTTCTCTTTCAACCAATTCACACCAATTTCCTCTCCTTTGGATTGCTCTCACAGTATTTCACACATGCACACCACGAACATTGCCTAAAAGTGAATAATCTGAGCTTTCAAATGGAACTAGTTGCTTGTTGCTGCGATAAACAGTTCACAAGAAAATTACCTTGGAAATTGTTACATATTTAATTTTGTTACATATTTACATTTTTTTAAATTGCGTTACATATTTAAATGTGTAATCTGATCTTTCAAATGGCACAAGTTGGTAGTTGCTACGATAAACAGTTCAAGAAAATTACCTTGGAAATTATGTTGCACATTTAAATTTGTGCACATCTCCATCTACGTCTACTACACAAATTTTCTCTCCATTGGATTGCTCTCACAGTATTAGTCACACATGCACAAACATTGCATAAAGGTGCATAATCTGAGCTTTCAAATGGTAGTAGTTGTGGTAGTGCTTTACCTTTGAATTACCTTTGAAATTAGTTAATAAATTTAATCATTTAACCAATTGAGCATATTGCATTCCTCTCTAAAACAAAATCCTTTTCTCTGTTGAACTGCTCTCACACTCACAGTCCTAACACACGGTATATGGTCTACCATAGAGTATATAATGTGAAAGTGTACAACCTGAACTTTGCAATATTATTTGAGTTACCCTGATAAATGGTTTAGACAGATAATGTATTAGTTGCTTATAATTTTATTCTGCATAACTGCATTCTTCTTAGTGCAATAGCTCAAGAACTTTAAAAGAGATGTTGAAACATCTAAACAATCTTATTGAGTCCAAAGCTAAAGATATTTTGAGCACAGATATAGTCTAAAATTATAGCCTACATTCTTGGTTACTGTAATCCAGTTTGAAATGTTCAGAGAGCTTGTTTGCGCTTCTGTAAAGTAAGCTATTTACTTCACTGCATCTAACTGAACATTTATGGGCATTGTTGCATTAGTTTGGAAGATATTGTTAAGGTAGTCTAGCCTACAGAATAAGGATGTGTGTAAGTTAGCATGTGAGTAAATTGTGAATTTTATGTTTGCATTATGCAATGCAGTATGTTTTTACCAAGCCAGTGAAAAGAGAGAAAAGGGAAAGATTTAACAATTTTTTTAAAAAATGAGACTTGTTCCTCCTACACAGTAGGCTAAAATACAAGCAAAGCAAAAAGTGGGCACCCACGTGCTTATGCTGTGTTATTTGGGGGTGCTCAAAGCCAGGCGACACATTTTTTTGTCATATTCGGACCCCCTGAAATACCCTTGGCCACCCTATGTACAAAATTCTACCTCTGTGATGTCCTCTCAAAATTCATCTATACTATGTAGTGACTTACTATAGTATTTACTGTAGTATCCTACAATGTATAATGACTATTATAATATTTACTGTAGTATACTACAATGTGTAGTGACTTACTGTAGTATTTACTATACTACAATGTTTAGATTACTATAGGCTAGTATTTACTATAGCATACTATAGTATGTGGTCTATGGGCAGTGGTGGCGTAGTAGCCTGTAACTTACTACAATGTATAATAAACTACAATAGTAAACGCCACACTATAGTATACCATATGAATCTATAGTATGCTGTTGTAAACTATATGTTTCACATAGGATTAAGTGTTGGCGCAAAAAAAAAAAAAAATGAAAATGGGACTTTTGTTTTGACGACACTAAGTGTGACGGACATGATTAAAAAAACAGAAAGAGACGTAGCTGGATAGCCAGAGCGGTCGAGAAAACCGTAGTCACTATCCAGGTCATGGAAGCAGCAGAGTGCAAGCGTCCAGCCCATGGTGTGGTTTCTCCCGCCGAAATAAAGTCCTTGGGCAGAGCCTTGTCTCAGACTCGGTTAAGTTCTCTCGAACAGTCTGATGTTTTTAGTTCTCAGACATCTTTGTGCCGGAATGGCATAGGTCAAGTCCGAAGAAGAAAGCTGTCAAGTAGCGCCAGTATCGACTCCTCAGAGATGAGTCCAAATGCTGAGGCAAGGGTCCTCGCTATCAACACCGGTGGGACTATTGGAATGATGTACCACGACAACGGTAAGACCATGTCACTAGGCGATTAATCTAATTGCTCTTTTTATCCCATAAACGACCCATATTTTGAGTTACTGGTCTCATCCTGCCGGTCATAGGCCAACAACCTAACGTTGTGTTTATATATGTAACACCAGAACCTACACAGTTTAAAGAGACCAGAGCTGTAGTTGGATTATCAGAATCAACTCTGATGTTAAAGCATGATGGACACTGGGTTGTTAAATTAACCTGTAAGACGTTTAGACAGATCTCAAGTTTAAAAATAGCTTACAACTCAGGGCGATATGCTTCCTCAGGGGAGCTGGTGACAGGTCGACCTTCCTGTAGTAGCACATGACGGTGAAGACCAGCACAATATGCCTATAGTTTACTTTACAGTTTTGTTGGCTGTTTGTTAGTAGCCCCTTCAAAAGAATATGTTGCAAAATATGTATATATGAAAACATATTTTGCAAAAAAGTAGTAGGAGTAGGCTACAACAGTTGCTTAGTAAAACTGCAATTTTTATATTGTACAGTACTTTGTAGTTCGTGCAGTTTTGTGTCTAGAATACTGCAATGTCTGTTGTCGAATGTCAGTTATTTTGGGGGCGTGCTCAGGGCAAGTAATGAAAAAATAGACATTCAAAACAATTGACATTCAAAAATTGTCAGTGAACTGGTTAAAATAACCAGGCCTGGCGCCAGCAATAAATGACTAGGGAGGCGATTGCGTTGTGCAGAGGGGGCGAAAAAAGCAAACAAACAAAAAAAAAAAACACGCAGAGAACACATGACCTTCCGAAGTTGCACGACATTAAACACAGCAGCCTGTAACAATTTGCTCACGTACTAAGCTCCCTAAAATAATAAAAAATAGGCTGCAGTTGAATGAATGCACCACCGTTTTGGCCAATTTACTCATTTTCCACCCCCCTTAGAACCAATGGCGACAGCTGGACAAAAAGTTTCTTGTTTGCGTGTCACTGAATTTTGATAGGCTAATTAACATTGGCCTAGTATCAGAGAACTAAGAATACTATTTCATGTTGACACAGCAAAACCTGTGTAGACTTCCTATTATGTCAAGGTTAGCAGAGGTGTAATGGGCGCTGGAGGCAGGGTATGGAGTATAGGTATGGGTATGGAGCACCTCCACTTCTTGGAACCTATAAAATGTACTTCACACTTTTTTAACATCAGACATTCATTTATAACATTATAAGCGCGTACATTAAGCAAATCTCTCCCAAAAACCCTCTATTGTCAAACATATGCAGTTTAACATTATGGGATGACATAACCAAATACAGTGACACTATCAACATAGGTTTCGGAGGTGTGTGTGACCTTTGCAATTAGGCCTGCATCATTAAAATTGTGTCCCCCCACTTAAAAAATCTCCACTACACCTCTGAAAGTTAGCAACAATGTGCATTTCTCAAAACAGTTACCCCACAAACAGTGGATAGCCTGCAAAAGCATACCCCTAAATGCTTAGTTTGTCTTTAAAGCAAATGCTATTGAAACTGTTGCCATCAGAATTAAACGTTCCTGTCACATGAAAATGATTGTCAAAATGATGTCATGCTCTCAAGAGACTGTGAGAGATCATACAGGATTTGTAATTGCAAACCTACTAGAAATGGCAAACTGCATATAGAAACTGGTGCAACACTTTTGCATCTAGGCCTTTCATTTCTGCATTGCATTTTGACAACTGATCATGTGGGAAAAACACCTAGCAAATAATTATGAGCAAAATGTATTATGCTTGTTGGAAGCAATAAGAAAAGAATGTAAAGGTATAGGTTTTAAGTCATAAGGTGATTTGGAGGTTGAACTGGTGGTTTTGAAATTTTCAATTCTACTGACAATCCACACTAGACACTCAACACCAAAGAATCAGCTGAAATATTCCTACATCAAGTCATCAACTCAATTGAGGATTAATGGGCTGCAGTGTAATCTACCTTGGTTAGCCTCTCCTCACGACATAATCAACACGTTTTTTTCCATTCGATCAGGGAAAAAAATGGGTATCTTGTCCCGGGGCCAGAAAGGGGGGGAGTTGGGGTCCTGGGTCCTCATGAAATTGCAGAATATTTATTCTGTTTTAATTCAAAATCTTGTATGTATATGTATGTATTTGTGGAAGAAATGTATAACATTTGCATTAAAGAAATTTACCTTTACCTTAAATTTACCCTTTACCTTACCTTTATTGTCCTTGAAATAGGGATCAAGAACCCCCCTGCCACTCCCCATGGTTTGGCCTTTGATCAAAAATGCGATGTCATTTGATTAGCGCTTCAGTATGCCTACATGTCTCAGTATAAGTAAGGGGCACAAAAAAGAAAAGAAAAGAGAAGAAACCAGGAGCCTTAGGGATTCACTGAATAGATATTTAAAAAAAAGGTTCTTTTGATGATTCAGGTACTAGCAAAGGCAGGACACAGCAAGGTAAGACTAAGTGCAGCCAACGCTTCCCAGCCCCGTAAAGTAACCCGATCCAGCTGGGCTCAAGTACCTACCAAGTCACACCATTCATGTTAATACAAATGAGGGGGTAGCATTTGCACTGAACACCTGACCGATGCTAAGAATATGTACATTAGCAGCCAAATTCGCCTGCAATCCTGATATTTCAGGCTAACCATGCTGCATTTACTAACATGTAGCACATTAGCTCCGGTTTATTCAATTCAATTCAATTTCATTTATACAGTGCCTTTTACAATAGTATTGTCTCGTGGCGCTTCACAGAAGGAGCACCCAAGAGCAACAGGGGCAAGGAAAAACTCCCTTATGTTCAGTTAATCTAGGAAGAAACCTTGGGCAGATCCACAACTCAAGGGGCTAACCCAACTGCTGGGGGTCATGCAGAAAAATTACAATCAGTGGTAACCATGACAGACCACAAGTTGCCTATGGTTTTAGCTAAGGTTCATAATAGTTCATAATGGACTGTTATCCCACTTTACATTATATGGTAGTTAGTCTATAGGTGGTTATCAGGAGTTATGGCTGGACAATGTAGCAGTGGCCAGACATAGTGTCAGCTCAAAGGAGTGAGATGGGTCATGGTGGTAACAGTAAGGGTCCATTTGACAGTGCCATTGTGAGAGGGGGGGCAATCACAGAGCCTCAAGGGAGGGGAGACAGGTCTAGCATGGGTGTCCAGGAAGGGCCTCTATGATGGAGAGTCGGTCCTGACATGGGCCTCCCATGGTATTGGTTGTAGTCCACTCAGGGGGGCAGGGTGAGAGGAGTCTGCCGGAATGAGGCAGGGGTGACACTCAGCAGAGATAATTGTGGACAGAGGAAGAAAGTGATTTAGGCCAGGTTCATCAGAGAGCAAATGTGTAATTTGGGCATACATATATATATATATATATATGAATGTATATACACACATGCACACAGACATACATACACACATATATATGTATATAAATATTGAGAGAGAGTGAGTTGTACGGCATGACACATGAAGCTTTTGTGGCGGCACTAGGCTATAGCAGCATTATTCTTGGGATTACAAGGAGACCAGCATTTTGGGATCTTAGGGTTCTAGGAGGGTGGTAAGGGACAAGTAAGTCTTTAATATATGTTGGTGCATTGCCCTTGAGAGCTTTGTAGGTTAGGAGGAGTATTTTAAAATAAATTTGACTTTTAATATGTAAGGAAGCAAGGATAGGAGGCAAGGATAGGAGAGATATGCTCATATTTTTTAGTCCTGGTGAGTGTTCGGGCGGCAGCATTTTGTATTAGTTGTAGGTTTTTGATACAGGTATTACTACACCCAGAGAAAAGAGCATTGCAATAATCGAGCCTGGAAATGCGTGTATTAATTTTTAAGCATCCTCAAAGGATAGGAACTTTCTAACCTTAGCAATATTTCGTAGGTGGAAAAAAGATATTTTTGAAATGTGTTTTACGTGACTATTTAGAGAGGTCCTGGTCAATAATTACCCCGAGGTCTTTAACTTTTGCGGTGCATGACGGTGACAGGCCACTGAGTAGGTTTTGGTGAAGGGGTAGAGTGTTGGTCAGCTGTTTAGGGCCAATCATCATAACTTCAGTTTTATCAGAATTTAAACATAGGAAATTATTAGTCATCCAGGTTTTTATGTCTGGGAGACAGGAATCAAGTTTAGTCATTGGCATATAGCCGTTAGGCTTCATAGAAAGGTAAAGCTGGGTATCATCAGCATAGGAGTGGAAGGTAATGCCATGTTTCCTTATAACAATAATATAATATCCTAAAGGTAACATGTACAGGGAGAACAGCAGGGGACCTAGCACTGAGCCTTGGGGTACACCAAACTTTACTTTGGTATGGGTTGATGACTCATTATGAGCATGTACAAACTGGTAGCGACCAGAGAGGAATGATTTGAACCAGGCTAATGCAGAGTCTTTGATGCCTATCATGTGTTCAAGCCTGTGTAGTAGAATACCATGGTCAATAGTGTCAAAGGCAGCACTAAGATCCAATAGGATTAATATTGATATATATCCATTATCAGATGCAATAAGGAGGTCATTGAAGACTTTAACTAGGGCTGATTCTGTACTATGATTAGTTCTAAAGCCTGACTGGAAGGTTTCCTGGATATTATTTTCATTTAATGATATGATTTAAAGATATGCTTAGACACTATATTTTTGTATTTTTGTATTTTTGATACAAATGGGAGGGTAGATATGGGTCAGTAATTAGCAAGGACATCAGGATCAAGGTTTGGTTTTTTAATTGATGGTGTAATAACAGATGTCTTGAAAGATTTTGGGACATGCCCAGCTATGAGTGAGTCATTTATAATTTTAAGAATCGTCTCAGCCAATAGAGGGAGAGCAGGCCTAAGAAGATCAGTTGGGATAGGATCCAATAAGCATGTTGAGGCTTTAGCTGAAGAGATCAAAGACGTAATTTCTGATATATTGGTGGGTGTGAATGAATCGAGTATGCTACAGGTTGACTAGAGTTAACTGTAACCATTACATGTGGTCCAACTGGATTTGAGGTTACAAGGGAGTTGTTTATTTTAAGTCTAATAGATTCAATTTTGTCATTAAAATAGTCCATGAAGTCATTGCTGCTTAGAGTTATTGGAATGGAAAGGGACACTTCGTTCCTGCTTTTTTTAAATGGGATATAGTGTTAAAGAGGAATTTCGAATTATTTTTATTATTGTGTATAGGTGAGGAATAATATGCTGATTTGGCATTGTTAACTGCTGTCTTGCACTCTTCTAAGCGATCTTTCTAAGCAAGGCGGAACACTTCGAGTTTAGTGGCATACCATTTCCTTTCAAGTCTATGCGCAGCTTGTTTCAGTGAGCTGTGCGGTATACCATGGGGCAATGTTTTCTTGTTTCCTAGTTTTCTTTTTGAGTGGTGCAATTGTGTTGAATGTGGAGTATAGTACATTTACAACACTATCAGTTAATTGATCATATTCTAATGTGATTTTTAAAGTTAATAAATAGTGGTCAGATAGTGTAGAGTGTTTAGGTAGGGTTGTAAGTTGTTCTATTTGTACTCCAGTCAGAACAAGATCAAGGGTGTGGTTACCTTGGTGTGTAGGCGTATTTACATTTTGGCAGAAGCCAATGCGATCAAGCAGAGATTGGAATCCAATTACCAGGCTATCGTTTGCAAACTCCATGTGGATATTAAAATCACCTAATATGATTATTTTTTTCTGTTTTAATGACTAGAGAGGACAGGAAGTCAGAGAATTCTGATAAGAATTTAGTGTAGGGGCCTGGAGGTCTATATAATGTTACAATTGTTAAGGGTTTAGCACCATTCCTATCAGGATGAATCAAGTTAAGGACAAGAATTTCAAAAGATTTAAAAATATAATCAAGCTTAGGGGCCATGATGAGATTTGAATTGTGTTATGTGTTATGTGATAATTTAGAGGACTTGGGGTGGTGGTGGGGGGGCAATGTCAGTTGTGATTTCTGGCTATATTGTTTTTTATATTGTTTCTGTTTTTATTTTTGTGAGGTTGGTATAATTTATGCCTTTACCGTGTCGTCTTGAAAACGTTTTTTGTCACAGACACTCTCACTGTCTGTCTGCTGCTAGGGTGACGGCGGGGCGGCAGAGAACTGTGTAGGTATCAAAAAACCCTCTCTCGCTCCCACTCAAGTGGAGAACCACTGGCCTGTCTTCTTCCTTTCCTTTCTAAAACTATTCAACAAGCCGTCTTCAAAATTGAATTTCTCTCATAGCACAACCTCCTTGACTCCTACCAATCCGGCTTCAAAAGTGGCCAGTCAACTGAAACAGCGCTTTTGTCTGTGACCGAGAGGCAGGTCAATCCTCAGTACTTATCCTACTTGACCAATCAGCAGCATTTGATATGGTCAACCACCGCATCCTACTCGACAAACTGACAAACATGAGCATCAATGGCAAAGTGCACTCCTGGTTTGAATCCTATCTCACTGGGCGATCGTTCAGTGTGTCATGGCAAGGGCAAACATCTGTTTGCCGTCCATACCACCTCACTTGGTCTGATCATCCACAGACCCTGGTTACCTCTCGCCTTGACTATTCTAGTGCCCTCCTATCAGGTCTTCCAGCCTGATAGGACCGCTACAGATGATCCAGAATGCAGCTGGATGTCTGAGTTTCTGGCAGCCAAAAAGTGTGCATGTCACACCTCTGTTCATTGAACTCCACTGGCTACCCTTAGCCTCTTGCATCAAATTCAAAGCACTGATGTTGGCCTACAGGGTGATGGATTTGGTGCATCTACCTTAATACTCTCTTAAAGCCCTATGTCACCCACCAGCCACTTCGCTCCTCCAAGTAACATTACCTAGCATGGCCAACACCTCACGCAGGTCCGTCCAGACTCTTGTGTCTCGTGTGTTGTTCCATGCTTGTGGAATAATCTTCCAAGTGCTACCAGAGCAACAGATACCATCTCCACCTTCAGGAAGTTCTTGAAGACCCAGCTCTTTCAAGAATATCTCCTGGCTTAAATTTCTGAATACCATGAATCCACATACTCTCTTACTCTTTCAATACTGCACTTGTTACACTATGGCACTTTCATCTCAAAGTACTGTAAATTTCATGCTAGCAACATGCACTCTTGAATGTTTATCTTTTCTTGAATATTTATCCTCTTATGTAAGTCGATAAAAGGCTAAATGCATAAATGTAGATGTAATAGCCTATGGTCCTTAATATGGCAACCCGTGAGAAGCTTGTTTTAATTGAGGCTGCAGTGCCAGCGTGAAACACTAGAGGGAGTGATTGTACATATAGCTACTTTAAGAAGCATTTGGGCTATCTTTGTAGAGTGTACCTCATTCTAGCAGAAGACCTATTGTATCTTTGCTTCACCATGACATGTCAGCAGCTCATTTATTTGTGAATTTGGGTTTGAGTATATTGAAGTTCATGTGATATATCACATGAATTTCAATATTTTGTCCATATTGGGACTGAAATCAGATTCTAATATGAGATCAGTGCCCTAGTTATCCCTACAAGTGACCATGCCACATATGTTTATCTAGTGGATAAATACAACACTCCAGAACAAAGTAAATCGAAAAAAGAAAACTGGAGTGGAGAGATGGAGAACATTTTGAAGGTATTCCTAGTGGTTGAAATGAGTGCACCATGAAAATGAAGGCCTGAAGACAACAGTCAGTTAGGACCCTACAAAGATCACTGGGCATGAACAAAGTTTTAATGGTCCAAGTACCTAAATCCGTTTGAGCACCTGTGGTGCATCCTTAAGCGGAAAGTGGAGGAGAGCAAAGTGTCTAACATCCACCAGCACAGTGATGTCATCATGAAGGAGTAGGAGAGAATTCAGCTCTGGTGAATTTCAAGTCCAAAGTGGTTAAGACAGTACATAATAATGGTGCTCAAACTAAATTTGACAGTTCGGGCACAATTTTGACATGTTCGCTATGAGGTGTACATACTTTTGTTGCCAGTTGTTCAGACGTTAATGGCTGTATGTTGAGTATTTTCAGAGGACAGTAAATCAATACTGATATACAAGCTGTACACAGACTTTAAATTGTATCAAAGTCTAATTTCTATAGTGTTGTCCCATAAAAAGATATAACAGAATATTTGCAAAAATGTGAGGGGTGTACTCACTTTTATGAGATACTTTTATTAAAGTGTGGTTGGTTCCTTTAAATAAAGGAAATTGTGGATACATAGTAGCAGTAGAATATATAAATATATATATATATATATAGAGAGAGAGAGAGAGAGAACTCCCATGCCTATTTTAGTTTTCTAATCTACATTTTTCCTTTTTTGACGCTTGTAAGATATTTGACATCCCTTCTCTTTCTCCCTCTCTCACAGTATTATGTCCTGAACCTAATGCATTTGTGAAGACCTTGAAGACTCTGCCAATCATGCATGATGAACAGTATGCTCTGCATACCAAACTGTACGACTACTATGGATCTGCTGAGAGCACCCTAGTCCTCCCGTAGGTATCCACTCGCCACTGACTGACACTCACACTCTTAAAGCTTAGAGGTAGTGATAGATTCTGATAGATTCTGATAGATTTTGTTTGCACACTTTAGTAAGCTACATTGTAGTATTTAGGCCTACGACCAGTAGGCAAACCAAGAAAGTTTAAGTTGGTTGCATTGGACCTATTCAGTTAATTGTATAAGCTACACCATTATATGCATATTTCTAATCGCCTCATAATTTGCATGCGCTTGTGATAACCAAACTGTAAGCCAGTAGGTTGGAAAAGCAGTGTCTTGTATACTCATGGTAACTACACCCAAGTGCTGCCACTGGTGATAGCTGGTAAAGACACTGCTGAAGAAAATCTTGATTTTCTGATAAAAGCAAATCCAGCGTTGGGCAAGCTACTCAGAAAATGTAGTTAACTAAGCTACCAGTTACTTTACATCAGATGAAGCTTCACAACACTAAAGCTACCTGAGACAAAATGTAGCAAGCTATGTTACAAAAAATGGCAGCAGTAGTTTACTACATGTGAAGCTACTTTATAATTTACAAAAAAGGCCTATAAAAATGAAATGATCCAACCTTTTGCTAAGATTCTAAGATGTGAGACAGCAACCAGTCTTCCATTTTCCATGGTTGCTACAACAGACTTCATCAGGTCTGATTCTGGAGTGGGAAGAGGTACTATTTATCTCTGGAGGAACACCTTGGGCCAGGTGTAAATTGGCCTGAGAGTCGTTGAGGTTTTCACAGCTCTCCAGAGACCAGGTGTTGGAATGTCCTGATGGGCCATTAGATGGGACATCAGGACAATGGTTGTACCTTCTGCGGTGGATACAAGCACTAGAATTGGTATAAATATTCTTTAGGATGTATCTCATCATTCCAGAAGGGATGCCCAAAATTTTCAGTCCATTAAGGTCACTTTAAAAGGGAAAACCCAAGATGGCTGCCAAAAAATGACCCAAGAACAAACTATTACAGAGCTTGGGCATTATGGCTTATTTTGCCTTATGGCTTTATTTAGTTTTTTTGCATGGGGTGTCTATAGATTGCCATCAAATAATATGTGCAATATATACCATAAAATAATGTTAGTTTTAAAGAAAAACAAATGCTAAAAATAAAAAAAATGTTTGCGGGGGGAATTATTTGTAAAATCTATACATTAGATTAGATTAGATTCAACTTTATTGTCATTACTCATGTATAAATACAGGTAATGAAATGCGGTAACATAAGTAACATAAGTAGCTTCAAAAATTCTATATCTAATAAAAATATCTCTGGCCCTAACTTTACCTTTGAAGATAGGGATGTTTCTCAGGTATGTCTAACTATATCTCAGATGATACTGTTCAATGCCTAGAAAAGCCGTGGAAATGAAGCAGGACCGTCAAGGCCCTCCAAACAGCATGAACCTCCTCTTCCCCTTAATATTGGCCTTCCAGCTCACACTTAGAGAAGCAAGAACATGGTACATTATCTAAACATGGTACATCTCTCTCAATCCCAACCACTATATTCCTTAGCCAAAATAGCGCAGTGGAGTCTTCCAGACTTTTATGGTGAAAAAAATGTATGATTATGCATGGTGAATTACACATAGAGATGGCTCTCTGGAACACAATTGGAGAATTGTTAGAAGAGAATGGTTGGACAAAAGCCTTATGTGATGATGGTGTGGTCACCTCTGGTACAGCAGAATCCCTGATGAAGGTATCACACTTAACCAAAACAAGGCGTAGTCATCAAGTATCACTGCTAGCCTTGACAAACCTTCAGAGGGATGGATGGCTTTCAGAATCTCCAGGTAAGCACAGATATGATAAAAAAAAAGACCTGGAACATTGTTTTAGAATTTGAGAGAATGCTTATGATTTTTGTTTGGGCTCATCGAGTCTGGAACTTGGTGTGGAGGTTTGTGGAGGTTTTGCAGACATTAGCTCCTTGTTTTTTTGCACTTGACAGCACAAACTATGCCAAATGGATCTCTGCACACTTCCAGGCAGCACAAAAAATCTGGTAATTTCTGGTGTATTCCAAAAGCACAGTAGAAGTTTTCATGCATGCCAGTGGATCAGGCCCACAAACAAAACAATGACATAATCAAAGGGAAAGGGGGTGCAGGTGGGTTAAAAGAAAACCTTGCTGCCTTCAGGCGATGGATGGTTGTAGGGCCAGAACAGGCAAGAGTCCTTCTTGATTTTGAATCACAGTTAGATTCAGATATAGATTCAGATATAGATTTACATCATGAGTAGAATACCGCATACCAAGGCAGATACCAGAAACGTTTCAGCCTTGTGTCACACTATCTCTGATATAGGCTATCCTTTTACAGGATATATGCTCAGAGTTGCTTGTATTAGACACCCATGACTCTAAAAGTGATGAGGTAGTCAATATTATATGCATGATTGAGACGTTAGGCAATAGCCAAAATCAGAGTTATGTGAAGGAAGTCCTTGTTCAGAGAAAAACATCTATTCATCACAGCATTAAGAGAAACAGCTTTTCTCTATTCAAGAATGCTAAAGGAAAGCCAGTATCAAAAGATGAAGTGAAACTTGCAACTTTGAAAAATTTCAGTTCAGTCAACTTTACATTGCAAGTAATTTCAGAGTTGGAGACTTGGGTGAGTTCACTGTTTATCCTCCAGCTTTCTCCAGAGAGGGTAAACTCAATTTGCCATCACAGTCTAAAAGAATCAACACAGCAAAAGAGGGGGCAAGGGATCTGTCAGAAAGCCGGTACAACGGCTAAGCCTCCTCGCAAGTTCTCTGATTTCCTGAATTTTCTCAAAGAACAAGCAGGAACTCTTTGAAATGTTAGTTGAGAGAATCAAGACAACACCATTTGAACAAGGAATGCAAGTGTATGCCACCAAAGGAAGATGTGTTGTGTCATCTGGTCATTCCACTTTTAAATCCATGAGGAGACAGACACTGGATACAGACATTGTACTGATTCTTCTTGGGGTTTTTGAATAGCTTCTTGACAACTACCCATACATCAGTATGTGGGTTGCTTTTGGTATGGGGCAAAACTTTCAAGAAATACCCATCAATAGTATTTTCAAGTCAGTGAACTCAGGAAAAATCTGAACTCAATGGAAAATATCCCTCCCACACCGGCTGCACTGCTACAGCATTCTAACTGAGCAGTGTACCAAGCCAGCATGTGATCCAAAAGTATGCATGCTATTCAGTCTGTGCCTTCTCCAGATGTGAATGGACCAAAATAGATGATTCTTGGACACCTTTATGGACACTTTTACCAGAGGCAGTCTAAGTATGTAGAGAACTACTTAAATGTGGCTGCAAGAGACCAAAGGCCTCAGTAAACAGGTATGTTTTGAGATGCTTTTTGAAGGACACAAGTGTGGGGGAGGTAGACTGTTCCAAAGGGTGGGGGCAGCAACAGAGAAAGCTCTATCACCAAAGGTCCATATCCTGGAGCGGGGGATGGCAAGCTGGTCCTTGCCAGAGGACTGCAGGGACCTTGGTTGAGAGTAGTGCTGGAGGTGAAATGAGAGGTACTGGAGAGCAAGACCATGGAGTGATTTGTAGGTGAGGAGCAGGATTTAACCAGTGAAGCTGCTTGAGCGTGGGGGTAATGTGCTTCTATGGCTTAGTACGTGTTAGGACCCTGGCAGCTGAATTCTGGACATACTGTAGCCTGTCCAGAGTCTTACTGGGCAGACCATACAGTATACCATTGCGATAGTCCAAATGGGAGGTAATGAATGAGTCAGAGAGTGATGGCCGGAGTCTGGAGATGTTTTTGAGGTGAAAGAACGCAGACTTTGTGGTGGTTTTTATATGAGCCTGGAGTGAGAGTTTGGAGTCCAGGACAATACCTAGGTTGCGTACTTCTGGGGATAGCCTGATGGTACAGCCATCTACATCTGGAAAAAGATCAATCAAGGGAATTCCTTCAGCTGTTCCTGAACCTGGTGGTTTTAGTCTGGAATAGTTGGAATAGTTCGTTGGCAGGATGAGAGGTGTCCTTCAGAATGCTGCGTGCCCGTCGCAGACATCTTTTCTTGTGGACATCCTCAATGTCAGGAAGTGGAGTCCCTGTGATTCTCTGAATAGTTTTCACCACTCGCTGCAGAGCACAGTGGTAGAAATTGCTCAGGATGCCAGTGGACAGGTGGTTTTTCTTTAGTGTCCTTAGAAAGAAGAGGCGCTGGTGGGCCTTCTTGACCAGGCTTGAGGTGTTGGCTGACCAGGACAGGTCCTCGGAGATGTGGGTCCCCAGGAATTTGAAGCTGGTAACACGTAACCACAGCCATACCATTGATGTGGATGGGGTCATGGGTGTTTCCCTTCTCTTTCCTGAAGTCCACGATGAGTTCCTTGGTCTTGCTGGTGTTCAAGAGCAGGTTGTTGTCAGCACACCATGCAGCCAGGTGCTTCACCTCTTCCCTGTAGTCAGACTCATCGTTGTCACTGATGAGTCCAATCACCATGGTGTCATCTGTGTTATAATGTGTTATAGCCTTGAATTGACAGTAAGATATATGGGACAACTCACCCGTTCAAATGATGTTCCAAGTATAGTGTAGTCATTCTGGAAAAGTTAATTTCTATTTTCTGCAGACTTAAGTCCAATTTGTTTTCTTTGGGCAATTGCTTTTTGGCATATGAAAATTAAATGGAGGGACAGTGAGCTCTCACTTTTACTGCGTATGCATATTATAATGCAACAGTAATTGTAGGCTGTTGCATGGTATACTTGGTCGTGCTGTGAAATTGTCTTTCACAGAATTAAATGCAGCAAGTGTCATACATAGAAATGTGTGCTTAGCTGAGAAAAACGTAGATAGGCCTATTAAAAAATTTGGCTAGTGGAAATTCTGATTGACTGGTGACTTCACATATCTATTAGCCACATTGGCTAGTGCATACAACCAATAAAAAAACAAGGATTTTTAATGTGGAAATGTCTGCCTTCTGAAAAGTAAGTTCACATATATGCATGTGAGAAGCTGAACTCACCGCTTCTCACCGTTTAACTTGAACTGCGTGCGCTGCTCCGCAAGAGCCGGTAGGAGAGAGGGCGAGAGAGGCTTTGTGTTTCTTTCTGATTCATGCACGCATATATGCGGAAGTGCGCCGCTTCGTGTAACAGTGTAAATGTATATTTATGTGTTTAATCTGATGTATAGTATGTGATGTGGGGCGTTGTTGGGTGTTGGTGACTGGAGGGATTTGCCACCAGTTTGGCGTTTGTTCATGCATAAAGTCCATTGTTGCCTTACTGCGTTCTTGTAAATTAGTCACTCATTCCCTAATCCTTGTTTATCCTCCATCAATAATAACAGTAATCGGTGTGGTAACCACTGACCAAACTTTCATGTGTTGTTTGCCCAGTCTGTATGTTTCCCATAAAAGTGATTAACGCAAGCACTCACTCACAGTACTTCCTGGTCCTCCATCACCTCTGAAACCGTCCTTTTGCGGAAGCACACGCTATCATTCTGCTGTGGTGGGGACACCCTCATTCCTGCTGTTCTCATACCGGGGTATTCATCATATTCATGTTGTATTTTGTAATTTACTTTGCAAAGCCACAATGTTTGTATGTATTTTTAAGTTATGCTTTGTTATTAATATGCTTAATACTGTTCACATTAGAAATGTCATAATGATCCAGCTTGTGCTTTGGTCAACTTTGTATGTTGTGCATCCCTGATCTGTTGGTACGATCTAAGTGTACCAATTCAGGGCCAATTTGGACTAATGCGGTAATGCGGCAGTGTGACATGTTACTCTCCTGGTGAGAGGTAGAGTAGGGGCAGTTAGCCAATTGCTCTGCATGAAGACTATGTTGACTTAAACTGAAGTTTTGTTTATTTTGTTAGATGAAAGTGTTGTTTGTCAGTGCTGTTTAGGGAAAATAAATACGCTTCACTTTTGGATCGGCAACAAACTCTCCTGTGAATTTTTACCACCTCCACTTCTACATCCCTTCTTCCGCTTCTACCACCTCCAATCTACATCCCTTGTCATCCCTTCTCATCCCTGGTCGCTTTGGCCTCTCACAATGCACTAAATAGTTGTTTGGGTCGCCTTTTGCATGAAATACTGCATCAGTGTGTCGTGTCATGGAAGCAGTCCACATGTGTCACTGCTGAGGTGTAATGGGAGCCCAGGTTGCTTTAAAAGCGTCATCTGCATTGTTGTATCTCTGATCTTCCTTTTCCATGTAGATTCTCTATGGGGTTAAGGTTGGGCAAGTTTGCAGGCCAATCAAGAACAGTAATTCCATGGTCATTAAACCAGGTATCGGTACTTTTGGCAGTGTGGACAGGATCCAATTTTTGCTGGATGAGTGGAATCAGTATCTCCATAAAGCATGTCACTAGAATAAAGCATTAGGCGCTGTTCAGATCGAACACAGTTTTCATCTCCAAAAACGCTAGTGTTCTAAAGTTGTGAGCGACAAACACATGCAAGGTTGAAACTGATTATATGTAGTTGCTATGACAGCATAGATTTAGCTAAACAGCTAACTCCCTAAATTAGCTTATGACTGGCAGCTAAGCAGCAACCAATTGTTGAAGAAAATGTTACCTCAAAAGTTAAACTTTGACATTTAACTTTGAGCGTCTTGCATTTTTAGGCACCTTGCTTTTTTTCATCCTCTTCCTCACGCATATTCAATATGAGCCACATAGTAATGGGCGTCTCGCATCGTTCCATATAGAAACAATTGAATTCGACCGCCTGGAGGTGAAAAAAGCGTGCCAGTCTGAGTGCTGCCTTAGGGTGCTCTAAATTTTCCTGGTAGACGACCGCCTTGATTTTGGACACTCAGCTGAAGTGGCTCCACATGGCTCCCCAAATCTTCGAAGACTAGAAACTTCACACTAGACTTCAAATTGGATTTTTGCCTCTCTATTCTTCCTCCAGACTCTGGGCCCTTGATTTCTAAATGAAATGCTTTCTTCATTTCTGTATTAAAAGTTAAATTTTGTGTTGCTCTTATGTAACATTGTTATTTTGTGAGATACTGAACTTTGGGTTTTCTTTAGCTGTAAGCCATAGCTTTATTTCACTTGGTGTCTAATGAATCTATATTATGTATCTCACGTCTTACATTAAATTACTGAAATTAATTTACTTTTCCACAATATTTTTTTAGACCTACCTGTACATAATTTGGGATTCTGTGCAAGATTCAAACAGGATTTCCTGATTGTACTGTCAATGTTATGAAATAAGTCCTTTGTCGGCAGGCTTTACTTGCTAACAGAACATAAATTAAGTGATCCAAAATTTATGCTGTAATTATGCTGTATTTATTTTGTGTAACATCAGAAATCTTAATGATACTGATTGTTTGGAGTGTTTGATTTTTTCTGATCTAAATAAACTTGCTTAAGTATTAATAATTTAAAGTATTTATTTAAGACACTTGGCAGCCAGTGATGAACTGGGTTCTGGGTTCTGAACTGGTTCTGGACTCCAGCACATTTACCTGTCTGATTTGTGGAGGCTGTATTTATCCATGCTTACAATACTGTCTCTTGTCTTTTTTGTTTTTAGGCTCTCTAGGCAAAAAAAGAGGATTGTTGTAACTGTGATGGAGTATTGCCCTTTACTTGACTCCTGCAACATGACCACTGATGACTGGGCCACCATTGCAAAAGACATTGAGGTACTTTTAGCAAGGTTTTCCCTGAGGAATTCCGTCACTGTACCACAACTCTTTTGTGTGAAATTCTTACTATGACCCCCAACCTCCCCCAGAAAAATAAAACAAATTACTGAAAAAAATTTAAACCTGTCATTAAGTGAAATGACTGCAGTTAATAATTACAGTTACAGTTGAATTTCTCCAAAGCGTTTGTCCACAGCTCAAAGCCACTCGAGATCTGGGTAGGTCTGGTGTGACCAGATGAATAATGAGTCATGATCAAAAGAGTTGATCCAAAAAGGGGGCAGAGGAGTTGGTCGCACAATTTCCCATGGACTGGTCTTTAATAAACAAAGTTGTAGAGACCTTGCTGAATAACCTTGAAACTATTTCACTTGGGCCAAAGGTCATGGGAATTCTTCCACAAAAACAACTTCTCACGATAGTTTGATGAAATGTTGGCCCATTTTCTTTTGCCAGAAGTGGTGTAACTGGATCAGGTTTTTGGGCTTTTATGCTTTTATGCGCTTGCCGTTTCAGTATTGCACTCAAATTTACTATAGGAATGAGACCTAGTCTTTGTGGTAGCCACTCCAGTACCTTGTCTGTGATGTCCTTAAGCCACTTTGTAACTAATTTGGAAGTATGTTTGTGGTCATGGTCCATTTGGAAGACCCGCTTGTTCCAAAGCTTTGACTTCCTGATCAATGCCTTGAGATGTTCAGTCCACATATTTTTCTTTTATGATGTTGCCATATATTTTGTTAAGTGCACCAGTCTCACAAATGAATGACATGATTCCTCCATGTCTTAAGTTTTTGCAGAGAGAGAAGACCCAGTTCCTGTATTTCTTTTGGGGCATCCTATTGCCCTTCCTGATGAAAGAGACAGGACCTTCAGCAGCAGTATTTTGGTGTTTCTCTGTGTAGGGCACGGATAGCTATCGAGTGTGCATTTGTGCTTGAAGGCCCATTTTGGTGCACTATAGAGAGCAATAGACTTGAATCTGGGCGGTTTACCACACCTAATAGAGAGTTGCCACCACCTGAAATTTGGAAAGAAAATAGAAAAAAAGGTAAATATTCTGGGCATGTAGTTTTAAGGTTGTCTTTCCGAGAGGAGCTCACAAAACATAATAGGCATTCTAAAAGCATTGCATTAATTTGAATAGAATTGTATTACCAGTGGTACAAACAGATCTTAAGTAAGCATTCCATTGTCATAAAAATCTTGCATAACATGACAGGTTGACAGTAACCATGGAGTAACACTATCGACATTTACAGCTATTGTGCTGTAGCCCATCTGCACTTCACTTTACCCGAAACAAGTTATGCAAGTGCATGCCGTGCTTGATATTGTGGACCTACATTAACAGCAAAAATAATAGGCTACGAGTGATATCCAAGGTGCACCTCATGCACTTGCCATGTTTTGGGGATTGTGGACTATATGTTAACATTTCATTAGTTGTAAATGACAGGCTAGATATTACAGTGGTGTAAACCAACTATTGCTTAATTCAGTGGTTCTCAACAGGTGGGTCATGACCCCCCAGGGGACTCTCCCGGGGGGACGCGAGTAGGCTATAAGGAAAAAAAAAATCAGAGGCTTATTTGCTATTAGTAGATGCAAGGAGATGCAACACATTTGCCTATGTGAAAATGCAGGTGATTGGACTATTAACACACAAACAAATCAATAGTTTTGTAAAATCTAGCATACCGTACATAGTATTTTGAGCGTGCAATGTGAACATGACGCAACGTCATGTGCTATTACCACCCGTATCTGCATCCATAGCTCCACACTCACTCTAGTCTAGTCCCATGCCGAGTTCGCTTGTGCAAGCTGTCGCTAGTTTATTATGCATCATCAGTCCCGATATACAGTGTATACATCAAAACCCAAACAATCTTTTTAAAGACTAACACCCCAACCTGTAGTTTTACTGTCCCCTTCTCAGTCTTAGCCAGTGCTTTGTTTTGTTTTTGTTTTTTTTAACTGCTAGCGTGCACTACCCCTCTGCCTTTTTCACCATGTGTGGTGAAAGTTGCCTCATGTGTCAGGAAAACAGACAGGGTGGACCACGATTGCAGCGAGTTGCAAACAGTCTTTATTTAAGGGTTAGGGGGAATTGGAGTGTGGATGTGCTCCGTGAGAGCGCCCTCGGCGTGGAGGAGTAGGAAGCACGCAGAGCAGGGAGGGGCAGGCAGGAGCACTCATGGTCGGGCAGGCGGTGAGTCAGAAACCGGGGCAGGAGAGCAGGCGAGAGTTGCAGGCAGGCGGCGGGTCAGAAGCCGGGGCAGGAGAGCAGGCAAGAGTCATAGGCAGACGGCGGGTCAGAAACCAAGGCTGGGACACAGAGCGCAGTCGAGATCACGGGTCGAAAACCAGGAGAGGCAGATGGAGGATAGACTAACCGTGTCCCCCAATAGGTGGCAGAACTCCTTCCAGAAGGTGGAGGTAAACTGGGGGCCACGGTCAGAGACAATGTCGGAGGGGAAGCCGTGGAGACGGAAAACATGATGGAGCACCTCCTTAGCGGTCTCACGGGCCGAGGGGAGCTTAGGCAAGGGGATAAAATGGGCCATCTTACTGAAACGGTCCACTACAGTGAAGATCGCCGTTTTTCCCCTCCGAGGCTGGCAGACCGGTGACGAAATCTAGCGAGATGTGGGACCAGGGGTGCATGGGGATCGTCAGGGGCTGGAGAAGGCCGGCTGGTGGACGGTTGGAGGACTTGTGTTGACTGCAGACAGGACAGGTCAGCCCTAATGGTGGGCCACCAGAAACGCTGCGCGAGTAGTTGGTAGGTGCGAGAGGCGCCCGGATGGCAGGCTAGGCGGGAACTGTGCCCCCACTGAATGATCTCAGACCATAGATGTCCTGGGACAAACAGACGGTCATCTGGGCACGCGCTGGGACCAGGCTGGTCCCGGAGAGCCTCCCGCACTCGATCCTCTATCTCCCAGGTAAGGGACCCCACGACACGGGAACCGGGCAGAATGGATGCAGGACCCTGGGGAATGGCGTCCTCCTTCTGAAACTGGCGGGAGAGGGCGTCAGGTTTGATGTTTCGGGACCCGGGACGGTAAGAAAAGGTGAAGTTGAACCGGGAGAAGAACAGGGCCCAGCGGGATTGACGGGGGTTCAGGCGTTTTGCGGAGCGGATGTATTCCAGGTTCTTGTGGTCCGTCCACACCAAGAATGGGACTGTCGCCCCCTCCAACCAGTGACGCCACTCCTCCAAGGCGAGCTTTACGGCCAGCAACTCCCGGTCCCCTATGTCATAGTTGCTCTCTGCTGGCGAAAGTCGGTGCGAGAAGAAGGCGCATGGGTGGAGCTTAGAGTCAGAGGTCGAGCGCTGTGACAACACCCCCCCGACTCCCGAGGCGTCTACCTCGACAACGAACTGGAGACTGGGGTCGGGCATCTGGAGGATGGGGGCCGTGGTGAAGCGGGTCTTGAGGGTGAGGAAGGCTTGATCGGCTGCCGGGGTCCACTCAAACCTCCTCTTGGTGCTGGTCAGGGCTGAGAGTGGGGCGGCGACGGTGCTGTAATTGCAGATAAAACGGCGGTAAAAGTTGGCAAAGCCCAGGAATTGCTGTAGCTTCTTCCGAGAGTCCGGGGTTGACCAGGAGGAGACGGCCGAAACCTTGGCTGGGTCCATCTGGATCTTACCCTCTACCACGATGTACCCTAGGAAAGTCACGGTCTTCACATGGAACTCGCACTTCTCTGCCTTGACAAACAGGGAATTCTCCAGGAGGCGACGAAGGATGATGGCGGCCTCCAGGGATTGGGAGATGTAGTCCTCCATGGCCCATCGCTCCGGAGCTGAGAGTGAGTAGAGTCGTCCTCTAGGAGGAGCTGTGCCGGGGAGGAGGTCAATAGCGCAGTCATAGGGTCGGTGGGGGGGCAGGGACGTGGCTCTGGCCTTGTTGAAGACCTCCTCCAAGTCGTGATAACAACTTGGGACCCGGGAGAGGTCTGGAGAAGGGCTTGGGGGTTCGGAGGTGCTGGGAGACGGAGCGGAGAGCAGGCAGGTAAGGTGACAGTCCGGACCCCACTCCCGTACCATCCCGGTCCTCCAGTCGATCTGTGGGTTGTGGAGACGGAGCCAGGGATACCCCAGAATGAGAGGAGGAGATGGAACTCGGCCCTCTCTAAGTGATTGCCTGACGCCCTCATCTGCACAGGACCAGTAATGTGGGTTACTGGACCAAGGCGATGGCCGTCAAGTGCCCGAGCAGGGATGGGAGAAGGCAGCTGATGGAATTCCAACCCCATTTTGCGAGCTAAACCCTCGTCTATGATGTTGGCCTCTGCGCCCGAATCCACCAGGGCCGCCAGGGAATGGGTAACGCCCGGTAGATGGAAGCGGACCTGGAGAAGAGGTCTACGTTCGGAGGAGGAGGGGGAAGATATCGAGCTCAACCGGACCCCCTCTACGTCCAGTGAGCTTGGTCTTTTGCTAGAAAGGATGAAACACGATGTCCTCTTCCCCCGCAATACAGGTCCTGAGACCCGATGAGAATCGACGCTCCCGTTCGGCTATAGGAAGCGTGGCCCGATTTACCTCCATGGGTTCTGAAGAATCGAGCCGACCGACTGGGTTGGGGGGTGGCGTGCTTCCATGGACAAAGACCCTCAGGGCGGCCGTATTATCGGAAGGGCGGTGCCCCCTCTCTCACCGTCGGGCTTGGACCCTGTGGTCAATGCGGGTAGCCAATGCGATTGGGGTCTCATGGGAAACCAGCTCGTCCTTCATATAGTCCGCCAGGCTGTGCATGAAGGCGTCCACCAGGGCCTCCATGTTCCATGAGCTCCGGCGTGCCAAGGTGCGGAAATCGAGTTGCAGAGTTGCAGAAAGTCAATTTAAAATTATAGAAAATTCAGGTCTCAAATTAACATTGCCTATCTGCAAGCTTCTGTAAAATGCAGATGGCATGCCTACTGTTAGGCCTAGTAATAATAACAATAATAAAACATAAATTGATATCAGAGCCAATTCCCAATTATAGCAATAGCCTAGTAATGAAAATAGTGGAGGAGGCGGGGCCCCAATGAACCAGTTCTGGGGGTGCCTAGCTTGCAAAACGTTGAGAACCCCTGGCTTAACTGTCTGCATGGACCAGTGAATCTACACACAAAAACGTAAATAAATGTACTATATATAAATGTACTGTTGAAGCAAACCAAGCAAACTGTCAGGTCTGCATCGGACCTGGTCACGGCCACGCCCCCTCACCCAACGCCACAGACCCGTACTCGATCTCCTTCACCTGAGTTTTAATTAGTATCACCTGGTCTCCACCTTATTTAAGCCTCCCCTCTACATCACCTGTTGTCTGGTCTCGTCTATATTCCCTCAGACTTCCTACATGTCAGTTGTGTTTCCTCCGTCTCCCGCGTACTCCAGTGTGTCTCGCTCCGTGAGCCTAGAATCCCCTATCGGTATTGTGTTTCCTGTTCACTCTGATTGTTCTAGCCTGTTCTTAGTGTTCGCCTTCTTTTCCCAGTGTGTTTTAAGTCTTCTGTTAACCTTAGTATTTTGTATTTTCAGTTCCCTCCGTTAGAGTAACGGACGTGACCTTCGTTCTACTTGTTTATTTGTAAATCTAGTAATTTTCTGTTTCTCCCTCCGCTTTAGAAGCGGACGTGACTTTTGTTTGTTCTCTGATTTTGTTCATTAAAACCTCCTCGACTAAATCCATCTCTGCCTCCGTCCGTCTGTGTCTGACACAAACTAGCTTTATCATGTCTTTCTCATCTTGGAAATTGACAAATTATGTAGTTTTGTTACAAGTTTGCATACTTTAGCTTTGATGTTGAAGTTGTGTAAAATAAGCATTTTAAAAACAATGTTTCTGTATTAGCACATAGCACACCACCAAAAGATGATGTAAGAAATGGAATTATCTGTACAAATCCATCAGAAGGTGTATCATACAATAAAATGTAGAGCTCTGAATAGTTTAACATATGTTTGATTATGTATAATTTCCCATGGTAAGGATGACTTTTGCACGGAATTGCTCTACATATTCTCTATATTGGGCAATAATATAATTGCCAATAATATAATTGCTGATATCAGTAATGTCAGATTGCCAATTTTTGCCAATTTCAAATGCTATACTCTTGTTTTAATTAAAATATGAAGGATAACTTCTAAAGGCTAGTGAAATTTTAATTGTGTTGACCTATATGTTTTGTGTTTGAATGATAGAAAAACTATGAAAAGTTTGATGGCTTTGTGATCCTGCATGGCACCGATACTATGGCCTATACAGCATCAGCTCTGTCATTCATGTGTGAGAATCTGGGCAAGCCAGTCATCCTCACAGGCTCACAGGTGACAATTTCCTCTAACAGCTAAACCAGATTGTGAGCACTTTTTGTCTATGGGCAATTCTACAGAAACCATCCATCATGCCAATAAAATACTATTTGTGTAATACATGTTTTATATAATTACATTTACATTTGCCATTTTTTCCCACAGCCAAAAATGGCAAATGTGCAGATTATGAATGTAATCATTCAGATCATACAAATACCATTGACCTCTATGAGGTTGGCACCCCATATGTTGAAAATCTGTAAAAAAAAAGTGTTTGTGCATTGTTTTTGGACATTTGTGCAGGCAAATTGGTGTGCACAGTTATACAGATATAGAGAAGCATTAACTTAATCTAAGGTTACCTGGTTAACTTAACCTAAGGTTACTCTGTTTCAACCATTTGTCCAAAATGGTTGAAATTGTTTATTATGAAATTGTTTGTGCAGACAAAATTAACATTTGTGCTTTATTTGTTTGATTAAACTATATCTCTAAAACAGTTTATGCACAAATGATTTTGTACAATTTTTTTAATATATTAATTCTGATTCTTTCCGTGGAATTGCCCATATGGATTTTTCACATGTGTCCTCAATTCCTAATGTAACTCCAAAAGTGATGTGTCCGTGTAATGGAATGATGCAAATCATGGAAACCTAATTAGTTTGATACAAGTGCAAAGACTGGCAAACAACTGCATGACACAAGCTTTTTTAGTATTGTCCCTTGTTTAAAGATGTGTCTGGGTTCTTTGACTATTGGAGTACTATGCCAGTTTTATTCTCAGCATTTGTAATATTGTCTATGTACTTTATGCATCTAAATATGGTTGTATGACATTTGCAGATGATCACATTGTGTTTAATCACATCTTGCACAGCACCAAAACTGTTATGGAATGATTTGTAATGTTTAACATGTTTTTCAAATGATTAGAACATTTATTATGACCCAGACATGGAATAACCAAGTTACTCTGTATTCAGAAATTTTTCTTGTATCATGTTTTTAATTTAAAGTGTTTTCAAAACCAGTCTATATCATTCTATAACCATTAAACAATAGGGCTATACTAACATAGTCATTACATGCTCTTTTTGGATTTTTAGGTTCCTATATATGAGATGAGAAATGATGGTAGAGACAACCTGCTGGGAGCACTTTTGATTGCAGGGCACTTTGTTATCCCAGAGGTGAGATTTTTGTAATACAATTTATAATTATATGCAGCTAAAGTACAAGGTAAGTGAGACTGTAGAAAAAAGCAATCCCTTCTTTCTATGCCTTTCTGCACGTTAGTCTTATTAACATGCATGTCTGCTTCTTTTTAAACTCTTACTGATTTTCACCTATTCTTTTTCACCCATCCATTTCTTTGTTAGGTGTGTCTATACTTCCATCACAATCTGTACAGAGGAAACCGTGTTACGAAAGTGGATGCAGCGAGTTTTAACGCTTTCAGCTCTCCAAACCTTGCCCCACTGGCTACTGAAGAAGTGGACATTAAAAGTAAGTTAAAGCACAGGAAATATTTGTTGGCTCTTGTTTTTTTTTTCTTAACATTCAGACTCACTGTGGTGATCTGAGAAACATCTAAAAGTTGACTGTTGACAGTTTATTAAGATATTTTGCATTTTTATGGCTTGGTAACAGTAAAGCAGATGCACAGACACTACTCTTACAACCTAGAAAACTAGAATAATACTGTCACTAGAGCCTATATTTGGACTTGTTTGATACCAATATGTTGTTTTTACACAGTTAACTGGGACAATGTCTGGCGAGCCAACACAACAGCGAAGTTCACTGTCAACACTCAGATGAATCGCAATGTTGGCCTTCTGCGTTTGTTTCCAGGCATTACAGGAGAGACGGTACATGTCAATATTTCCACTATATTTCCCCTATCCTAATCTACATAAGGAAACCACATTTACCCATCACTTCTTACAACCAGAACAGACCAGAATTCAGATAAACCTTATTTCTGCTTTCCACCACTCACCAAACCACAAACCTGCCACAAATTACACACTCACATCTCACACTCACTGCCCCCTTCTCCCACAGCTCTGCCCCTTACCCCTGCCCATCATCGGAATTTTGTGATTCATGAAGACTACAAGAAAATAATTAAAGTGTAACTGCACCCAAAAATGTTATTTTGAGCTGCTAACTGAATTAAGACTTTGTTTATTTGTATACCGCATTTTATACACAGTGGCAACTCAATGTGTTTCAGATTCAAATAAAACAAAGCAAAGCAACAGAAAAAGCAACAAATAAAAAATCCAAGAGAGATTTGATAACAGAGGTAAAATCACAATAAAGTCACAGGAGATAAAAAGATAGACAAAGAGAAAAACAAGCAGACAAACATGAGAATATCACAGAGGTAAAAT
The DNA here is from genome assembly GCA_027481765.1 of Tenualosa thibaudeaui. Taxonomy (NCBI): domain Eukaryota; kingdom Metazoa; phylum Chordata; class Actinopteri; order Clupeiformes; family Clupeidae; genus Tenualosa; species Tenualosa thibaudeaui. The sequence continues at coordinate 1,384,784 of JAIFZK010000009.1, forward strand.
CACAGAGGATAAGAACATAGGCATAACACTGAATAAGAGATGTTCTGAAGAAGTTAAGGATATAAAAAATAAATAATACATGAATACATTAATAAAGTAGTAAAATAGTAAAAAACAAAAAACATAAAAACATCAAACAAAATAAAAGGGGTCAGCAGAAGTCATCGGAGAACAATTTGGTTTTGAGCTGGAATTTAAAGATCGAAATAGAGGGGGCACTCTTGATGTTCTCAGGGAGTTGGTTCCATGGTTGGACTGCATAGAAACTAAAAGCTGCTTCACCACATCTGCTGTTAACTGTAGGTGGTATTAAGAGGTTTTTATCTTGAGATATAATACCTCTTTTCCACAAGGGCTGTGCTGGTGCTGGTGCTGGTGCTGGAGTTGAACTGGTTCTGGTCCAGCACCAGCACTGACACACACTTCCACAGATTTCAGCACCGAAATTTGTACAGCAAATTGCTACCATGGTTACATTCATGGAGCCTATGGCAGGGTGGTCAGTAACTTTTTGACATGTAGGCTTTTACTATCATTTCAGATGATTAATTTACTATCTTTTTACTACACTCTAGGGCAAAAACAGATATAAAATATGTTTGCTAAAATTTCTCATTTTAGCATAATTTCACTCTTTCACATTATGAATGAACCCTGTTGAAATTATACCATTTAATAAAATACTTTTTATGAGACGATTCATGTCAGCGTAAAGCTAGCTGAAGGATTAATGGTGGTATAGCTTGGCTTGGACAGCGCAGGTAGAAGTTGTACCTAGGAAACACAAATGGGCTATGTGTTGAGTGATATTTGGATTATGGTAAACAAAACTAACTAGTTTGTCTAATGTTGTTAACTTACAGCAGATGGGTGTGACAGCCACAAATCAAATGCATACAGCTTGCACATAACATTAGCATAATTTTGCTAACAACACAGCACAGTGACGTGGTTCCGACTTTGGGACCAGAAATTTCAGGGAGCTGTGCTGGGGCCAGCTTTCTAGCACCAGCCCTAGTGATTGTCCAGTCGAAACATGTTAAGTTCTAGATTAGACACCAGTACCAGCACCATGGCAGTGGAAACAAGCTATAAGCAATCTGATTGTGGTGTAAGGCTGTATATGTATTGAGGACCAGCCCCATTTAATGGTTTAAAGACAAGTAAGAGTACTGGGAGCCAGTGCATCGATTTGAGGATAGGTGTAATGTCTTCAGTCCTTTTTACTTGTCTAAGCACCCTTGCTGCCGCATTTTGTATTATTTAGAGCTCTTTGATGGTCTTGTTAGGGAGGCCTGAAAAAAGGCAATTTTAGTAGTCTACTGGTTATAAATGCATGCATGAGTTTTTCAAGATCCTGTGTGGACATACCACATGCTGTTTAGCGAGTGATTTCATGTGGCTATTAAAACTACGGTCGCTATCAATGACAATTTAACTTTTACTTTTACTTCACTTCATTTCCTGAGTTAATTACATTTTCAATTGGCAGCATAGTTACAAGTATAAGATGAATGAGTATGAGTATAAGATGAGTGACTACAACAAAGTTTTGGGGAAGCTGACTTGTCATATGACAAGTGCAAACAACAAATTCTCCATTAAACCTGTAGATATAGGCACCATTTTCTTTCTGTGTGTTTGTGTGTTTTTGATTTTTTAAGTTTGTTGACTGTTTTAAACAGACTTTTTGAAGCCTACTTGTACTTTTACTTTCATTATTTAAGTACATTTAATTATAGATTACTTCTTGTGTTAAGGTACAGTAAATACAGCATAGTTTTAGACTTGAGTGACTTATACCAAAGTAAATTTTTGATAAGATATCTGTACTTTTACTCAAGTGGGACTTTCAGGTACTTTACACTGCTCCAGCAGCTGTGTGTCCCTCTTCCAGGAAGTTTGTGTTTAATGAATTTAGATGTTATTATATCAATCAGTGCAACTCTATCCCAACTCTGGGAGGTTTGACTTTTTGACTTCTTTAAACATGTAAATCTGTTCTACACAAATAGCAAACCATTTCAGCACTTGTCCTCTATCACCAAGTCTGGGCAGGAGATTCAAATATGCGCTGCCAGGTTGTAACCTGCTACACACTTTATGTTGACAATGAGAAAAAACATTTTAAGTCATGTATAGGCTACATATGTTTTGCAACTTGATGGTTTACTTTAAGCTTACAGCAATCATAGGAAAATAAAACCCATAAAATATTTATATATATGGCCTCAGGTTCCCAACACCTACTCTTTCCTACCATATGGTACTAAAACCTGAAAAAAACAGCCTTGGGCAGACACTGTTGATCCATCCTCTGAGCTGAGGTGTCTGTCGGCACCCTCCACTCCTACCTTCTCCTTGTAGTCGAACTGTAGGGGTTCAAGTGCATGGCTTAGCAGATGTAGTAGAAGCCATTCAAAAGTCTTTATTAAGTGTGAAGTTAGGACAACAGGCCTAAAGTCATTGAGTTCCCTGGGGTATGGCTTCTTTGGAACCAGTACAAGGCATGATGTTTTCCATAGTGTAAGTACCCTCCCCAGATGCAGACTCATATTGAAGAATGTTGGAGTGGCTCCCCCAGTTCCACAGTACAGGCCTTAATCAATCTTGCACAGATGGTTTCGGCCTCTTCAACTCTCTTCTGACCTAATCTGTGGTGATAGTGGGGTGGGGGACACTTGCAATGTAACAGTATAAGTATAGACAATATTTAAACAGTCCACCGATAACAATGATAATCTGTAGCCTGTGTGTGTGTGACATCAGTTGTAATGTTAACTGAGCAACTATTAGCTATAAGCCTTTTGAAGTCTTATAAACTATGAAGTAGATGGAGTTAGGGGGTGAAGTTACAATTTAACCTGTACAGGTGGTTATCATTTCAGGGTTCATTTAGTATCATTTAGCTGTTTGAGACAGGGTTCAAGATTGACTACTGTTACAATACACAGAATTGGTTTTTGTCTGATAATTAATAACACCACTAACAACATTAATGTCCATAGACCTGGTGAGATTGAATATTTAGTAGGTTATATTTTATTATTTATCAGGTTGTTAGCTGATGCCAGTGTTCCTGACATATTTCATCGCTGTAATGTGACAGGAAACCTTGCGGTCTGTCGTTTCACATTCAGTATTTCCGAAATCCCAGAACATACTCTGCAGTATAGCCTGCAGTATAATTGTCAAAATCGTAAGGAAGAAAATAATCTTAAATTAAGAAACTCAAAAATTAATAACTATTACCATTCATGACATGTCAATAACACAATAATCGTATCTTTCAGACAGATTTACAGAATATGATGCTGCATGAAGACTGCATAGGCCTAGTATTTGCAATTCAGATTGTGATTCTGTAGTAGGCCTATATTATTTTAAATTTTAAATTATGGATACACTTAGTCATTTTCTAGGCATCTGTGCAAAGGATTTGGAGAGATAGCCTAATAGACCATAATAGACCATAATTGTTGAACCACCATAGGGTACACTTTTAGGGTACACCGTTTCTTTTGACTCTTTACAGTTCAATCAAGTGAAGTAAGCTAAGCTTATGAAACCAACTGGCTACGTCAATCAACATATAGAAGTAAAGAAATCTGCACTTGACATTCACTTTAGACACAGGACAATGCTTTACTCTGAAAGTAAATCTGCATACATCGCATGTTGCCTAAACTAATTGGACACGTTGCAGGTTCACTCTACAGGGTTGTAGAGCTACAAATTTTGGCAGTTCTGATGCTAACCAAATTAAATAGCTATGGGCAGTCAAACTTTATTATTTATGACAACTATCCTTGCACCAATGTTTTTTTTTTATTTTTCCATGTGCACTCAGATGAGTGTGGATCCGTAGAGAGAAAGGTTATGTGAATGCACCCATACAGTAACCTTGTTCTATCAATAATGAAACTTTTTTTGTCATCTGATGATGAAATAGGAATTTCTGTAAGGGATAATGAATGACACGACATGCGTATATCGGTGAATATTGCACGTTCAAGGTGGTGATAAGGCCTTTATACCTCAATGTGTAATATTCACTGCATTACCCTGCTTATACCACTGTTGCCACATCTGCGCTATGTAGTTTTGTTAACAAATTATACATTTTGTTAGCCTACACAGGCTTGTTTGCAGAACTGCTTCTTTCCACCACACATTGACTCATTCAAAACTTACTGCAATAAACTGCCATTCCTAGTTCTAAATGGATGGTTGCTATGATCAAAAGCAGGTCATTAATTCGTTCTGTCGTTGTCAAACGCTGCATCCAAAGACTCTATCCTGTTTTGTAAAATCATTGTTTCCCATAATCCCAAATGCAGTGTATCAGACTTAAAATCCGTCTAGGTCACAGGTTAAAATGTTGCAGTGCTGTGAACGTCGGTCAGGCTGCAAAATTGCAACCCTGTAACCCTGTGATGGATAATTTAAACTTTAAATCCAGTTGGGCGAATTGATATGCAAGTGTAATACAGCCAGAAAAGTGGAACTTCCTCATAGGTGTGCGGTTTTCTGAAAATAATGCACGTTTGAAATCGTGCATCGCAATAGGAAATTTGATCAAACAGTGATCTAACTAACATTAACGTTAGCCTGCAACAAGCTCTAATAAGACAAAGGTCATTAAGTGTCCGCTGAAGCCATACTTTTGAACGTTGTGCTCTTTCCCTTGTTTTGCTGCCTGCCGTGTCCCTAGCTCTGTGGCTTTCAGAATCAGATTCAAACAATCAGAGGCCTGCCACTGATGTAATGTAGATCTCTCCTCTTGGCTTGATATTGCAGAACCAGTAGAATGACACAACAGCATAAAGCGCCAATAGCCAAACCGTTTGTAGGGAAGCTTAATGGTGCATTGTTACTGACAAGACATGAGTAGGTATCAATATAACACCGCTTCTCAATACTGCTCCCTGCTTATAAGTATTCTTTGCTGGTCGAGAGAGAGAGGGCTTCTTAGCCATGTTTTAGCCTCTCCTTAACATTGTACTACTAGCAGTAGCCAGACTCACAATTGGAAACGTGACATGCAGTTGGCAGAAGCTTAGTGAGAATATGTGTCTTCGACTTATTTAAACTTTTGTTTTTTAAACTAGCTTAAAATGATAATACTAGTGATAATAATAGTGATTTTCAAAAACTTTGGTAGGCCTACTAGCACTGACTGGGCTGTGTCTTGAGGATAAACTCTAGAAGTTGGAAGTGTTGTGGTTCTGCCTTTTTTATCCACAACACAAGTTTGTGGGTTAGAGTGTTGTGATTTTGGTTTACATACGCATATCATTACAGGCTTAACACAGTGGGAACAAATAAGTGCCAGTTATCTTAAAGGTCTATTGTATTAGTGTTAATTTACTGTCAGAACATCTGACACCAAGCAAGCTATTTCTCCCCTGATACTACATCACTTTGGCTGGCATTGGAATAAAAGTCCTATCCATATCTGTAGATCTAGATGGACAGTGCAGTCTATGAGGAGATCGAAAACCTGACTATAGCTAAACAACAAATACGATTGCTATATCATTTCCTTTCATTCTTTTGTTTCAACTTGACAGTTACCCGACCTAATGTACATTATGTGTAAGTGATGTTAAGATGGTAAGTGATGGTAAGATTTCCAAATTCCCAATGTTATGGACATTATCACAGCATAATACCTACTCAATGTTGTTAACTTCTTTTTGATGTGCATGTCTTTGTTTAATAAGGTCAGGGCTTTCCTGCAACCACCTATGGAGGGCATTGTTCTAGAAACCTATGGAAGTGGTAACGCTCCAAACAATCGCATGGACTTATTGTCAGAATTCAAGAAAGCCACAGATAGGGGAGTGATCATCATAAATTGCACTCAGTGTCTCCGGGGATCTGTGACCACATCATATGCAACAGGAAAGGTGCTTATGTCTGCATGATATGTATGTGCAAACAAGGGCCACGCCGATTATTGTTATTATTACCATAATGAGTCTTGGTTATTTTCTTAACATTATCAAATAGAGATTAAGGTCTTTAGGTTAGGTTCTTATAGAGCAGGACTTTCACTGCTCCACCATGGTGAGTTTTACAAACTTCCCTAATAGAGCACCATTCATTTTCCTGTATAAAGTCTTTTCTCTGCCTAGTATGGAGCAGGTATAAATCAATATCCATCAATATTTGCGAATACCCCTGTTGTAAGAGCCAATTACATAATGATATTAATACATTAACACACATTTTATTCATATAAGGGTTATTTCATATAAGTTCAAACAACCTTGTCACCGGCTTGTCAGAATTTTGCTCAGTTTTTGCCTAAACAGTCCTGCATGCCTTGACCATCATACGAAAATTTCAGTCTTACATTTTCTTCTTCAGTATCAGTAGACACATTGTTGAAAATTGCAATAATTTCTAGCATTTTCAAGGTAAGGTATTCCCTTTCTATCTTTTACTACTTTTTTCCTGGGGTAGAATCATGTGTAAGATTTATAATATCATAATGCAACTGCTACCCTTCCAACACTGAAACAAAGTACAATCTTCTTGTTTCAGCAGTCAGAAAATAACACATTTTTGTTGGCATGTGATCTTGATTGCTTACCACTTACATTTTCAAAACTTACTCCTGTAGTCCATGAGTGAGGGTATCCCAGCTAACAGCTTTTGGCTCTAAGAAAGTTCTGGGAAGGTTATCTGTTGGGTAGGGGAATGTTCCATGAAAGTAGTTTTGTTTCTCTGAAGGGGTGCTAGGAAAGGTTTTTTTTTTCTATAATACAACATTTGGTTAAATATTTTGGTCAGTAGGAAAAAAAGCATGCATCGTGTGGGATATGAGACCGGGTCACCAGTTTTCTAATCAGTGGTATATTCTCTACTCTGTCAGGATTACTATTACAAATAGAATTCAAGATATATATATTATACCTATGTGTTGTCCTTACAATTTCTAAAGGTAACTGCTTAACTGTTTCAGATTGTTTTGCTGACTTTGATTTGCAGAGTTGTTGGACTGGACACAACACAACCTTCCAGGATTGTTCCCACATGGTTTCATAACAGAAATACCCATGATTAAGTGGGAATGTCATGTATACAGCACAATGCAACCATGATGTAACGTTCAATTTTTACTACCTAACACATTAGGGGAATGTTTGTGAGTGTGGCAACCTACAGCTAACGTTCTCTAAGCTTATACCCAATAATTTTTGGGAAAACAATCTCAAAATAACCATAAGAGAACCATGGGCAAACTTTATTTAAAGGTGTTAGTTGGGATATACAGAAAAAATCTGAAGTGGTAAGTTTTTTTGTTAAAAACTGAAATTTTGAGATGTTTTTTTGTTGAAAAGTTATAGGCCCTTAAAGTTGAGCTGTGTTTACATAATGTCCATAAAGTGTTTTCTTTATAATGGCCAATTTCATTATCCTCTGGGAAGAAGGATGACATAACACAAAAAACATTTTTTGATTTTGTTGCAACAGTATGCCACTTTGTTGAGCAATTTTTTCCTTTACATCCCCTACATGTTTGTAATGGGAAAAAACGGATTGCTAAATAACAAGATTGTACTGTGTTTCAGTGTACAATACATCAGTTGTTGGAAGGACAGTAATTACAATCTGATGGAATGAATCTACACTTCTACACCGTTGTGCAAGAAGAAAATGTGGTTTCATAAAGAGAGGAGAGGAATATTTATGAAAGTGGTATCTTGAAAGTGCTGGAAATTGGCATTTTCAATGGTGCATCTATTAATTTGAGATTTCAGACTGATAGGCATATGATGGTCATAAGAAATGGAGCAGTGTTTTGGATAATCTGAGAGATCTTGGAGATCTGAGACTCTGAGAATGCAATGCATGCTTAGTCCTATTTAACATGTGCCTTATCGTTTAAGCTTATTCAATAGACTGTTCAGTGTCCGCATGCATTTTTTGTAGTCCCTTAGTGATGCTGGTCTGGTGGCTGGTTGTGACATGACCCCTGAGGCTGCTCTGGCTAAACTATCATATGTGTTGGCTAAGGATATTTCTCTACTAGACAAAAAGAAGGTATGCAAACAGATAAATCTATCCTAGCTTCTAATGAAACTTAATTTCCTGGATGCTCCACAAATAAATAATTAAATTAAATTAAATTAAATTAAATTAAATTAATAATTTTGATTTTGTGTCTACAGATGTTGAGCCGTAATCTACGTGGTGAAATGATTGCTGACCTGCGAGGAGCCAAGTTTTCCCTTAGTGACAGTCGTTTCATCCAAGTCATCGCTAAATCTCTTCGGATCAGCTGCAAAGAGGTAGTTTTGCGGTTTAAAATGCTTCCTATTTCGTCCTTGAAATCTTGCAAGCTAAGCTGGGTAGACCTATTTATCTGAACTGAGCTGCTGGGGCTCTTTAGCTATGCAGCCAAAGGTACCAATCTCAACTGTGTGGGAAGGGCTTTATTGAAATACAAACCAATAAATTACTGTTTATGGTCAAACTATTGATATTATATTTTCCTTCAAGTTCAGTAAAACTACAGTTAAAACAGCTGTTTAACATAAATGTGTTTGTTGCATTTCCAAAGAGTTTTAGTAAGAGTTTAGTGCTTAATTTTAACTTCAAATTTTGTACTGTTTACGCCCCTCGAATGGGATGTCAGTAACGCTTTCCGCTCTCCAAGTGTCAGTGCTGGGGAGTGTGGTTTCCTGCACCAAAGAAAGTTGCAACTCACATTATAATTTTCAATGGACCTTTGCGAACTGTCAGTCATTGTTAGACGCATAGCCAATCAGATCGCTATGTTCTGAAGCCCCGAAATGAACTCACACGTGTTTCACAAACAAAATGCATTTTACTTTAGAATTGTGTCAGCTTAATGTTTTAGTGTGTAGTGGAAATTTTTAATTGTCTCTAAAGGTTTAAGTATTTGTTTAAAGCTATCTAAACTGATGGAAATCAGAACACATACTTTATTGACAACAGAATAAATATATACATGTTGAGCGGACAATTGCATAGAGCTCTATTTTCTGGTAACAGCTGCTTTCTGGGAATGAAGACACAAGTTGTACACACGCCTGTAATATACTGTATGTGCAGCCTTCAGTTCAGAGCCAAAAGTCCCACATTGCCAAGTGACACAGTTTTGGAAATGCATAGCTCATGGTTTTCTTCATCTGTAAGATCAGGTAGAGCATGAGTATGCAGGTCCTCCAAGCTAAGCACAGAACTTACAAAATGTATGCCTACAAGTGTAATGGTAATGAAATGCACATATGTGGCTGTTGGTTGCAGCAGTTTCTCTTCCAGCTAGTAAGCTCTCTGCACCTCAGACACATTTCGATGGCCATCCTTGCACAGGACATTCAGATGGCTGGGCAGCAGGCAACTGGCTGATTAGGCAATAGGCAGAAGTTCCATACCAAACACTCCCAGCACTGTGAATCCAGTTTGTAAGAACAGGTAGGGGGAAAGCACAGAATTGCGCAATATGTGAAATAACATACTCTACTAAAAAAATACATATTGTAAGTTGTTTGCTTGGAAACACTGTAAAAGCCTTTACTAATGAAGCCAATTGTGCAACTTTCATGACGTTACTCAAAGATCGATCCTCTTTGCCGACTAAGATCCCCAAAGAATGCCCTCAAATGTGATTTTCATAGAACAAGCTAAGTCAAAAATCTGTCAATACCCACTGTCAAAAATCGCCACCATCTCAAAACACTCACTAGGCTTGTAGTGGGACAGGTGAAAATCTGATATTACTTGTGCATACTTGCACATATAGTGGTTAAATGCAGAACTGTAGTGTACAAACAGCATCCTTACATAAGTGTCCTTCTCCAGATGTGTAAAGGAGGAATGCAGTGCAGTAGTGATGTCATCGTCAGTGGATCTATTCTGCCTGTAGGTGAATTGAGGAGGAAAGGAGTCCAGAGTTGGTGAAATCATGCTGTAAATTATGGTCTTCACAAGCCTCTCAAAACATTTGCTCACAATGGGAGTGAGTGCCACAGGAGCAGCAGTCATTCAAGGTGCTTATTGTAACTGGAACAATGATGGACGACTTGAAGCTACTGGGCAACGCACATGGACAGAGAGGGGTTGGATATGTCTTTGAACACACCAGCCAATTGGTCTGAAAATGGTCTGGTGACACAACCTGGTATCCCATCAGGCCCTGCCTGATGAGATTTAGAACTCATTTTCTGGCTTCAAGTTTTGTTCACTACTTGGGAGCTTCTTATAGGCTTGAAGACCACAATGTCAGTTTAGCTTATGAACGTGATGCACACATATGTGGCATGCAGTGACAAAAGCAGGGAAAGCAAAACCAACCAGCCTGTACATGATCTGACTGTCAGTGACACTAACTTGAACTAGATTTGCAATTCCCACTGCGAGTAATCTAACAGAGAAGGGTGTGGGTATGAATTCTCATGCTCTTCTCACGCACTTTGCGTGTATCAGGCCCATAGGGTAGAGCCTTATGTTTGGGGTTGGGCTCAGGGATAGAGTAAGGACTGGCAGGCAGGCCTGGTCCTTGTGTGGGGGGCCCACAGCTAGGGATTGGGCTCAGGGTTAGGGCTGGCAGAAAACCTTGGGCCTTGTGGGGTGAGCCTAGGCCTTGGTGCTGGGCTTAAGGTCAGGGTAAGAGCCGGAACGAAGGTCTGGGCCCTATGTGGTGAGCCTGGGGCTTGGTTCAGGGTTAGGTTAAGAGCTGGCATGGTATGGGGGTTGTCTTGTTCAAGTCTACCTTACCATAAGGGATAATGTTCAAACAGGACAGAACTCAAAGGAGAAAAAAATGTTTCTGAACATTTCTTTGAATTTATGTGTAAGTGCCCTGTAAAGTTCAGATGAAATCAAATAAATGGATAAAAGTGGAACTAATAAATTAATAAAAGTGTCATTGAGGAAATAATGACTATAATTTGAGAATAAAAAGCAAAGAAACTTGCGAAGCAGCAACTACACAAATATAAGGTGATCTAATTATCTGATGGGATACCAGGTCGTGCAATCAGAGTATGTTCAGAGAAGGTGGCTGGTGTGTTTATGGACATATTGAACCTGTCTGTGCATGTGTGTTGTGCCAATAAGCTTCAAGTCACCCATCATTGTTCCAGTGCCAAAGAAAAGCAAAATTACCACCATACATGACTGGCGTCCTGTGGCACTTACTCCCATTGTGAGTAAATGTTTTGAAAGGCTTGTGAAGAACATCATTTGCAGCATGATTCCACTCTTGACCCTCACAATTTTCACACTCACAGACAGAACAGATCAACTGACGATGCCATCACCACCACTGCATTCATCCATGACACATCTCGAGAACAGTGATAATTATGTCAGGATGCTGTTTATAGACAATATACCACTGTGTGGCTATGCATAGCTCTGATATGGTCATTAGGTTTGCTAATGACACCACTGTAATTGGTCTGATTACCAACAATGATGAAACAGCCTACAGACGAGAAGTTAACAAGCAGTGGTGTCAGAAGAACAATCTCTCACTGTGGCAAAGACCAAAGAGCTAATTGTAAACTTCATGAGGAAAGGAGACCAGTTTGACCACATTACCATAACAGTGCTACTGTGGAAAGGGTCAACAACTTCAAGTTCCTTGGTGTTAACATCACAGAAGACCTGACCTGGGATGGTTACACTGACCAGATTGTTAAAAAAGCCCAACAGCATCTGCTGCACCTCAGACAACTAAGAAAGTTTGGTATGCGATGCAAGATCCTGAAGGTCTTTTTTTTCAAACAGAGAGCATCTGACTGGAGGCATCGATGTGTGGGTTGGAATCTGCCATGCAACCAAACAAAAAGCACTAAAAAGAGTTGTGTGTACGGCACAAGGCATCTGTGGATGTGATCTGCCCACCATCCAGGACTTATATAACAGTGATGCATCAGAAAGGCCAAAATAATCAGTATGGACCCCAAACATCCTAGTCATGAGCTGTTTCAGCTGCTACCATCTGGCAAGTGATACCAAAGACCACCAGATTCCAGAACAGTTTCTTCCACCAAGCTGTAAGACATAAACATAGACAGCCTAAGTCTGTGCCTTTTTTTTTGCACTTTTTGCACTTTTGCACACACACACACTCTTGCTCTCTCTCTCTCTCTTAACATATAGTACTTATACTAATAAAATGAGATGTGATAATGCAATAAAGACAATCTTGAATATTGAATTAATAGACCAAGTTTAGTTAGATAAAAGGCTACTGAGCTAAAGTAGGTAATTAATTTAATAGAAAATAGTTTATTAGTTTATTACAGTTGATTGTTTACAGGTAATAGCAAGTAGCAAGTTAGGCAGATAGCAATAGTTTTCTTGGTAAGTTAAATCACAAACCAAAGACTAACATTCGTAAAATTAATAGATAAAAGTTGAAACAATGAAGAGATGATTATAAAATAAATGAAAGCAGAAAAATATTGAATAGAAAATTCAAATAATTGAAGATCAAGTGAGTAGCAGATGCAAGTGAATTCATTAATAGACCTAGTTCAGTTAGATAAAAAGATTGTAAGCTAAAATGTATTAGTTTAATAGAAATTAGTTGGTTAGTTTAATACAGCTGATAATAAACATGTATCGCACTGTTTGACAAACATGAACATCTCATGTTACGTTACAGTAACTTTGTGCCTGCTTTATCATCTCCAGTGAGATGTTGGTGTAGATGTTTGGTGAGTGCACGCACCAGCATTGTACCAATGTTTTAGTCATATATTACTCATATATTATATATTACTCATATATTACTCATATAGGTCGGATAAATGAAACGATGGACACAAATATCTGTTAAACGTTAAACTTTATTGTGTGATTGCATAAAGTTACAAGATTGTGCGAATAACAAAGAAAACACTTCCATGTGTCAGCGTGGTAGCTTCAGCGGTATTAAGGGAGCATGCACTGGAGCCACCGACTACTGTGCTTTACTTCCTTGATTGGTGCGTTCGCTAGCGTCTCGTGGTGCGCAGTTTGCACGATGGTAGCGCCCAATTAAGGTGATTTTGTGCATTTTGCATAGTTACTGTTTGATGCTAGTTACTGGTTGCTCAGCTATGTGTATGTAGCTTTCCTGTGTCAGGTGTAATTATTTTGTGTGTGATATTGCAGTGCATCTGGATGATTTATTATGATTTGTGTTGCCAGTACTGTTTATGCCCTGTTGTTACCTGTGTGAGTGGTATGGTCCACTGTGGACGGGGTTGATGGATCTCTGTAAAAGAGGTGCTTTTGCCATTCCTAGAAAGGCCAGCGAATGGAACAGACCTGATGTATGGTGTTAGGCCTCAGTCTCAGTGTTTGAGACATTGCAACATTGGCATTTGCTATTTGCTATTTTGCCGTTTTGCATTTTCTTTAGTATTTTATTTCCTTTTTGAAGCTCTTTTTGACCCTCTTTGACCCTCGTGTCATTATTTATTTTGTTGTTATGGGGTGCACTGTAAATATTGCACTTGGGTGCTCATTGGCTGGAAGAATATGGCCTCAATCCACTGCGTCATCCTCTGCTTAAAAAGACCACCGGTCATGGGTACCTTTTGACAAGGATAAACAAGGGTTAGGGAATGAGCATCGCTGCAAGGCAACAATGAACTTTATGTGTGAACAAACGCCGAACTGGCGGCAAACCCCTCCAGTCACCAACACCCAACAATGCCCCACATCACATATTATATGTATCTCTCGCTCTCTATCCTGCCGGTGCTTGTGGAGCAGCGCACACAGTTCAAGTTAAACGGCGAGAAGGGGAGAGTTCAGCTTCTCACAATCAAACATACATAAGACATAACAAATTTGACAAGCATTGAATTGCATTTTGGCCCGGCCTGGCCCACCATAAGATTACATACACAATACATGTGATCTTTTTGGTGACATATGCCGTGAATTCTGTGGACCACAACAGGCTACTGGATTTTAGACTTTGATTACATAGCCTACTCAGTGCATGTTCAGTAACCATAGACACAATTGCCCAAGCCTGCTACAGTACTAGACATTAAATGGATAAATACACCCATTTTCACCTCCCCTCAAGTTAAGCAATTGAGTTTAACCTTTCTCCAGCTCATCCAGCTGTTACTGAGTCTGAAAGTAGCACTTTTAGCTCTAGCCTAGCATAGATCATTGAATCAGATTAGACTATTAAAATAGCATCTTGCTCAAAAATGACTAAGAATTCTGATTTTTTTCCTAATTAAAATTTGACTCTTCTGTAGTTGTAGTGGAGGACGACCAACGGAAAAATGAAATGTGGTGATTTTCTAGGCTGATATGACATGGAACTATACTCTCCTTCCAGCATAATAATCAAGGATTATTGCCGCCTACCATGAGGTCAGTGGCTTGCAATACTTGAGCACTTAGCATGCTGAAAGTTGGGATGTACATATGGAGCAAAACAGCTGGGGGTTAGAGTTAGCTTACCACATCTCCAAGAGGTGCCGGCTGTGGGTGGGTTTTAATAGTCGTGTTCTGTTTTGAAAATGGATCAAAGGTACACATAAACAACTTTGATAAGCATTGAAGACAAGCAGAAGAAAATGTGAAGTCAGGAGCTTGTTAAATTAAGTCACTGCAATGCAAGTAATACCTGACAAGAGATTTAGATTATGCTAGGTTGATTGTGCTTCTGGTGGTGATTGAGCTGGTAGCAAAGTATCAGACATTAGAGTGAGACAAATACATGTATTAGCCTACCCCATGCCAAAGAGGTGCTGTCAAACCAAAGGTATTATGAGAGAGTGACACAGTGAGTCAGCAGGAGCTGCTGAACAAATGGTAAATGGAGTGTATTTATATAGCGTTTTTCTACTCCTACAAGCACTCAAAGTGCTACACAATGTATGCCTCATATTCACATTCACATATACACATTTATACACCACTGGCAGAAGTTGCAGCCCTCCAGTTGCAGAACTACCTCTACCTCTACCACCTGCGCCACCATCGCCCTACACTTCAATGAAGAGAAGAATCTTGAGGCCTCTCTGTCTTTTTCTTTCCAAACAAGATAAAGCTATATAAGGCTTTGTGTTATCAAGTGTACTCATGAAACTAAACAAATTTTGTGACATCTAAACAAAGATAAAGATTAACCATAAACAGGTCTCTTAAGCAGAGCTCTACAGTGCGCTCATTTTACTCACATTTGTGAGTAAATATTTTGGTGTGCAAATGAGGAAAACAAACCACACTACCAGAAAAAAAACTGCATGGGCCTTACATGGGCCCTGCAAGGCCGTGTTTGCTGGAATGGTGGTTGCTATGATGTTTGCAAGGTTAATCATGTTGGTTGCTATGTTGATTGCTTGGCCATCATTGTGGAAGTTATTCCGAGGAATTGTGCAAGGGTACTCGAGAATGTTGGTAGGCTGTCATGTTGGTTGCAATGTTGGTTGCTAGGTCATCATTGTCAAAGTGGTTCCCAGGAAGTTGCAAGGGTACTTGATGAGGGTGATTTTGGTGATTGCTATGCTAGTTGCTAGATTACTCATCTTGGTTGCTAGGTCATCATTGTGGAAGTGGCTTCTAGGAAGTTGCTAGGCTATTTGAAGTGGTTGCTAGGCAGTTGCTAGGTATTTATTTATTATTGTTTTTATTTTATTTATTTATTATTGTTTTTATTTTATTTATTTATTATTGTTTTTATGTATTATTGCAATATGCCACAAGTGGCCGTGAGTTTGTGCTGGATTCAGAACAGCTAAGGGGTGTTGTTTGTCACAACGCAAAGTGGAATGCCACTATACCCTTAGCTGTTCTAAATCAGCCAATCACAATCAAGGAAATAAATAAGCCGTTTTAGAATTGATAGTCTAAACAGTACAGCCTGTGCAAAGGAGACAACAATGGGACGTAGAATTCTCATCAGGGCAAGCCTTGTAGACCTACACAACAATGGTTGAATGAGGTTGCTATGTTAAATAGTTGAATCGGAATTAATTACACAAATTTGGGCTGTGTAATAAAAAGAAGCCAACGAAGAACAATACAGTGCACTGTAAAAACCCAATGAATGACAGAAGAGTGCCTTGCTCAGAAAGATCTGGAGCTCAAAGAACATCTCCACCACCACTAAGATATGCATCTTCAACTCCAACGTGAAACAGGTGATGCTATATGGGTCTGAAACATGGAGAACAACAAAACATACAACACAAAGGCTGCAAACATTCACCAATTCCTGCTTCAAAAGGATACTAAACATTTGATGGAAAGACAAAGTAAGCAATGTGGACATGTGGAAATGAACAAACCAAGAGCCCATAGATGTACAAATACAGAAAAGAAAATTGAGTTGGATTGGTCACACCCTCAGAAAACCTGCCACAGACATCACCCGTCAAGCCCTGAAATGGAACCCCCAAAGGAAGAGGAAACAAGGTCGCCCCAGGAACAGCTGGAGAAGAAGCATAGAGGCAGAAATGTATGAAAGTGGGCTGAACTGGGGAGAGCTCGAACAAAAAGGCACAAACGGAGTGAAATGGAGATTGTTCAACAATGGCCTATGACCCAAGAGGAGCAAAGGGCTTAGTTAGTTAGTTAGATAACAATACAGTGCATCACTATGCAAAACATTGTCCAGTGCAGAGGCAAAGGTTGGCAGACGGCCTAGCAGTAAGCTTCTTGCAGACTGGTACAAAACACTGAGTTAAGTAATGGCTCTGTAATGGAACTGTTGGTCTGATTGGTTGTAGGTCTGTCCAGTAGCATACAGAGATATTTTGATAAATGCCCATTGATCCCACTTCCGATAAATGGCAGTAAACCACATCCCTTCCAGGACAAAGCTCAATCTCAAATTAAGTTAAAAGGTTGGGCGAAAGCCAGGCAACCTACCGCCTCCTCATCCTAGTGTGATTCGATGTGGAGTTGTGTTTCAGAGCAAGGGTTTTGACATTGGCATTCTTCATGTCTGTGCTGTCAAAGCCATACCACTTCATTGCTAACAAAAACACATTTGTGTACATAATGTAAGTTTGCACGTTGTTAAAACTATATTATTGCAGCTTTAATTTAATTCAGTTTTATTTATACAGCGCCTTTTACAATAGTAATGTCTCATGGCGCTTTACAGAAGGAGCATCCAAGAGCAACAGGGGCAAGGAAAAACTCCCTTATGTTTAGTTAGTCTAGGAAGAAACCTTGGGCAGATCCACAACTCAAGGGGCTAACCCAACTACCAGAGGTCATGCAGGAAAATTACAATCACTAGTAACCATGATAGACTAAATGTTGTCTATGGTTTTAGCTAAAGGTCATAGTAGTTCCAGAGTATTATCCCACTTTACATGGTAGTCAGTCCATAGGTGGTTATCAGGAATTATGGCTAGACAGTCATACATAGTGAGTGTTAAAACTGGTAGTGACCAGAGAAGTAGGCTAATGCAGAGTCTTTGATGCCTATCATGTGTTCAACCCTGTGTAGTAGGATACCATGGTCAACAGTGTTGAAGGCAGCACTAAGATCATTAATATTAATATTGAATTATATCCATCGGATGTAATAAGGAGATAAGCAGATAAGGAGGTCATTGAAGACTTTAACTAAGGCTGATTAATGTACTATGATTAGCTCTAAAGCCTGACTGGAAGGTTTCTTGGATATTATTTTCATTCAAAAAGCTACAGATATGGTTGGACACTATTTTTTCAAGTATTTTTGATACAAATGGGAGGTTAGATATGGGTTGGTAGTTAGCCAGGACATCAGGATCAAGGTTAGGTTTTTTTAATAGATTTTGTGACATGCCCAGTTATAATTTTAAGAATAGTCTCAGCAGCCTTAAGAAGATCTGTTGGGATAGGATCTAGTAAGCATGTTGAGGCTTTAGCTGAGGAGATCAAAGACGTAATTTCTGATATATTGGTGGGTGTGAATGAATCAAGGTATGCTACAAGTTGACTAGAGCTAGCTGTAACCATTACATGTGGTCCAACTGGATTTGAGGTTACAAGGGAGTTGTTTATTTTAAGTCTAATAGATTCAATTTTGTCATTAAAAAAGTCCATGAAGTCATTGCTGCTTAGAGTTATTGGAATGGAGTGGGTCACCTCATTCCTACTTTTTGTTAGATGGGATATAGTGTAAAAAATATAATATATATATTGCCCACCCCTACTTGCCATGATTACAACCAAATCTGCAGCAACCTTTAAAATAATTCTATTTGAGAGCATTGAAAGCATCACTTCTTTGGTACATTTTTAGAGCCCATGCATCATGTATCTAATTAACTGACTAATATTTGTAGCTCTGACTACACTGCTCTGCTCTCTATCACTTCTCAAAGTGTGCCTGGCCAAAGTTGCCAAAAAAGAAGGATGCTTGTGTCTGCCATGTCTCTGTTTTATAACTGTATTGTTGTTGATTTTCCAAGGAACTGGAAGGTATTTGTGATGCACTGAATCCTACATTGGCTTGTGCTGCTGCCAAGATTGGAGACATAGAAGCTCTGGAAGCCATTGGAGAAATGGTTTGTGATATTTGTGCAAAATCCTCAAATAGGAGTGGATATAAAAAACTTGAACAGAAAGTCTAACAAATTGTATCAACATATCCATATCTGTATGGTGTCTAAAATAGTTTCTGTTGCAACCATTTATTTACCTCTTCATTGTCTGTGGTTGTTTTGCTCTTTACCTATTCATTCAGCCAGCATCCCATTCATCCTTTAAAGGGGACATGTAATGGATGAATACATGATTGTACCTTGTTTTCTGATGTTAAAGTAGAATGTGAACTTAAATCAATTGAAGTACAAACATTGAAACGCCCGGAGCAGTTGATCAGCCTGCTTAAATGTGTTCAAAAGGTAGCCAGGTGTCTAAAGCGATACAACTTGGAATAAAATAAGCATACAAAATTGAATGGAAGTACTGCACTTCACCAGTTGTGAGGGAAAATGCATATTTAAAAAATATTTTTAAAAAAATAAAAAAAAGAAAATATTTCAGAATTCAGATAACCTGATCAGAGGAAACTTGAATTAATCGTTCAGTGCTCTGACTTATACTGGTATATAAAATACTGTACGTAAACAGTAAAGACATAGCCTAAGCTGTGAAAGCTGTTGTGCCTGATGTGCCATTTGTGCTTTGGATAAAAGCGTCTGCTAAATGCGTAAATGTAAATTTGTTGAAACTCATAATGATAAAGAAATCCTGTCGAACACTAAAGGCCATAGTAAACTTTATGGCACTTCAATGGAATCGCATGACATAATTCTATAGTGCTTGCTATAGCCAGCATCCCTCACCTCTTGGGCATCAGGATAGAGAAAATAAATAGAAAGTAACTGTACCTATACTTTAAAGTATCTTACTTGTATGAGGAAGTTTATTGTTGCTGTTCAGTAGTTAGTTTTTAGAGACTTGAACAAGAGTTTTTATAAAATAAGTCCATATGATAACTAGTCTATCTGATGAGTCAACAGTTTTCTGGATGTGTTTCAGGGCAGCAGTCTTTGCATGGAGGACTATGATGGTCGCACACCTCTACATATTGCTTCCTGTGAGGGTCATCTCAAAGTAGTGCAATTTCTTCTTGGTCATGGGGCTACAGTCTATGCCAAGGATCGTTATGGTGATACGCCATTACGCAATGCTATACGCTTCAGGTGATACTGGCGTTTCTATGTGTTTCTGTGTGTTTTATTTGAGTCTATGTAGGTGGGAGGTTGGGGGTGGCAGGTGGGGCTGCAAACACCAGCTTGATTATTCTGGTGGATCGTAACAGGATAGATCAGTAGTGCAGTAGCAGTTCCACGCTTACTTTTCATTTTTTAAGTATATTTACTTAATTAAGTATATATATGTGGCTTTTATTAATGCAAATAATGCAGCCTACTATTGTCTCGACCACACAAACCCTTAGCTCATCCCCAATGTGATTACAGGTAATCATTGATAGAGGAATGTTAGATCAATGGGCACTTTTTTCTAACTAATGGGATGTTGGACTAGTGACATGGAACCAAAGCTTCCACACTACATGGTCAAAAAAGGTGCATTTTTTCCTTATGGCATATCAGTAAATCAGTTGATCTACAAGCACAAAAGCAAACAAGAGTGAAAACACGGAGCAGACTTCTTATGAGATTCAAGATCCTGTGTTAGACATGTCAGTTTTAAAGAAGGATAAAGGGGTAGAGAAAGACACTTCTACTTCGTTTTGGTCATAGCTGCCACATTTCTTTTAGCTGATCAGATGTTAGTGAAATTGCAAAGCTCTTACAAGTAGGTCAATCATTGTTCTACAGTGTTGGAGGGGTTGTGTCAATGAATTTTCATGGATTTAATATGTTTTCATCTACTATGCTCTTTTCATTAGACATAAAGATGTTGTGAAACTTTTGAGGAAAACTGGTGCCCATCTCTCCCAGAGTGAGCTTGAGGATGCAGGAACAGACATGTGCAGGTCTTGGAAGCATACAAACATCACACACACCACTCTTACACTTCAGATCCCAAAAAGGGAGATAACACCTTAATCGAAAATAGACTGCATGGTGTATCCTCTTTTGACAATAAAGACAAAAAAGGTTTTTAAATGGATGGATGGAGTATTGTGCCTTGATATCAAAATAGAATTTATTTATCAAATATAAGTGCAAAGGCAATTTTACAAACCCAATTATAACCTTATATTTAGGCCAGACATTGAAATGGTATATTTTTGGCAAATGGTCTATCTGGCAATCACAATTGAGCTATAGTTGATTTAAAAAAATAAAGGGCACAAACATGTTTCATACTCATGACACCTCAGTAGGCATGCTGAACCACTCCTAGTTCAACAAGGCCATTCTATGACCTTTAAACTTTTGAATCAACCCACTAGACACACAATTTCATAAGAAACATGCCAGAATCACTCTTCTTCACTCATTACACTAGGAGCTTATGTGTGTAAAACATTCAGTGTATCCATTATACTTACACATGTATTTTACTTCTCTATTGTTGTGATGGGCTATTTATGTCTAGCTACCCATGATTTTTGCTCTTGAGGTGTCCTCATGATTAATGTGTACAAATTCTGACAGTTCCTTCTATTTATGATGCATGTACCTTTTTTTCCGTTGTATGTGAACACTTTTATACTTGTTATTTATCAGACCCCACAGGATTTTGCGATCACAGCAATTAACACAGCCAATCCCCACAATTAATTCAGCCAATCCCCACAAATTCATTGCATCCTTGGAATTTTGACCAATCACCATAACTTTTCTGCAACTTTCTGACCAGTTTCTCAAAATACATAACCAACCAAAGCAGTCCCCTGCATGTAATAGTCAATTCAGCTGAAGAGTGCTGCCCTGCTCCTTACTTAGTGCCATGAACATAAACGTGTATAAATGTGTATCTCGAACGCATTGCTTGCAGCCTACTAGCAAAAACAGCTGCTATTGACCATATATTTTTGTAACCTGCCACTGACTTGTGTTTAACCGTTTAGGTTATCAGCCATTTAGAGTTTAAAGGGTGTGTTGTAAATTTGTCAGTGAATTTAAACATAGCATTGTTCAGTAATATACATAGAAATTTTTATAGAATTTATGAGACCAAATGGCAAAAAATTTTTTTTAAAAAATGATAATTTAGCCAGTACTCATGAATGTTCTATTGAACATATTCTTGTGGTGGCATAAGTCATGTTGGGTAAACATCTCCATCTGTCACTAGCTGTCCCATTGCTAACGCATGGAGCATCAGGCATTACTATTTCATCCACAGTTACAGCCAAGTCATTTGTAAATGCATAAAACATTACTAACTCTGTCTACTTCATGAAAGTAGACAAACTGTTATAAAGTGAACACAATAGTTAGACTACATCAATGTGTGAAAATCGGTTTCCAAAATAATAAAATCATATCCATATTTTGCACAAAGTTGACTGGTTACGGGTCCAGAAAAACAACGCACCTTATCAGCAGAAATACAAGTTCAAGGTATGACACCGTTACGGAAAATGCTGGATGTCTGTAGCTGGATACCTAACAAAACCTGGACAAAACATGTAATTTAAAGTGTTACGGCAAAGCTACACACCCACTGACAGTCTAGTACGATCTGCAGTGTTGCTTGTGGGTGACCCTGCACAATATCGTTAACTAGCCAGCTATAGCTAGATGTCCAGCAACATTAACAGGGACAATGTTATGTAGTAGGCTGATTTGATTAGATAGTATTAGCTTTGGAAAGATTATGCCTATTATGGCATAACAAACATAATTCAGTTGAGCTCTCATTCTAATTATTTATAGTCTTATGTGATGGCAAGCTACTTAAGGTAAGCCTGTAAGGTATTGAATGTGTTAGCTTTGCCTACTCACCAAGAATGCCCATTGCCCACTTCATCATAAATTAATTTGTAGTTGATGGGAGTTATTTCTCCAGATCCTTCTTTGTTAGATGCCAGAAAGGTTCATAATTATAAATTCAAGGAAAGCATATTCTTATGAGTTGAAATTGTTTCCCCTCTGTCTCAAAAATGCTGTCAATCACGTAAACTGTAAAAGTTCTTGGTCCATTTCTCTACTCATTGACCAAAGTAGCACTTTAAAATGTTATGACACACGTTTTGTCCTTACTCTTGCTTGAGCAGTGACAGAGCTAAATGGTAAATGGACTGCATTTATATAGCGCTTTTTTACTCCTACGAGTACTCAAAGCATTTTACATTGTATGCTTCACATTCACCCATTCACACACATGCACTCACACACCGGTGGCGGAGGCTGCCATGCAAGGTGCCAACCTGCCACCAGGAGCAATTTGGGGTTCAGTATCTTGCTCAAGGAGCAATTCAATGGGGTCTCTGTCTCTGTCTCTCTCTGTGCATGGTATTCCACAAACATTTTCCCAGTTAAATAAATAGATAAAAGAGAATATGTAGTGGCGCTGCAAACTCTTCTTGTAGGCTACTGCCTTCATGAAGAATGTGACAAAATTCTTCTTCACCGAGCCCCTTCTTCATAGTAAACTGACTTTCCTCATCTGGTACCACAAGACCAACCAGCTTCATCATCGCATTTTTCGCTTTATGTAGGCTACATCTTTTCCCTATTTTCAAATATTAAATCCTTCTCCACCGTTTTGACAGTTTTGGCTGATTTTTAATGTAGCCTCTATTATAAAGTTAGGCTATAATGCTTATTAGCAGGGCTTTCTCATTTATTTCACAAAAAGGACTTTTAAATAAGATTTTGTTAATGCTTAAATCCATATCTTTCTCAATGCAATGATGATGATGATGATGATGATGTTGATGACAGTGATCAACAACCACCCCCCTTCCCCACCTTAAAAAAAATATCAAATCTTGGAGGGACAGATTTATTAACATTGATAATCTCCATCCACAATCATCTCCATCCACTTTTGGGCATTCCCCTTTAATGACTGATGTAATATGTAGCAAATGGGCAAATGTTTAGGTAGTCCACACCCCTTTACGCACACCTGTTGATAATTGTACGTACCAAGGGCTCATCTGTTATGCACCTTAAATAAAAGACA
Organism: Tenualosa thibaudeaui; assembly: GCA_027481765.1. NCBI lineage: Eukaryota > Metazoa > Chordata > Actinopteri > Clupeiformes > Clupeidae > Tenualosa > Tenualosa thibaudeaui. Next base: position 1,408,352 of record JAIFZK010000009.1, read on the forward strand.
TCTGTGGTGCACCAGTGTTTTTTAGAAGTATAGATAGTTGTGTAAAAGTATAAGTACTTACTCAACTTCTTTACTTAAGTGAAAATGACAAAGGCTCTGAAATGTACTTAAAGTATGAAATTAGAAGTATTCTGGCCTGTTTGAAGGATTATTGTAAGGATTTGTTGAAAAAGGAAACAGACTATGGCGTTTGGTATGGTGTTTTTTCTGTGGAACTGCCCTAATATATTTCCATAGGCCTATTCTGCCACTGACCTTATCTGAAACAATAATTGTTCTTGTTTCTCAATTCACCTGTGATAGAGATTATTAGGCTCTATTGGCTCTATAGACCTTACTGGCATTATGGACATGACAAAAAATCATATCATATAGGTCTAAGCCTTGTGCAAATCCATGTTGGAATTGGCCTTGATTTTGGGAAGGCATGTCATCGCCATGAATTGAAAATATGACTACTTAAGTACAGTACTTGAGTATTTCAATTCCATTCAATTCAATTTTATTTATACAGCGCCTTTTACAATAGTATTGTCTCGTTGTGCTTAACAGAAGGAGCACCCAAGAGCAACAGGGGCAAGGAAAAACTCCCTTATGTTCAGTTAATCTAGAAAAAACCTTGAGCAGATCCACGACTCAAGGGGCTAACCCAACTGCCAGGGGTCATGCAGAAAAAGTAGTAATCAGTAGTAACCATGACAGACTACAAGTTGCCTATGGTTTTAGCTAAGGTTCATAATAGTTCATAATGGAGTATTATCCCACTTTACATTATATGGTAGTCAGACTATAGGTGGTTATCAGGAATTATGGCTGGACAGTGTAGCAGCGGCCAGACAAAGTGTCAAACTCAAAGGAGTGAGATGGGTCATGGGGGTAACAGTAAGGGTCCATTTGACAGTGCCATTGTGAGGGGGGGGGGGCAATCACAGAGCCTCAAGGAAGGGGAGACGGGCCTAGCATGGGCGTCCAGGAAGGGCCTCTATGATGGAGAGTCGGCCCTGACATGGGCCTCCCTTAGTGTTGGTTGTAGTCCACTCAGGAGGGGAGGGTGAGAGGAGTCCGCCAGAATGAGGCAGGGATGACACTCAGCAGAGATGATTGTGGACAGAGGAAGAAAGTGAATTAGGTTCAAACATCAGAGCGCAAATGTGTAATTTGGGCATACATATATATATATGAATGTATATACACATACACACACACACACACACATACATATATACATATATATATAGATATTGAGAGAGAGTTGTACGGCATGACACATGAAGCTTTTGTGGCGGCACTAGGCTATAGCAGCATAACTAAGGTATAATCCGTGGCAACCCAGCACCACTGCAGGGATGGTCAGTGGCCACCATGCCTCGCAACTGGGCAGTCCCTCCCAAAAGACCCATGAGAAGTGATGATGAGTATTTGTGGTTCATTAGTTCTTCACTAGTGCTTCATCTCTGGTTTCATTAGTTCTTATATAGTGATAAACCTTATAAAACACCTTGTTGTATGTGTGACAGATCATACCCATAAACTAATATGCCAATTTGGAGAATGAACCTACAAGACACAGACTGAAAGCATGTAAAGAACAAAAAATGATTTTGGACAGTATTTGTGCTGATGCTAATATGTAGGTTTGTGTTTCTTCACCTCAGTCTCGCAGCACATTCAGATGTAGAAGGTTTAGAGATCTGGGCCCTCGCTGGGGTGGACCTAAGCATCCCTGGCTATGATGGACAGACAGCATTTGATGTGGTAAACTCATTTTAAGTAATCTGGCCATATACACATTGCGATATACATTATTATATTCATATACATATATTATATTCTAAAACCTTAGCATCAGGAGCACAGAATTCTTATCTACAAATCCATGAAAAACAACAGAATAACAAAACACAATCAATATACAGCATATCAATATAAAAAACAAATATCACCAGTGTACAAGCAAAATGCCTGAAGGGAACTGGTTTGGCACCAACTAGTGGCCAAGCAAGATATGGCTTTGATGCTTTATAAATGATAAACATTTTGTTGTTTTGTTGAGAAATGTGCTAAACTTTTTAAAGTTAAACAAGTTTTTGCTTGTTTCCAACTTTTGTCTAGGCTTTGTCAGCTGGAAATCAGGAGGTGATACATTTTTTCCAGCAGACTGATCGTTTCAAATCTCAGGTAAGTTAGAGTTATAGCACATGTTGGCTTGTATGTGCAAATATAGTGCTCTGAATACCAACAGAAGCTGAGGTGTAACAGTTATATTAAACTAATATGAAAATGCTGTGGATTGGAACTATGCCTAACATAACCAGCTGTCCAGAGTAACTCTGCATATGGGAACCATGTTCAATATAATTTGCTCACCAAGGCAGCAGGGCTCATTTTAGTCTTTCGGTCAATTCACATACAGTTTTGCTCAGTAATATTTAAATTATATAGCTACTGTTTATTTTCAATGTGTTGGCACACATTCCCAGTGGCCTATAATCCACAGTTTAATATCCTATTCATACAACTCTCCTATTAGATTTGTGGGAAATGTGATCCACTGTCTATATATATACATTTTATATATACATTTTCAGAGGTCATGATTTTTTTTTTTGTCATTTTTGTACAGATGTACCTGCAGCAAATCGTAAGTGTGTATGTGTATGCATGGATGTGTACCTTTAGAGGAGTGTTTTCAGGAGTGCACTATGAAATGAAAACAGCTGTAAACGATCTATTGTACCGTTAGATGTTGCACTAGAATACCAGACCAACACAAATGCTTTTGTTAGCCAAATCTTCCCATCCTGAATCCATTAATGCGCTGTCAATGCAGTCTCTCAGTTTTTGACTTCTTTGAGTTGGACCAAGGGCCGTAATTTAAAAGGTATGCAAAGTGCTTAACCTTAGGTGCCCTGCCATACATCTATAGGATATCTAAAATTGTTCTCTGAGGTCTCCAATTCACTGCTGTAGCTTGTCAGTGATGCATAGCTCTGATGGCACGTAAGTGAATATATGTGGTAGTGCTAGTTGCGTGATATGTTCACAAGAAAATGTATTTTCCCGATGATAAACCACAGTTAATATATGAATTTTGCAAAATAAAGCAGCTCTGAGGTTAATACTCACAGGTAGCATATCTAAGGCAATTTGTTTATAATTGATCACTGATAAACCTGATAAACCAATACACTGGCCACAGAGTGGCTGTAGTGCACCGGCTCTGCTGCTTTGGGCCCAGTTTAAAGGTACATTCTGTCTTAAAATCCATATATTACATTCATACTCAATACACCAATTCAAAACAAGAAAACACACAATCCCCTGTCCAGTCACTGCATGCTCCACACCACAGCCTCCCAAAAACCATCATCCCGTCCACAGACAAAGGCTAATTTTTTTCCACCCAAGAAAACGAAATATATTAAATTGCTGTCAAGAGAGTCTGTGCTACAGCAACATCAAGCTATATCTCTTTACTAATCCAGTAATTATGTCCAGTATTTTTTTCTGTGTTCACTGGAAATAAATAGCAATCTCTGTAATCTCAACCCAGCTGGCCAGTCGATCACCACTACATTTAGCTAGAACTTCAACCTAGAGTTACGTCGTCAAAACAATGTGATTTAGATAGCTCACTGAAGTCCACACAACTAAACACAACTAAAATAACCAAACCAGGATCATCATAACATTACGTTTAGCGTCTGTGCAATGTTTCACAATTTTCGAGCCTGCATTAGGTCTCCACTAGCAAAACCTCCTAAAAGTCCTGCAAGCAGTCAACTATCGCTGGTCAACATTTATTACCATTTGTAATGTTTTCTGTTACATTTGTTGCTTTCAAGTAGATCCAGAGATTCAAGGTTTCAAATATGTTTTATGACAAAGAACTTGGTAGCTTACCAGCTAACGAGACTACCTTCAGGAATTCAACAATTAGCAGCAATTTCATTAGTGCTTACCATTGTAAAAAAAAAGTGGTAAGTTTAGCATCAAATTTAATTTCATCTTCATTTTATGATGGCCCTGTCTCTTTCCTTTGCTTCTGATGTTTTTATAATTCCTCTTTGTTAGCAGGCGGTTTGTTGGTGGTGGGGTAAAGATCTTTCGCCTCATCCTTGGGTTTAGGTTTGCTGTTAATTTATTTTAGATTCCTATCCTATCCTAATGGTGACGAGGTGGGGGTGGTATCTTCAACGGGTTTGACAACTTCAGAAAGTGGTTGTTGGCAATTGACAGTAAACTGAAGAGTCTTTAAACAGGCTCTCAGACAAGCTCAAGTACTCCAACCTGCTTCCATTTGGCCAGAATTGACTCAATATCACCGCCTCTGGTGTTGCAAGAGGGGTATGATCGGGACTAGTCAGTTAGCTCACCAAATTCTAGATGAGATCTTTGCAATGCAAGTAGACCACAACATGCCAGTGCTATCGTTGCTTCACAGTCTGCCTATATGTAGAGGTGATTTTTGGATCCATCCAAGACGGAATGTGCCTTTAATGGGTGAAAGCAAACATGTTCGTCAATTTTTAACTGCAGTGCTTATAGAAATGTGCTAATAAAATATAGACATGTTGATTTTGCCTTACTGTCCTATGAGCAATTAGAATGAATGACGGTGATAACTATAGATGAAAATCCAGGCAGTTTCATATGGGCTGAATGGTAATCACCTGCAAATGACTTGGGCATTGCAACACGGTTAACTTATCTTGTAGAAACTGGCTATAAGCTACTTCTCAGACTAGTTAATGTTACAGCTCAGTAAAGTTCAACTGTGTGCGTGTATGGCTCATTCAGTGTTTGTTCCCAGACGTTCATATCTTCTTACTTTCAATTAATAAATAGCTGTACAACTACATGCACATAGAGCTCTGAGCAGCTCAGAGTGCCGGCACTGCAGCTAGGGGGCTACCGTAAACTTATCGGTCACGGAGCTAATGACGCTAATAACCACTTATATAGAACAATGTTTTCTTTGAAGAAGGGCAGTTAATACACGATTGTGATTAATATAAATTTTTTTTAATATATTTACATACAAAACGTCATGCGGCTTATTCACGGTGTGTCTAGAAATTATTCCGAAATTATGGTAAATTTTGAATTTACATAAAAATTATGAATATCTATATAGCTCTGCATCGACCTCACACATTATTCTTGGTACAATAACTCATGATCACTTTAGGAAATTATGGAAAACCACATATCAAAATAACCCCGAGATCCTGCTGATTCAAATAGTATAGCATTTGACGGAGTTCCTGAGTAATCCAGTCTTGAAATCATATAAAATTTCTGCAGTTTCCAACCCCTCACCCACCCCAAAATAAATCATTCATATCAGAAGTTGTTCTCAGACCTGTCTGTTATATGGGCACATGCAAGAAATGTGATTGCACCCCAATTCATCTCTGTGCAATAAAATATGAAAATGAATAAAATATTAGGGCTGCAACTGATTTTTTCATTGATTAATCGAGTAATACTTTTGTGTTTTTAAACAGCAATTGTGTATTATGCAACTTGAAAAGCCTGTTAAATGACCAAGCAATTTATCTATAACTTCTCATCAAAAAATGTTTTTACTCCAACCCCAACACTCCAGTTATTGGATCAAAGCTCAAACTTCTGATTTACTGCCTTCTAATGAAAAACTATGAAACACAACTTCACATATAAAAGCCATTTGTCCTTAGTTTGATCTTTCAAAAAGGAAAGAGGGTTGTGTCTCTGTTGTACCTGTAAATCATCTGAGAATAAAGAATAAATGCATGTGCAAGATGGGGTGAGACAGAGACATAAAGTGTAAGACTGTGTGCACGCATGGATTTGTGCGTCCAGGCGCGCGGATGGAGGGATCAGAAGCTGATGAAAGCTTAGTGCAGCTGCCCCCTTAATACTTAACATTATGCTTAGTCATTACTGTAGCCGCAAATAATCACAAATACCATTCTTTCATACTAGCACTAGTGTTCATATTTAATGGTAGGCCAGATCCATTTTAGAGTCTATACACTGCGGCATGTTGTCCTGCTTATGAAACATTAAATTTACACATTTTCTACCTGTTAAGCCCGTGTGAGCTAGATTTTTGGGCATTGCCATAGACAGTAAAATAAACCACGCAGCTTTGTAACTTTCAATAATAACACTCCTGAGCTTAGTAGTACACTATGAAATGCGAGTGATGATATAATGACTTTTTAAAAAGCCTCAATCGACAAATAGTTGCAAATATTCTGTCACTAAATATATTTTTGCAAATTGCTGGGCCCATATCAGTATGCCAGTTTATCCTATCCTGCTGTGGGGGGGATTTTTAAATGCTTAGGAAACAATGCAGTAGTTTCTTTAGTCTGTAGTCAGTGGCCCTCATTTAAAAAAACACGAGCAGTGTCTTCGCTCAATGTTATTTCAAATCCAGAGTTGGTGTAGGCACACTTTCGAGTCATGGACTTGCAGCACAGTGCCTTTTCTAAATGTCCCCATCATGTCAATTTTAAAAATGGTCAATTTTAAATCAACAAACAAATAAATAAATAATAATAATAGAATCGATAAAATTACATTATAATTGCCTATATTGCAAATGTGGATATCAAAAGGCCCATAGGCGCTGCCTGCTATAATCCTATAGGAGCCTATGCACTGTTTATACAGGTTTAAAAATGATCTTGACAACAACAAGAATATGCGATATACAACACAAATAAAATCTTGCCTGAATGTCCAAGTATTAACAGCTGTCAGAATTTCGCTTTATACCTACTTTGCATCTTGCAGCTCTGTTCCCCGTCACCTAGTTGGTAGCCTATTACATTCAGTGACCCACAATGGTCACACACATCTTTCACAGGTTTCCAGTCCATAAGTCTTAATAGAGTTGTCATAAGATGGTGTGATGCATTGAGCATTAGCTATATCCAAATGAGTTGTAATGCAGATATGTCCATCAGGAAGTTCATCTGCTGCGGAAAAGTCCTGCAAGTCCACTCTTTTTTTAACAGTATTTTCATGAACTGACACATGTCCTGACATAGCAGTTTGATATTGCAACCATTGTGCATTGTGTTTTCTCGCTTTCTCGACATCTTACGGGTTAAGATCTCGTGGAGAATATGCTGATAGCCTTGTGCTCAAGGCATTCCCTGAAATGTGCAGTCTGTGTGCTTTGCTGCATTTTTCATCTTTATTCTCCACCCACAGCCTGACACTGCTGTGGCAAGGAACACACGCTTCATCCTCTCATAATTGGAGTCAGCCAGTGATTATCGAGAAATTACGCAAGACCTTTAATTTAAGAGATATTTAAATGTTTCTTTCAGTTTTACTGACTGCAAATGACCCAAATATCATTAAAAATCATTGGTCACCACAGGCACCTGCTTATTCCACACACATTGTACCACCAAGATCACAAGACTTTTGATACCAAAGTGCAAAACAGCAACTCTTAGCGATAATAGAGTGAATAGAGAGAGAATAGAGTGTGCCAGAGTGTTTGCAAAGCAGTCCATGTACATGCATGTGACCAACCACTATGAAGAACATGACTATCAAATCCATGTTAGTTCAGTTACTTGGACCTTTATACAAAACCATTGTCCACATTTCATTCCACTGGTGTGTGATGCTAACAAATTGTTTAAGGGAAATCTCTGTGCACAATACATGAATACATCAATTGTACAGCAGCAACCATTTGTGTGTGTTGTATGCGCATGGGCAAAGCAGAAGCCACAGATCAGCCTGGCTGCAACTTTAAATTATTAAATGTATTCTATAACCACGTCCCTGTACCAACTGTATGTTGTACTTTGTCTGACCCTATACACAAAGCTATGTGGCCACAGCAGAGGCTTGTGTTCTTCGAGTGCCCCTTTAGTTTTGTCAAATCAGCAATATTTCCAAGACTATTTACTGACTTGTGCACGTATTACAAATACATTACTATAAAAAAAACTAAAGTTACTTTTGTCCTGTCTTTTCCTCAGGATGAAGAAGATGGCATTGAGTTTACTGCTTGTTCTGAGAAGTCTTAAGGACATCACCTCTTCATCACCTCCTTTAAAGCACAACTGTCCTACTATCACCTCAATTTTAATATTGTCAGTCAGCTAAGTAATTTCCATCCATTCACAACATGTAAGCTCTGTAGTCATTTTGAATGAATGATGACAATCACAATAGTGAATACAAAGAACAAGTAACTGTCTGTACATGTGGCTCTTTGACATTCATGTCCGTCATGCACATTATTCAGTATTGGTTTTAAAATTTATTTGAAAAGTAATACTGTTTTTCTTCAATACAGTGGCTTCTGGTTTAATATTTTTATGCTGTATTAGATTAATTAGATCAGTAATCTCGATGTAAGCATATTAAATGTTTTGAATGTAAGCCATCAGCAATGAAGTTGTAATGACAAGTGAATAAATGTTGAAATAGCTTTATTCAACTTATACCATTTCAAATCAGTTCACCATATTATTATTGACATAAAGGAATGAAATAGAGTAATTGAAGAAATTAAGTGTCAATTTGAAGTACAAAATAAATCATCTGTGAATAGTAAAGTGATGGTTTAAACTTGATTTTCACGATAACAATGAATCAAATTGGGCTATGTCACACTTCCTGCTTCCGGAATGTGAAGTAGGGATTTAGAACTTCCAGTCGTTACTAGCAACATATAACAATAATGATAGCTTCCACCGTGCCAAAATCATTGAATACTGAACTCTGCTTCAACCCTCTCTGACCGAGCTCCACTCTATGGTCTCCACCCGCGGTTGGTCTTGTAGTGTACTGCACATACAGCATTACGTCCCTTTCTGATCAGGTAGTGTGTCCTAGGAAAGCAAGTTGCCTACCATAAGCTGATGGCATGTGCCTACCATTCTCCACAGCTAGAGAGATGGACATGGCTAGTACTATTTCAATGTAAATTTTGAATCAGTAGAATGTATCTGTGAACAAGAAGAAAATATGCAGCAGTAAGACAAAACACCACATTTATTCAACAGCTGTGCAAAATGAAGCCATTACCATTGCTGACATGCTAACAATATGCTATCAGTGCAGTTCCAACTGGAATTCCCATGTGGTGATGGCAAATATTATTACCCATCACAATACATGTATACAAACTAACTTCAATATCAACAAGTTCTGAAGATGTAATGTGTTGTGTCAAAGAGTTTAGCTGTTCGTGGATTTAGTTAGTGATTTTAATAGCTAGCATGCTAGGCAACGTCTCCTGTCACATTACAGCCAGAAAGTTTCACGCAATTAGCAGTACTCCTGGTACACTTGCAAAACGCTCTGTACTTCTTTTAAAGTGTAGAAACTTTTGTTAGTAGAAACACTCTACTAACAAAATATAGAGCAAAAGAGCTTTATTAGTGGCTAAAAAAGAAGTTTTGGTTATGCTGGGTGCGTGTGGTGCATCAAACTCAACACCACTTCAGTCAACATAATCAAACTCTCGAGGGGGTATTCAACTCATTATGGTGAAAATAGCCTGATTTCAAGTTTGCCCAAACTATTACTTTAAGGTACATGTTAACAAGGAATGCATTGTAGTTTTCTAGTTTTCTCCTACTGGACTGTACGCATCCATTAAGTACCTGAGGTGAAGAGGCAATGTTCTTAAGAATTGTTGCCAGAATGCTTTTGTTTTTGTTTTGTTTTTTTATTATTATTACATTAAAATGTTTCACATGTTGAACAAGGCCATGTCATTTTACTTTTGTTAAGCAAACCTTTCAGGAACAGTCTCAAGTAGATATCCCTTAATTTCTTGTGTGTAATTTCATACATTAAGTTTGGAACAAACTAGTAAATTAGTGACTACCATGCCCAGTCTTGTAGAAAACCCAATTACCTGCACACATAGTGCAAACATCAGCTCAGCTTTGACCATATTTAAGTGATGTAGCATAAGTAAAATTCTGTTAAATAAAATTATGAGTTTGTACACTTGTAGCTTTTGAATAAAACAAAATGGCATCTTAATTTCTTTAGCATATACATTTCCTCATGGACTACAGGTCTGTAAAGTTTTCAAAGTGTAGGTACTAAGCAATCAAAATCAATTGACACCAAACTGATTTTGATTAATTTTTTTTCTTTGAAATTGCTGCAAGTATTGCCTGCATTTCTTTCAGTCAATAGAATTCCACTGGTGGGTTAGGTATAGCAATTCCAGGGTCATGTCAGAAATCTACACATGATAGACTAGTGTGCAAATTTTCAGCAAAAAATGTTTTGATGAGAGGAGAAAAATATATATTTTTTAAAATGCTACACACAAAACATTAGCATTTAGCTGGAATTTTCAAGGCTATCAATAGTTGAAATGGATGTAGTTGAATGTCAGCAATGCAATAAAATATCAGGCAGATTTTTTTGTATGATGGTCACAGGACTGAGGATCACAGGCTGTTTGGAAATTGAGCAAAATTCTCAGACTCTGTGGCTATTCAAACATACCTCAAATTGATCCAAATATGCAAATTTTCTCATTAAGTATGCGTGATAGAAAATGTTCCAAGCAGAAATGGATTCTACACGAAAAAGCACTATAACATCATTTGAGAATAAAGTAAAGTTAATAAATAAAGTTTCCCCCACCTATTTGACTCATCAGTCAATGCTTCAACACTTTCCATGATGGCCACTGCAATCTATTGGACAGTGTACTTCAAAGCAACTGCAGCTTTGTCACGCAACTGCATTTCATATTGAGAGAGCATTCCCTCACCTCTGGATATATGACGCACGGGCGAGTCGCATCTCCAGCAATTTACCACCGTCGCTAAGCAACGGAGCAAGGAGGAGGCAGATGGCTGCACGTCTGATTTTGCTCATGCAGTCTCCGGACTGTCGATTTTACTTGGGAGACCACAAAGATCATAACGTGAGTGACATCAATGCATTTCTCATTTTAGGGTTGAGGAACAATTCATTTTATTCTGAAGTGGGGAAACGAACATTTGGATTCCAGGTAGCCTGTTAAATTGTTGCACAGCACATTCCTCAGTTTCATTGTTGGTCTTAACGATACGAATAACGTTGTTTGATTAATGCTAAGCATCTCGGATACCCTATAAGTAGCCTACCGCTCTGGGTACCCTGGTTCTCTGACGTGGAAACGTCCTTGTAGAAATGTATTGATGTTTAGTCCTCAGGCTTCCCAGCTTGCATGTAATATTAAGCAATGGACAACGCAGTTGCAAGTTCATGTGTAACCTGCTGGGGGAAAACGAGAACTCATAAAATTCGTATCCGACTGTATAAATCCACGGCGCTGCTGTTATGTTATTGTTGCTGGTGTCCACCGGAGGGCAGCTGACAAGGCTACTAGGATTTTCTTTCACCTCGCGTAGCCTTGCCAATAAATGGATTTCTGTGTCACGAAAAACATATGCACGCAACAAAGGGGCAGCAGCTTCTTAGAATACCATAGACTCGTAATGAGGGGAAACAAAATTCTAAATAACTAGATAATTGCACAAGTTCGTTTTTCTGTTAACCATGAACTGAACTTAACATGGCTGAATCACTGTGTAGGTAGGCCTAATAGAGGCAGGGCTGCCCACTTTCCAACATCAACAAAAAACTTTGGATAGATTTTCGGGGGGGGGGGGGCAATCACAAGGCACTCACAAAATTAGGCACTCACAAGGCGGATCCGTATGGGAATTTAGTATTTATTTTGATTTTTCACATGTTCCCTGCCTTTTGGTGTTTTCAGCATCCTGCTGGATGGAGAGACGGGAACCTAGCAACCCAGTTGTTTGGATTCAGTATATGCGATTTCCTGCATTATGGTGGATTTGGGGTAGCCTGGTGTACCAAATGCTTTCACATCTACAGCTACTTTCTGCTTCGACCAATCACTACTGCTTGGTCGTGACGTATGGTATGCGCCAGAATGCGCCGCTTGAGTTCAGTGTCATTGCTTTCAGTCCTCCCTTTGTTCACTGGTCAGCATGAGCTTAGCCTGTAGTCAGTGGCCTTCAGATAGATCCCTGAAGCAGTGGTGTAGTTTAATGAGAAATTGCGTGGAAGCACTAGGTAACGCTAGCCTGGCTAGATTTTGAGGTGGCTTGCTGGAGATCTATCTAAATTCATTCAGATTCATAGCTTATACATACTGACTTGCCAGTCTTTGAACATTCAGCTTGTGACCAAAAAAACCCCACTAAGTTTGAGAGCAGCCTCCACACTAGAAAACTACTGTAGATGGCTGCCTATGTGCGTGTAGCCTACTTTATAGACCTGTGCTTCAGGTTTAAAAGGAAGTTCTTGGTTGAAAATATTTGATCAGCAGCTAGCCTAAGCCTAAACACCTTGTTGATTGAAACTAAATGTTATCTTTTGAATAGGTTAACTGTTGCAAAAGTAATTTGTTAGTAAGGGATATTAAAGGAACATTCCATCTTATGTGTGTCTTTTTGAAGTGTAATACATCCAAAAATCATCTCTACATATCGACTGTTAAGCATTAATAGCAATGACATGTTGTGGCCAAAGTATATGTATTGCATTGCAAAGATCTCCTCTAGAATTACCGTGCTAACTGACTAGTCCCGGGTCATCTCCTCTTGTAACATCAGAGGCGGTGATAGTGAGTCACATACAGGCCAAACAGACTTCAGTAAAGACATGAAGGAGTTGCACAGTTATGAGCGCGAGTACTTGAACTTGCTTGTGACCCTGTTTACGGACAGTTACTGTCAATTGCCAACAAGCACTTTCTGAAGTTCTTGTCAAACCTGTCGAAGAGACTGCCCCTCTCATCACTATTAAGGGTAGGACAGCAATCTTGAATAAATTAACAGCAAACTTAAACCCAAAGATGGAGCAAAAGATCTTTACCCCACCACCAACCATGCGCTGATGCGCCAAAGGTATGTTAGCCATCTAGTTATTTGTCATTTGTCAACAAGTTTGAATTAGGCTCTCAACCTACTTGAAAGCAACAAATGTACAGAAAACATTATAAATGATGAATGAATGAAACATTCCGTTGTGACCTGCAATTGCTGACTGCTAGCAGGACTGCTAGGTACTGCTAGTGGAGAGAGCCTAAAGCGGGCTTGAAAACTGTGGAACTCTCCGGCGGATGCTAAATGTAATCTCTGGTAGCCTAATGTTATGATCATACCTGTTTGGTTATTTTAGTCTTGCTTTTCGTGCTCCTGCGAAGTTGGACTTCAGCAAGCCATCTAAACCATGTTTTTTTGACGACGTAACTCTAGGTTGATCTTCAAGTAACAGCTAAATGCAGTGGTGATCGGCTGTAAAGATGCTGGATTGGTAAAGGGACATAGCTTGATTTTGCTTGATTTAGCATTCACTGGGGTCTGTTATCGTACTCATTTTCTCTACCTGTCCTGTTCTCTTTTGTCTTTTTGTCTCCTAACTCTATTTTTTTCTATCAACGGCTTACTAATACCTACATGGTTGAGGTCATGTTTATGAAAAAGATGCTACCAGAGTCAGTGTGTGTGTGGTGGACGCAGAGATGGAGAATGTATTAAGAAATGTAATGTAGCCTATTATACGTTTAAAGTTATTTTACTCGCAAACTATTTATCACAGAAGTGAGTGCCGTCATTAGAATGTTCAGATTGCACAGTTTTACCTGATAGGCCTATGCAGAATGGCTATATTGTTCTCTCTGTATTTACAAGCCAAAGTCAATGACTTACTAATAGCTGCATGGTTGAGGTCATGTTCATGAAAAAGATGCTAGCAAATGTGGCATGTAATTTATATTCACCTAAATGTATTAACTCAAACTTCAATCTTTTTGCCATGACTTGCATTGGAGGAAACTATGCAGAAATATCATGCAGGTCTACTTTCTTGCTGGATTAGGCTACTTAATTGTACCTAAATTAGCGTAGATATGTTGTCATGCTTTCATATGGTTTTGACATGTGTTGAGAAAGATTTTGTGAACCATTGCAACAAGAGAAGTGGGTGTGTGTTTGGTGCAGATATGGAGGATGTATTAAGAAGTAGTAATGTAGCCTATTGTCCATTCAAAGTTATTTTTCTCGCAAACTGTTTATCTGGCATCATTGGAATGTTCAGACTGATACGGAAGGTATCTGTGCGACTACAATTCCACAGGAAGTTAAACCAAGATTAATGTTAATTTACATGCACTGTAGGTTAATGAGGTCAATGAACACCATCTTGGTAGCATAATGGAGGAGGGACAACTGACAGCTTTTCAAAACTGATCTAGCTGGTTATTGCTAGCAAGGTTCATAATAATAGCTAGCCTTAGGCTGTGAAGCTTGTGGAAATGGTAATGTAAAATACAATATGCTCAATATGTTACGATCATAACTTCCAATAAGTGTAGCACAAAGTACTCCATTTGGAACAGACTTTACCTGCTTTTAACTTGCATGTGCCCTGGCTATATGACAGACAGTTGTCTGAGAACAACTTATGATATGAAACTTAAATGATCTATTTTGTGTTTGTGGAATGGGGGGTTTTGGGATGATGTGATAAGTGTATGATATCTATGTGATGAAAACACAGCAAGTAATCTTACAGGGAAGAATGGGTGTGTAGCCTATCCAAAAATCTTTCTCAGAAAGATCAAACTTGTTTTTTAGTTGTTCAAATGACATCATGACATCATCAGAAAAAACATGATTGACATGTTTTTATTTAAGACAACATAATTGTCTTGAAATAAACATTATCAAAAGGGTAAATGAAGAGCAGTAATAAGATAGATTAGACGATAAAGAACCTTTATCTCTATTTTCAAGGAAGGACAATTGTGGTTATTTTCCATCAAAGTGAAAACTTTATCCATCTATCCAAATATTAATAATAATCTATGCTCTTTTGATCCTGTGGTCTCTGCATTTAACACAATTGTGAGTTAATGAAACACACACAGTGAAGTGAAGCAGTATATAGCTGCTATAGCAACACCCAGGGGAGCAGTGAGGGGTTAGGTGCTTTGCTCAAGTGAACTTCAGCCATGGTTCACTGGTCGGGGATCGAACTGGCAGTCATTCAATTACAAGCCTGAAGCCCTAACCAGTAGGCTATGGCTGCCAGCAAATCTTTTTTTTATCTTTCCCAGGATATTGACCATGATCTTAGGAACTAAATCCACAAAATTAGGATTTAAGATGATACCTAATGCTGGCGACCACTTAAAAGGCAGTTTGTTGAGAGAAAGTTTATGATAAAATGACAGTACTGATTGATATATTTCTTTACCTGTGAGGTAGCATTTAGTTGGAAAGGATTTCACAAATTTGCTTCAATAATGATCTCTTATTTGTTTTTGTGTGTTGATTTTGCAGGGATGGTGATAAGCATGCTGAAACTCAGGCTACTCAACTTGGTAGCACCAGCCTACTTTTTCATGGCAACAGCGATCACTATTGCTTTGTATTTTTTCTTGTTTATTCCAGCAATTTTCCAACCACCTGCTATTATGGTACACATCATTTTTTTTCTCTATCTGATGTTGAATGCACTGGGGAATTATGCTATGACTATATGGTATCCATCAGAGACCAGTGAAAGCACAATTCCATTATGTCCTCTGGATTGCTCAGACAGAGTGGATGCCCATTACCTCCGTAATGACCGTCACTTTTGTAAGCTTTGTAAGAAAGTGATTCTGAAAAGGGACCACCACTGCTTCTTCACAGGGAATTGTATAGGAAACAACAACATGCGTTACTTCATCATGTTTTGCATCTACACATCATCTACTTGCTTGTACTCCCTGGTTCTAGGTGTGGCATATCTCACTATGGAGTATTCCATTTCATTTGAGAATCCCTTAACATTTCTCACACTACTGCCCATTTCAACAGGATACTTCTTCATTGGTGAGTTCCACCAGTCACTCTTTCACTGTTCCTATGTCTTCTGCTTCTCCCTCTTTTGTCACAATTGTTTTGTTTTTTTTCTTTCTCTCCATTTAGGTGTGGTCTCTGGCCTCCAGTTCTTCCTCGTCTTGATGCTTTATGTGTGGTTGGGTATTGGCCTAGTATGCGCTGGATTCTGTTGCCAACAAATTCTATTGGTAGCCCGTGGGCAAACATGGTGTCAGCTGCAGAAGGGATGTCTTCTTCAGCATCATGGCATGTGGCAGACCAATCTAAAAGATGTATTTGGTTCGCGGTGGGCCTTGGGTCTCTTTCTGCCTGTGCTCACAGTAAAAAATGATGGAAACGTAGATCATAAGTATAACTGACTGTGTTTTTACATACAAGTGGGGCTGAGAAAATCTGAATACTGCTGAAAAGTTCATTTCGACAACCTGGGCTTCCATAACACCTCAGTGACACATGCGGATTGCCTTCTTGCTATGCTACATTGATGCAGTTATTCATGCAAAAGGAGGCCCAACCAAGTATTTAGTGTATATACATGAACATACTTTTCCGAAGGCCAGCATTTCTGTATTTAAAATTAGTGCTTATAATTTCCTAAAATAATGATTTTTTTAAATTTTCATTAGCTTCAAGCTGCAATCATCAAAATTAACACAAACGATTACTTGAAATATTTAACTTCATGTGTAATGAATCTATATAATATAGGCCCAACAAGTTTCACTTTTTACCGTGAATTATTGAAATTGATGAACTTTCAACAATATTCTAATTTTCTGAGCCCTACCTGTACTGACACTAAATGTATAGATGTGTATGCAGTCCTAGTAATATGTACAGATCTACTGGTACAGCTGTACAGGTACAATTCATTATCCCTGAAAATAATGTGGATGACAATGAATATCCATGCAACATGTTGTACTTTTTTTTTTTTTTTTTTTAAACAAATGGACTGAAACAATTTTTGATACGTAAGGTTAGCAGGGCTTTTTTTCTGAGCAAATGTGCCAGAATTTTCCACACAGTGCTGTTTGTTTTTGCAAACTGTGTTTGCAGTCATAGGGCTGGTTTTGGAGTTTAAGGACCATTTCATAAATAGTACAGTCATAACTCTAATCATTGTTTGTGAGTTGTGAGTTGAACACTGTTAATTGAAGTTGTTCATGAAGACTTGATGTCACACTAATCCAATGTTAAAAGCTCTTTATGGTTGATACCAAAAAACAGAATGTGAAGAAATGCGTAAAGCGATAGTTTGGAGTAATACCAGTTAGGAAGGAGAATGAGAAAATATGGAACAACACAGAAAAAATAGCAAACTGGCTAACCCTAACTGAACAGTATACTGTGGGTAACAAAAGTGAAAGTGATCTTATGATGCCATTCAGTTAGTTTAAGCTGCACGTTCGTTATTCATTATTGTACAAAATTCTTTCCTTCTCCTTCCTATCAACAGCATTTGGCAAGCTTGGACAACTGGGAAATGGTTGGAATGGTCACTTTAAGCTCCATGATGTCCAGATATGAAGTTAGCATACTCAATAATTGCTGATAGGCTGGCTGTTGTGGCACATTCTAAACTGTGTGATCTGGTCACTGTATTATAAGGTTTTGACAATTTATTTGTCCTTTTTTAACATAGCATGTTCATAGCATGTGATGTTTCAACCTGAAAATGAGACCCTCATGCAAACTATCTAATATAATCAAACCCAGGGGCTCTCAAACTTCAGTGGGCCGGGCACCCCTAATGGGGCAAAATTTTTTTCAAGGACCCCTCATAATGACAATAAAAATGTAACCATATAAGATTATATCTATTTGTTCTGAACTAACATTCATTTTGCTTGCAGTTACTGTTAATACCTAAGGAAAAGAGTGGGAGTAATGAGCACAGTGTGATTGGGCTCTATACCAATCTCTTGTATTTTTCACCCACAAGTTTATATTTTGTAGCAAACTTTTTCACGGACCCCCTGACAACATGCTGTGGACCCCTGAGGATCCCCGGACCCCAGTTTGAGACAATCTGAACAAACATAATATTTTTTCAAGTTCATGCAGAACTATATATCTACATGGCCTACTTGGCATGCTCATTTTTTCACAGTAGAGAAAATGAATGCACAAACATAGTGGTTACTGGAGTTGTCAAGGTTTACTGTTTGTGGTGGTAATTCACTGCACTGCACTGGATTGCATGTGTACAGTCTCTCATTTGTGTATGATAACATTAGCCAGTTTAGTACATTTAGGTACTAAAAAAATCAATACTGAGGTGTGGCACAAGAATGTCCCATGGTGGTTGCAAATACATATCAATCCAACTGTTCACAGATGTATTTCAAAATCTCCAGTGAGGACTATGATCTGCCTCTATCCTTGGCATGAAATCAGTCACTGACATCAGTAGCAGAAAATAGTACTCTGAGCAGATTGATATCTATACTGGACAATGACCATCACCCCCTGCACAACACACTCTTCAGACAGAAGAGTATGTTCAGTGGCAAGGTCCTTTGTCCCTTGGGCCAAACAGCTCTACAACACCACACATCTGGAGTGATTCTAGATTCTTTACCACATAGTGACCCCATGTCCTATGCCTGGATCTCACCTGGTCTACTTTTTACTTTTCTTTTTAATTACCCTAGACCCTAGCCAAGACTGGACTGGACATACTGGGCTATATTAGTTCATTGCACAGACCCAGCCACCCCATTCTATTCTTACTTCTTTTCAGTTTGTACTCTTTTGTATACATCAAGTACTGGACTAAGCGTTTACACTGCTCTCTTAACTGCTTATATATATATATATATATATATATATATATATATATATATATATATATATATTAATATTGCTGTCTTTTTTTAATGTGTCGCCTACTTATACTCTGCCTAGAACAGAATCTGCACTGGAAAAGTACTTGCACTGACACTTTTGCACTAGGGTTATATTAGCACCCTCCTGAACATTCCACACTACTTCCACACCAAACAAATTAGGACGCTAAAAGGCGCACATGATAGGATTTATTTTCTGTGTTTTTATAATGTATGTATGTCATGTGCATGTAGTGTATGCCATGTTGTGGAAGCTTAAGGATACCAGAATTTTTCATATGGGATAATAAAAGTATCTATCTATCCATGTAGGAGGAGTAACACTACCATCAAACGGACATTCACAGTTCCTTGTCAGTTTACTATTGTTTGCAATGTAACTAATACACCTGGTACCTCCAAGACCTGGAAATCTTTCTGAGTGGTCCTTAGGTCTTCAGCTTTTCTTCCAACTATCATTTTGACTCCCAGAATGGTTCATCTTCAAAAAATCCTGCAGGTGGTCAGTTGATAATCCAGTGATGTTCCTTCCACTGGCAGATAATGGTCCCAATGGTATGAAGTCTGAATCTGAGTCTGAAGTTTTGAAATATGTCTGCCAGTTTTATTGGTATATATCAGCAACAATGAGGTTGCAAGTGTCTGGTAAACGCTTTTTGTCTTTCCAATCATGACATCCTCTTGTGCAACATCTTTGTAACAGAAAAAATCTCCTCCAAAATCTACTAGCCGGTTTAAATTTATATGCACTGATGGAAGATGTGCATGCCTTCAAATAGTTGGATTCAAGCTGGTTCCTTACCTTTCCATGCCTTGGTTTACTGCTTTTTCTTGGTGTATTCAATACTTTTTTCCCCCTGCCAATTCGATTCATTACACATACAGTTGTTCTTGAAAGTGTGATCCCTTGAAGTTTGTAAATATTCTAAATGTCTATATGTCTAATATGTCTAAATGTCTATAAATATGGCCTAAAACACAAGTCCTAAAAGTAAATGGAGAGAACCCAGTCAAACAAATTAGATAAAAAATATTAAATTTTAGACCCTCCTGGGGAGGGTCACAATGGTCTTGAATTTCCTCCATTTGTATACAGTCTTTCTGATTGTGGATTGGTGGAATCCAAACTCTTTAGAGATGGTTTTGTAACTCTTTTTCTGAGGTCCTCAGAAATCTCCTTTGTCCGTGCCATGATACACTTCCACAAACATGTGTTGTGAAAAGCAGGCTTTGATAGATCCCTGTTCTTTACACAGGGTGTCCACCCACACCTGATCCCATTGGTCCCATTGATTGAAAACACCTGACTCTAATTTCAGCTACAAACTAACTGCTAATCCTAGCTAATCCATACTTTTGACACTCACAAATATGTACTATTCGATCATCTTCCTCGAATGAATGACCAAGTTTATTGTGACTAAGTTTATTTTTTCTCATTTATTCAACTGGGTTCTCTTTATCTACTTTTAGGACTTAAATCCCAGCTGCCACTGCTGTGCCCTTGAGCAAGGCACTTAACCCTAAGTTGCTCTAGGGGAGACTGGCCCTGAACAATTGATAGTTGACAAACTGTAAGTCGCTTTGGATAAAAGCTTTTGCTAAATGCATAAATTAAATGCACAAATTTTCAAGCACAATTGTAACATCATTTTGGTGGTTTAAATTCAGATTAAAGATGTGTAGATTTCTTGGCTTAATACCAATGTC
Source organism: Tenualosa thibaudeaui (assembly GCA_027481765.1). Taxonomy (NCBI): domain Eukaryota; kingdom Metazoa; phylum Chordata; class Actinopteri; order Clupeiformes; family Clupeidae; genus Tenualosa; species Tenualosa thibaudeaui. The sequence goes on from JAIFZK010000009.1 coordinate 1,428,822, forward strand.
TGGTAAAATTTTCATGTCAATACTTTTCACCACTTCCACGTCCACTGCATTGTGCATCATTCAAGCAGAACGCATGCATGCATTGATCAGGAGAGGGTAAAAAATGTGCACAGTTGTTGGCACGTGCCATCTAGAGTAGGCTACATATTGGCTGATGGATGAAAAGTGTTTTAATAATTATTTTAGAAAAAGGATAAGTGTAGGTATACAGTATACAGTTTTGATCCTGTTAGGAAAATACTGTCTGTGCATTTATCCCAATTGTGAATTAGTGAAACACACTCAGTACACAGTGAGTTGAAGCACACACTAACCCAGCGCAGTTTGCTGCCTGCTACAGCAGCACCCAGGGAGCAGTGAGGGGTTAGGTGCCTTGCTTAAGGGCACTTCAGCTGTGATGGGCCTTGGAGAGCAGTGCTCGACCACCTCCCCCACCCACATTTTTCCTACTGGTCGGGGAACAAACCGGCAACCCTTTGGTTTAAGGCTTGAAGCCCTAATTAGTCAGTCATGGCTGCTCCTGGATAATGAAGGAGATAACAAGAATTCAACTGGCGAGTCTTTTATGCCATGCTAATTCTGCTGAGATGGGCAAAGAGGCTGAGAGAAATTGGGCTGAGAACCATGTTGACTCAATTAAAGATGTTTTTTGTTTTTTTTGTTTTTTACCATTCTGGAGCTCTTCAATGTTAAAATAATAATAATAATAATTTTCTCATTTAATCCTAAATTTGGAAAAAAAAGACAAATGGAACCTACAATATTTTTATAGTTTTTTGGGGTGTGTTCTGCATATGTTGCACTGATAATACCAACATTATTTTGGGCCAGGTTCATAGTCAATTCTAGGTACGCAAATGTGAAATTGAATACATATTTGAATATGTATATTTTTTGTCACATCCCTGGTGTTGCAGTGAAAGAGGAAGGATCCTTGATGGAATTTGTCTTTCTTCCTACTATGTAAGATTTGATGTGCCATTGATTTTGTGTTTATGTCTGATCATTCTTCAAAGTGTTTATTCTCTGTTGTACCAGCTAGGATGTATGAGGACAGACTGTACTGCTGTTAAAATGATCTGGCAATAAAACCTCTCAACCTTGTGGAAACATGCCACTGTGCCATGACATTTTTTGTTGTTTTTACAGATTCCATCAGCATGTTGTATGAAGGAAAGATATTGGCTGATCTCTGTGCCCAAAGGAAGGAAAATACCGGAGTCAGTTAGCCCATATCCCTGTTCTTTGAGGTTAGCGAAAGCTGTAGGTAAAGAATGAGGTACATCGTACACTGAATTTGTGAACTGGCAGCTAATTTTGCTATGTGGTATACCTACCAAATTTGGTCAGAAATGGCAAACAACAAGGCTATGGGTTGATTCACTCTGAATAATCCCTTTGAGATCTCAGCCTTTTCCACCAACAGCCTCCAGCCTGAGTAATTAAATGGCAGATTGGGCACCCTTTGATGTATTATCCTCACTGAAAGTGTAAATGCACACCCCCACACCCATTTCATGTTTTTGATAAAGCCTTCTTAAAAGGGCGAGGACGCTAAAAAACTCAAGGGGAGGGCTGGCTGAGAAGGTGATGTGGGCTCACTATGTGTGATAGTGTGGGAATGGTGAGGCGGCCACTCAGTTCACTTTAGGTGCATGTTTCATGCACCAGGGTTTACTTGGCTACATAGTAGTTTATCACAGCTTTCTTAATTTTATCACAGTTTTTCTTCTTTCTCCACAAACACATTATAGCCCACAATTGCATCGATACAGTAAAATAATTTTATTGAGATGTCAATTAGTCGAAGATCACTGCTTATCTGTATCAAGGTGCAAGATTAGTAGTTGACTTATTAAAGAAAGAAGAAAAAATCCGTAGCAGTTAATTCATAGTGGTTTATGACAGCTGGGAGTTCTATGTCTGGTTTTATGTTAGAACTTTTGGGCCCACTCCTATGTCAGTAAACAGTATTTGCAATTGCATGCTGAAGTGCAAAAACAGGGCTCAGGACTTTCTCCCTATCCAGAGAATGTCATTAATGCATGCAAAATGTATTAATCCACTGGACCACACTCTCCTCCCTTTGATGGAATTCGCTAGTGCTGTATAACACCAAGCCAAGTAGCCTAGGTAATTCATTGTGTAAAATGAGCAATTTTGTGCATGCATTCACAAAATAATGTTAATGCCAAATATACCTTATATCATTTAAATATGAAGGTTGAAATTCGCTATTGCACTACCACTGGCCTACAGACATTTCTTGTCTTGACAACAGTGGCCTATCCACAATTTGCATAACATTTTGAATACAAACTCATTGATATTGTCATATCAGTGATTATAGAGCTAGCCAGTGGTCCTTACATCATAACTCAACATCATAACATCAGTCTAACCAGCTACAGGGTACATGATCACCATATAAACTTTCATTCCAAGTGAAAAAATGAATAACTGTACATATTTTACATATTACATATATATATATATTACATATACATATTACATATGCCCATAAGTCATTGTGTGTGATACAATTTCTAATGTTTAGAACCTAATGATAGTTCAGCAAGCCCCATATTGAACTGAGAACATAATAATGACTAACTTCCTGCAGATTGCTGCGAGCAGATTTAACATTAAACACATGAAAGTCATGTTTTACCTGATCATTTCTTACTTCCCCTGCCGCCATTTTCTTGCCGCCACTACTTTCCCAGCACAGAGATCTTTCACATGAAGAGGGATGTTGTCAAAAGCAACTTTTGTGGCAACGAGAATCTCCATTAATCAAGGGTGCCAATTTACTCTGCTATGCACAGTGTGTTGGGTAGTGTAGTGCTTCCTGTAGTACTTTTTATTAAAACAAGATTGATGCCATATGAACCTGTGGCATTTTTATGACCACGGACAATTATTTTGTCTTGCCGTAGCTGGCTAGAAGTCTATGTTGTGTGGTTAAGGCAGCATGGGTTATAATCAAAGTCTCAATGGTCACAATGATCACACTTTCTGCAGCGAATGTGTCTGAATACTCTCTGAACACATCTGAAAACTTTGCAGTTTGGACAACAGTGGTCCATACCAGCGAGGTTCAAACTTTGATTCTACCATGGTGGTTGGCAGTTTTTGGTAAAACAGTCAGACCCGGGCTGCTGTGTAGTTCAAACCGCTGTTGTAGCCTACTATGGTGGTTCAATGCTAACATCTGTAATATGAAAAAATGGACCCCTGGTTGTCATGACTGCCTCAATCTGAGATTGAGTTTGGTCTGAATACTTTGCTCTTATCTCCCACTCCCCTGAGATGTAATTACTAACAAAGATCAAAATGCTTCTATAGGATAGACCTTCAGCCAATCAAACCAGCGATTCTGATGACATTTGCAGAGATGAGACAGCAGGGTATGGCATAATTTGATACAAAACATGAATTAAGCCTGCCTCTATTGCAACAAAAGCCAGTTTTTTATTGGTTCCATATCCCAGGCAAACAAAAGAAAGTGGAAACAGGCTTAGAGGCGATACTAAGCTGCTGAAGAGTGAAATCAAATCGATCCAGACGAGTCAGGCTAAGTTTCAGTAGATAGTGGCTATGACATTTGTGAGACAGTACAAGATGGATAAAGTGAAATTACCAGCCTTCACCAGAGGAAGAAAATAGTTATGCCAGTTATGTGTAGAATGCTTGACATCAGTTCAAATTCATGTAGAGAAAGGTAGTCCATTCTGAATGATGCCTAAACATTTCAATAGAAATGCTGAAGGATTCATTTTGCATTGGAATATAGGCCTACCTTTAAAGGCACAGCAGGCACCATTTTTAGGTTAATTCGTAGTCACTTTGATGATTAAATGGCTCATTATGGGGTGAATGAAGGTCCTCTCAGGTTCTCTCTAGCGAAGGTTCCACTTGATCATGATCAAGTTAGAGGAAATGAAACTAAAAGTGAATTAAATCAAAATTTATTTAAAATTTCCGGCTTGTCAGTCAACGTAATGCACCAAAACGATCATCGCTGATTCCTATTCTTTAGTTTGCAAGTAACTTCACGTGGATTGGTAAGAATGTACAGTGTTGTTGCTGTTTTTTCAAAAAATCAGCGACTGTAGGGGGAGCTCCGGAGATAAAAAATAGCAGTCTTGCCTGGTATGCCTTTAAGATATCAGCAAAATATTTAAAAATTGAGTTGCGCATTCTTAAGAAAAAAATGTCTCTTTTTACTTCATGGAGCATGCAATTTTGGTTTTATTCAGTTTTATTTATACAGCGCCTTTTACAATAGTATTGTCTCATGGCGCTTCACAGAAGGAGCACCCAAGAGCAACAGGGGCAAGGAAAAACTCCCTTATGTTCAGTTAATCTAGGAAGAAACCTTGGGCAGATCCACAACTCAAGGGGCTAACCCAACTGCCAGGGGTCATGGAGAAAAATTACAATCATGCACTATAAGTTGCCTATGGTTTTAGTTAAGGTTCATAATAGTTCATAATAGAGTATTATCCCACTTTTACATTACATGGTAGTCAGTCTATAGGTGGTTATTAGGAATTATGGCTGGACAATGTAGCAGCGGCCAGGCATAGTGACAAACTCAAAGGAATGAGATGGGTCATTGGGGTAACAGTAAGGGTCCATTTGACAGCGCCATTGTGACACAAAGCCTCAGGAAGGGGAGTCTGGCCCAGTATCGGCGTCCAGGAAGGTCCTCTGTGATGGGGAGTCGGTCCTGACATGGGCCTCCCGTAGTGTTGGTTGTAGTCCACTCAGGAGGGGAGCGTGAGAGGAGTCGGCCGGAATAAGGCAGGGATGACACTCTGCAAAGATAATTGTGGACAGAGGAAAATAGTGAATTAGGCCAGGCTCACACATCAGAAAGCAAATGTGTAATTTGGGCATACCTATATGTGTGTATATGTATATATATATAGTTTAAACTGAACACAACCTTCCACAACTAACTCAATGAAGTATTTGAATGGATTTAAACATTTAATCTAGCTAACTTTTCCTTCTTTTTGTAATGGCCTGAAGTTTGCAAAGACATTAACTTCAAGGAACTTCTGAATCTTCTGAGTCTGCAACATTGTATTGTTGCAGATTTGCTTTTACTTGCTAAAACAAAAAATGTGCTGCTCTTGCAATAAGTGTGTATGGCATACTGACATGAGCATTTTTGAGTTACTCATTTTGGGATTAACAAACTATGTGAACTTTCACATCTAGATAAATGAAAATCTGCAAACTTTTAAGAGTAAAAATGGTGATGGCTGTTCCAAGATATTTGACTAATGATTTGCAGCACCACATATCGCGTGATGAGCCTCTCCCATGAATACCACTTGCAGTGGGACACATTCCAATTCTGTCATGTGGTTAAGGACAGCTTCCCTATTTATGGATTGTAATCACATTTTCTACTCAGCAGTATCATAATTGGTATGCACTCATTGAATTTCCTCCTCCCTCTAGAACAACTTGAAAAATACATCTCAACCACAGTCAGATTGTTGAGCCGTCCTTGGAGCATCTGCCTTTTCAGAGGAAAGGATGAAGTCTGTATTTGTGATCATTTTTGTTTTACTGGTAATGCTGTCAGTTCAAGGTAAGCTTTTATTTGCTATACAATATGTGGTTTACCAAAAATATACTGTTTTTTTTTTATTTGTTTTTTTTAATCTCAAATGGGCTTTTGCTTGTATATATATAAAGTATCATTTGTCATGCTGAAACTGGAGTCAGCATCAGTGGTATTTTACTTTGTGGTAGGTGAAGGAAGAGCATTTCCTTGGAGCTGTGCAAGTCTTAATGGAGTTTGTCGTCAAGGAGTGTGCCTTCCACACGAACTTTACTTTGGACCTTTGGGCTGTGGCAAAGGATTCCTGTGAGTTTCAACCAAAAATGTCTATCAATCACAATTAAATAGTTTATCCATTATGCTAACTGCCAATTAATGCTCTCTTCACAGATGCTGTGTTTCACACTTCTTATGAAATTTGGAAACAAAATAACTACTTTGAGAGCTTGTGCTCTAAATGGACCCTGCCATAATTTATCATCTGCTTGAGAATTAATTTGTTCTTTCAGTCTGCCACATACTTGTTCAATTTCATATCTTTGAAAAGAATAGGAAATACTGTGAAGTCAAACAATATTCTTCAGTATTTTACCTTCTAATGAGTCTTCTTTGTAGGGTGATAAAGTGACAATAAAGATGATTGATGTTAACATGTTTTAGATGTATTTTTCATTCAGATATTTCATGTAGAATGCTGAAATTATCTGTTTAGAGTTTATCTGTCTTTCCTATAAGTATGTGCACATAGGTTTATTTGGTTATAACACAGCTCATAACATGACCAGGACCAATTCCTATGACGTTTTGTTTAAGACAAGGTAATTATATTTATAAGGTAATTAGAAACATGAGACAGCCATAGCTTTCTGCTCTAATCTCAGTTTATAACTAGAATTTATAACTATAACTAAAATGAATGAAGTGCAAACAAACAAACACGACAAACAAAAGTGCATTAATCCATTTGGATAACCGTCTGAGAGCATCCACTAATGACCGTTGCAGTAATTACTGGTGTCCAGTAATGACTGCTATAACAGTCTGACACATAAGCTGGGCATCTCTGTTGAGTAACCCCTCTGAACAGCCTTGTATTTTATCTGTTGCATCTTACATTTTGATCTCACTAACATTGCACTTCAGTAATTCAGTTTGGAAACTGCAGCTCAAGCAGTTCAGTAGCATAATGTGTTGAGATTTTTATCTTAACATAATACATTTATTATGTTGCTCTATCTCAACATAATACATTTATTATGTTGCTCTATCTTGGTCAATATTCAATGGTCTTTGATGATACATTGCAGCAACATTGTGCTATGTTTACTTTTCCGCATCATAGCCTGTTTTACAAAGTACAGGCTTTGTATGTAGGACTTTGGTAAAATTTACTTTCCGAGCTACAGACATTTATATCTTGCTCATTTCTGTTTACCATATCAACAAGGCATTTCAGAAAATTGTTGCTGGAAGGACAGCACAGCCGAACGCAAATGATGGCTATCTATCAATATCTAGTGCTATCACTTTTATCTATTATCTGTCTATGATTTAAGTGACAAAGAGAGTCGGTAAACATCTAATCTGTATTTGAAGTATTTGTCTTAGTTTACCGTCATGTTCCTAGTGTTTAGCCTACCTTCACAGATAGCAAAATATTTATAGGTGGCGCAGGTGGTAGAGGTGCCGTTCGGCAACCAGAGGGTAGTAGGTTCGAGCTGACCCCATCGAAGTGTCTTTGAGCAAGATACTGAACCCCAAATTGCTCCCAGTGGCAGGTTGGTGTATGCCACTGGTGTATGAGTGTATGTGTGTGAATGGGTGAATGTGAGGAATACAATGTAAAGCCCTTTGAGTACTCGTAGGAGTAGAAAAGTGCTATATAAATGCAGTCCATTTACCATTTATGGCCCAAAATTGGCTTGCCAATTTGGCAAAATTTTGGCACGGCACATGGCCCTATTTTGGCCCAAAATAGGAATGCCAAAATAATAACCAAAGGAAGCCAAAATCAACCCTAAACCTGCCCAACTATGGAACTCCAAAACATAGCCATAACTGCCCCCCAAAACTCCCAAATTCCACAGTCCAGCCAAAGAGTAGGTAAATGTTACCCAGAATGGAACTGTAACTATGCCAAAAGATGGCTGGCAGGCTTGCTTATTTATTTATGCATGTATGTATGTATGTATGTATGTATGTATGTATGTATGTATGTATGTATGCATGTATGTATGTATGCATGTATGTATTTATTGTAGCACTCTATGCTCATATATGCTCATATGGTTATATTGTTATGTTAAATGAAGTATGTCCTAGGCTAGTAAGGTTTTATTATTAAATTTATATGGTATGTATCTATTTGTAGAAAAAAAACAAGATTCAGTTTCACTGTAATTCATTTTTTATTAATTCATATTGATTTTTTAAAATGTTTTTTTTTTTTTTTTTTTTTACTCACTACCATGTGTTGAATGCATCCGTTCCTTCTTCTCCACTTCCCTATCCTTAGCCCAGTAAAACCAGCGCTTGATTGCTGCTGTGATCTCTGCGTCCGTGGTAGCGACACATGTGGGGTTTCTTCTCACAGCATCTGAAAGTGTCAACACACAGACAAAGAAAAACAAACTGAATTACTCAATTTGTTATATAAGAGCTACAATACCCCACTTGGTTGAATAATTATGTAGTACCTGTTAAAGTCTATTACATACAGTTAAAACACTGTGCCTACTGCCTAAACTTTAAGTTTGGAGTTTAAATGTGAACTGTTTCTGCGCATACACATCGAAACTGTAAGGAAAATCAAACGTTTAAGTGAATATCCACATGAAAACCTTGCCCTGTTTTGTGTGTTGTGGTGTAGTTACTGGTAATATTTGAAGATAGCAAAATGTACTTACCTTCTTCAGTGATTAAGCTGGAGAAACTGAAATATGGCTAACATGTCTACCAACTAGTCAACCAACACCTCCAGCCTGGTCAAGAAGGCCCACCAGCACCACATCTTCTTAAGAACACTGAAGAAGAAGCACCTGTCTGCTGACATCCCAGGTAACTTCTACCGCTGTACAGTAGAAAGCATCCTGACCAACTGTGTCACAGTCTTGTGAATCAAGTCAATCAATTGCTCTGTCGCTGACCGCAAGTCACTGCAGCGGGTGGTGAAAACCATCCAACGCATCACAAAGATTCCACTCTCTGCTATTGATTGGCTTGGTGGGCGAGTGCCTTTGCCAGTCGACCGAAAAGCCCAGGCTCCCAGTAAGCCCACTTGAGATGTTGGGAGAGAGATAACGTTCTACACATGCAGCTAGGCTAGCTGGCATCTGTAGATAGCGTTAAAATTACTGAACTTCCATGTCCGCATGCATGGACTACAAGTTGGACCAAAGATCATAGCCTTTCCAAAGATCCTCTGTCCATGGGTTCAGGGTGTATGGGAATAATGGGAAAAGGTATTACCCAGTGGGAAATATCATGAAAACACCAGTTCATGTGGGAAACAGCAAGTGAGAAACTCAGAACAATGTTGCTAACAGAGTTGCCCAGATTTGTCATCAATTTCTCGTCACTTTGTAGTTCAATTGTGCGTGCGAACAGTTCAATGAATTGAATGTCAACCTGGCAAATGCAATTTTTGTCAATAAAAGCTAAATGACCTTTTAAGAGCACCCCAAACCATATTTTTGAGAAAATGTGGCCTCCATGTTTCCACCACTTCTTGAAGACAAAACACATGAATTCTTAATGGACAAGTTCAGATTTTTACACCATAGGCATTGAGGGGTTGAGGAGTTAAAAAAAAAAATTGTCCACAAATGAGAATTAATGGACTAAAACCGAATCAACTGCTACAGCAACAACTGAAAACATCTGTCAAAATGTCCATTTCCAAGAATGGACAACACAGTCAGCAAGATTGTTCCAAAGTTTCACACCAACTTTTCTACCAGCCTGAGGCTATCCAGTATGGAATCCAGTTTCTGCCACATGGAGAAAAAACAGATTATAAATCTAATTATTCCGATATAGTATCTCATTATTGTATCTCGTTATAGCATCTTGTTATTCTAAGATAGTATCTCATTATTCCGAGATACTATCATTATTGCAAGAACAAGATTAGATGGCAGAGCACATTTCTGTTTTGCTGTCCATGCATGCCACAGTTGTCATAGTTGTCCATATGCCGTCCATATAACGTATATGGCCCTCAACTGACATAAACACGGATAGTCTATTTGTGAGCGTTAATGTGCGTAAATTGGTCATCTACTGTTTATTTGCATGGCATGTCTTACAGTATATCGGGGAAAGTGCTGAGAACTGTGTTTGGCTTCTGGCCATGGCGGCTATACACCAAATCCATCTTGAATGACCAATGGAAATACGGAATAGGGGCTGGCCTATTTGTCTCACAGTAATGAAATATCTCTCATGGCTGATGCTCCTGTAAACATTGAAATTTTATTGTTTTATGGTCATGGCAGAAATTTTACAAATGCCTAGAACTTGTGCCTGTGAGAATCTACCATCCATTCCACCTTGATAACACTGATATTAAATCAAAAGACCGAAAGATAAGCCGAAAGGATCTTGAGAAAATACACTTAGGCCAATTTGAATTTCAGGTGCATGCATTACAGTGAGTGCTTATGCTGAGCTGTGATTGGAAGAGCTACCTGTCTATTACTGCCCTGGCGGGACTTCCCATGTTGTCACAGAGAAGGCGAATATTTCCGCAGAGATAGTCAACTGCATGACAGAAATTAAGTATAAACACAGCGTGCACACCGATGATTGTCTGAACAGTAATAGACAAGAGATCTCTCAATCCGAGTCCATGCATGATGCCAACTTGTGGTTATTAACACTAGTGCATATACTAGCTGGTCCATCGTAAATCTTGAAAATCGTCAACATTTGCTTATTCTTAATATCTGTTCTGATCTGCTTGTGGGTTCATCTTGGTCATGGTAATGGCCATAGTTAACCACGGGGACTATCTGCCCAACCACCGCAGTACCATAAATCGACAGTGAGAGGCAGTATTGCGGTACATATGTGTCTTCCCTACGTGAAATATAAAGAAGAAGAAAGTCCATGATTGCGTCATCAACTAAGTCTGTTTTGTGAGACTGTTTGTTGGTTTTGGACAGGTGAAGGTGAAAGTCATCCAACAGTGCAGAGAGTGTAAAGTGAACTTTGGATCACGATTATGTCATCTAGTGGACTTTTTACTGCACACACACAGCTGTGCAAACGGCTGGTAAGTTGTAGCGTGTGTGGTGAGCAAGAACCGCTATACAGCTAAAGTGGTTGTCTAGCTAAAATTACAAATAGCTTGCTAACGTGGCTAACGTTACCCCAAGTTGCCATGCTTGCTGACGGTCATTCTGAAATTACAAAATTAACTTACTATCTCCCTTTGACGGTTCATGGATAGTATCTGGTTCGATTTCTGTGAAAAATATGAAGGTCGTAACGTTTTACGTAAACTTTCTTTCTCTCTGACCACTACTTACACTGAAACGACACCGAACCGCACCGAACAAGTTTCTGTGTGCTGTTCAAGATGCAAATGGCTTATTTCGATGTCCAAAATGGGGCGCTCACTTTACGGTGAGAAGTTACCAGCACGTCTGTTGTATTGCATTTTCACATGGTGACGTTTGCTGCACATGCCTCTTGTTCCAAAGTCGTGTTTTTTATTTGAAGGTGACTGACCTCAGTTAGGACGTTGCCGACAAGTCCAGTTATAAGCGGAGTAGGCTAGACCCTTTTTAAAAGCCCCTTAATGCCACGGCAGTGCAATAGCGATCAGCAACATAGTTGCATGTAACACAGGAATGCTAACACAAATGACTGTGTGTAATGTCCCTGCTAAATCATTTTCACTTTTGACATGTTTCATTTTTCACCTGGTCGAAATACTTCATATGTAACCCGCGTCCTCCTGCACGGTCCAGCCTTGCACACGCACGGGCTCAACCTGCGATTCAGCAGCATCACGGACTGTGAATCCGGCATGCTAGCAAGTGAGTTAAGACCCTAGGGTGTCAGTTTCACTCACTAGCACGTGTGTTAAGCCCCATTCACGTACATAGTTACTCGCCCATCTCCAAGCTATGACGGACAACGGAATGTGTCGCGATTTGAGCGATACAGAGGCAATGACAGACGATTGTCAACTAGCGATGCGATGTGGGCGGTGTTGGTTCAAGTCCAGTCTTATTGGTCTTTTCGTCACAGCTACACTCGACTTACTTTTTTGCCTTTCCATTGGATGTTGTACCTGGTACGATTTTTTGTACCTGCTTTGGCCAGGTTCTATCCATGCTGAGCCTATTCTAAAACGTGACATGAACAGACTGATGGCCTCTGGTTGGTCTGAGAGGGCTGTTGCAAGTGGCAAGAGTTCACATGTGAGAAAATCACCATTGCCTGTCCGGTCAAATTTGAAAGTCGTTCAGTTATTCCTCGTGAAATAAAATATTCCAAGCCATAAATTTTAACTACTGCGCTCCTTTTGAGAACATTGTGCCATCGTTAAAACATTGTATCGTTGGTTAAGAACATGTTTAACCTCCAACCATGAAGAAAGAAAGGGAAGGATGCATGCACAGGCACATAGTGAGATAGGTTATGTGAACGAAATTCATTGGTGCACACTTAAATTTTAAAGGCGACTTCATTATTTCCAACCTTTTGCCTCCATATTCTTAACGTCGAAAATAACAAGAAATGAACACAGTCGTCTGCAAGTTACGTTTAGCTTGTAAACTTAGTTTAGTTTGTTAAGTGTAGTAAACGCCAGTTTGAACAACCTCTCGCCCCACCCACGTTGAGGAAGTACCATACTGTAATGAAAAACACACCAAACCTAGTAGAGTCGAGTTGTCAAGCTTTAGGCAGGCCTAATTTCCTGTACCCCTTTATCTCACTTCTACTCATTTTCTCTCCTCTCTGTATTTATTAATAAAGGTAAATAGACCAAAAATACTACTAATATCACCTTCTTTGTAATAGATAATTAGTTGAATGTGTAATTTATGACCCTCCATGGCAAAAGCAGTTACACTGACCCATTTCTTTTTCTTTTCAAAATTAAGGTATTACCTTACCATAAAATACTACAAAATGAGCTTTCAAATGATACCTTTATGAATAATAGTGACCAACAAGTTACAGAGATAAGGACATTCTGAGTGTTAAGATGTTACAAGTCAGAAAAAGGAAAAAACAGAGAAATATGGCTGTGAAGTTTACTAGCATTGTGATGCTGAACATTATCGCTATGAACTTGTTCTGAACTGTGAACTCTTTTTGTCAAAGTTTTCTACCTTGTTACAGTATAGCCAAACAGTTGTTTTTAGGTAAAGTCAACTGAAACCTGCAAATTTAACATGCAATCATGACAGGAATACCTCTAACCACTTTGTCACAAGGGTGACAAAAACACATATGCAAGGTGACGAGCTACTATTCATTTTCAATGACTGCTGACGACGGGGGGTAAGGGGAGGTGTTTTGGCAGGACAGGATGACAGGAATACCTCTAACCACTTTGTCACAAGGGTGACAAAAACACATATGCAAGGTGACGAGCTACTATTCATTTTCAATGACTGCTGACGACGGGGGGTAAGGGGAGGTGTTTTGGCCTCACGTCGCCAGGTGGACAGGGAAAAATAGAAAAGCTGTCTATTTTATGCAAATATTTGCATTTTTCATAATAACCAATTTGAGTGAAGGCATGTGTGACGAGGTGCTTTAAAACTGAACTTTGAACAAAAAATTCAAAATGGCGGAGCTAACGCAACAATCACTATTTCTGGTTTGAACTAAAAAGTTGTGGATTTATTGTTTGGTATTTTGTAAAACAAGATGAGAAATGTTGACTGTTAAATCTGAAAATATACGATACCAGCCACCTGCTTGTGTTAGCAACCAACTACCAACGAATCCCTGCCCGTTTATGAGCTAGCAAGTGTTGCCTGCTCAAATCACCTAGTTGCTGGTACGTGTGACCATAGGGTAATGCTGGACATGAAACATGGATATAACATTGATATATCTTTAACTGGACTGTAAGGTAAGAGCTTTAATGGATGGTCTGGCAAGCAAAGACGCTAACAATATGTGTAGCTAGCTGTCAACATTTAATTTATGGCTGTCTTATCTCTCATCTGTGTGAGATCCTTGCAGCCAAGCAGTCGGCACACAGTAAAGATTACTTGGATTGCGTCATTTATTCACAAAACCGAACACACTCAGCAGTTCGTGGTTCAACTTATTCTAGCTATTCTTCTCTACTAGCTTACATTATTCCCACCAGAGTTTACGGCTATGATTCCCACAGGATGTTGGCTCCCTCTAGGGGAATTCTATTGGTGTGCATTCATATTCTGTTAACTGTAGTCTGTAAGTTAACAATATTTCAAAATCACGTAATGACGAAATGACATTCCGATTACTTGCAGCGTTCAGCCATCTTGCCCGCATTAGCTTATCTAGCACAATGCTGACGTGTGTACACCTTATCAACAAACACATTTTTAAACTGTTTAAGGTATGAAATTCAGAACAATTTAGTAAGAATGTGAAAGTGTTGGTTTTATTAGTCAAATTATGCTGAAATGTGGAATTTTACTTTTTTGGTGCACTCATTGCATATCTCAAAATATCTTGAAACTGAAGCTTGTGACTTGCAACTGCTTTTGCGGTGTTGGGTCACATTTGTCAAGTGGGTGTCTGATCAGTGTTGCACTGCCTATACAGAGCCTACGTTAAAATTTGGCAAGCTGGTCATATGCACCCGCTCATCCCAGTCGGGCTATCCTTATAGGCTAGCAGTGAGTGTTTGGCATGCTGCTGCTTTTTAATACAGGCTACATAGAGTAATGTTTGGTGATTGCTCTTTTGCAGGTAACCTTCCATCACTGTCTCTCAAGAACCTACTCATCAAAACCAACTCTGAATGTGAGTGATGTCAAAAATCTAATGTATGTTGGCTTGGAAGAGTACATTATGCCAGTGGTTCAGTTGGTGATGCCATGGGTGTCTGAACCAGTTTTACAAAGGGGCTACACCTGCTGGGTGTGTTACATGACAAATTAGCAAAATACTGTTGAATACAATAAAACAATGTTCTCATATGATATTTCACATGGCCTATGAAAGTGGAGAGACTTATGATTTAGAGTAGCCTAATTAGCACACTCATATTCACCATTAACTACCTGCATATTAATATGCAAAATTATAGCTACTTTTACTAGCCATTTGTTAGTCATTGCAAACCACTTATTAATACCATATACTGCATTAACTTGTTCCACCCATAGTAAACCATTAACATTAAGAATTTCACCAATATAAACTCCTAATTACTGTTTATTTGTAGGAACTTAATTGTTGTACATGAATTATAATCTTAATATGCTGTGGTTACTATGGGGCTTATAAGGTACAGTTATTCTCCTCAAATAATACTTTGAAAAGATGGTCTATTTATAGGAGCAAAATCCAAAGCTAATAGTGCTTTTAGTGTTCAAATTGCGTGTTTTCGATTAAGAATAACTGTTCCTGAAAATAATTGTTTAAGCTTAAGTATAATATACTGTTAATCATTAAGGTAATTGCTTAAGAACCACCATAGAGCCAGGCTATGTTTACAGCTATGACCACTGCTAGCGAAAGCGGTCAATTTTTTTTTTCCCTTTTTTTTGACTTTTTTTTTCACTGATTTTCCATCAACGATTGCCCCTGCTGAGCCAGTGTCCATCAAAGAGGGGGACGAGGCCAAAAGTTTTTGCTGAATATCTAAATGGACGTTTCACCCAACAACATGAAATTTTTGTGATATGTCGGTGTTACAGAGGAGTATTGACCTAACCCATAAACACTCCTTTGTAGCATAGCGCCACCTAGTGATATGGGTAAATCCAAAAATTGGGATTTTGAATAGCCAATATCTTGGGCCGAGAAGGCGGGAACTGCACAAATTTTGTCATGTACGATATGCACAATGACCTCTGAAAACACAGCAAGTAAAATATGGCCCATAGGGGGCGCTGTAATTGTACAAAATGCCATTTTGCCTATTATCTATGGAACGCTAAAGTTTGCAACCAAACTTTTTTGTCTTGAAATCCATTGACCCTCATGCATTGAAAACATTGGTCAACGCCCAGTTCCGATTTTTAAATTTTAAAATCGTGAAAGTGAAGGTAAACAAACTCGTCATAGGCCGTTCATGTGAATCTCACCAAATTTGGTATATGTCATCTACAGACAATGCTGACAAAAAGTTATCAAAGGATTTATCTTGAGATGAACCGTTTCAAAGTTACATGCCAATCAAAATTCAAAACGTAGCTTAAAATTCTTCAAACGTGCATATCTTGGCTTCTAATTGCTCAAATTTGATTAAAGTTGACATGCAAACAGCTTTCTTTTCATGTGCACCAAATTTTGTAATATTTCGTCACAGGGGCAATGTTTCTCGTCAAATCTAGGTGCCTAAAAACAGTTTTTGTTAAATAACTCAGCCTAATAGCCTAAGACAATGATTTTGTGTTAGTATGCCGGTGTTACAGAGGTGTTTCGACCCAGCCCAGAAACCTCACTTGAACCATAGCATCACCTAGTGATACGTGTAAATGCAAAAATTAGGATTTTGAGTTTCCAATATCTTGGACCGTGTAGGTGGAAACTGCACAAAAGATCAGCACAAAGACCTCTAAAAGCACAGCACATACCAATAAAAATTCTTACTACTGTAGAGAGATGATGCTTTCACGAATCACTCTTACACGCTACATAAACACACAGAATGTCATTCATTCAAAGCCCACATCCATTCCCACTTCTAGGAAATCTTTTCCACACAAATTCATACCTCACAACACTGACCTACCACAAACTCATCATATCAACAGTTCCCACATTTCAATACACCGCAGTGGTCATACCATGTGGTACATACAGCATGTAAACTTTTATGGGTCCACATTCACAAAGAATTTTACCTTTGCTTTAGAAAACTAAATTGCGCTAAAAGTTGCTAACTAAGAGTCATCTCTTCAAACTTATTCACAGAGCAGATGAGACCTACTTTTAATTGGGGAAAAAGGCATCTGTTGCTATGGTTGACATCAGCTCTCATGCACAAGCCTAGTTGCATTTACTGGGGGTAAGGGGAGATTGGTTGATGAGTGGCAGGTCTGTGCAGGTAGCTGTGTGCTGCAATATGTAGCTGCGCTGCTGCGTGAGTACTTTGAGTGAGTGCCGGCAGAGGTCACAGGCTACAAATGAAACTGTAACATAATACACTGGAGATTGACAAAGAACTGCATTTGCATATGCATATGTGCACTGCCTTTATGATGACATGTTTGCATAGATAGGAAGCATGCTAATTGAGTTTGTGTATGAATATAAGTGCACAATACACAATATACTTCCACAATGATTTTGGTGGCGTTATTGCATTTCTTGCAAGCTGCATATTTATTCCCTGATAACAAATACCTTGAATATGTGACTCTGCATGTGCATTTCAAAAGATTATGGATGTGCTGCAAACAAACAGCTGCCTTCGGAAGTTTTATGAATTGGTCTTAGTGAGCTAGGAGTCCTCTGGTCTACTTCTAAACTGTTCCAGACTTGGGTGCTACTTTTAGCACTAAATTTCTTTGTGAGTCCTAAAGTAACGTCTGACATGCCCATTTCTTTTAGGAGTTTCCCCTAAATTCACCTGTTAGGAGCTGCTTTTCGCCTTAAGATTCTTTGTGAATATGGACCCTAGTCCCCAGGGAGCACTTCCCCCTGCAAAGTGACGTGGACGTAGCTACATGTTGAATCTGTGATGATATAGGCAGGATTCAGGCCTGTGCAGTTAGAAGAGGCACTTGTTTATTGAAGGCTACAAATACTGTAAAACTCATTAGGTTAAAAAGGTGAAAGAACACAAATAATGCTTATTATCAACACTTTCACACTAGAGTTAAAAAAAAATGGAAAAAGAGAGAAAATCCCCATTGAAATACATTGGGCTTAAATGGGGCGTAGTGGGCTTAATTGATGCCTTACTGGGTACTAGTACTTTACGTACATTTATGAATGTGAAATTATTATTCGACAGAGTTGGCTTATGCTGGCTGAAGTTTGTGGCACTGTATCATTTAAGCCAACCTTAACAGAACAGCAATTATTTTTTAAATATTTAATTTTCCAAAGGCATCAAAGATGTGTTAATGTGTAGATTAATGTCATATTAATTACAGAACATTCATTATACACACCTGACAAGTTTCTTTTGCCAGTGTGTCACTCAACAAGGCTTCTGGTCAGATTAGCTTGTGGACAGATTAGCTCTGTGCACTAGCACATAAATCATCTTTTCATTTACCTTTTGTTTTTCAAATTCTTAATGGAATTAAGCATTTCTTTCCATTATTCTACTTGATCTGATTTAATTGTGATTCAAAAGGTAATGCTTAGTAAACTGAGGTTAATATACGGGTGAGGTTAATAAAAGCGTGAAGTCAATACATAGTTTTGTTTTTTTAGTTTGCCTAAAATACTGACCTGAGGTTTATACGTGGTGTGGATTGTATTTGGGAAATTGATGTAATGAGTGGAACATTTTTGTAAAATCTGACTTCAATTTCTCTGCTACAAAGAACTCCTTGTACAGGTGGGCATGTTCAGCATGTTACTGCACTGATTTAAACCAGCTATTCCACCTTGCTGGCTCAGGGAGTGCATTTGGCTGCATTGCCTCAATTATTGTCAGAAAGTGCACCCATCTTCTCTTCCTTGACTTAACCCACTTAACTAGAGCTGTAACCTCACAAAAGTATTTCTAGTGTTGCCCCACTAAATTGATGATGTGGCATAAGCAGGCAGTATATGTTGGGCATAACTCCTCTCAGTATTTCTGTGAAGACTTTCAGACAGTATGATGGCATTATCAGTAATTACTGCTAGAATGTTTAAGTCCATCTGGTTATTGTGAAGTGACTGCAGTTTTGCCTGTGAAACAGTTTGAGTAATTGCAACTGTCCATGAAGATCACATCAGTCAAGTAGTACTTTAACATTAAACAGAAAGAGGAAAGAAGTTACGAGTTACAATTTATAAATGTACAATTCATAGTAACCCACCAGAATTTTCAAAGTGAGATACAATAATGTGGAAATAAATATAAATGTTGTCTAAGCAACTGAATATAGGTCTAAATATGCATACATTATATGCTTAGTGGCAAAATTTAATCAGACTTGACAGATACATACAGCATTATGATGTTGAGGACACAGCAATCATGGTTGTCAGTGGTTTCATCGACGACCACGAAAAGTTTCTTGCCACGGATCTCTTGCTGTACTTTTTGCATGTGTTGTTTAAACACTCGCAGGTGGTAGATCTGTCTCAGGTTGCTCACGTTTTCTGGGAGCGCCCCTCCCAGCTTACAATGTTTTACAATGTTTTAAGAAAGGGACACATCTTTTCAGTTTTTCCAACGGTACATCTGCTTCAGCACACATTGTGACAAAATCTTGCTAACTCACGTCTGGCATCACATGATTTGGTTGTTGATTCTAGTGTAACCTGGGGAGAGCTGACAGCAGTTGCTCTGCTAACAGCCTTGTTTTTTAGATGCACTTTCGATTTGATGTGGTCGTTGCATGTCTCTTTGAGTTCAGTCAATAGTGTGCTGGCAGAACTTACAGAATAGTTGTTGGCCAGATGCATAGTAGTCATTTGGATGTTGTTTGGCACAGTATTTTGCTGTTAGCGGTGTATTTTAGGGCTGTCCCGATCCGATATTGATATCGGATATCTGTCCGATATCAGCCAAAAAACAAATATTGGATTTTATCGGACTGCATCTAAAATCTCCGATATCAACGCTCCGATAAAAGTAGGTGACGCTTAACACTCCAACACAGTAGTTGGCGTTAATGCACCTAAACGTTGCTGCCGCCCACTAAAGAAGAAAAGCGCCCGGCTCCAGCATGTAGAGATCACGTGATCACAACAAAAACTCTTGTGTATGTGTGCGTCTGTAGCAAGGAGAAGATATGTCGGCCGTGTGGCAGTATTTTTCCTTACAGTCGGACAAAGACATTGCAGCTACGTGCAAAACTTGTCATGCACAAATTTCCCGAGGAGGCAGAGAGGCAACGACCAACCTCATCGCACATTTGAAGCAGCATCACAAACAACAATATGAAGAGTTTCAGAAGATTACCGAGGTGAAAAAACTCCATGAAACAACCAATGCTGGGCGAAACATTTTAAAAGCGTGACAAACTCCCACGGGACGGCAAAAGGGCATTAGCTATAACAGAAAAGATAGCCCAATTTATTGTGCTCGATGACCAGCCCCTGTCGGTGGTGAGCAATGTCGGGTTTAAACGCTTAATTGAGCACCTCAAGCCTCGCTATATTATTCCTAGCCGCCACTACATTGTCAACAAAACTATGACCCAGTTGCATAAACAAGTTAAGATGTTTATTGCCAGACACGTGGAGAAAGCTAATGCTGTGTTGAGTGTTGAGAGTGAGAGACTCTTTAGCACAGCATCAATTATCATTGAGGAGCACAGGAGTAGCTGACATTGACAGCATGCTGAAATTCTTGTCTTCTTAAAAAAGAATCTCCACATCATGCTCGGACTGCAGAAAGTGGAGATGGAGAAGTAGTAAGGGCAGTCAGCAGTTTGGTAACTGACTGATTGTTTTCTGCTCTTGTAATCAGAGAGATATGTTTATTTTGTTTAGTTAAGACTAAGAGCAATGACCACATTGTTTTGGGCACAGTTTGTAAAGCTGTATTGTTGTTGGGTTTGTATGTTTGTAGTGAGCTTGCCTTGAATTATTTGCACTTTAAAAGTATAATTTGTTCTTGTTTATTACAGAGGTTATTTTTCGAGGTGTCTTAATTTATTTTTTTACTTTTATTGTATTATATTGAATTGTTAATAAATGGGTCTTTCTCATACCTACTGCTTCTGACTGTTCTCTGTTTAAGTAATATCAGTTGATAAAGCCTTTTCTAACATTCCACTCTACAAAATCCGTAATGAAAGTGTGTATGAAATGTGTTGAATATCGGAGCAATATCGGTATCGGCCGATATTCATGGCTGCAATATCGGTATCGGAAGTGAAAAATTTGTATCGGGACAGCCCTAGTGTATTTCTTAATTTTTTTGAAGTAGTTGACTTGTCAGCTGCTCGTTTCATGCTCATATGCAGTCATCTAGCAATCAAGCTCATGTGAGGAATGTGCATATTTGCGATATGGTTACTATGCAACATAGCACTCAGCGACTCAGGTAGGCCCATCATTGGCAGTCGATTGAAAAAGGGTTTTAGATGGTTTATACTGAGAAATGCTGACAGAAATAATGGATTTTGAATATCATCACAAAAAATATGCAAATTTTGCGCAATTCTGTGTTTATAACAAAATTCCATTTTCATGTGTAGATTGTAGATTTGTGTTGCCGTCTGTGTTTTCTGCATCATGGAAACCATAGGGCCCTATAATAAAGTAATACTATCAGCATTTACAGCTATTGTGCTGCAGATCATCTGTGCTTCACTTTACCCAAATTAAGTCAGTCCACTTGCCTGCAGCTTAATCTCAGGGACTCTCAAGTACTCTCCAATGTGATTGGATTGTTTTTCAGCAAGAATGCATGGGGTGCTCGAATTGTAGGCCTAAAATTTGCATTAAGTGCAAAAAATAATAGGCTTCGAGTGATACCCAAGGTATGCCTCATGCGCTTGCTGTGTTTTGGGGATGATGCACTTAATGTCAACATTTCATTAGTTGGAAATAATAGGCTCAATGTTACAGTAGGCTAAAACAATTATTGTTTAAATGTATGCTTTCTTTGAAAAACAGTTTTCTGTTCTCTTGATCGCGCACCACTGCATTTTAAGAGGATGGTGGTATAAGGACTCGCGAGCATTTCACTCACATTTGGAAGTAAATATTTTGGTATGTGAACGAGGAAAATAAAACAGAAGGACGTGTGTTAGTGACTTGCAGCCCACAAATAAGGAGACCACTGGCACGTTAAAAGTTGCAAAATGTATCAAATATTAAAACGCCATGAGAAGCACCATAATATTTGAAAGCAAAAAAAATCACTAATGAGACGTCGAATAGGAGCAATATGCAAAGTAACTGCTTTTTATAAACCCAACGATGAAAAAAACTAAATAACAAATGAGGAAGAAAGTGCCAGGAAGAAGGTTAGAACTAACTTACTTCTGCCCCCATTCTTTTTTCTGCCCTCCTAACATCTGACTTCAAAGTTAGAGTAGAGCCCTGACTGGTATGACATGCCCTCCAAGTTTCTGCAGCCATAGCCTGTTAATTGTATGCATTGAGACATAAACTTACCGTTTCCGTTTGCATTTGATGAGCTTGTGAATTCTCTGTGAGGTGTTGTTATTGCCATTTTTGCAGGCTTACATTACAGTTTGGCTGTGTGTGACATTCTTTGCTGTACGATCTACATCATGAAAATAGCACACCTGCACTTAAAATCCCCACTACACCTATGCATAGCTACTGGCCATTTTCTTTTCATTCAAGACGTTGATGATTGATGAATGAAAATTACATTCCCTTGTGAAAATGGTAAAGTGTATGCCCATGAGTGTGATATGTGACCTGAACTTCATGTCACTGAAACTCAAAAGGGAAACTGATACACTCACTTGCACGTGATTGTTGAATTTTGGCTCTTTTTTAATAGGTTTTGAGATGCAATAGGAAAGTGAATTGTGAAACTGTACAGCTGTGACAATTCTAACACGTCATTTAAGTATTTAAAAGTAACAAATGGGAAAAATTTGCTCATATATTACATTGATATGAACATGCTTTGAACACAAAGTAGAACATTCTTGCCTCAACACTTTCTGTGTAGTGTAAATAGTCTATCAGTATGACATTTCTGCCTGTTCATACTTCAGTTTTCAACATCACATCTCTTGCAGTGGAATTAATATATATGACTAATGTCATCTTCACCTTTCTTGATAATAGGAAGTGGTCATCGTCAGTGCTGTGCGTACTCCGATGGGGTCTTTCAGAGGAAGCCTCTCCTCTGTTCCTGCTACAAGATTAGGTTCAATAGCAATCAAAGCGGCTGTTGAGCAAGCAGGTAAGCAAGAGGGAAAACTGTATGGATGTGTTTAAACGTATAGCTTTCTTACTTTGGACTGCAGTCAAGACTAGGAAATGGTCAGTAACCAGCAGCATGAGAGACCTTGAAAAACCTAATTGAGCATTTATTATAAGATGGTAACAGAAATCCCCAATTTTTAAGTTGGGTTTTCAAACAATGGAACATCTCCTACAATCGTAGGTAATCTGAGGGAGAAGTCATGCCTTTCAGTATGATGGGAGTTGTAATGGGTGTTTGGGTCACATATTTGA
Organism: Tenualosa thibaudeaui; assembly: GCA_027481765.1. NCBI lineage: Eukaryota > Metazoa > Chordata > Actinopteri > Clupeiformes > Clupeidae > Tenualosa > Tenualosa thibaudeaui. The sequence goes on from JAIFZK010000009.1 coordinate 1,451,887, forward strand.
ATCCTTGCATATTTTCCATTGTAGCATGTTTGTCTTTTTTGTTGTCACTTTGGCCTCAATCATGTGGTATGGTTTTTACCTTATAAACATCTCCAAATTATCTCTTATTATGTAAATGTACAATATATTGTAACTCTCTGGATGAAAGGCATCAAGCAACTAAAGCACCATATGCATATTTCAGTCTTTCTCCACGTTGCAGACTCTACTTCACATGGTATTAGTTATATATGTCAGTAACTAATAAGAATGTTTTTTTTTTTTTTTTTTTTTTTATCCCAAATCTTTTGTTTGGGATTAAATAGGTTTATCAACTTATCTTTAGCATACAGCTAATGTAGTAGCTAAATGTAGTGTTGTTATTGGATTGTTTGAGAACTGACAAAAAGGCATACTTATTAGAAATTAATTTTGCCCTTAGCATTCCATTTATAAATAGATGGATTTATTTGACATAAGGCTTAAGTCAACATCAGAAGGAAAATATCAAACTCCTTCTCATCTACATGTTTCTTCTTTTTTTCACTTGTCTTTTTTTGTTGTTGTTTAGAGTAACTGTTTTCCAGTGTACTTTTTACTCGTACTCAATTACATTTATGATGGGCAGATTGAACAAAGATAAATTGATACTTAATGGAGCTTCAGGTGACACAAAATCCAAACCATGAATGAAACGATTTATAACTTTCTGTTCAGTACGTTGCTAATTAGCAGATGGGCACAACTGCCATGTTTTTTATTGGTAACAGGTATCCCAGTGGATGCTGTGAAAGAGGTATACATGGGAAATGTACTACAAGCAGGTGAAGGACAGGCACCAACAAGACAAGCCCTTCTTGGTGCAGGTAATCACAGTTGCACAGCATACATGAGGTTTGGAAAGATATCTCTGATCATTTGTTCACGACTGGACACATTATGCAGGTATTACTGTTTATTATTATTATTATTATTATTACATATTATATTATTTTTTGTCTTTTTGACTTAAGTCTTGGAAGATATTTTTTTCAAGGTTGAGCAAACATTCAGGCTTGATACATCTGAATAGTTGTCTACATCTATGATGGTCATCGTTTTTGACATTATCGAGTATTTAAATGACTTTGCTTAAAACAATGAAAGGCACGCACACACTTAAACTCCTGTGTGTGTGCAACAGAAGCCTCTTGCTCCAGCAGAATAACACTCACTGATTGATCTTTTGCAAGCATCCTCTGCCACATAGGACAGCCACATGTAAATGCAGGCACCTGCAGTCTGTTGAACTACTCACTCACAGGCTAGGTTTTTTGAACATAACATTGTCACTGAATTTGGAGAACATTTCATTCTCCTTTGCTTTCAGTGTAAGGGTTAATACTGGATTGTATGAATATAGTTTTAGTAGAGTATAGTAGTTTTTTTCCTTCTTCAAGAACTCAAAGGGTTTTAGAATTTCATGCCTCACATTCACACACACACACACACACAGACGTGTAAGTAGCTTTTATTGTCACATTTCTTCACATGTACAAGACATACAAAGGAATCGAAATATATTTCCCACTCCCCCTGTGGTGGGGAGAGCAAGAGGTCGCTGCATCTAGGGACGCGCCACCAGTGTTCCAAATTGGGGGGGATTAAAGGCACAATACAGCATAACATGAGGAGAGAGGAGGAGAAAAAAAAGGCATCACCATGGCCTTCAATCTGTGAGCCTCAGTTCGCAGGGTGGCATAGCGATAACACAGCCAGTAGCCATGGAGACAACCTTGATCAGAACCCAGGCAGAGACAACAATCTGCCAGTGTCTTGAAGGTGTACGCCCATGGCGGAGGTTGCCATGCAAGGTGCCAGCCTGCTCATTGGGAGCAGCGTAGATTTCAGTGGCTTGCTCAAGGACACTTTGATGGGGTCACACTGTAAAAAAGAATAAGTAAAGCTTACTTGGAAAAATTGGTGTAAACTTGTTTCAAATGAGTTAAGTAAACGTAACTGAGAGTGCCAGAGAGTTTCTCTTGGTTCACCTGACGTTTCCCATCCAAAGAGCACCTCAAACAAACAACTTCTGATTCCAGGATGCACTCCTGCAACCTTCAACCGCCTGCACCTCTCATACATTTCATAAAGCTGTGTCTAAACAATCTCCTACTAATTGTTACCAACACTTATGCATTGTGCACACACTCATCATCCATCATAAAATGTGGGTAGGCATGTACAGCCACATTCAAAATGTGATATAACTTTTTGTGTGATTTGTTCGGGGATTCGATTTGGTCGGAAAATCACATTATATGAGGATGATGTTAAAAAAGTGGAGTTTGCACTTTACTTGATACTCGTTCTCATTCTGCACTGCATATGCACAGTCGCTTCCTGTCTTACAAATAAAACTAAAATAACAGATTTTTTTTTTGTCTTTTTCTGAAGTGTATGTAAACATCTTTTCACTTTATGTATGCACAGTATGTGTTTGTATTTATGTATGTATAAATTTATTTGTGCAGGTCTGCCCATCTCCACACCAGCTACCACAATTAATAAAGTCTGTGCCTCTGGTATGAAATCCATCATGATGGCAGCGCAAAGTCTGATGTGTGGACACCAGGTAATTTCCACACAGATGGAAGAGTGGCCGAATTTGAAGTTGGAGGGATATTGGTGTATAGTCGCTATTTGAATACTGGAGCTACATTTCCTAAAAATGCTGTAGAAACATTACAAGAACCTCTTAATTGACTACTTTTTTTACTAACTACTTTTTTTACTAATTCCTTTTTGGTAGACAGTCATTTAGGAGGAGGAAGTGTAATATGTTTGACCTCCCATTCAATCAATATACCCTCAGTTTTTCTAAATACACGGATGGAAATGGCTTGGTTTTCAGTTACTCACTTGTTTCATGTCATTCTGGGCCTGTGTGTGAATCTTGCAAATTTTTTTCTTATCCACAGTTCTTTCTAGATTGATTAAAGGAGTGTTAGCATTTGGGTGTCCTTTAAATTTTTCCTCAAAGTTCCCATTCTTAAAGCTCTTATATTGCCTTCGTCTGCAGGATGTTATGGTGGCCGGTGGTATGGAAAGTATGTCCTGCGTGCCATATGTAATGGCCCGACAGACACCTGCTTATGGTGGAGTACATATGGAGGACCTCATTGTGAAAGATGGTCTCACGGACGTCTATAACAAGTTTCATATGGTATTACAGCATTATTATATATTCTCAATGGAATTGGTATCTGAGTGACAGTGTATTGACTGCACTTTGTTGTTGAATTTATGTTAATTTAAAGGGAAATTGTGCAGAAAACACGGCTAAGAACTGCAGCATTTCAAGGGAAGAGCAAGATGCCTATGCTATCAAGTCATACAGCCAAAGCAAAGCTGCATGGGAGTCAGGAGTTTTTGCTAAAGAGATTGTTCCTGTTAGCATTCCTCAAAAAGGTCAGTGTTTATGTATCAGTTATGTCGACAAGAAACTGCTAGCATCTCTTTACTTTGTGTTTGACTTTGAGCAGTAAAACTCATAATGCATTTTTGTTACAGGAAAGCCTGACATTGTTGTGAAAGAAGATGAAGAATGGAGAAGAGTTGACTTCAGCAAAGTTCCTAAGCTGAAAGCTGTATTTCAGCGAGAAAATGGTGTTTATCACATGAGCATGAGCACATAAGCATGAAACATTGTTACAGCAAAGTTAAGCCATATTGTTTATTTTATGCAAGTAGCCTATTAATTATTGATTGACTCTTAGAGAGGGCAGGGTGGAGCAGAGGTTGTCACTTGACTGACAGTCAGGCGACTTGGGTTCAATTCCTGAATCCCACGTGTGCAAGTCCATGTTGCTTTAGCTAAATGTGTCTGCGATATACCAGCCGACTTTACTTTAACTTTGCAATATATTCAGTGAATATTTCCTTATATTCTCTTAGGTCTACATTCTCTTAGTACACTTGAACTTTTACTTGCAGTTGCATTTGGTACAACTTGGTACAACCAATATCTGCAGTTAAAATATCAGTGTGTATTTTTTTTTTTTTTTTCAAATAGAGTAGACAACTGCAATTAAATTTGCCGTTTTAATGATTGATGCATTTGCTGCTATACCACAGAGTTTTGGTAAGAGTTTCATGCTTCAGTCTAACTTCATATCTCCTACTGGTTACACCTCTTGATATTTGAGGTCAATTGATTTTTGTCAGACCCTACATCTTCATCAATCAGGGTATTGTATCCAGGCTAATTCAAAAAGAGTTCAGATTGCACTTATTGTGGACGACAGTGGAAAACAGTGAAGAATATGTGGCTTTACAGGTACAGTGACAGCCGCAAATGCCAGCACTTTGAATGATGGAGCTGCTGCTTTAGTTTTGATGACTGCAGATGCAGCAGAAACACTGAATGTCAGTCCACTGGCCAGAATTGTGGGTATGACACATTTTTTTTTATTTGATTCCCAGTATTTAATTAACATAATGTAAATAGATCCAGCGGTGAACACTTTGTTTATATTGAGTTTGTTGTTGTTTGTTATGGTGAATATGTGGTAAATGTTATATCATGACTTTGTGATAAATGTAAATGTTTTTCTCAACTTTTAGGTTTTGCTGATGCTGCAACTAATCCAATTGATTTTCCGATCGCTCCAGCTTTTGCAGTTCCAAAAGTAAGCAATCATTTTCCTTTCATTCGGCTTACAGCACATGATTTTTATTGATTGATTATTTGTTGTTTTTGTGCTTAGCCCTGCTGGCTTTTTATTTGACACCTATGTATAGTAGATTTACTTCCCATGTTTAACTTCACATTATTAGTAATTCTATCTGGTGTTGCAGAGATGCTAATTTAATGCTTATTATGTCAAGCTACAATAACACTTCTGCGCTATTTCTATTCATGCATAAGGGTAACACTTTTTGGTCTGTTGTGTTATAATCACAAAATAGTCTTGCTATATCATCAGACACCCACATTTTTTGTATACAATTTCATGCCTAAATTTTAATCTGTAATCGGTCATTAATAAAGTTTGGATGTTCTGGCTTCCATACCTGCTAGAAGTTACTGAACACTGACGTGGATTTTAATAGTGAGAGTAGAGGGTCTGAGATTGCATTTTGAATGTCCAGTTGTCTGCTAGGCAAATAGGAATATAAAATAACTTGGATTCTGATTCTGAATGTGCTTGCCTCAAGCCAGCAGTTAGCCCACCCCTAATGAATCATGCCCTATGCCCTTGCTGTCTTTTCAGGTTCTTGATATGAGTGGACTGAAGAAGGAAGATATTGCAATGTGGGAGATAAATGAAGCTTTCAGTGTTGTGGTTTTGGCCAACATCAAAATGCTTGATATTGACCCAAATAAGGTTAATGTCAATGGAGGAGCAGTATCTCTTGGCCATCCAATTGGGTAAGAGTTCAAAAATCTTGTCTTCAAATTTTGATTTTTTTTTTTGGCACTATGTGGAACAAAACTGTAGACCAATGGGTTTTGCCAAGGGGGTAGTCCAAAAAGCAGGTCTACTGACTTAAAGCAAAGTCCGCGTCCAACAATGCGATTGGTTACTTTCACTGCAGGGCAGGACTTCTAGTTTCTCAACTCCACCATCTACATTTTGATGGGAGGACTTTTTAAGTGATATGTCTCCTCCTAAATGTATCTCTGCTTAAAGGACAACTTCGGTCAGTTTCAACATGCAGCTCTATTGCTCAAGCTACCTCTGACTTGCCAATACTGAAGACATGAAAAATTTTGGTCCAACCCTTATAGATCTCCTTTAACGGAGAGTTAGCTCTGATAGCTAACCCATGGGAGCGGGACTTTACACCGTGTTTTTAGTGTTACACAATGGTGTTCATGACATCCTTTAGTATTTTAATATATGAACAACATTCTCCATCCCTACATTTCCAACATTACGCATGTGTATCCGCTGCCTTTTCTCTTCCAACAATGTGCATCACTCTCCCTTTTTTGCGACTGGGAGTGCCAGAGCATATCGTCAAAAGCAGGTGTTTGTTGGTTGGTGCATAAAGTGTGTTCATAAAGCAGTTCGTGCGCAACTTCATTCGTTTTCCTGGGCCACAAACCTGAGAGTAATTAAGATATGAGCGTACTTAAGATTAAAATAATAGAATGAAAATTGGGATTCTCAAGGAGAGTTTTCAGTATTTGTGAGAGCTGCTACCGGCCTGCAACAATTTGCCATATTGCCACATTGCACAATGGATTAACACCCTTAATTGAGAAGTTGGTACCTGAGTAACCCATTCACCAGTATGATGTGAGAGATGGCAAAGAGTGCATGATCAAATTCGTCATAATCAGGACACATTTAACACCAAGTTTGTTTCCCCTTCGCATGCTAAAAGACAAAAACGGCATTATAGATCCATAATAATATCAACATATACTGGCAGGGTGTTCTTTTATGCATAGCATTTCTTTACCTCTATCTTAAGTTTTAAATGTTCCATCTCTAAATGGTGTCTCCTCAACAGCTGATACGATTTAGGCTGTTCATCGCTGTCCTATTTATAAGAACAACTATACTATAATGATAAATTAATAATAAACTAACAATGACTATAAAATAACGACTGCAACTTTTTTGTCATACCCGAAAAGAATTTGCCGCTCTGCCGCTAAGACGTACAGCAAGCGTTGTTCAGTCAGTTTCACTCATGGTTTAGACTCTAGATGATGTTAAGTTTGTCATGAACATGAACACTGTCTTTCAATTATTTCTCCCTTTTTAGCATGTCTGGAACTAGAATTGTTGGCCACATGGTGCACAATCTCCAATCAGGACAGTATGGACTTGCAGGAATCTGTAATGGAGGAGGTGGTGCATCTGCTATCATTATTCAGAAGTGTTAGCATGTTCTGGTATCACACTGAAGAAAATCGGCAAAGAGAAGATTGAAACCTTGATTTGTGCTTTGTGCAAGTTACTAAACAGCATTATGACGGTACCTTAAGTCTGAAAGCCTTATGTTTTTGAAACCAATTACGTTTTGACACATCACTCCATTTTCAACTTTTTACTCCATGTTGTATATTTAACTGAACAGCCATAGGAATATACAGTCTATAGACATTTGTTGCATCTACTGTCTTTAGCAGTTAAATTATTGAGATTATTATTATTTAGATTAAGAACTTTGAATGTCTGAATATGTGATTTTGGAAGACATAGGAATGGTTTGCTAAAATTGTGTTTCTAAAGGGAAAGGTTTCAGATGTTGACTGTACACATAAGGGAATGCGGTGAGTTTATAGGAAGGTTAATTCCCTCTTGACGGGCTTTCTGTCTATTCTCTTGGGATGTTTGCACTCTATTGTTTTGCTTGTTTTAAGCTCCAAAACTGTCTTTTTCTCTAGTCCCAAAATAAATGTTTTTTGTTAAAGTGGTATGACTGAATATAATTAAAAATGCTATTTCATTTGGTAGAGCTCTTAAATGTAATCATTTTTTCAGTGTTAAACGTAGCATCATTCCCACAAAATTTGAAACCAAGATGACATGATGAGATGATGATGATGTGATTAACATCAGTGACCCTTTTTTTTTTTTGCAAGAAGAGAACTAGTTGCACCCCAGGAAATGTGATGTGCATTTTTCAACTCCATGCCCACTCTCAATCTCAGCTAGTTAATAATAATGATGTAGCGTGTCTAACTCTAATATGGTCATTAAGTTTGCTGATGACCCCACTGTAATTGGCCGGATTACCAACAATGATTAGACAGTCTACAGGAGCGAAGTCAACAACTTAACGCAGTGTTGTCAGGACGACAGCCTTTCGCCCAACGCTGCAAAGACCAAAGAGCTCATAGTAAATTTCAGGAAGAAAGGTGATCAATGGACCCATCAATGGTTCTACAGTGGAAAGGCCCAATAACTTCAAGTTCTTTGGTGTTAATGACCAAATTGTAAAAACAAATCTCAGCAACATTTCTTCCACCTTAGACAACTAAGAAAGTTTGGTATGCGAACAAAGATTCTAAAGGCCTTTTATACAGGCACCACAGAGCATCACTAGATGGTTTGGAAGTTGCTCTACTACCAAACGAAAGGCACAGCAAAGAGTTGATACAAAACATCTGTGGATGTGATCTGCCCTCCATTCAGAACTTGTATAAGAGGCGATGCATCAGGAAGCCCAAAAGAATCAATAAAGTCCCCAGCCATCCTAGTCATGGATTGTTTCAGCTGCTACCATCTTCCAAGGGATATCGTAGTCTTAAGGCTCAGACCACCAGACTCCAGGACAGTTTTTTTCCACCAAGACCTAAGCCTGTGCCTGTCAGTCTCTTCACTACAACACTTTTTTTAATACTCACTCACAATCAAGCTGAACATGTAACATACTATTTATTTATTGTTTATTATTTATTTTTGAGAAGCCAAATCACAAGAATTATCTCTTATACTAGTACAATGAGATGTAGTAAAGCCAAGGTATGCAAGGTGTGTACACCCGTATGTCTGTAGGCACCACTGCATGTGATGTCATCACAAATCTGTTGTAATTCAATTGTGGTTGCCGAAGAGGGCACCATTTAATTTTATCAAAGTTAAATATATTATATTTTATCATCAGAAAGCAAGGTACAATATTCCATTCATCCATGTCCCCTTTAAGTAAAGATACTGCTCTCCTCAAAGACTAGAAAGAGTCAAGATGAGGCATATTGTCACCTACCATCCTGTTAATATAATGTAATGGAGTACAACAAGTGTTTACGTTAGAGCTACAGTATGTAGCTAGGAAAAGATGGCCATGCGGTCAGGAGGTTGGCTGAGGTTGGATAAAGATGTCTAAGAAAGCACATTGAGTATAAAATTTGCTATATAAATAAACTGCCCCCTTGCCTTGCCTAAGAAATGAAAGTTGCTCATTTTAATTACATCCACCAGTGAACCGTGAAAAACCATCTGACACTCCCACCCTACCCAGCTGTGTGTGTGTGTACTCTGCTAGATTAGCAGGTGGAACTTTTATGTAGAACCCCACTTAGCTAGTTAAGAGATACAATAGGTCATTATTTTATTTAGTCTTTCCTTGTCATTTGACTTCTGACTGGAGATGTCTATTGCTTTTACATCTGTGCAGCAGGATCATCAATCTGTCCTGTAGAGGCCAGCAAAAATTCTGATGGAGACAAAATTGAGCAGTCATTGAACCCTTCACTTTATTACTGAAATTGAGTAGGCATGTCTGAATTGTTTATTTCCTCAAAAATTTCTGTTTGATGTTAATTAGCAAATTATGAATTTACAGAAGAAAAGGCAGTACCATATGAAATTGATCCTTGACTTTTTGTGGGTTTTGGGTGAACCCAAACCAATTCAAAATCCCTGATTCACCTTGTTGCAATAGAGTGTAACCTGTGGTGAGAGTAAACTTCTTTCTGCAGCACTGCAAACTCATCTTTCCGGTAAATGAAGATTTATGTGTAACTCAAAAGAAAATACACATCCATGCCATTTAAAAGTGTAATTTGCAATGCAAAGCAAATTGTAAACACAGCAGTGGACTAATACATATTTCATTGAGATTCAGCAGGATACCAGTGATAAAATAAACACAGATTTCAATCATATAACCACAATAGAAACAATATAAAAACTAAGGTCAGATGAATTAATTGATGTGTATTTAGATATAGAAACTAGCTTGTTGGTATAGTATAAATGGATTCATATTATGGTCAGCTACTGTAGCTGTTCTGTCAGGAATGTGTTTGCGATAGTATCTTCGCAAGGCTGGACTACCAGGATGATGCTCGCGAACATGTATGAAATATTCATCTGGTCTTCCAGAAGTGAAGCCACAGTCCTCACACACAAAGATCTTGGAGCGGCGCTGGCGGTAGGCATACTGTTGCCGCACGCCGTGAATCTTCCTCAGGTGGGATTCCAGAGAGCAGCGTTGAGTGAAGGCTTTCTCACAGAGCTCGCACCTATATGGCCGAATGCCTTGCAAGGCACACAAGACAGCCATCAAACTGCAGTTCAGATATATATTCAGATGTTATTACATATTACCATTAAGAGAAAGCAAAATTGTCTTAGGAGGGACACTTGTGAAGTTTAAAATGGGATGAATAGGGACAATGCACTGGGCTTCAGAATAGCATCACAATTGTACAGGTAAAGGGCATTCAACAGGATTTCTGCTTACTTTTAGCTACATGTTATTTTATAAAGGAGATGGCATTTTTAAAAAAGGGCAGGGGGGACTTATGCAGCAGTACATAGTCATTAATCAGCTCTCTCTGTTTAGGCAATGTCTTAGACGATGTTTTGCCCAGAATGTCAGGTCTGTCATTTGTGATGTGTTATGTGTTCACCTGTGTGAGTGCGCATATGCCTCTTGAGGTCAAAGGTATCATTAAATCCTTTTCCACAGAATCTGCAGGGATGCCTCTTCACTAGGCTGTGGCATTTTAGGTGACGAGTCAGCATCCGCTGAAGAGGGAAAACCTTGTTGCAGACCGAGCATAAGAAATCACTATTGCTGGAGGGAACATGGGCCTGTGAACACTGGGAAAGTGGGAACAGGCTCTTTTCATAACACTGACCATTAAGATGATTTCTCACAATACACAATACATGAAATGAAAAATCAGTTACCTTGATAGGTGGTGCTGCTGGAGCAACATTGTTATAAAAAGGGCTTTGAATATGACGTGGAATGGGCAGAGAATAACTCCTCTGTAGGTCCTCTACTGTAGTGGTTTTTGGCTGTAGATGCTCTAGTCCAGGATCAGGAAATGCATGAAAAGGTTGTACTGGGATGTTTTGATTGTCTTCAATCATGTGATCTAATTGGAAATATAATTTGATGCAATGCCCCTTTACCTTTTTAATCCAATGTATCTTTCTATAAAGGTGGCTTTCTTGTCCTTAGTGTTATTAAGACTAAAGAGTGTATACAGACCTATTATGTTTTGTTTGCAACTCTGTCAACGTAGGCTATAACAGACCTACAATAAGTGTCACAGTATAGTCTGAAGTAAAAGGTGTGATTTGTAAATATGAATTAAGATAACATTTTACCAAAACTAAAGTATAGTACAGAATAATTAATGTTACTTAACAAGCAATTGAAATACATGCCTTGAAAGCTACCTGGGTGTTTGGGTTGTCTCCATCCAAAAGTAATTCCCTGTTTGCGTTTCACCAAAAATGATCGAGGCATTCTTCTGTAAAGTTTCACCGATTTAAAAGAAGAGAGCTGAAGAACTGAATCTCTTTGCCAGTGTAATTCAGTACCTCTTCAGTGTCTGCTCTTGTAGGCGACTCTCCGGTATTGACCTAGAGAAAATCACTGTCCTCATTTTCCTAACTCTTTCTACATGCACTGACTGACGAGAAAGCACCTGTGTGAATATGCATTTGCACAGCTTTAACTGGTCCCCCACTGATTTTGCATGCCAGGTAAGGACAATCTTGTCTCCTCATTCAACTAGACCAAATGCAAATGGTATTCTGCCTGGCCAAACAGAGGGCCTGGCTGAGTAACAGAAGCATGCTCAGCGCATTCAGGTAGGAACATGTTTTTATTTTCTTTAGTCAATTGTCTGATGGATTTGAGTTACTATGGTTCGCAGACAAAAGTCATTCAAATGAGTCTCTTATTGTTTACTGACTGTTAACCACGTGATTATTGTGTCTTAACTCTTAAATACTGCTGTCTGTCAAAAGAAAAAATAAGCTTTGACAAGGTAGTTATGAATGTGAACATTTGTTGGGATTTTACTTGGATGTTGATTTATGAATTGAACTGAAACTATTAATCTCCAAAGAGTGAAGATAGGGGGAGTTCTTTAACTATGTCATTGTCTTGTTCATGCCTACATAATTTCTTCAGTGTCTATCTAGTACAATAATCTGAAGTCTGGGTTGTAAACAGTGTGTAAGGCAAATTTCTTTGAATACTGAGAGGCAAATGAATTTGTCAGGGCACACACCACTCACTATGCAAATAATCTCAAGGTCACATAGTTACTGAAAACCTTTTTTATTTTTGATTGTTGAGATTTTTGTTTCTTATAGGATACTTGTTGATATTTTGCTAATGAATTGTTCTCCTGATATTGCATTTACTATTTTTTGTTTCAGTGTTAAAATATGAAACTGAAAGACAGACATGGGTACATAGAGAAAGAGAAAGACCGTCTTTGAGCATGCACTGTTCTCATTTGATTTGCATAGCAACTAGAGCTATGACCACGTAAAGGAACAATGTTTGACTGTTAAATGTTGCTTGGTGTAATGTGAGCCATAGCCGTACAACTTTCAGGACTAATAGTGACTCTAGTATGTATCCCACAAGGAATATCACACAAAAATCCCATTTAATTAATTCAGAGCCTTCTTAAACACTTTATTCCAATGTCTAATTGCATTCAGGTATTGCAAAAGTGGCAGAGATGGCAAAACCATACACTTTCCATACTCTAGTAGCAATAGGCTACAGATACATGATTTTAAATAGGCTGTGGTAAAAGCATAAGTACTGACTGTCTCGTGTAAAAGTGAAAACACAACACAAAGTATTAAAGTAAAAAGTATTCTAGGACTTTCACTTTAAGTATAAAAGTAAAAACTACTCCTCAACAACTCGTTATCACAACACTGAGTTTCAGAAGAGACATGTTTTTTTATACATTTTTGTGAAGGAAATGTGACAACACAAACACTAGGACATTTTGTTGTAGTTCTGCTCTGAAAAAGTACTTTCATTCATTCATTAGGTATGTTCACACAATGAGGAATCAATTGCCCGTGAACTCTACCATCACTGCTGGAACGTGGACTTGTAGGCTAAATAATATTTCATCAATGAAAATGGGCTCATATCAGTGTAACATCAATATTTGCCTACTTTGTAAAAAATCTTGAACATATTTAAGCATAATTTGAAACACTGGCCTGATATCTTAACTATGAACTGACTTGGCTAATTCATTTCAAAGACTTTAGGATTCAGGGCCTGGGGTTAGGAAGGACATTACATTCAGAAAAAGTAATTATATATACCATATATAATATATATACCAACAATAGTTGTCACATTATTCTCTTTATCTGTACAGTATTCTGATTGTAAACTGTTATGTTTTAGACTATTGATAATTACACTGAATAATCAATATATCTGTTTTTAATATAGAATCGAAATTGGCAACCAACTGTGATACTGCAACTGCAACTAAATTCAGTTTTATGTATATTTTAATTTCTGTTGATATAGGATTTGTGAAGTTGTGGTTCTTCCCTCATACCAGATCAACTGAAGATGCGACCTGTGCCATGCATTCTGCCCTGACCCACCTCGATACCAGACTTTTCCTCAGCATTTAACACCATCATCTTACAACAACTGATCCAGAAACTGGAGAGGCTGGGTCTGTACACATCTCTGTAATTGGCTACTGGACTTTCTCACAGAGACCACAAACAGACGTGGGCAGTACCACATCCATCACACTGAGCACAGGGGTCCCCAAAAGATGTGTGCTCTTTTCCCCGTTGTTCATGCTGCTGACTCATGACTGCACAGCACAGCACAGCAACAACCTCTAAATCGATTTTGCAGACGATACAAGTGTGGTGCGTCTTGTCAACAAGACAAACTGTAGAAATGAGGTGAGTCAGCTGGCCATGTGGTGTAAGTCAAACAACCTTCAACGCAACATTTACAAAACAAAGTAAGAAATAATATAAACAATACCTCCCACTTCTCAAAAGGCACTTTAAAAAACTTTACACTTTACAAGAATGCTGCTATAGACTCTAAAGACTGTGGATAGACACCAGCCAACCATGTTACTTATTTTTATTATTTACTGATGTGTTTTATATTGTAACACTCATGGTACACTCATGGTCTGGGAGAAATGTAATATATAATGTAATTTTGATTATCTTGTGTTTTTGTACATATGGCAGATTTGACAATAAATCTGACTTGACCTGACTTGACTTGATACCACCACTAGATGAGGCCATTGGCTTGTCCTTACATAAAGCACTGTGTGTCTGCATAGCCATTATTCTCATCTATCGTGTGCTACCAATCTTCTGCTTTCTGCTGGTTGGGTGTTGTCTTTCCCCTGCTGGCTTAGTGCTCAAGTTCTAGCTAGTTTTAAAGGAATACACCACTCCCAGGTGAAATTGAGTCTATCACCACAGTCCCTAGAGTTGGATAAGTAAGCAGAACCGTTTTCCAGCTGACCCAGCCATTGTCGGAAATCTGGCAGCACTGACTTTATCTTAGCTTAGGATACACTGCTCATCTCTCATCACCCATTTAGACCAGCCCCACTGATGGACTGAACTTGATGAATTTCAATGTGTTCATAAAAACAACTTATGGAAGTCTTATCTTGCAACTGAATGAAGATGCTAAATCCCACCTGAAAATATGTAAAATGGCAAACCTTTACAAAAATATTGTCATGACTTGATTTAAATTCAGAACCATACACTGGCATTCAGGACTCTTGCTGGATCTGCCCCATCTTATTACCTAAAATTATTATGTTTTTGCTCCCCAAGAATAAATAATAAATAAATAGGAATAAAACCTGTTCTGGTGGTCCGAGCCGAGACTACATTATCGCTTGCCAGATGGTAGCAGCTGAAACAGTCCATGACTAGGATAGCTGGGGTCCTTACTGATTCTTTTGGCCTTCCTGATGTATCGCCTCTTATACAAGTCCTGGATGGAGGGCAGATCACGATCACAGACTCTTTGCTTCTTTGCAGTGCCTTTTGTTTGGTGGCAGAGCAACTTCCAAACCATGCAGTGATGCTTCCAATCAGGATGCTCTCTGTGGTGCCTCTATAAAAGGTCTTCATAATTTTTGTTCACATACCAAACTTCCTTAGTCGTCTGAGGTGGAAGAGAGGTTGCTGAGCATTTTAACAATTTGGTCAGTGTTGCTATCCCAGGTAAGGTCTAATTTGATGTTAACACCAAGGAACTTGAAGTTGTTGCCGCTTTCCACTGTAGAACCATTGAAGATAATGGGGTCCAATTAATCTCCTTTCTCCCTGAAGGTTATTATCAGCAATGTTAATAATTTGCAATGTTGAGAGAAAGGTTGTTGTCATAACATCCCTTTGTTAGGTTGTTGACTCCTGTAGGCTGTCTCATCATCATCAGCAAACTTAATGACCATATTAGAACTATACATAGCTGCACTGTTGTGAGTGTACAGGGAGTACAGGAGAGGGTTCAGGACACAACCTTGAGGAGCACCTGTGTGGATGGCCAAGGGGGGTTGAAGTGTTGGAGCCCATTCTCACCACCTGACATCACCCTGACAAGAAGTCCAAGATCCAGCTGTGTAGACTGTGTGTATGGTGTGTAGACCAAGGCAACTGAACTTGCTGTCAAGTATACTGGGGACAATGGTGTTGAATACAGAGCTGTTGTCTACAAACAGCATCCTTACATAAGTATCCTTCTTCTCCAGATGTGTCAGGGAGGAATGCAGTGCGGTGGTGATGGGAATGTGACTGGATCTTTTCTGTCTGTAGGCAAATTGATGAGGGTCCAGAGTAGGTGGAATCATGCTGCAATTGATGTTCCTCACAAGTCTCTCAAGACATTTACTCACAATGGGAGTGAGTGCCACAGGACGCCAGTCATTCAACGTGGTGATGTTGCTTTTATTTGGTACTGGAACAATGATGGATGACTTGAAACGTGGACAGAGAGAGGTTGAATATATCCATACAAACACACCAGCCAACTGCTCTGAACATGCTCTGATGACATGACCAGGTATCCCAACAGGCTCTGCTGCTTTGTGGATGTTGACATGCTTGAGGGTATTCCGCATATCAGCCACTGTGACCATTAGGTCGGTGGTAACCTCAAAGTGTATAGAAGCTGTTTTAGCTCATCTGGGAGTAAAGGGTGAGAGACTTTCTCTAAAATCAGAAATCATGTGTAGTCCCTGCCACATGCATCTTGAAACACTACCCTCAAATTGCTCATCAATCTTATGCTTGTTGTCAAGTTTTGCTGTTTGTTGCTTTTGCTGACGTAGGTCGTATCAAGCTTTTTTCTCCAGCTCCTTGTCACTGGACACAAAGGTACAATCACAGGCCCTGAGAGCTGCTTTTATAGTGTTATTTATCCAAAGTCTTTGGATTAGGATATACCCGGATTGTGGTTTTGGAACATCTTCCACACACTTCACTATGAATCCAGTGACTGCCTCTGTATACTCGCATATATCATAGTGTCATGACTCACTATAGAAGTCGCTAAAGTGATCACCTGCACTACTTGTACTGTACAACAATTTCAGACTTTGTCCCATGTCCCACCCATTTGGAAAACCCAAAAGGTAAGACAAATTTATTTATATAGCATATTTCATACACATAAGCAGTTTAATGTGTTTTACAAATATAGAGGCAAAGAACAGGCAAAATAAACAAAATGATTGACAAATAAAAAACATAATTTTTAGAGAATTAAGCAGCTGTAGAACCACCCTTCTGTGGAAAAGAACAAAGCTCAAACCCACATGGGACCAAACCTGCACCTGTTACAAATGTCTTTAACACCTAAACACAAAGACTGGCAATCTCCCTTTTCCAGGAGCCGATTCTGCATTAAACTTTACTGACCAAGTCAGTGGAAAACAGTCGGCGTAAAAGCTAGTCTTCTGACAGTAAGTAGTGCAATTATGGGTTTTCATGTCAGCCCTAAACACAAAACTACCCCTGGAACAGCTAAGCCTTGTGTTAATTCCACAGCAGCCACAAGCAGTTACTGTATGCAACAGAGCCCACTATAACCGGCAAACCGTGACACCCGTCACTTTTTCTTTTCCACAGAAAAGAACAGAGCTCAAGCCCATGTCGGACCAAATTTGCACGTGTTACAAACAAAGGCAGTTTAATGTGCTTTAGAACAATAAAGACAAAGAACAGTGAGTAAAAGAAAAGAAAATGAAAAGGTAAATGATGATACATATAGTTCAAATAAAGTAATAAAATTTAAGTAAGTGTAGGTCAGGCCCCTACACTGAACACTTATCAGAATTCTCTGACTTCCGGTCCTCTCTAGTTATTAAAACAGAAAGTATAATTATATTAGGTGATTTTAATATCCACATGGATGTAGCAAAGGATAGCCTGGCAATTGCGTTCCAATCTTTACTCGAGCACATCGGCTTCTGCCAAAATGTAAATACACCTACACAACAAGATAACTACACCATTGATCTTGTACTAATATATGGAATATATATTAAAATAGAACAACTTGCAACCTTACCTCAACACCCTACACTAACTGACCACTACTTTATAACTTCAAAATCACTTTAAAACTTCAAAATCACATTAGACCATTTAGCACATAACTCAATTTACTACTACACTCGAAACATAACTCCCAAAACTACAGATGACTTCATAGCAAAAATTCCCTCTCTCCTTGACCCTTTACTGACCCCAATATAGGCCTACATTAGAAGGCTCTACACTGGTGGTGGTGTAGTGGTTAAGGAACCTGGCTAGCATGCAAGTAGTCTAGAAAATTGTGGGTTCCAATCCTGGCTGCCACCCGTTGTGCCCTTGAGCAAGGCACTTAGCCCTACGTTGCTCTAAGGGAGACTGGGCCTGATGTAATTGATAGTTGACAAATGTAAGTCGCTTTGGATAAAAGTGTCTGCTAAATACATAAATGTAAATGCAAGCGGACACTCTCAATACATTTAAGTCTAGACTTAAAACCTTCTTATTCACTGTTTCCTATAGTTAGGGATGGTGCATTGCAAATCAGCACTTATTATGGATCATTTGGGAGGGACTGCCTCTGCTGTTGCCCCCAGTTGTGAGCCATGGCAGCCACTGACCATCCCTGCAGTGGTGCTGGGTTGCCATGCACCATACCTTAGTTATGCTGCTATAGCCTAGTGCAGCCACAAATCTCATGTCATGCCGTCTCTCTCTTACCCTCTCTCTCTTTACTTATATATACATATATGTAATGACCCATTTGTTCACTGATGTGTGAGCCTGGCCTAATTTATTTGCTTCCTCTGTCCACAGACATCTCTACTGAGTGTCTTCCCTGACTCATTCTGGCGGAGTCCTGTCACCCTCCCCTCCTGAGTGGACTGCAACACTACGGCAGGCCCGTGCCAGGACCGACTCTCCATCTTAGTGGCCCTTCCTAAACGTCCATACCAGGAACGATTCCCCTTCCCTGAGGCTTTGTGACTGACCCCCCTCACAATGGCACTGTCAAATGGACATCTCGCTCCTTGAGTTTAACACTATGTCTGGCCACTACAACACTGTCCAGCCATAATTCTTGATAACCACCTATGGACTGACTGCCATGTAATCTAAAATGGGATAATACTCTGGAACTATATGATCCTTAGCTAAAACCATGGACAACTTGTAGTCTATCATGGTTACTTCTGATTGTACTTTTTCTGCATGACCCCTGGCAGTTGGGTTAGCCCCTTTAGTCGCTGATCTGCCCAAGGTTTCTTTCCAGACTGACTAAAAATAAAGAAGTTTTTCCTTGCCCCTGTTGCTTATGGGTGCTCCTTCTGTAAAGCGCCATGAGACAATACTATTGTAAAAGGTGTTGTATAAATAAAATTGATTTCAATTGAAGTAATAAGTGATATAGTTGATAAAAATAGTAGAAATAAAGTAAAAAATGAGTAATAATAAATGAAAAGTAATAAATGATTAAAGTTTAAAGAAAGATACAGCAGAAAGCATCTGAGAACAGCTTGGTCTTTAGTCTAGATTTAAAAAATGTCCTCTTGTCCCATTTAGAGATTTGTACACATGCAGAAGTTCTTTAAAGTCAGTGCTATGGGATACTGGGAGCCAGTGACGGGAAGTGTACGGTGTTCTTTTTGTTCTTGTGAGGACCGTAGCCGCCACATCAGTCAGTTCAGTTTAATAATGAGTGGTGATGTTGATTGCATGAACTAAAGGTTAGTTGCTCATGAGATCAACATGTTTATGGTCCCTAAACTAAAGCGTTGACAAGTGTTGGTTCAAAATTTCACAAATTTCACAAATACTTAGTTTTTGTGTACATTAAATAACGTCTGTTGTCCTTTTTAAGGATGTCTGAAGCACCCTCTACCCCTAGCTTGGCATATGCTTCAGCTTTTCTGACCTGGTCTTTCTCATGTTTTCAACAGATAAAATTGTGAAGTGAAGACAAAAGAACATTCTAATTAATGGATGAATTGAAAATGGGACACAGAAGTAGATTTGTTTTAGCGTAATTACAAAGTGGACTTTGTCATGGTCATACTGCAATTAAATGCATTTTTATGACGAGTGATTAGGTTATGTGGAATTTGAGTAGCCTAATTACTGTATTAAACTGTAGCCTAGTACCATACATGCTGATGTTTTCTCACATCCATAGATTTGCCCTTCAAATATGTTGACTGTGCAAAGTAGGCTATTCATAAATATTTCTCCAATATGTGTGTAGGCTAACAGTTAAATTGTACCCATGGAGAATTCAAATGAACATGATTGCAATGGATTGTACTGCTGCACAGGACAGAACAAGTAGTCTAATGTCAGCTGACCGCTGAAACCAAACATCAGTGAGGACTTAAATCGGATTTCCCCCAATTTGTAACCAAGCAGTTACGTAGCCTAGGTTGGCTAGGTCTTCTTATAAGTAACATGCCCACCCACCGCAGCCGATGGGTTAGAAAACTGACTCTGACAACTTGAAACAAAATATTCATTCATACATTGATGACAATTCATGTATAACCATCCTATCTTTATTTCTATGAACAGTGATGTCCACAATTTTGTAAAGCAAACAAAGACATCATGATCATGCATAATTCTTACAAGCTTTGTTGCATTGTGGTTGAGCATATTTTGCAGTCTTGTATGAAAGGCGCCACAGGCCTAAATAAAAATGTATTTGTTGATTTTTAGTTTCAACTGTGATTCTATTTTTAGTTTAGTTCTTATTTTAGTTTGGTCTTATCTTCACGTTGTGCTCTCGTGGTTTTTCAAGTAATTTTAATTGCCTGCTCAAGGCAACAGAATATCTTCCTCTCCGCCCACCCAGGAAATGGTTTGCTGAGCTTTTGTGAACTGAAACACAGCAAGGACTAGGCTACGTGATTGTTTGCAGTGCTATTGTAGCCTAACCTGCAGTCCAGTGTGCTGACATATTTCAGTTGAAGGCTACGTGAACAGTTAGGTTTGTGTCTTCGCCACAATGGGGTAAGTCAGCATCATCTTTCACAACTGAGAAAGAATGTCTGTGGGTTATTCAACCCTGTAGACTAGTAAACCATGGAAATCAATCCACTTTATTTATTCTGTACAATAAGGCCTATGGCTTCCTTTAAATAAAACCTGTGATTGTCTTAAGGATTTCTTACAACTCACAATTCCATAATTCAACCAGTTAATTCATGTCAGAAGTCATTCAGTGATGCCTATGTAACTGGGTAAGTGCATGCAGTTTGTTCTAGAATGACGATGAGAAAGTCTTTCATGTGCCTACAGGAAATAAGGCAACAAGATGAATTCAACTATTGGTTGAGGGTTAGGACAGAAACTTCAGTAATCGTGTTAGAGACAGATAAAGCAGATGTCACCATAACCTTCAGAACAATTCTGGAATTGAAAAAGTGTATATTCCACAATATAAACCTTTTTCCCTAAGTGAAACCACATGCTGTTCAAGATGGCAAGAGCCATTATAGGAAGCCATTATACTTTATTGTACTGATTTGAAAAGGACTACATCTGTTCTGTATGCTGATATTATTATCAGGAAATATTTATGATTCTTCAATTGATGCAAGTTACTCTAAATAGTGATTGCTTCACCATAGCCTACTGTTACACCATAGGTGAGATCAGCTAACTGCGGATTCTGTTCTCTATCAAGCAGTTATTTTAGTTGTCTAGAAGCCCCCAGCCCCCAGTACCCATCTTCACTCATGAACTCTGTGCTGGGTTCAAGTCTAGTTGAATTCAAAAGCAAATAAGCCACAATAATGTGAGCATGTTAGTTTGTTGTGCATGTCAACTTCCTCTTCAATTCTAAAAATAGGGAACTACCATAGGCTCACATCAAAGCATCACCAACTTCCACATATTAATAGCACTTTCAGTCCATTTATCTCCTACAGTACACTTTGCCATTTCCAATGTACAGTACATTAAATTAGATTTTTACAGGTGTTTATGAGGAATTATGTCTAAGCACAAAGTACAACATATTGGAGTAAAGATTGTAATTGTAAATGTAAATGTAAAATAAATGAATACTAAGCCTAAGCAGCCCTGTGATAACTTTTACATAGAAGCAGTAGACACAAGAGATTGTTTGCTACACAGTGGAGGTGCAAATGATGGACAAATAGATGCAGTGGAGGTAAGATTAATGGCTGCTTAGGACACTGGTTAAAACTGGTAGGGTAGATAGTGAGGTAAAAATGGGGATGAGAACATGGCGTTTGCCATGCAACAGCAAAGGGTTGCATAGTGCTGAAAATGTTGGTGTGCAGCAATGGACCACAATATCCTGTTTGCCATAGCATCTGTTCAGCTGTGTAACAGCATATTTTCACACAGGTCTTCACCCCACAATTAACAATCAGACTGTGTTTTCATGCCAGTGCTGACATTGCCGCGATTCCACAGCAACAAGCTTAAGACTTGCCCATCCTTTTTTGGTAGCTGTGAGAAACTGTTGTGACTGAAACTAGTGGTCAGAAAGTAGTATGTCACAGGAAGTATCACAGCAGATTCAGGCTGTACATTGCAGGGTTAAGAGGAAGCCACTTTCACGCACATCCTGTCTTCAGCTTAGACAGCTAGACAAGGTAGACAAGCGGTCTGTGGATTCTTCCTTGCCACTGCTATTCGTGTTGTCTAAATTTCTATTCATGGAAGACACATTTCTCTTTATGGGGCTGTGATGGTAATGCATTTAAGAATACCTTTTCTCTGTAATGTGTTAAATATTACAGCCTAGTCTAAACTAATTTTGCCCAGTCTAAACTTTTATAAAAGAATAAAAAACTTGGCTATGAAATGTTATTCTGATTCATAAATGGCTTTCTCAATATTCCTGTTTATTGTGTTTCAGTTAACAAAAAACAAGATGTCACTCATTTTGATGACTTAGGGAGGCCATTAACCCTAAGATGCAGCTCCTCAACTTCAGCTAGTGTGGCAAATTCAAGCTTATCAACTAAGCTATATTAGCTAATATTAATCTTGGGCCCTGGGTTAATGGATGTGCAAAATGGTGTGTTGTCTTCTCAGTTCAGAAACAACTTTTTTGAGTTTGAGAGAAAATCTTGTTAACCTCATAATGACAGTGTCTATAATTAATGCATTACATAAATTACATTTACATTTATTCAAAAGCGACTAACAAAAAGAGGATAAACATTCAAGCTACATCACAATAAAAAACTATGAGTGAATATTGCTAACATAAAATTTGCAGTATTATGAGAAGAAGGTGCAAGAGTGTAATTATAAGTGCAATTTGGAGAGATAGTGGGAGGTGCATTGTTAGTGCAGCCAGTATATATTCTTGGAAGAGTTGGGTCTTTTTCAAGAATTTCTTGAAGGTGGAGAGGGTATCTGTTGAAGCACTTGAAAGGTCATTCCACCAGCGTGGAACAACACATGAGATTCTGGATTGACCTGTGGGAAGTGTTGGCCATGCTAGCCAACAAAGTGGCTGGAGGGTAACATAGGACTTTAAGATGGAATTAAGGTAGAAGGGAGCATACCCGTCCATCAAGCTGTAGGCCAACATTAGGACATGCGAGTGGCTATGGGTAACCAATGGAGTTCAGTGAACAGAGGTGTGAGGTGCTCTTTTTGGCTGGTTGAAAACCAGACATGCAGCTGCACTCTGGATCATCTGTACCGGTCTCACATCACAGGCTGAAAGAGCTGATAGGAGGGCATTGCACTAGTCAAGGCGAGAGATAACCAAGGTCTGTACCAGGAGCTGGGTTGTCTGTTGACAAGGTATGGCCTGATCTTTGTTATGTTGAATAGAAAAAAACTGATGACTGCTTCCATTTCATCAGCAAAACCATGGGAAAATGTACCAGATATTTTGGTACCTTAGAATATTACCTAGAATTTTTATGTTATTTATAGTTTCAAAAACTCATCATGCACCAAACATTCACAAATGTTCTCTGATACGCTTCACCCAATCCACATGCTTCATGCAAAAAGTGGTCCAACAAGAGAGGAAAAAAATCCAGGTGACTGTGTGCTCAAAAAGGAGGTTGGCCTAATGTGAATGACAATCGAGACACAGATGCATACTTGGAAAGTCACTGTAATAGGTTATGTAATAATTGCAATGTAAGATTTTGGTGCAAGTTGCATGAAGACCATTTACACAATCAAACTGTAAACCAAGCATTTATGCTGTCTAATGGAGAGGCTTCTAAGACGTATGTTCTGCCATCACCCAGTTGTCAGACATCCAATGTCCCAGGAGCTCAGAGTCTGCCGTGTTTAAGTAGCAGTTCACGGATGCCACTAGCACCTCTGGTGGTGTTGCTATGCAAGACAGGCAGTCTGAAGATATATGATCTTTAGTATCATAATAATAAATCAACCAAAGCACTGTGGATTTCTTACATGTTTTGTGCTTATGGTGAGATTTAAATCCACTGAATCAGAGAGTTCTGATCTGAGAACACTGAAGGTCGAGGTGGAACTATATTACAGATAAGTAGGCCTAATACAGGTTGCATTAATGCGCCTCCTAGTATCAAACCTGTGTGTGTGTGTGTGTGTGTGTAGAATGAATTTGATACAGACATGCATTCTTCTGGCAGCTTAGAGATTTCTGAAAAAAAAAAAAACATATAAAGATATCTCTTTACTTTATACTTCAATTGATTAATTATCTGCCATGTTAGTAAATGTCACTCATCATTTATTGTTTTAACACATTCTCTTGACACTTTCCAGCTCCTTTTGTATGCTGTATTAGAAAAGTATGCCATTTCATAAACAGCAAGTGAGTTTGTGTGTGTATGTGTGTAAATAACTCTAATGTGATTTTCAATGGTCATGTGAACCTCTGTAAGTGTGTGTGAGCATGTCGCTGTTTGTGTACCAGTGTGGATGTGTAAAGTCAGGACACTAGGGAGATCACTGATACCTTACCTTAATGAATCTGATGAACATATATCTATATCATATATATATAACCTATATCTACAGATTGCCAGTTAGTGGTGCTATGTCAGATAGGTAGCTTGGGCATGTGGATATCATCATCATCATCAAAGTAAATAGTAATCGTAATAGTAATAGTAATAGTAAATCAAAGTTTCAGACCAATCAGCCAAGGCATTGTGAATTTCTGACATATCCTACTTATGGGGTGAGATGTTCACTGATTCGATTTAATATACATTGTATCACAATTTCCTCAGTTTCCCCATTGTCACATCATAAATTCCTTTGCAATTCAAAATCTGTAATTCTTGTCTAAAACATGACCACTCAACTTATGATACCATTCTGTAATCTAAAGGCATAGATGTAGTTTCAGCATTGGTGGGGACAATATTAAACAAATATATCTTACGTGATCCAGAACAAAAGAGAAACACATTTCCTGTTTATGTGGCAAGATATTAAAATTCATCATACCCCATTTCAACATACTGCAACATATCAAAGATCCCTTGTCAAAGTAACATCTTGGCATCATGTATGCCAAGAATCTGACATGAATCTGATAAACTGTGTAGGAGTAAGTTCAAATTGATCATGTATCTAACACACATTTGGCCCTGTCATACAGAGGGTGCAACTGCTGCAAGCTCATACAAGCACACAGTTAATTTTTCCGCCAGAGAGGTATGTTGTCAAAATAGGAGATGAACTTGCACTCTCATAGATGTGTCAGCTAAAAGAAGAGAAGTGCAGTACAGTTATCAGAGACTGGAGGCCTTGGTATTTGTGGCTGAGGCAGTCATATTTTATTAGAGCTCTGTGGGTGTGGAGTGGTGAGGCCTCAATGTTGGACAACAACGTTGAGCTTTCCTGAACAACTGCTGCAAAAGAATTTTAGGTTCAGTTTATATTTTCATGTTCATTTGTACTAAACAGACACTTAAAAAAAAAAATCTTATTAAATGCACAAGGCTAGAGCACAAAGACCTGAAAATTAATAAATAAATAAAAAAAAAAACTAGAGTAGGCTACTCAAACTCAGTTTGAGGGAAATAATACGGTTAAACTCTTGCCTGGATAGCCTGTGTCCTCTATCCACTACACCTGCATGCTCTACCCAGCCCCGCCCATGGCTGACTGAGACAATCCATGCCTCACATACCACCCTCAGAACTGCAGAAAGAGAATGGCAAAAATCTTGCAATCCCTCCAATCTAGAGGCCTTTAAATCCCTCCTAGCCTCATTCTCTTCCTCCATAACAACTGCTAAAATGGCTTACTATAATGACAAAATAAGCAGCATTGCTGACACACGGAAATTATTTTCCGCCTTCCGCTGCTCAACCCTCCGTCACCTCCTACTGCCACAAATGTCTCAGCTGATAGCTTTGCCTACTTTTTCACTGAAAAACTGGCTGCCATCAGCAAACAATTCTGTGACCCGTCCAGTCACAACTCACCACCTCCAGTCAAAGGCCCTCCAATCAATGGCACAACACTCTCCGAATTTACTCCTCTCTCTGAGAGCGTTGTATCGAAACTAATCACTGGTAGCCGTCCTACTACCTGCCAACTGGACCCGGTTCCCTCCAACCTGCTTCAAACCATTGCCCCAACAGTGGTCCCAGCAATCACATATGTGAAGAATGCCTCGCTTTCCTCCGGCATATTTCCGTCTGCCTTTAAACAGGCAAGGATAACGCCTCTACTGAAAAAGCCCACACTCAACTCTGCACAGGTTGGAAACTATTAGCCGGTCTCACTACTTCTCTTCCTATCAAAGACTGCTGAAAGGGCGGTCGCAAAACAGGTCACTGCATTCCTAACCCAAAACAACCTACTCGACCCTAATCAGTCTGGCATCAGAAGTGGTCACGCCACTGAAACTGACTTGCTGTCAGTAACAGAACCCTAAGGTCTGCCAGAGCTGAAGGACATTCCTTGGTACTTATCATACTTGACTTATCTGCTACCTTCGATATGGTCAAGCACAGCATACTACTTACTATACTCTCAAACATGGGCATCACGGACACTGCCCACTCCTGGTTCAAATCCTACCTCACTGGGCATTCATTTAACGTGTCATGGCAAGGACAACTGTCTGCAACTCACAACCTCACCACAGGGGTGCCCCAGGGGTCAGTGTTGGGCCCCCTCCTGTTTGCCATTGCACCATCACACTGGGCTAGGTCATCCGCTCCCATGGCTTCTCTTACCACTGCTATGCCGATGATAGTTATAACTGTGTATATATAATGTATATAATGTCTTTCCAGCCAGATGACTGATAGTCTCTGCACGTATATCCGCTTATCTCTCGGAACTGTATACTTCTGAAGGAACACCACCTTCAGCTGAATCTGTCCAAAACTGAGCTCCTGGTGGACCCAGCCCAGGACTCAATTTGTAACGATATCAAACTCAGTATGGGCTCTACCACTGCTGCCCCAAACAAGGTTGCTAAAAACCTGGGTGTCATAATTGATGACCGTCTATCGTTTTCAGACCACATTGCCTCGGCTGCCCGGTCGTGCCGCTTTGCACTGTTCAACATACATAAGATTAGACCGTATCTGACCCAATATGCCACCCAGCTGCTGGTACAGGCCATGGTCATCTCCCGCCTCGATTACTGCAACTCCCTCCTAACTGGCTTACCGGTTTGTACAATAAAACCATTCCAACGGGTCCAGAATGCGGCGGTGCATTTGGTTTTCGCTCAGCCAAAAAGGGCGCATGGTCACTGCCCTGTTTATCAACTTGCATTGGCTACCAGTATCCACTCGAATTAAGCACAAGGCCTTGACCCTCCCCTACCAAACCACATCAGGGTCTGCTCCAGCTTACCTGAAGGCTATACTTAAGCATTATACTCCTTCCAGAATGCTGCATTCCTCCAACACCAACCATTTAGCCTTTCCCTCTGCTCACACAAGGCAATCCCAGTCCAAACGGTTCTCCGTCATTGTTTCTCAATGGTGGAATAAGCTACCAGCTGCTACAAGAGGAGGGCCATCCCTCTTGACCTTCAAGAGGCTTGCAAAGACTCTTCTTATTCAAGAGAGCTTTCCCTCACAACAAAACTAACCCCTACTCTAAATAACCCCCTGCACTGATTTTTCTTGCACTGCTCAAGTGTATATGTGGTTGTAAGTGTCCCAGCCTGGTGAAACCTCTACTGCAATATATACACCGAGCAAAGATAATCTGTGCAATAATTTGTTTAACCAATGTGCAATATTACCCTGTATTCAGACATCTGAATATTAGACCTTTGTGTATATAACTTTTTGTGCTAGTACTTTAAACTTTGTACTGTACACTTTGTATGCCATTGTTTATGTCCTCTCTTTGTAAGTCGGTTTGGATAAAAGTGTCTGCTAAATGTAATGTAATGCAATGTAAATGATAATGCCATGTTAACTGCAGACTGAATTCAAATTCATTAGCAGGTTTGTCTGGGTCTGTTACATGTAATTGTATCTGCACATTTTCCCATGTCTCTTTCTCATGCTAGGGAGACCAGTATCTGTCAGGCTCGAGCTACAGTCATGATGTATGATGATGCCGGCAAACGATGGATACCTGCAGGGTCAGGGACACAAAGTGTGAGCCGGCTACAAATATACCACAACCCCAGCAACAGCTCCTTCAGAGTCGTGGGCCGCAAAATGCAGGCTGACCAACAGGTAGGATAATTTATCCTATGTGGGGTTTGTGACCGTAATGTCATGACAATGATTTGGCTTCCATAATGTCTTTTTCAAATCTACCTTCTGACCAACATAACATGATACATCAAGTGTGGTATATCACATCTTAACCAATAGCTACATCTTACATTTCTAGTGGGGGCTACATCTACAATAATTTTATTCATATAGAGCTTTAAATACTTTTGTGTCATTTAATTGCATTAGATGTATTTGACAGTATATCAGGCAACAACAAATACTGTTGTGCAGTTAAATATTTTACCTACTTTCCCAGTAAACACCACTACATTATCAATAAAGCACAAAAACTGTGAGCCTACTTCCTTTGGACAGCTTTGGACATTACTGGTTGTGACATGATCTCCTTACGGAAACCGTGCCTCCAAAACAATAATGGACTTCTCACATCCAAGCCAATACTTATTCTGGCTTCTATCCTTTGGAAGATTTTTCATGTCCATTTATACTGAAACCATATTTTGCAGAAAAGGCTTCTTCCCTTTCAGCCATCAGACTCCTGAACTCAATAAAATTGACCAGAGTTATTTATTTACATTTATGTGTATTGAGTTTCCTTGGACAGAGCTACCTCTTTCTGCAACAATTGCCCTTGTTATGTGGTGATAAAATATATCTTATCTTTTAGGTGGTCATGAATTGCCCTGTTTTGAAGGGGCAGAAGTACAACCAGGCAACAGCCAATTTCCATCAGTGGCGAGATGCTCGTCAAGTGTGGGGTCTCAACTTTAGCACTAAAGACGATGCATCCCTTTTTGCCAATAGCATGATGCATGCTCTTGAGGTGGTGAGTGGGCTGTCAAACACAGGTAAGATATATTCTGGACAGTGGAGTAGACTTATCTTCCTTTCTTCCTTTCATTTAGTCATAAAGTTGTTTTTCTTTTGCCATGTCACTTCTTCAGTGCCACTGCCTGTGCAGAATGAACCCTCATTGGAAGAGCAGGAAGAGCAGAAAAGGTGCTCAGTACCAGGCATTCTACAAATCAAATACACATCAAATATTTGCCCTCTAGAGAATATGCTGAGCAGCTGCTTCATTTTCCTAAGGAACTTGGCATCTTTTCCATGAGTTGCATTGTAATAAAAATGGAATGTTTGCTTCTGTCTGAGCAGACTGGAGAGGCAAAGGCAAGAGCAGCTTGCAAAGGAAAATGCAGAGAGAGAAAGACAGGCTGCTGCATCAGCAGCAGCTCCAGCCCCACCCCCTGCTCCTGCAGGCCCTCCTGCTCCTCCACCACCACCTGGACCTCCACCTCCACCTCCACCTCCACCTCCACCGTCAGCTGCAGCACCACCTCCCCCTCCTGGCCCCCCACCACCTCCTGGGTCTGGACCCCCTGCTCCACCTCCTCCTCCCTCTAGTGGCAGTGGAGGTGCTGGTGGGCTGGCAGAAGCCCTTGCTGGCGCCAAACTACGGAAAACAAACAGGGTGAGAAAGAACTGGTACAGACCACTTGCTCTTGTTCAAACTGGGGTGTAGCTCAGAAACATCTTATTAAGACCCATGCGAGAGCGCAGACAATAAACGATATTGTCATGTGCAATACTGGGCACAAAAATGCAGTTGAGTACAGGGACTACAGAATGCAGTTGAGGTGGGCTGTTTGGGTATTTATTTATTTTTAAATATCCACAGCTCTCCACTACTCTGCACTCCTTCCACTACTCCACTGCTCTGAGCAACTGGCAATAATCGAGTTAATGATGTAACTGGAGTATCCAAGTATACATGTATCGGAAGAAAAATTGAATTATTGACCAAAGTGCGTTTGACTCCGTGACAGTAGGTGGCAACATACTCCTGTTCGCATTTTTACCAGCCTAGCGATACAGGCGGAGAACTAAAAATAAGTATTTGTGGCCAAAACCAGTGGCGCCTCCAGGTGGACGGCTGTACGTACAGTGCGCACCACTGAATTTCAATTTGAGAGAGAGAGAGAAATGCATTTTCTTTGTCTGGGAGAATTACGGGCGGAGTTTAGAAGAGTGAGGAAGACAGAGAGCGCCTAGTTTGTGTGTGTGCTTGAGGGGAGGGCGGGGTATGCATGACCAAGAAAACGTTTTGTTTACTGCGGGTCAGGAATTGTAACTTTTTCTTCTTGCTATGTGAAATTACCTGCAGTCGTTGGAAATTGGATATTCTGCACAACAACAAGCCCAAACAGAGTAAACGAAGTTTGAAAATAATGAGTTTGTTTCAAACTTTTCCAAAAAGTCTAAAAGCGCCTGTTACCAGCAGCAAGCTCTGAATGCCCATGACCTAGCTCAAACTATAGAGTCATAACACCGACATCACCCCCATGTCCCTCCCAGCGATTCATTCCATGAAGAGCTATGAATCATGAGGCTCATGTGCGCTTAAAGTTCACTTTAGGTGTAGGTGACCTGTTGGAATTTTGTGAATGTTCTGAGAACTCAGAGCGAATCTTGTGTCATTTTCCTTGTTTGTTCATAAATGGGATTTCTTTATTAAAAAATTATATTGTTGCCAGCTTCACCTTTTACTTTAAAACTAACAATAACTTTTGCAAATGCCAAATTGATTCGTTCAGAGTTCACAAATTCTTTAATTCTTCAAAAAGTTTTCCTGATGATTCTTTTGCAAATATCAGCCTCTTGTTAGAGTGATCAACAAGTGCTGTTACTGCAAAATCGTGTGTTGGTCTATTGTTATTTTTTTGTTATGCTGTTTCCATAAAGCCAAATGCCAGTATACAGTAGCCCTACCAAAATCTGTCAATGTAGCGCATGAAGCTAATTCCATCAGCTTATAAAACTTGTGCATATCTAAATGGTCCATGTGCATGCCATAAGATTAATTCCTGCAGGCGCCCCACTAAACACAAAAACACTTCCAATGTAAGTTTGAAGACTATAGGGCTATTTGACGGAAATATAAAGGAAGAGATGGCCAACGCTGCAAACGCTACATACTTTACTTTTGATTGTTTTGCATGTAAGACACAATGTTCATGCTGCACAAACTGAGCTGGCAGTGTTGTTGTTGTTGTTGCCGACCTCCATGTCTCCGTCACATCTGCAGAGTCAGACATTCTACAGCTCCACCAGTCCCAACTAAACATGTTGAACTCTTCCAACTCCATCCAACAAGAACAAACAAATACAGACCGATGGTCCACACTGACCCAGCTGTTGGTGTTTGTTGGAGTTTGTTGCCGTTTGTTGGGACAGTGTGGAAGCAGCTTTAAAGTTCAATTTCAGTCAGACTAAGGCAATAATTCGATTTACTCTCATTTCATGTGTATGTACTGACAGATTATAGTGAATATAATGAATTTAAAGGAGAAATACATTGTGAACCAATCCATATCTCTGTTGTTTGAGGTCACTGAGTCAGTAGGAAAAAGAATGAGATAATTTGATACAACATAGACTGAATAGTCAACTGGCAGCTAACACTAACTGAATGGGGCACAGAAATTCACTTTCAGTTTAATTTTCCTATGCCCCGTTTAGTTTAGCCCCAGTTTGCTTTTTGGTCTAGGCTGCATCAATTTTTCTTGTTTTTTTTTCATACAGACAGAAGTCAGTGATCTCAAACAACAGGGCTATAGATTGAATATGGATTTCTCCTTTAATTGTTTCCAGAAATAGGCCTACTACATGATCGGAACACTTAAGTTGCATGTCTGGTGTAGCCTGACACCCATTAGATTTGTTGGTCACATTGAATCAGTGAATTATGTCCAGAATTACTGATCCAAGATTAAAGAAAAATGCTTAAGTTGTAGTGTTAACCTAATAATAATTCTCTAATGTAGGATGACAGCGGACCCAAAGCATCAGAGAGCAAAAGTAGTGGAAGCTCAGGAGGTGGTGGAGGTGGTGGAGGTGGTGGTGGAGGTGGCCTCATGGGAGAAATGAGTGCCATGCTTGCTCGACGGTTGGTCCCCAAAATTTTTAGATTATTTGGTTTCTTCTTCGGTCTCTAAATTAACCACTAGATGTACTGAAATGCATTAACATACATGCTTACTGTCACTTTTACACCCTCAGGAGAAAAGCTGCTGACAATCCTAATCCCCAAAAAGCGGAACCTCAAAGTGTAAGTTATTATGCCCATAAGGGACTGTTCAAACAAATTTGATTGTTTGCCGATGGAATTTGCTGAAATATGGCATGCAATTATATGAATGTGGTGCAAGTTTTGCGCACATAGTTATGAGACAACTCTTCAGTGGCACATTTTTTTTTCTGAAATCACACAAAAAGCAGCTGTTAGGAACACTAGTACATGAGTTGCAAATTCCTGAACACTTTAGTAACTCGGCGCAATCTGCTTGCAGATCTAATACCGAAGTTAGCCTACAGTGCCATCCTATGTCCCTTTCCAGTACTGCTAACCTGTGCTAACCTGTGTGGTGTTGAGCAGGGGCCTTGGAGGCCTGTGTGGTACAGATAGGGGATGTGGGTTGTGTCGTGAATGGCCCAGCTGAGGTGTGCTTGAATGCATTTACAAAAATCTGGAGGTGTATAACCTAGCGACAAACCCATCAAAATCTTGTGTGTGCCAGAAGGGTAACTTTAACAGTATTTCTGCTTCAATTCTTACTAAAATTGTAATGTTTTAGATTCTAGCCGTTTTTGTATTGTATGCTGCTTTGGACAAAAACATCTGCCAAGCAACAATAAACATAGATTGGATAAATTGAATTAATTTATTATTAAATTATTAAATGAAATCTAGAAGATTAGATCATGATGAGTCCTGCATGTGCCCCCTCCCAAGAAGTTGTTGTCCATTCCTATCATGATTATTATTTGTCGTCACTACAGTTAAACATTTTGATAATTTTACCTTCATGGTAACAACACAGATACATTTGTTTGGGCTTTCTACTGCTGTAGGGTAATAACACACAGGAGTCCTCAGGAGCAAAAGTGTCAGGACAAAATGGTGAGTTTTTTTGTCTCACAAATGCACTCCTAACATACTCTACGCTGTTACAGATGCAAAAGGGGAGCCAACTCCATATTACTGCCTTAAAAGAGAGATTAAAAGTGAGATTTAAAAAGGGATGAGGTAGTAATTTCAGGCACCCCAAACATTTTTAGCAAGATAGAGTGTTGGCTGTGACATTTCTACCACTTCCTCTAGGTGCTCTTCGCCCCTCTTTATGTCTTGCATTTCTACTTGTATAGTAAACTTTCTTTGTAATGAATTTCAGATGTCAAAAAACCCTGGGAGAAATCTACTACTCTGCCAAGGTAAGAGCTGTTAGTTATAGGCCTCGAGTAATCAGGTGCTCTGTAACTCTTCTGTAAACTGACATACACTGATATATACACTATGTGGCGGTGGTAGCGTAGCAGTTAAGGAACCTGGCTAGCGTGCTAGCAGCCTGAAAAGTTGTGGGTTTGAATCCCAGCTGCCACCGTTGTGCCCTTGAGCAAGGCACTTAACCCTAAATTGATGTAGAGGAGACTGGCCCTGAACAATTGATAGTTGACAAAATGTCACTTTGGATAAAAGCGTCTGCTAAATGCATAAATGTAAATGTACACTCCTCATCACTGTCACTAATTCCAAACAGGACCTCATCCACTCCTCGAGCTCAGGAGAGCGGCTCCATCTTACACAGCCCTTCTGCTGCAGTTTCAAGGTATTCTTCATGGGCTACCATGGATGCTGTTGGGTTGGCTTTGCTTACTCTGTAGCTTTGTTAACCCATAAACAAGATGCCGCACTGCCTTTCCAACTGTAGACTATATATTACACTTTCCAGTATCCCTCAATGCCCTGTCCTGCAGCTTTGCCTTTGATTGCCTAATTATTGAAATTGGTTGCTCAGTGTTGATGCTAAAATCTTTGCATGTTTGTGTGCTTGTGTTTGTGTGTGTGTGTGTTTCATGATTAAAGAAAAAACGTGATTTATTTACTATTCTACAAACACTCTCATGCAAAAGGATAGGGATATGGTTGCACATTTTTGTATCAATGTTTAACCCCTTTGATTAAAACCTTCAGGAGACTCCCTTATAAAATTTGCATCTCATGGTACAGTAAATAATAGATCATAAGATTAGAAGCAATATACAAAGCCCCTAAAGTGACACGAGAAAACATTTATGTGTCTGGTGCGCACCTGAAAGTTTTAGGCGCACGCTTGAAAGTTTCTGGTGCACATCTAAACGTTTCTGGTGTTCATCTGAAACTTAATTTCAAACGTAAAAAACAAATGTAAAAGTTTTCTTGTGTTCCTTTAGGGGCTCTGTAGCAATAGTATTGTTGCATGATGTTTTGCTGTTTTAAGTAATCTGGTCACGAATAGGCAGAGAAAACTAAGACTAATAACGATAATTGGCCAGACTGAACTGCTTAGCTGTACAAGAGTAGCTGTAAGAGTTTCATGCTTCAAAGTTTCATTTCAAATCTCAAATCTCTTTATTTAGATTAGAGCAGCCACACGGCCTCCATCATATGCGTGTCTCAAACAGTGACGTGAACAGTTCTGTGCTGAAATACATTGAGACCTTGGTTACAGCTGCAATGGTTAATTTTCCTTTCTGTGCTGCAGTGTGGATGTTGTTGAGATTCTTTGCCAGTGATGTTGATTTTATGGTTCCTGCTTGTTTAATTTACAAAATACATCTACACTATATCTTTTTAAGAATTGTAAGAATCATCACATTTAATTAATAATGACTAACAGAACATTTTACAGACATTGCATTGACTCTATCAATTCTTTGTGCTTTTTAATGTCTGGCAACACAATAAAAAAGGATGAAGCCATCAAACAGCACCAGTGAAGCAGGGTCATGTAGTGAGTCTCTGTTGGAACAATTTAAAGTGGTAAGTAGGCCTATTACAAAGAATCTGACACACATTAGCCTAAAATTAGTCTGTCATGTAATCTTTTCTGTCCCAGTGATATTTCGCCACAAGAGCACAATGCTATTTTGATTTCTAAATTTGTGTATAGAGGAATAGGCTAACTTAAATGACACTCCACTCACACAGTGTTTGTGTTCATAGGACATCCTTGAGGAAATTCGCAAAGAACTGCAGACATTAAAGCATGAAATCACTCAAGGTAATGACTTATATTTAATTCATTAATTGAATGCATAAATGAATTTGTACATTCTGAGGGGTACCAAACATGGTCATTTACTTGATTCCTAATAGTATACATAGTCAGTGCACTTACTTTTTTAGATGTTGCATTGGCAACCTGTATTTGTTCAGTTTCCATTGCAATATTATTGGCTCAAAAGAACATCAGAAATACTGCACATCACATCAATGCATTACAGCCGCTAATGCTAAATCTTCAGAATCATTCAAAAAACATGATACTACCACTGCCCCCCCCCCCCCACACACACACAAAAGAAAATGCTGCCTATTTGTATTTTACATTTCATTGCCAAAATATAATATTTCTATGCAATTTTTCAAACAAAAAGGTATAAGAGGTGCACCATATACAGGGCAAATAAGGTACTGTATGTGTAGTCACAGAGTCTTCATGTTTCATTTCAGCTTTCATTCAGGAACTGGAGAAGAATGCTACTCCACAAGATGCACAGTGAGATCAACTGGCTATTTGATTCCAGAATCCCACATAGGCGTCTAGAAAGGGTGGTGTAATCTTTGTCCTTGCAAATGTCATGGAGATCATGATGTGATGTAACATGAAACATAACATCTTTAAAACCAGATTGTAAATGAACATTCTACTTCACTTTTAGACCATTGGTTCAGGGTTTGGAAATTTACAAAAATGTATTTCATTTCCAGCATCTTTGTTGTCTCTTAACCCTCTTAAATGTATCCATTCTTTGGAACCGAAGTCAGACAAAATACAAAAAATTGAATTTGTTTTGTTTTTATGGACACATATACATATACTATGCACACATGTTCTTACAATGTGTGCATAGTATTTGCAAGATTCATTAATTTGATGTTATGGCAATGTACGCAGTCCCTGCTTCAGTCAGTTAAGTTCATTCGATTTTTAATGTTCTGCTTTGTAATGACATTAATAATTAAAAAATAATGTGTAGTTGGTAGCTATTCAGCTGCATCAAAGTTTTTTTTCTCTCACTGTTTTTTGGGCAACAACTCCTAGGACACAGAAACACCAGGTGGTGTTGTGGGCATGTAGCCCCACTAGGCTGGTGCAGAGATGAAGTTTTCAGTCCCAGTAGACATGCAACATTTTTCAGAAAGTTGTGCCTGTATCCTAGCCTGGTGTACCAAACACTTGCACATAGTTTCACTGGAATCCCTTATTGGCATACATTTCCTTCCCCAGATAATGTGTGAACATACTGAAAATATTGGGCATGCCAGAGCCCTCTGTTTGCTGATTGCCCAGCCAAAATTTTTTTGCAGGCAACCTAAGCTAATGAAAAGATCCCTGACTGTGCTGGAGCAAAATGTGATATGCGGAAGTTTTATGGTTAGTTTGTACCACTTTGTTGTGACTTGTGAGCCAGTGTACTGGTGAAGAAACACACAATTGCTGATAGAAAGGTTGCAAAGCGCTGTCATATTACCTTGAGAATTGTTTGATATTTTCAAAATTCAAAAATATGCCACAGTAGCCTATTTTATTTTGATACAAGGAATGGATACTAATGGTAATCCAGTAGTTGTAGTTTATACACTTAAAATTATATTTAATTTGTCTGTAGCTGATCAAAATGCTTATAGTAAATAAACTGGTGTTTATTTATTTAACCTTACTATAGTAATAGTATACTACAGTTACTAAACTGTGTAGAACTACTTGCACTACAGTATACTATAATAAACTGCAGTTATTTTACTTCAGTATACTATAGTTATATACTTCAATTACTACTGTAGTGTATAATTAGGACAAATTGTGCCACATTTTTTGTATTACATGTTTTAACCGTAATGTCAGATTTGTATTAAACACATCTGGGACTAAAATGAACACCAGGTCTCAATCATATCAGTTAAGTTGATTATAATTTATTTCTACAGTATTGTTTAAGTTTAATGAAAACATTTCTATTGCTGAGATGAGAATTTCATTCATTCATTCTGGCTGTCATACTGTCCGTAATCCTTTGATGAAGTGCATTATTTGTAATCATGTAATTGGGTGTCTAGACACATATTTGTTATTGCCTGCAGATCCTTTCAGGTGATCTTGGGTTTGAGGTCTTTGCCACTCAATGACTGGCCTCCTGTACGGCCCATGCCTCTGTGAGGTTTTTGGATTGAACACCACTCCAGCAATTCCTCTGGCACAACCTTTCAAAATAAAAATGTATATTGTACCCTGCAGTTTTCCCATCCATGGTTAGTGAACACATGCACACACAAATAAAGCCTGGAATAGTGGGCAATCATTACTGCAGTGTCCGGGGTGCAGCTGGAGGTATTTAGATTTGATTATATATTAAGGCCTCGCCTTTGGTGCAGCATTTGTTGTTGATTTTTCAAACTTTTTGTAATATCTGGAGATTTTGAAAAATACTGGATATATGGTAAGTCAAAACCTGTTTTCACTATTTAAATGTTATTTTACCTAATTTACATAATTTATGATTGCCTTTATATTTAAAAAATAGGTATGTTACTCTACAGCAACATTGTGCAGTAATAGAACAAGATGGTCAGTATAGTCAGTATATTGTACAGATGATAACAGATAGATAAATAGATAGCTAGATAAGAAATATAAGTAGATGGATACATAGATAAATAGATAGATGCACAGATATCTAGTTTTTATGTAGTAAGATTGTATCTGTGCTGTATTCAGAGATGTGCTTACACTTTTTAAAATAGAGATGCACTTATTTTCGTTAGGAAATGAACCCTTCTACGGCAAAGCTGAGAGGAGGACTGAGATGAGGGTGCAGGTGGCTATTCCTCCTAATGAAAGTGAGGATGAGTTAGGGCTCAGTGATGAAGAGTATGAGGGAGATGCAGATTTAGTTGATGCAGAGGATGAAAAAACAGGTATTTACTGTCATTTTTGAACTGTCAGGTTACATGTTTTGTCGTGCTATTTTAAGTGGATCATATAGTGTAAAATCAAATAAGGAAAGTTTAAAAGGATTTTTCTGAGTGAATCAACCCATAGCCCTGTTTCACGTTGCCAAGTGCTGTCGGTAGGTATGAGAACGACAGAATTGAATGCAAGTGGTCCAAATAGTGAAACACCAGCCAACACTAACTGATGAGGGCATGAGAGTTTTTTTCATATGCCTGCAAGTGTTAGCATTAGCTGCCAGTTTGCAAATTAGGTCTACGTTGTACCAATTGCTGTCATACTGATACCTACCAACAACACTTGGCAGCCTCAAAGAACAAGGATATGGGCTGACTGACTCTGGATTGTTCCTTTAAGAGTGATAGACCTTTTTTAATTTTATTATTGTTTTTATTTCATTTGAGCAGGTGATAGTAGTAGTAGAAAAGGCCAAAAACCTGAACTGGGAAAAGAGGAGAACAATCCTTCCAGTTCCCAAATATAAAGGTGTCCTACCTCAGGCAACAGTGGTCCGAGAACCACAGGAATACTTCCATAGTCTTCTAGGTAGAGAAGGTTTTGAGCAGATTGCAAAACAGACCCACCTCTACTCTTTCCATGTGGATCCCAGCAAACCACTGGATGCTTCTGTAGATGAGATTGAGCAGTACTTTGCATGTACCTTTACATGTCTGTGTTTGGGTTGCCAAGTAGTCGCATGTATTGGGGCTCCAGTACCCGCATCAATAATGTGGCAAATACTGTATCATGTTGCTGAGCGGTCAATAAAAAGGTTCCTGCACTTCATGGATAACAATGAACAAGTTGCTTAGGGCCAACCAGGATATGACAAGCTGTTCAAGGTGAAGACTCTCTTGAATTGACTTCTGAAGAGTTTCAAAGATATCCCAATTAATGAGATGCTGTGTGTAGATGAGCAAATAGTCCCTTTCAAGGGGAAACGTGTGATGAAAACCTACAATTCCAAGAAACCCAAGCAATGGGGTTATAAAATATTTGTGCTGGCAGAACAACATGGTATTGTCCACAATTATGCCTCTGCCTCCATCCTTTGTCATCTCTCCCAACCTGTCATATAAGATTTTTTATGAGAACTGGTTTGCAGGATGTGTGTTCACAGATGACAAGGAAATGAAGACCAAAGGATGAGGTACATTTGAAGATATGGAGGCCAAACATGGAGACCAGGTGGCATCATCATCAAAGCTGTGAAGTGGTATCACAATTGAGCAGTGACCCATCTCTGCACATTTGCAGCAGTCAACCCAACCACCAGAGTTCATCGATGGAACAAAAAGACAAACAAAATGACATCTGTGGTTTGTCCCAACATCATGACAGTGTACAGTATGTCCATGGGTGGGATAGATCTGTTGGACTCTCTCATTGCTCTGTACCGTACAAAATAAGATCAAATAAATGGCACCACAGAGTTACATTTCACATGCTGGATCTCACAGTGGTACGGTGGCTGCTGTACTGAAGAGATTGCAAGGACCTAGGCATTCCTCAAAAGCTTCAGCTGAGCGTGCTTGACTTCAAGATCTGTGTGGCAGATTCTCTCTGTCTCTGAAAAATTACACTGGAACGTTTTTGTAACTACAATGGACCTAAAACTTGTGTGTGTGTGTGTGTGTGTGTGTGTGTGCGCGCGCGGGCGAGAGCGATCACACACATCGTTCAATGAGGGAGCCGTACCAAAACGTTACCAAACGGTATGCAACTTGTTCCTGATGCAAACGGTGGGAAATGTTTTGAGGCCAATGAACGTTTAATAGTCTGAAATTATCACATGACCAAAACAGGAACTAAAACAGGAAGACACTTGACACACTTTTGGAATGAAATTATTCTTCACGTTTTACAGTCACAGGAGTCTACTAATTATGAAGATCGCCGTGATTTTTCTCCTGGTGGTAATTTTATACAGTACAATCAGTTCACAGGTAGGCTTGTTTCAAGAAACATGTTGCAGTTTGCTAGTTAACGCTACGTTGGTAATCGTAGAACGGCCTGAATTCGGTCCTACCGTGCCTAGATTGTGGTCCTGTGATTTCACGAAGAACATGAAACGGATCCTAACGTTATATTCATTTGGCCAGGCAAATTATTTGCAGTCCTTGGTAGGCCTATGTAGCCCAGTGCTGCTCATTTGATTTATATGAGAGGAAAGATGCAAGCAGGCCTGGGAAGCAAAGACGCAATAACACGCAGTTGTATCAAAATGCTTCAAAGTTTAATCACTCAGTTTATAGCCTTTCGGCACAGTTGACCTTTACTTGTATTGGAATAGTACGACGGAGTATTAGGGCCACACATGAAGAAAGAGAAAATGTTTTTTCATGACGAGATTAAAGTCGATATTAAACTCGAAATTTAGAGAATAAAACTGAAACGACATGTCGACTTTAATCTCGACCTGTCGACTCGGTGATTAGTGTAAGGACGCTGAGAAAACATCGTCTGTTCAGAAGGGAACATAATATAAACTTGGAAGTGGCCACATTCTTGCAAACTGTAATTGCTGGAAATGGGCAGATACAACCTGCGTGCAATACAGAGAGGTCGTGTTGTATCGCAAAATACAATAAGACAATTGGTCTGGTTGCTTGATCCTGACGGTGTGGAGCTAAGGCGTGCGCGGCGTCTGAGGCGCTGTCGTCAGATAATCCAAAATCAGAGTAGTCATTTACGAGCAAGGGTCAAAGATCAGGTTTGGTCCGTGTAACGCTTTGCAGTGCTTTGTTCTATTTGCAGATTTTACATTAAAAGAATGAAAAATTGGCTTAGAACTTCGGTTATCCATTTTTCAGGCGCAGCAAATAAATTATTATTATCAACCGAACAATGTTTCACTCTTACATAAGCTAGTACCCAAATATCGGCGACACATGGCTACACCCAACAAGCATCACCGTCTCTTTATCCCCCTTTAACACAATTCTGAGATAGAGATTGATTATGCAAGGGACTGAGACATTTCAACTGTGGCCTATCCTGTAGCCTACAGTTCAAAAACCCTTTTGTAATGTTCATATCCCCAAAACATGAAAATATTAAGCCGTGCGACAACTTTAAAAGTAGCCTAGGCCAAGCTATTTATAAATCAATTCACCAAAAGTGCAAGTGGCAAGTTAGGCTATGCAAAGGTCTGTAGCCTAATCATCAAGGGGGTCCCTCCTGATCTGCCAGTTTAAAGTGGGACTGAGGATTTGACCGGTCCTTAATCGTCCCCAGTCGGTCTGGTAGGCATAGGTCTACTGTATGTGTCGAATGCACTTGGTGTACTTTAAAATGAATTAAACTTGATAACTCCATCCATCTCATTTATACCTCTACGAATGGCAAGTGGTGCCACCTGAACCAGGACACCCCAATGATTGGGACATCCCCTTGCGCAGTTGGGTCAGTCCAATGACTGCATATACAGTCATTGGGTCAGTCCAACCACAACGCAGAAATTGGAATATTGACTCATTTTTACATTTGTTTCAATTTCAGTATTTACCATTTAAAAAACAGACTCGAACAGCAGTGTGCTCAGAGACTGTGCAGACTCACTCACGGATGTCCTCACAGATATTTTCAACATCTCACTGAGCCAAGCCGTCATACCAGAAAGCTTCAAAGCTACCACCATTGTACCACTACCAAAAAAATCCCCAACTACATCACTAAATGACTACAGACTCATAGCACTCACTCCAATAATGATGAAGTGCTTTGAAAGGTTGGTCAAGGCCCACATAACATCCAGCCTTCCCACTACTCTGGACCCATACCAGTTTGCCTATCACCCCAAATGCTCTACTGATGACGCCATAGCAACAGCACTCCACCTATGCCTGGGTCATCTGGAAAACAAAAACAGTCATGTACGGATGCTGTTCATTGACTTCAGCTCCGCTTTCAACACGGTCATCCCACAGCGGCTGCTGGACTTTCTCACTAACAGACTACAGACAGTAAGAGTCGGCAAAAACTCCTCAGAGACCACCATCATTAACACCGGGGTCCCCCAGGGATGTGTGCTGTCTCCATTACTGTTCACACTGATGACCCATGACGCTGTGCCAGATTCACATCAAACCACATCATCAAGTTCGCTGATGACACAACAGTGGTGGGCCTCATCAGTGACGACGATGACTCGGCATACAGAGAGGAGGTACTCATCAACTGGTGTGACAGAAACAACCTACAACTCAATGTCAACAAAACAAAAGAAATAACTGTAGACTTGTAGACACCCGACATACACCCCACTCACTATAAATGGCAGTACCATGGAGTCTGTGAAAAGCACAACGTTTCTGGGAGTGTACATCACAGACAACCTCACATGGACCACCAACACCACCTCCCTGGTCAAGAAAGCACAGACACGCCTTCAATTTCTGCGCAGAATAAGGAGAGCTGACCTCCCCACTTCTGCACTCACCACCTTCTACAGGGGTGCTATTGAGAGCATCCTTACCAGCAGCCTCTCCGTCTGGCACGGCAATTGCTCAGCTGCGGACAAGAAGGCTCTACAGAGGGTGGTGAGGACTGCTGAAAAGATCATCAGATCAGCGGTGCCACACAAATAGACTGAGAAACAGCTTCTTCCCACAAGCCATCAGGCTAATCAACA
The DNA here is from genome assembly GCA_027481765.1 of Tenualosa thibaudeaui. Classification (NCBI taxonomy): domain Eukaryota; kingdom Metazoa; phylum Chordata; class Actinopteri; order Clupeiformes; family Clupeidae; genus Tenualosa; species Tenualosa thibaudeaui. Next base: position 1,494,503 of record JAIFZK010000009.1, read on the forward strand.
ATGAAGAAGATTCCATGAACATTCCATGAACATGTTACTGACATCCAAAAATCTCACACACACTGATGTCCATACTGCTTTCACACTTGCACTTTACTAATTGCACCTTCACTTGTTGCACCTTATATATTGCACATTTCACTTTTTTTCAACCTACACCAGCTACCAAGAAGAGCTACCTCGAACTTTCCTTCTTGCTGGAAGCGTATATGTTTACCTGCATGTCACATGTCTTATGTCTATTTATTGTGGATGTCTGTGTACACTTCATGTCCATGAGTGTAGCTGTGTGTTTTTGTGTGCGTGTGTGTGCGTGTGTGTGCGTGCATGTTTCTAGTTTAAATTGCACATTTGGTGTCTGGTGAAATGCAATTTCAGTCCTGTGTGTAATGCCTGTTACATAGTGAATTGAGAATAAAGTACACTTTGACTTTGACTTTTGACAGAAAAAGAAAAAAAAATAACATAAATTATCTTTATGCTGAGTAGTCTGAAAGATGGATAATGGTTTTGAGCCCATTTGTAATTTTTTCATGTGAATTCTGCAAATAGAACACTGCAAAGCGTTACATGGACCAAGTTTGAGCCGAAGGTTTTTTATGTAGGCCTACAGACATATCTGTGTTGAAACAATTAATAGCCAGACTTCCAGTGCCCTACCGAATACATTTGGCCTGACAACAAAGAAACATCCCATTCATTTCGCCATAGAGGTTGGAACGTTTTCAGCAGCGGACGATGAGATTACTTTACTTCCAACCTAGGCTACTTTAACTACCATATTGGCCCGACTTATAAGACGATGATGAATATAAGACCTCCTCGGACCTCCTCCATTTCATGTGTTTATTGAGCTACACATGAGCTTCTTTTTTGAAGGGCATAGTTGGGGGTATTTCAAGTGGGTAACTTAAGCCGGAGTCTAAACAAAAAGGAACTTATTGTATTAGGTTTACCTCTTCTTGTAGCTCAATTTACCCAGGTTAATCACTTTACCACTTTACTTTCACCACCCTACTTGAATATACTTTTTTTGTTGAGCCAACTTAAAAAAGTAAGGCAACCTGCTGCGAGAGATTTTTAAGTTCATTCAACTTAAGGCCTTCCGTAGTTTTGCTGATTTGTCCTAAGCTCACACACAAAAGAATTTTAAGTTGACTCAACTTAAAATCACAAGTGCATTAAAAACTCCCTAATTGCTACAACCACATTTTTCCAGCTGTTACATGATTAGAACCCGTGACTTCTTGATTACAAGACCAACTCTCTAACCAGGCCTTCACAGCAGCCAGAACATTGCATTCTGTATTCAACCATCTATTTTAGCAATCAACGAAAACTATAAATGTAGCTTGTATGAAATGATACATGCTACAAAGTAACAAAGCAAAGTAATTAGAAAAAACGAGTTTTTAAGGTGATTTACAGTGTTGTGCTAAAATGCTTGGCAACATTCAGCAATGCATGTGGCTGGTTCATACCAATACCTTGGGTATGCAGTAGCCTAACGGGGAGAGAGTTGGCCTTGAATTTAAATGGTTGCAAGTTCAAATCCCATTACTAAGGATATCATGGTGCTTGTTCATGGCTGAAGTGCCATTGAGCAAGGAGGCCAATCCCACATTGCTCCAGAGACTGTCACCATTGCAGTGCCAGTGTACTCAGAAATGAATGGAAAAATTTATATACTTTGTGGTGCTTTTTTGAGTTGAGTCAACTTGAAGTTCTCTTCTGTGTAAACTCTATGCAATAAATCAGCACAACTAAATTGGCTAAGTTGAATACTAACTGAAACAACTAAGCTGAATAAACTTAAAAGTCTCTCGCAGCAGGTTGCCTTACTTTTTTAAGTTGGCTCAACATTTAATTTTTACAGTGTATAATAAGGTAATGTAGACTGTTATTTCCTCGTCTTCCTTTTGTGGGCTGCTTACATATGACACCAGTGGCGTGTGGTGAGGCCACGGTAGGCAGGGTGCATAAGAATTCCAAATTTATATCTGAATATATATTATACATATCTAACTGTGGCCTAAAAAGGGGATGTGGGGTGTCACCTTATGGCCCTGGTATTATTTTGTCAGGCTACTAAACACTCATACGTACATGTTTCAATTTCAATTTAATTTATACAGCACCTTTTACAATAGTATTGTCTCATGGCGCTTTACAGAAGGAGCACCCAAGAGCAACAGGGGCAAGGAAACACTCCCTTATGTTCAGTTAATCTAGGAAGAAACCTTGAGCAGATCCACGACTCAAGTGGCTAACCCAACTGCCGGGGGTCATGCAGAAAATCAGTGGTAACCATGACAGACTACAAGTTGCCTATGGTTTTGGCAAGGTTCATAATAGTTCATAATGGAGTGTTATCCCACTTTACATTATATGGTAGTCAGTCTATAGGTGGTTATCAGGAGTTATGGCTGGACAATGTAGCAGCGGCCAGACATAGTGTCAACTCAAAGGAGTGAGATGGGTTATGGGGGGGGGGCAATCACAAAGTTACACTCAGGAGGGGAGGGTGAGAGGAGTCTGCCGGAATGAGGCAGGGATGACACTCAGCAGAGATAATTGTGGACAGAGGAAAAAAGTGAATTAGGCCAGGTTCACACATCAGAGAGCAGATGTGTATATACACACACACATATACACATACATACACACACACATATATATAAATATTGAGAGAGAGAGAGTTGTACGGCATGACACATGAAGCTTTTGTGGCGGCACTAGGCTATAGCAGCATAACTAAGGTATGATGCGTGGCAACCCAGCACCACTGCAGCGATGGTCAGTGGCCGCCATGCCTCGCAACTGGGGGCAACAGCAGAGGCAGTCCCTCACAAAAGACCCATGAGAAGTGATGATTTGCCACTCACCATCCCTAACTATGGGAAACAGTAAAGAGGAAGGTTTTAAGTCTAGACTTAAAGGTATTGAGAGTGACCGCTTGTCGAATGTGGGGGGGGACATTATTCCACAGGAGGGGTGCACGGTAACAAAAGGCTCTTCCTCCTATTGTAGATTTTGATATTCTTGGGATTACAAGGAGACCAGCATTTTGGGATCTTAGGGTTCTAGGAGGGTGGTAAGGGACAAGTAAGTCTTTAATATATGTTGGTGCATCGCCCTTGAGAGCTTTGTAGGTTAAGAGGAGTATTTTAAAATCAATTCGACTTTTAATAGGAAGCCAATGTAAGGAAGCAAGGATAGGAGAGATATGTTCATATTTTTTAGTCCTGGTGAGTGTTCGGGCTGCAGCATTTTGTATTAGTTGTAGATTTTTGATACAGGTATTACTACACCCAGAGAACAGAGCATTGCAAAATTTAGAACATTTTATTTGTTTTTATGAGTTTATATTTTCAGGAATTTATCATTTTCTGGATCTGCCATGGCAGGAACTGCCCAACTTGCCTACCTTGACCGCAAATCACTCGGTCAACAAAGCCCAAAATTCTAAAATACTACAAATACTATTCAAATTTAGCTAATTGTGACTTGTGAATTGTGATAATCTTATTTTTGCAGTTAAGCACGGCTGCACGAACAGATTTTCAATTATTGGGAAGACCTCTGCTGAAACTGGATTTGTCTTGGCCTAATCACCCTGAGGATTTTACCGGCCAAGTATTTGGTGTAGCTGTTAACCATGTAACTGGTTTGGTATATGTTGCTCAGGTAACAATGTACTAAGAACATACATTGTAATTCAACATACGTTGTAATTCAATAAGCTATGAATTTTATTAAAAGAAGTATTTTTTTTATTATTATTAACCAGAGAGGAGAAAATGTAGCAAAAGTACTCGTCTTCAGTGTAGAAGGCGACTTCATACAAGCTTGGAATACCACAACTTTAGAGATGCCCCATGGAATTTTCCTTGCTAATGCACTTACCAACCCTTTGATATGGATTACGGATGTTGGAACAGGTGCGTTGTAGCCCAGAGGGTGTGTCAGTTAATGTCTTACTTAGGATTACATACATGATGAATAATCCTTATTGACTGTCCTATTAGGACCATACGGCCATACAGTCAAGCAGTACAGTCCTTCTGGAAAGCTTTTGCAAATATTGGGCACACCAGGGAAAGCAGGAGCCAGTGTGAATCCACTTCAGTTTGACCAGCCAGCAGAAATCTTTGTCCATACCTCTGGTGAAATATACATTGTAGATGGTGATGGAGGCATAAACAACCGTCTGATTAAATTATCACAAGGTATGTATGACCTGTTTAACATAATTATCTGTGAAAAATGTGATGTACACCTAAAACTGAATGTATCAACAGATCTACAGGTGGTATGGGTGCATGGAGAGAAGGGCCAGGAGCTTGCACATTTTTACATTCCCCATAGTGTAGCTGTGGATAGCTATCAGCGGGTATGTCTGAAAAAGGATTCCATAAATACTAGCAGCGTTGTGGTAATTTCCTTCAAGTGAATTAGTGTATGAAAACAGTACTGCACACAAGTAAATAGGCTACATCTTTTTCCCCTCCTCAGATATGGGTGGCGGATAGGGGAAACAAGAGAATCCAAGTGTTCAATTCAGTAACTGGAGATTGGCTTGGTACGTGGGGCAGTTGCTTTAGTGAGGATGGCCCTTACTCAGTAAGGTAAGAGACAGATTCTTAAGTATGGCAGTTTCTCTGTGTGTACACATGTTTGAGATATTTGGCTCAATATCAGTGCATCCTTCTTCTACTGCATTACTTATCTGATCTGATCTGTATTGTTTTACAGGTTAACTTCAGATCAGAAGTATTTTGTTGTGGTTCAACTGAACAGTAATCAGATCACTCTTCTGGAAGCTCCCCCAGTAGGTATCATTGGTCTGTGTCATGTGGTCAGTGTTATCCAGTTGGCAGATGATGTGAAGCCCCACCTGGTTGATGTCGACCTCAAAACAGGAGCAGTATATGTGGCAGAAATTGGTGCTCAGCAGGCTCAGAAGTTTATTCCTTATCCTACAGATGTAAACAGAGCATCTGAAACTAATTTCAAGGCGTGACAACCTGATAAAATATAAAATATTCTCTTGCCTATAAAAATGCTTGAAATTGCAAAATATATGCAAATATACTGTTTAATGTAATGTAGTTTTACAAATGTGTAGATTATGTGGAGTCAGTTTGTTGTGTTATCATGCACCTGTCTTTCACATATATCATTGCCTCTTCTTAATCCTACATAGTGCCACTATGGCACATTCCAAGCCAGTGCAAGTAGGAATGAAATTTTAGTTTAAATGTCATGATAATGCATTGTAGTATGCATAATGTGGCACTCTACATTTTCATAATATTATAGCAAAACAATCACATAATTTTATAACTCTAGAAACATCTCAAATAAAATCTGAAGGTGGTGAATTAGTTTTCCACTTTTGCACTAATTAAATGGAACTACAAAAAAATTAGACCAACTTGTGTCTGCAGACAAGTTTAAAGCATTATAGAGTATATGAGTTCTGTACAGTGTTCTTGTTTTAATTGATTTAAAAATGTATTTCTATTTTTTCACTTTTTATTTATATTTTTTGTTTCTATTTTCCCAGTGTTGATTGGATTGTATAGGCTTTCTAAGGTATTGCTGTCAGTTTTCCCTGAATAAACATTGCATGATGATAAATGGTCATCAAGTCAAAGTAAAATCTCGCTACTTTCTACTTAATTTGACTAACACCCTGCCATGTTACTGAAAGTCACTTTGCATTTATAATTTATTTTCTGATTTAAGCCTTTTTGGCAAGTCTACTTTTTGCTATACCTATAATCTGCACTACAGGATATGTGTATGTCTAATGCAAGTATAGTCATTTATTTTGCAGTGTATTAGATTCATGTTTCCAATTATTAGGCTACTAGTAAGTAAGTACTTAATACTTAGTAAGTTGTGCATTGAAAGGTATACCTATATATAAAGTAGTATAGTATAGTATATATAAAGGAGTTCCAGGTATGCCTGCAATTTGTTTTGCCTTCAGAGTTCCCCCTACAGGTGCTGATGTTAAATAACATGGATTTGCTTGCAAGACAAAGCATGAAGACCAGCGATGATAATTTTTGTGGAATTACGCTGACTGACAAGGTAATAAATACGATTTCAGTTCCATTCAGTTTTGGTTTCGCTCCTGTGGCGAAGCGATGAGAAGCTAAAAGTGCCTTGACTGCTCTAGGAAATCGTTAGATGGCCTCAGAGATCCCTGTTATGAGCCATTTAACCATCAAAGTGCCTATGAAGTTAGGAAATTAACCTAAAAACAGCGTAAAATGTTGCCCGGTGCCGTTTAAACTATGTAGGTCCTCCTATAGTTTAAAAAATTCTCACCAATTCAGGATTTGATAGCAAACCAAAGAATTTAGGAACCAACAATGATCATTTCGAAGATGGACAAGGTATTAAACACGATTTCATGAGGAAATACATCGGGCACTGTTGTGAACTTGCAAATGCTGTAAATTTGCGAAAAAGAGGTAGGGAGAGTCTAGAGAGCCTTCATTCATAATGACCCATTTAGCCAATGAAGTGACTATGTGGCTGATAAAGCAAACCAAAAACAGCATAAAATGTTGCCTCGTAGGTCTGTGCTTTTAAAAAATGCCCGATTGATTCTGTGTATCTATACAAGTATTATTTCATCCATCCCTAAAATGATTTATGCTTCTATTTTACCTAAATCTTTTTTTTACACTGTAGATTTTAGCTCATTTTTGTATTATGTTGCTTTGGACACAGATTGATAGATAGATAAAAAAAAATCACTTTTGTCGCTCATTTTATGTGATTTCCTGCATTCTGGTGTATTTTCACAGGTTGCTAGATATCTTATTTTTTATAGCAATTAATTCAGTGGCTTAATCCTAATGCTCCCCACATACATCACCCCAAACCCATAGACTTAACTGCCATTATTGACTTGGCTTTATGATTGATTAATGCCAGTAATCAAAATTCAGTTAGAAGGGACACTGGAATTCATCAATTTTGTGTAGGCTACTCAGATTTTTTGAGGTTTTAATTCATTTTCACTTGCACCTTGCAAAATTGGCATAGGCTAATTTGTGATTTTTGTGGGATAGCTAACATTTAGGCTAGCCATAGACAGCATAAGCTGTCTGCTTACTGTGATTCTATTGATGAAATAATTCACTTTAACATAAGGACTCCACTTATTGAAAGACATTTGGTTTTGTTATTTGCTGTTTTCATAGGTCAAACTTTGTAAATGCATCAGCTAGCTAACATCCAGGCAAGTAGTCAGTATGTTACAAGAGATCCTACAGTGCACTGCTATTATTTACCCATTGTATAACAAATGGTATATGGTATAAGGGTATATGTCTGGAGGGGCAGTGACCACGACCACGCCCCTGCTCAGTCACTCTAATCGCTCATGTCATTCCCATTGTCATTACAGCCAAAACATGTCATAGCTAATTTGTCTAAAGTTGAGCAGTTTTTAACTTCTTTTAGTTGCTTTAGTCGCCCAAGTTTTGTCGCTTTGTAAATGTATTGTCAAAAAGCCAGTGTGAAGATGATGTGATCAAACTGAAGTTAACATAGTTTGGCTAATGCTTGCTCACTTGTCTGTCATCACAACCATCCACATTACACTTGGCCATACGCTCAGTGTTTTCACAAAAAAAGAGTTTATTATGACTAATGGAGATGGGTTTAAATAAACAGTAAATAAATTATAACTTAAATTATAACTTAGTACACTGCACAATAGGGACTAAAGCACTGCTCCGGAAGCATGTTTCTGTAAGGATGGTGGTTCACACAGCAAAGGGCAGTAGATCGGTTGGTCACTGGAATGCCAGACTGAATGACTGACTGAAGGGACAGACTTTGATGGGCTTGAGCTGGAGCACACAAATTAAGTTGGGAATTAAGAATGAATAAATAAACATTCCTTCAAACGATTTAAGCTGTCCATGATCGTTTATTTAAGCTTAAATGTAGCCCACGTTAGGAATAAGTGTAGCATTTATCCTGGCTGTAAATAAAGCAGGATATTATTTCAACATGTAATAGTTTTAAATTACTAAACTATTTCTTCTGGTATAATCAATTGAAATTTAATTGACAGCACATTGACCTGTAGCTACAATTTCAATGTTTCAATATTCACGTTCATTGAAAAATAATTGAAATTCCATATAGTTAATAAATCTGCATTGTTTCAATATTAACTGAGGGTGCAAACTGATTTTTTGAATCATTTAAAAAAAAATGAATCAGACCATTCTTTTCAATATATATTGGAGCATTTTTAAAGATTACAGACATTAGCTTTGTGGGTTTTTTTTTTTTGCAAAATAAATACATTTGTGATACATTATAGTTTCTGTTGAGACAAAATCAGACCATTCTTTTCAATATTTATTGGAGCATTTTTAAAGATTACAGACATTAGCTTTGGTTTTTTTTTTTTTTTTTTTTTGCAAAATACATTTGTTATGCACTATAGTTTCTGTTAAGAACGTTCAAGTACATAATATTGTTTGAGCAATGACCATTAAAACCAATAAGCTCACCATAACATGTGAAGTGTAAAATACTTGGGCAGCTTCTTGAAGGTAACACACACTGAAACATGCTAATGTATGAATATGACATTCATTGACAGAAATATGAATAATAAAGACCTATAAACAATTGGTCTGCTTCTCTCACAGGTTTGCTGATTGTGGAAGACAAATACTATAAAAAGAATAAAACCATAGCATCTGTTGAACTACAATTGCTTTGAAAGATGTAGTGGGGACAGGGTGAAAGAATTTCAGAAGGGGGGGGGGTCAGCTTTCTTGCATCAAGGGGGAAAAAAATTTCAGTTCTTAAGTATATTTGAGGTTCAGCACATGTCAGTCCAAACAGCATTGCTACAGCAGGTCCAGTTGAAAGCACAGACCTCTCAATGAGAACTCTGATGTCTGCCTCCCTGCATTAAAATGTCCATTGGCTGCTCCAATCCATCACCTGGAGAGACAATACATAATAATGAATAAGAGAGCCGACAAGACTCAGTTGAGTGTGTAAAACACTCCTGCTTGTTTCTGAACTGAGAGTGTAACCCCTGTTGTGTGAGCATAAATGAGTCCAACACTGAGCAATGTACGTACCTGAATTTCCATGATGAGATGGTGAACAGATTTGCAGATTCGCATTCCTTGTGTTGATGCCCACGACTTGGAACAAAATGCATTATACAAAAATCATTGAATCATCATGCCAGGTGCTATAAATTTTGATTTTTAATTCATAAACAAGGTAAGTCGTAGCCCCACAACTTGTTCCTGTCATGATCCTGTATCTGAGACTCTGGCCACCCACTGGACTGACGCTGTACTGCAGCTTCTCTGTTTGTTTACATCACCCATGTGCTTCTGTTCTGTTGCCTGCCCTGACCCTTTCTCCTCCCCTGCTCTACACCTGTGCCCCATGATCCTGTTCCCCGTAATGAGTATCAGCTGCCCCCTGTTTGTCCTAGTGCTCCTGTTCCCTATTTAAACCCCAGTCTTTCCTCTGTTCCTTGTCTGATTGTCTGACCATGTACCTTGTGTTTGTGAGTTTAATTACATGCCTGCTAAGTCTGTTTCTTGTGCTCGTTCCCGTTCTTGTTGATCAAGTCTGTTTCTTTGGATTCTCTGAGTTTTTGTATTTTTGAACTAGTTGGATATTTTTGGATTTTAACTGCCTTCTCGTAATCTGGATGCTTAGTTTTTCTGTGATTTCCTCCTGCCTGCCTGATCCCTGACTGACTTTGTGTCCTGCCGATCTTTTGAGTGATTTTTCCCTGAACTCTGTTTTTTGGAAACCCTTTTGTTGGATTACCTGCGTTTTTTGTTAACCACGATCTTCTGAGCTTTTTTCCCTTTTTTGATATTACTTCTATTCACTGTAAATAAAACTCTCTGCACCGATCTGCATTTGGGTCTAAGTCTGTACCTTACAGTTCCTACTATAATGAGGGTTCTAATACTTAAAACAGGGCATTGAGAAATTTGCAAGTGTAGTTTATTAAAAGAGAAAGTATCTTGACTTCAGTTGGGGAAGGGTTTCAATATACTTTTTGTCCAATTCACATCAGTCAATATAATTTTGATCCATTTCATCTTCACGTTTCACAACTACAGACTAGCTTAAACAGGGAACAGACCTCCCGACTTGTTTTAGAATGAGTTTGAGCAGGCCAAATCTACAGACACTGTTGAGTTGTCAAGGTTTTAATTACATAATTGGCATCAAAGGGACCATAAAATGGACCATTAAAGAAATAATAGTAAACATATTTAAGTCTAATTCAATTGTAACTGTATCTACCTCACCTAAAGTCTGCAGAATGCTGCCAGTTCTTTCCTTTGCTGGAGTACCAAGCTTGAGTACCTGTCCAGCTTGTTGTATGAATTTTGTCTCCAACTCAGCATTTTTCTAAAAAATGAAAACAGAAGAACACGCAAAGAGGAATTTGGGATTAATAACTGATAAAACATTTTAAATTAATGGCAAAAGTTGTGATCTAGATGCAATATTCTTCCCAGTCCAATTGGAAATTTATGCCACAAATCCCTCCATGACATGGTAAAAGAACTTACCGGTGTCAGACAACTAAAACTACCAGGCACCAGGAAGAAGGCCTACCAAGCAGCAGCTTCCCTAAAATTCAATCATTAAACAGCTACATTTAATTCCTCCTTCACAAAATTAAAACATAAACTAAACCTTGGCCATGAATACAACCTTTTTTGCAACATTTAGAGCGAGAAGGTGAAAGTCACCGAAAGTAATCTCCATTTGGTAAAGTCTTCAACATCTCGACATCTAGAGCAGCATTACAATTTGTTACTCTACAGACAAACATTTAAGATTTAAACATCACATCTCACGTTTGATAAATTATTATGCACACACGGCACATATCTGACCATTAGTATATTCTTTGTTTACGTTAGTTGTAGAATGGTACCATGTTAACACAATACCGCTAACATCAAAATTAACGTTTAACTAATTAACTCCTAATCTTTGTGTCCATTCATTAAAATGATATCACAGTGAAGTGTAGTGGATTTTCAAATTAAAATACAGTTAATACTAGTTAAGTATTTAAATGCTGAATGAGTCTCCATTATATTATGCTAGCTAGGTCGCGCTAGCCAAAGTGTGAGTGCTGAAAAAGAGCAAGCATAACGCAGAGGTGCATTTTGTTTTGTTAATTCCTCCCTTACTTGACATACATATCCCGTTCAGCAGGCCACAGCCATCCACTGTGTGCACATGCTAGAATCATGCTTAATTGAAGTCTTTTCATCAAAGGTATAATTTCAGTTTGATTGTTGTGTATTGTGTCAGTCTAAGAAGATAGATTGAAGGACACATGCAAATGACAAAATGTAATTTTACTCAACAAAGTAATAATTTTAGGCTATTGGAATGAAAAAATATCAGTTGAAAACCAGCAATGTTTTACTTTTTACAGTGAATAGAGAAGATGCACGCAATAGTTTGTTATACAGCATCAGCGATGGTGAAGGCAATGTTGTAATATATTCTTTATTCTATACCCTCCACACAAATTTTCAACCTGTGTTGCCTACTCTGTCTGTGCAGCAGTGCATTCAGCAGGCTGAGGCCGATTCATACTCAACGCAAGCTTGCGCGTACGCGCATGACCAGCGGAGACTGCTCCATAGACTCACATCTTATCACAAGCGTCGTTGCGTCACGTCAGGACAGTTTTCACTACACACTGGACGCATCATGGCGTCCTTGTGTTGACTATGAATCGGCTACTTAACGTCAACTCTGATCATCGACTAGGGCAATCACGAGAAGACTGGTGAATTGAGAGTTATGGGGAGGCTATTACACTCAGAGATAAAATGTAAAATGCACACAACCATAGGTCTACATGAAACTGCAGCTACCCTTCATGGCAGCCCACTATGATTATTGTGGAGGTATATGTGGAGGTATATATTCATATTAACACATATCCAGAGGATATATGCACAGTAATGATCCATTTTGGCAAAGCAATGTTTCACTAATATTACATGATAGTGAATGTAAGCTGTAACACCTGCAAACTCTAACTTTATGGCAAACTAAAATAAAGTTGGACACAAAGTCTACTCAGCATGATTTGAAAACAAAAGTTATTAAGGCAATTTTCTCTCTCTCTTTTTTCTCTGTCTCTCTCTCACACTCACACACACACACACACACACACACACACACACACACAAACACACGCACACTAATGTGACTAATTAAAATGAGTCCTGTAATAATTTCCTATGTCAAGCATTTGCAGACTTTTAGCCTACAATTTCCCCAGAGACTATATTTAGTGAATGTAGACTGCATAGAGTCAAGTCAAGTAAGGTTTTATTGTCATTTCAGCCATATACACAGTACATAGAGAGACGAGACAACGTTTCACCGGGAACAATTGGTGATACACGTAACTGTTAAAACACAGTATGGACAAGACAGATACGTAATAGTGCCTACATACACTATTGCGGGACTACACAGATTCACTCACCCACTCACACACGCACACCACACACACAACTACACACGCGCGTGTGCACACTCTTGTACACATATGTACATACATTACAACACAGTTGTAAACAATTTGCAGGTCAAAATACAGGGGACCTAAAACAAACATGCTAGACAGGGCATGGCTTTTTGCAGAGCACTGTGGCTAGTGGTGTGATTTGTAAAATGAAGACTGTTCAATATAAATATAAATAATAGCAGCTAGAGACTATTCTACATAAATATAAGTGATGGCAGCAAGAAAGTGCGGGGGGCATAAAGGTGCAGTGTGTGCTGTGACGCCCTGGTTTGCATCCTGAGTTACTAAGAAATTCCAGTCCAATTGCACTACAGGTTGTTCAGCAGTCTGATTGCCTGCGGGAAGAAGCTCTTCCCCATTCTGGAGGTGCGGGCAGTGATACTGCGGAACCTTCTGCCAGATGGTAGTAGGGTGAATAGTCCATGGGAGGGATGGGTCTTTGGTAATGTTCTTGGCTTTCCACAGACAGCGGGTGCTGTAGATGTCTGAGAGGGGGGGCAGAGAGACTCCAGTGATCTTTTCGGCTGTCCTCACAATCCGCTGCAGGGCCTTACGGTCTGCAGCGGTGCAGTTGCCGAACCACGCTGTGATGGCGCCGCTGAGGATGCTCTCAATCGTCCCTCTGTAGAAAGTTGTGAGGATGGAGGTTGGGAGATTGGCTTTACGCAGTCTTCTCAGAAAGTACAGACGCTGCTGGGCTTTCTTTGTGGTATGTGTGGTGTTGAGAATCCATGAGAGGTCATCAGTTATGTGTGTGCCCAGAAACTTTGTGCTCTGGACAATCTGTACTGGAAGGTTGTTGATGCACAGTGGGATGTGTTTATGCAAAGTCCGCCTGAAGTCGATGACCAGTTCTTTTGTTTTGTCCACGTTGAGGGACAGGTTGTTGTTGGTGCACCAGTTGCTGAGCTGAGCCACCTCTTCTCTGTACGGGGCCTTGTTACCTCCGCTGATCAGACCCACCACGGTAGTGTCATCAGCAAACTTGATGATGTGGTTTGAGCTGTGCGTTGCCGCACAGTCATGGGTGAGGAGTGTGAACAGCAGTGGACTGAGCATGCAGCCTTGAGGTGCTCCAGTGTTCAGTATGGTTGTGCTGGAAGTCTTGCTCCCGATCCTGACTGCTTGTGGTCTGCCCACCAGGAAGTCCAGGATCCAGTTGCAGAGGGTTGTGTTCAGGCCAAGTTCACCTAATTTCGTTATCAGCTGCTGAGGGATGATGGTGTTGAATGCTGAGCTGAAGTCAATGAACAGCATCCTGACATATGCATCCTTTTGGTCCAGATGAGAGAGAGCCAGGTGGATGGCAGTTTTGATGGCATCGTCTGGGGAGCGATTTGGGTGGTATGCAAACTGCATTGGGTCCAGTGTGGCTGGTAGTTGTGACTTGATGTGTCTCAATACCAGCCTTTCAAAGCACTTCATGATGGTGGATGTCAGTGCAACTGGGCGGTAGTCATTGAGGCAGGTCACTGTGGGTTTCTTCGGAACGGGTATGATGGTCTTGAAACAGGTGCGAAGGTTGTTCAGCAGTCTGGTGCAGACAGCAGACAGTGGTGGCCAGGGAGATGTTAAAGACATCTGTGAGGACGTTTGTCAGTTGGTCCGCACACTCCCTCAGCACACGGCCTGGTATGCCGTCTGGCCCTGCAGCTTTCCGTGGGTTGACTCTGAGTAGGGTCTTCCTCACTTCAGAAGTGGACAGGCACAGCACTCAGCACACAGCACTCTTTTCTCACCTCTGAGTCGTTCTGTTCCTCAAACCTTGAATAGAACTGGCCTCAGGCAGGGAGTCATCACCACCACAGGAAAGGGGGGCAGGCCTGTAGTTGGTAATAGCTTGAATGCCCTGCCATAGGCGTCGTGTGTCGTTAGTGTCTGCAAAGTCGTTGTGGATTCTCTGAGCATGAGAGCGCTTTGCTGTTTTAATGGCCCGGGACAGCTCAGCTCTTGCTTTCCTCAGGGCTTCCTCCTCCCCAGCCCTGTAGGCAGCGTCCCTGGCTTTCAAAAGCGCCCTCACCTCTGCAGTCATCCATGGTTTCTGGTTGGGGCGTGTGGTGATGATTTTGGAGACCGACACATCCTCTGTGCACTTGTTGATGTAGCTGGTCACAGTTGAGGTGTATTCCTCCAAATCAGTGGTGCCGTTGTAGGTGGCTGCCTGCTTAAAAATGTCCCAGTCAGTGCGCTCAAAACAGCGAAAGTTTACATAACTTTGTCTGCACATTTGGGGCCCCTGGAGACCCAAGGGCCCTGGTAGCTGCAGAAGCAGTACCTACGCCACTGGTAAGAGGTATAGGAAGAATTATTCAATAAATTAATTAATATAAATAAATAAATAAATAAATAAAATCTGAATTTACCCCCACCAGGGAGATTTGAATTGATTCTTGAATTGCAACTTGCAGTGCAAATTATTGTTTTTCCCTTGGCCCTTGGAAATGGTAAGATCCAGTATTAATTTCCAGTAATTACCCAGTAATTACCTATGTCTTTTTGTAGAGAGTACATAGAATCAAGGCTGTAAAATACATTTTAGCTTATTTCAATTTTATTACAGTGTGATGGCTACTTCGAAAATGGCAATGCATCAAAATACATTGGCTCTTGAATTGGATCCATTTATTGTGATGGAAACATGACCATGATAGACCAAACATAAATATACCATTTTGACATTAATGTAAATATCTAGTTCACAAGATCATAGCCGAAAACAGAAATAGAAGTCTACCTTAAAAACTTTTTTTTTCATTCTTCACCATTTCAGTCAGTTTAACAGCCATTTAATGATTAAATCTCTGACTAATGTCCGCAGCCTACTCAGCAATTTCTGTTCTAGTCTAGCCATTATCTATTGTGTACAGGCAGGACAGAGGAAGTGGAGCTGGAAAGGGGAGGGGTGTCAAAATAGAAGTGATATGTCTTTACTTTTTTCACTTTTTGAAACAAAATACAGAAGTATAAATTGATGATTTAGCACAGTATAACAATATTAACAATCTAAACAATTTTAGTCTCTTTTACTGCTATTATCATATACATTAGTATCAGTATTAGTAGTATACTATATTGATGAATCTTTTATATTGACACCCACTTCTATTTCCTTGCATGCACTAAGGAAATAGCCAAAAGCTAACCGCATGACATGCCTCACACCATGTTTCTGGTTCAAATACATAGGCACACGCTGTCCATCCAGCGCTATTTTATGATCTGCAATTAAAAGATTATTATGATAATTTTTGTTGAATTGTGATTTGTGTTTGGTTTGTAATTGTCTTTCCATAACAATACATTGATCCTATTAAGAGCCAATATTATTTGACACTTTTTCATTTTTAGAGTTGCTGTTACATATTATATTTTACAACCCTGATTCCTTGTAATTTATATAAAAGCACAAAGGTATTTAATGGATCTTACCATATCATTACTATATTTTAAATCTTACCATCAGATCTTTCCATAACAACAAAATATTCCTTATTATTTGTTATTGATTTACTACGCTGACAAATAGGGGTTTATTGCTTAGAAATAACATGGAAAGTATTCAGTAATCATTATTGGAGATGATTGGACCCAGTGAAGTGGTATACATGGCAAGGAGAAGGGACAGTACAGAGCCTTGGGGCACCCCTGTGGTGAGGAGGTGTAGCGCAGATGTTTGCCCTAGCCATGACACATTGAACGACCGCCCAGTGAGATAGGATTCAAACCAGGAATGCACTTTGCCATTGATGCCCATGTTTGTCAGTTTGTCCAGTTGGGGTTGTCCAGTACGGGGTTGACTGTATCAAATGCTGTGATAGGTCAAGCAGGATGAGTACTGAGGATTGACCTGCCACTCTGGCCTCTTTTAAGGCTTCTGTCACAGTCAGAAGCGCCATTTCAGTGGAGTGGCCACTTTTGAAGCCAGATAGGTAGGAGTAAAGGAAGTTGTGCTAAGAGAGAAATTCTGTGACCTGTTTGAAGATGGTTCATTCAACAGTTCTAGAAAGGAAAGGAAAACAATTGCTGCAACTTTTTTAGTAAAAAATGCAGCAAAAGGGTCAGCTGTGAGGTTGGTTGCAGGAGGTGGAGGTGGTGGTTGCTTTCCTCAGTGTAGCGCAGAGTGACTCTGCGGTATCATTAACCTCAAAAGAAGAGAAAGTTCTGGAAGGTGGAAGAGCAGACAACACATAGGAGGAAAAGTAAATAGGAAATAAATTCCGGAGATTGCGACAGAAAGAGAAGGTGGGAGCAAGTGCAGATGGTTGCTGAGGAAGACACACTTTGAACTGAATAAAGCAGTGGTCAGAGAGATGTAAAGGAGCAACTGTCAGCGAATTAGTCGCACATTGTCTGGCAAGACTGAGATCAAGTTGCCAGCTTTATGAGTTGGAGGACTGTAGACACACTATAGGAGTTGATCTGAGATTCTGCAGAGCCTGGATTGTCTAAGTGTATGTTCATCATCGGCAAGGACAAGCATGGGACAGTCATGCTCAGGGATAGAGGAAAGCAGAATGTCTAGCTCATCTAGGAAATCGCCCGTTTGTCCTGGTGGATGATGGATGACAACCACATATCTTTTTTTACTGGTGCTGTTGCCAAGATGGCATGGTATTCAAAGGAGCTGTATGTGACTGATGATACCAGTTGAATATATTTCCCTTTGTCAGATATTAACAGCCCCACACCACCCCCTCATGAGTTGTGGGAAAATGCATAGTTGGAGGATAGTGCAGTAGGGGTGGCATTGTTCTCTGGTTTGATCCAGGTCTCGGTGAGAGCCAGAATGTCCAGCAAAAAATGGTTAGAATAGAATAGAAAGCCTTTACTGTCATTATACACAGTATAATGAGATTTAGAGCAACTCCTTAAAAGTGCACACAGCGCAAAGTATAAATATGTCTTATACAAAAAACCTACTATGCAATACCTATGTAAACCCACTAAGTACACAGACAGACAACAAAACAGATACAACAGACATGAGTGCAAGGTGGCAAGCAGCATACAGTGTGGTTGAAAAAACCCACAGTGACCTGCCTCAATGACTACCGCCCAGTTGCACTGACATCCACCGTCATTAAGTGCTTCGAAAGGCTGGTATTGAGACACATCAAGTCACAACAACCCAATGCAGTTTGCATACCACCCAAATCGCTCCACAGAAGATGCCATCAACACTACCATCCACCTGGCTCTCTCTCATCTGGACCAAAAGGACGCATATGTCAGGATGCTGTTCATTGACTTCAGCTCAGCATTCAACACCATCATCCCTCAGCAGCTGATAACAAAATTAGGTGAACTTGGCCTGAACACAACCCTCTGCAACTGGATCCTGGACTTCCTGGTGGGCAGACCACAAGAAGTCAGGATCGGGAGCAAGACTTCCAGCACAACCATACTGAACACAGGAGAACCTCAAGGCTGCGTGCTCAGTCCGCTGCTGTTCACACTCCTCAACCATGACTGTGCGACAACGCACAGCTCAAACCACATCATCAAGTTTGCTGATGACACTACCGTGGTGGGTCTGATCAGCGGAGGCAACGAGGCCCCGTACAGAGAAGAGGTGGCTCAGCTCAGCAACTGGTGCATCAACAACAACCTGTCCCTCAACATGGACAAAACAAAAGAACTGGTCATCGACTTCAGGCGGACTTTGCATAAACACATCCCACTGTGCATCAACAACCTTCCAGTACAGATTGTCCAGAGCACAAAGTTTCTGGGCACACACATAACTGACGACCTCTCATGGACTCTCAACACGACACACATCACAAAGAAAGCCCAGCAGCGTCTGTACTTTCTGAGAAGACTCCGTAAAGCCAATCTCCCAACCTCCATCCTCACGATTGAGAGCATCCTCAGCGGCGCCATCACAGCGTGGTTCGGCAACTGCACCGATGCAGACCGTAAGGCCCTGCAGCGGATTGTGAGGACAGCTGAAAAGATCACTGGAGTCTCTCTGCCCCCCTTCTCAGACATCTACAGCACCCGCTGTCTGCGGAAAGCCAAGAACATTACCAAAGACACTACCCATCCCTCCCATGGACTATTCACCTTACTACCATCTGGCAGAAGGTTTCGCAGTATCACTGCCCGCGCCTCCAGAATGAGAAAGAGCTTCTTCCCGCAGGCAGTCAGACTGCTGAACAACCTGTAGTGCAATTGGACTGGACTGAGTTTCTTAGTAAATCAGGATGCAAACCAGCGCATCACAGCGTACTGCACCTTTATGCCCCCTGCACTTTCTTGCTGCTATCACTTATATTTATGTAGAATAGCCTCTTGTTTACAAATCATAACCCCTAGCCTTGCTGCTATTATTTATATTTATATAGAACAGTCTTCTGTTTACAAATCACACCACTAGCCACAGTGCTCTGCTAAAAGCCATGCCCTGTCTAGCGTGTTTGTTTTAGGTCACCTGTATCTTGACCTGCCAATTGTTTCCAACTGTGTTGTAACATGTACATATGTGTACAAGAGTGTGCACGCGTGCGTGTGTAGTTGTGTGTGTGGAGTGCGTGTGTTAGTGGGTGAGTGAATCTGTATAGTCCCGCAATAGTGTATGTAGGCACTATTACGTATCTGTCTTGTTACATGTATCACCAATTGTTCCCGGTGAAACGTTGTCTAGTCCCACTATGTACTGTGTATATGGCTGAAACAACAATAAAATCCTACTTGACTTGACTTGACTTGAGGTAGCATACTGAGTAGAGGTAATAAAAATCAGTGCAATAGATTAATAAGTAACTTAAGGTGCACTGGGGGCAGAGTAGGCAGCAGCACGGGAAACACACATGGGGATGATTTGTCATGAGAGTTCAGTATGGTGACAGCTTTGGGAAAGAAACTGCCCCTGAATCTATTTGTTCTGGCTGGTATGGACCTGTAATGCCTGCCAGATGGCAACAGGTTAAAAAGATGGAAACCAGGGTGGGTATTGTCCTTTAGGATGTTCCTGGTCCTGTTGAGACAGCAGGAATTGTAGATGGTGGTAATTGAAGAAAATTATTTTTGTGTGTGCTTTGCACACAGCCCTGGGGGGAGCCGGTGCTGAGAGTGCCGTTGTTAGCAGTAATGAAGTCAGTAATTAAGTCTGCTTTGTTCACTGCAGACTGACAGTTCCACAGTCCTACAGAGAATGAGTTGTTTGTGGATGATGAGGCATGATGTACAGAGTGGAGGTTTGCAAGGTAACGGTTTCCTTTGCAGAAGCGAAATCTGAGACGGCTGGAGACAACAGAAATGTGCTAGAGACATATTGTAGCGAGAGGAAAGGAGGTCACAGAACTTGCCGAGAAGAGGACGCATAGGACGCATAATTACCTCCAAACTACTCATAGATTACATCTTGTTCCTTGCCTTTTCTGGCTTTTGTTTTGACTTTTTCTTGGAGTGTTCTTTGAGTTCTTGGAGTGTCTTATTGTGTTTTTAGTCAAGGTGTGTCACCCTACAGTTAGAAAATAGTGATAGCATTGCATTCAGGGTAGCTTTTTGTATTTTATTAACCTTTTTATGTCCATCATTGTCCATAGAGGGAGTCATTAGAGGTGAATAGGGTAAAAAATTAACTAATAGATAACCCAACCTCAGCTGATTATTTACATTAAGGCAACACTTTGTATTGCAAGTTTTCTGAAATCCCATGTATAAATATGGAAATGAGGCATCATGAATTTAACTATGTGCAATAATTATCTGAATTTTGGCCTGTACTGTAAGGGTAAAGAAGTTAAACAGCCTAACCTTTAATATACACTGAGACAAGTCCCACCTTCTTCCACTCCATGGACAATGCATAGTCCTTATAGTATTTGCATTGTATTAGATGTATATGCATTGCTTTTCAATGTAAACCCATGGGGTTTTAATAGGTAGTGCATCCCAAAATTCTCCATGTTAACATTCAATTCATATTCAGCATAACCAGACTTTTCACAAAGAGTTTGTCTAGTTGGTAGAGGTGCGCTGTAAGACCCCCTAGCCCATGGCCTAAAATGTTTGTAAATTATCTCATATCTCAGTGGATAATGGCTCATATACATGAATGTACAAAGTATTTAAGAAAACTTGCAATACAAAAAAGTATTGTCTTAATGTAAATAATCAGTTGGGAAAGTTTTTCCTATTCATCCATAATATATCCCTCCATAGGCTTATAATGGGCATAGAGATGGTGATAGCACACAAAAAACTACCACCAATGCAATGCTATCATTTATTTTCTAACTCTAGGGTGTTTAACCATTCCAAAAATCACTACATGCCTTACTGCCCTCAGATGGTACTGACCAACCCTCTGGTTCAAGGCCTACCTGTTATTTCACTTTATTCCACTTGACATTATTTTTGGGCTTTAGAATCAGAAATACTTTCATTGAAATAACGCTGGGTGTCACCTGAATAATTGTGATACCCAATGTTGTATTTCTCAAAGATTGAACCAAGAAAAAAAAAGGAGAGGACCTAAAATGGAAACTTTGGGAATATTGGATGGGTGCAGAGGGTGAAGAACAGTTTCCAGTTTTAACTGAAAAGGTTCTTTCACTTAAAAAGGAAAGCAGTGTTTTTGCCAGCAAAAAATATGGGCTACTGGGCACAGGAGTCATTGGATTTTTTTACATTTACATTTATGCATTTAGCAGACGCTAGTCCAAAGCAACTTATATTTGTCAACTATCAATTACCTAGAACAACTTAGGGTTAAGTGCCTTGCTCAAAGGCACAACTGTGGCAGCTAGGATTCATACCCACAATTTCCAGGCTATTTGCATGCTAGCTGGGTTCATTGACCACCACGCTACCTCTTTTCCTTCAGGCAGGTTTAGCACTGCACCAGGTCTATGTGAGAGGGGGAGTGGCTACAGCGTATAGAGCCATAGAAGGTAACTGTGCTTCTTTTAACAATATCTTTGGCACTGCACTTAAATATCAGTCAGATGTTAAATGTTATTTTTATTCAATGTAGGTCTAGAGTTTCTGTAGTGTGTCACTTTGGATAAAGGCATTTACCAAGAACCAACAATAGATATTCGTTACAACACTGGAATACAAGCAGTTTTAAAGTTATGGCAAACATAACATAGTCTTTCTGACCCCTCACATTGGCACATTTATGCATAAAAGACAAGAGGTCTGACTTTTAGACTAGTGCTGAGTGTACACTTCACTTCAGTTGAATTCAATTTTATTTATACAGCGCCTTTACAATAGTATTGTCTCATGGTGCATTACAGAAGGAGCATCCAAGAGCAACAGGGGCAAGGAAAAACTCCCATATGTTTAGTTAGTCTTTGAAGAAGCCTTGGGCAGATCCACGACTCAAGGGGCTAAACCAAGTGCCAGTATCAGTTGTGACCATGATAGACTACAAGTCCATGATTTTAGCTAAGGATCATAATAGTTCAAGAATATTATCTCATAGCATTACGTGGTAGTCAGTCCATAGGTGGTTATCAAGAATTATAGCTGGACAGTGTAGTAGTAGCCAGACACGTGTGTCACACAGTGTTAAAGTCAAGGAGTGAGATGGAGCATGGGGGTTAACAATAAGGGTCTATTTGGAGGAAGCAAATGAATTAGACCATGAGTTAGGCCAGGCTCACACATGAGTAATTATATGTGTAATTTGTGCAAACATATATGTATATAAGTAAAGAGAGAGAGGGTGTAAGAGAGAGAGAGAGAGTTGTATGGCATAACACATGAAAGCAGAGCAGATTGTTTTGTCCTCTTCTTCAATGTCACCGTTGTTTAGTAGCTGACTTGAGGTTTGATTAGTTGACCCCATGGATAGGCATGCAAAACGCAAGATTACTGATGAGCCGGAAGCATGACTGATCAATAGGTGAACATCCCTAGTGGACATTTTGTCTTTGAAGTTTTTATTGAGCATTTTGATAAATTGTTCAATCCCATCCAGAGGTGGAAAAAGTACTGAAAATTGTAATTAAGTAAAAGTATCTTTACTTTGCTTAAATCCTACTCAAGTAAAAGTAAAAGTGCCCATCTGAAAATGTACTCGAGTAAAAGTAAAAAATTACTTCATTTCAAATGTACTTTGAGTAAAAGTTACTTAGTTACTTTCAATTATTTGATGTAAAAAAGGACGAGTCATAAACCAAATCCAGCACAAGTTATCCTATAGCCAACATAAATTAAGATGATTTATTAAGACGCTAATCGCAAACTATAGACTGACTACCATGTATTGTAAGAGTGGGATAATACTCTATTATGAACTATTATGAACCTTAGCTAAAACCATAGGCAACTTATAGTCTGTCATGGTTACTACTGATTGTAATTGTTCTCCATGACCCCTGGCAGTTGGGTTAGCCCCTTGAGTCGTGGATCTGCCCAAGGTTTCTTCCTAGATTAACTGAACATAAGGGAGTGTTTTCTTGCCCCTGTTGCTCTTGGGTGCTCCTTCTGTGAAGCGCCACGAGACAATACTATTGTAAAAAGCGCTGTATAAATAAAACTGAATTGAATTGAATTGGATTAAAGTCCTGCATTCTTATTATTTCTGACTGCCCTCTAAAGCCGGTGATTAATTTCCCCTACCTTTGGCTACTTCACTTGAAACGTTAGTGATCAGGATGGAAAATAATTGACATCATGAAGCCAGATTGTGGTTGTGTTAACCCAACAACAATAAATATACGATTCGGGTATAACAGACAAAACATATAGGCCTATATTTGTAGCCTATTTACCGCCACATGCTTTCGTAGATTCGATGTTGAGGTCTTCTGCGCTGAAATTTCGGTTCGGCCGGGCAGACACATTTTACATTGCATGACCATGTTGTTGCCTTTTTTGCATTTAAACGCGAATAGGTCATCGAGGTTTGGCCAAGGGTCACAATGGAATGGCTTTCCTCGCGCAAACCCGCGCATTGCAATTTCCTTTCAGTTCCGGCACATTTTTTCCCCCGCATTTTATTTTTTCTATATTATCAATATTATTATATATCAATATGATCAATATTATTCAGTAATGTGGGAGGTTTCAAATGTAAGGAAGTAAAATATTTGGCTTAAAATGTACTCGAGTAAAAGTAAAATTACCTATTTGATAAACTACTTAATTACAAAGTACTCATAAAAACTACTCAATTACAGTAATGAGTAAATGTAATTCGTTACTTTCTACCCCTGATCCCATCACACTACAGGTGTAACTCAGTTAAAGAAATGTATGATTTGTGTTTTGACAGAGGTTAAATTATCCTGCAGACAATGTTTTTTTGTCATGTAATGTCAATTATTCCTGTTGAGAATTTTTTTTTCCTTAGAATATGAGGGACGGTAGCAACTCAGATGTGTCTACAGTGCCAAAAGGAGGAACATTTGGCAACATTTTCTCCACCATTATTGTGAAATATTGTTTGCAATCGTGTGAACGGGGGGCAACATCTCTGGGTGTACTGAGTGAAAACCAAGGTGCTGGACGTATTCAGGCCTATGCCCATTTAAACTCAGTACAATCTTTCCCTAACCCCAGCAGTGTGGAGCGTCTTGAATGGCGTCACATGTCCCGCCCATGTAGACAGGAAGTACGGGAAGAGTCGAAAGAAATCTAAGCAAGCGAGAGCGTCCAGAAAATAACGTTAAAGGATCTGTCTATGCAAGTCTGATCGTAATCAATACTACATGGTTACAAGATATGGACGTTAGACTGATAACGAGAAGACATTGCAGTCTATTACTATGCGGAGTCATAGTATATCTAATTAATGGTAAGTACAAGACTTTTATGGCTAACGTTAGCAGGCTAAGGAACAGGCTAACCGTTGTAACGTTTACGTTAACATTGTTTGCGATATGTGAGTTACCATTGGACATTGGCGTGGGCTTTTCTTGTGCTTCATCGTGTACAAAATGCTTTATTATAAAAATACGTTCACATGGGTTAAGAATTTAACTTCAGATTAGTGTAACCAACGTTATCTTAACTGTACAACTATGAAAGGTCTGCACGAACTTTGCGACAGTAACGTTAACATTATAGCGAAATTCAACGTTAACGTTATCTTTTGTACTGTCAGACAAGCACTTATGCACATGTCGCAGTGAAATGGAGTGTATTGTAATCAAAACAGTTGAATTTTGTTTTAGTTAAATTTAAGTTCATTTAGTTACATTTTAGCAATTGATGCAATTGTATCAATACTAACTGGTCAGAGAGGCGTGCTTGCTACTTTGCTAACTAAGCTAAACATAGCGTTTTAGCGAATGTTTGTAAAAATAATGTACCCTACTGCGGGAATTGACAAAGCACCAAAAAGGAAAATCCTCGATATCGCAACCCGTGAATTCAGTATGTTTTTAGGAACACACACTTGTTTATCTTTCTGAAAGGACAGGGTGGTTGGCAACAGGAAGCCACATTTAGCAGTTTTTTCGTTTGTTTATATCCCATGTCACCCTCTCAGAAAAATACAGGTGCTCCTGTACAAACTTATTTGGAAAACACAAATTACACAATTTTCAATCTACGGCAACTTGAAGTTTGTGGTAGTGCTAAAACATTATGGTGAACGACATTTTTTCCAAATTGCAAAAGACGTAGAATTAAATGAAACCAAATTAAATGTATCTTATTTTCTTTCTGTCTTACAAGGCTTAAAATGGCTGTAATTTCCAAACATGAAGACATAAAATAACTACCCTTTTTGTGAGCTCATTCAAACAGCATGACAGTCAAATCTTTTTCCCTAGTGATGTACTAGCCATGCTGACTCACAGTAATTATTGTTCATCAGTGGGCAAGTGCAAGTTTCCTAAGCGCTAGCAAGATGAATGTAATGCCTGGTTGGGTATAGATTCCAATTGGCAATATGTGTGTAACTCTAGGTATGGGCGTTTATCACACCTCGACATTCTGACATTCTCTGATGTCAGTGGTGGTAAACTGAACATTCTATCGTTGAAATGCATTGAATTTATCCCTATTTCTGATTTAGGAAAAATAATTGTAATAACATATGAAATATATCTAAATTCACATTTTCAAATAAAACACATGGGTAGACTGGATTGGGAAAATTCTGACAGGAATGACATGATTAAAATCCTGCATTAAGACCTGTTATTTTGCAATTCCACCTGTAGAAGCAGATATGTTGTATGTTGATATGTTGTAATTGCTAGATTCATCTGAAGAAGAAACATGAACGGGTTAAGATTAGATTAGACTCAACTTTATTGTCATTACTCATGTATAAATACAGGTAACGAAATGCGGTTTGGCATGTAATCAGAAGTGCAAAGAGCAGCAAGTGCAGTATATACAGTGTATGCAATATGTACAGTTAAAGAGCAAATTATATTCAGATAAGAGTAGTAATAATAAATAGGCAGAATAATAATTAGGCAGAAGAGCAATATACATGTAAGGTGAAAAGATAATGAGGGTAATATACAGATGTGCTATATAGATTAAATATAAAGGGCAATATACAGATGTGCAATAGAGATAGTTATGTACAGATGTATTAAGTATATACAGATGTACAGGTGTGCAGTCCAAGGGGTATAGCAGCAGAGTGCAGTTTGAGGTTCAGTGGGGGACAGAGTTCAGTAGTGTGACGGCTGTGGGGAAGAAGCTGTTCCTGAACCTGGTGGTTTTAGTCTGGAGGCTCCGGTAGCGCCTTCTGGAGGGGAGGAGTTGGAATAGTATGTTGGCAGGATGAGAGGTGTCCTTCAGAATGCTGCGTGCCCGTCGCAGACATCTTTTCTTGTGGACATCGTCAATGGCAGGAAGTGAAGTCCCTGTGATTCTCTGAGGAGTTTTCACCACTCGCTGCAGAGCCTTGCGACCAGCGACAGAGCAATTTCCATACCAAACTGTCACACAGTTAGTCAGGATGCTCTTGATCACACAGCGGTAGAAATTGCTCAGGATGCTAGTGGACAGGTGGTTTTTCTTTAGTGCCCATAGGAAGAAGAGGCGCTGGTGGGCCCCCAGGCTTGAGGTGTTGGTCAACCAGGACAGGTCCTCGGAGATGTGGGTCCCCAGGAATTTGAAGCTGGTAACACGTTCCACAGCCATACCATTGATGTGGATGGGGTCAAGGGTGTTTCCCTTTTCTTTCCAAGATGAGTTCCTTCTGCAAACTTGATGATGGAGTTGGATCCATACACAGGCCTGCAGTCATGGGTGAAAAGGGAGTAGTGGAATGGGGATAGCACGCAGCCTTGTGGTGCACCGGTTCTCAGTGACAGGGTGGTGGACTGGTTCTGGCCTGACCTAACAAACTGGGGTCTGTTGGTCAGGAAGTCCACGATCCAGTTGCAGATGGGGTTGCTGATTCCAAGGTTGCCGAGTTTGGCGATTAACTTGGAGGGGATGACTGTGTTGAATGCTGAGCTGAAGTCAACAAACAGCATTCTAGAGAAGCATAACTAGAGTTGCTGAAACGGCAACTTCATTTTTTACTTTTTTTTGTGAAATACTGTGCCAGATAAACATTGTTTTGATAGTCTGGTGTGACAGTGGCTTTCGTTTACAGTAGGCCTAATTTTTTTGAGGTAGTCCTTGAGCTAGACCCCCAAATTTGGGCTGTTGGTACCACTCAAGGGCAGTAAGTCTTATTGCGTTTTTTGGCAAGGTGTGCCACCCTAGAGTTAGAAGATGTGATAGCATTGTATTCAGGGTAGCTTTTTTGGTTGGACACAGCTTGTCATGACAGTCCAATAGAGTTAGCCGTCTTTAATGTGTTCTCTCATATTGGTTGTCTGGCCTTCGATATGAGGGCGAAGCACAAACACAACTCCGTTGTCCTCCACTGTTGTTTTTACAAAATGAAGTAGGTAGCCTACTTGTTCCCTGAAGCTAGAAAACACAGCAAGTTAACATTACCAAATAAGACCATAGACATTAGTAAACTTAGAATAACAGAATTAATAACCAAATTACTTGTATAGAATAAAGGTTTTAATTACTATGCTGGACAGCTTTTAAACAATGTTAGCATCTAGTTAACTAGCCCATTAACCCTGTTAGCAACAATGTAGGCCAACCAGGAGCATGAGTGCAAACTAAAGCAAATACTTCAAATACACATCAGATGTTTTGTCACCTGAACCATAGGCATTTAAATAAAAGTAATTGCACTAGATATCGATAGAAAAGCCTTGTTGATATGGTAACCTCAAGTGATGTTTTTAACTGTGTATTGACCAAATCAACAAGTGGATGTCACAAAATTTTCTTCAGCTGAACACAGATATAAGTAAGACACCCATAATTGTACTACTTACTGTCAGAAGACCTAGCTGTTGCACCGATCGATTTCCACTGATTTGGTCATTTGGTCACTGATTTGGTCAAGTTTGATGCAGAATAGGCTCTTGGAAAAGGGAGATTGCCATACTTTGTAACACTTGCGGATTTGGTCAGATGTGGGTTTGAGCTCTGTTCTTTTGCACGGAAAGGTGGTTCTTTAGTGGTATACAACTGCTTAATTCTTTAAAAAAAATATTTTGGTTTTTATTTTTCAATCATCATTTTGTTTATTTTGTTCTCTTTTTTTTCTCAATCATTTTTTTTTTCATTTTATTTTCTGTTATTCACTGTTCTTTGCCTTTATCTTTGAAAAGCACATTTAACTGCCTCTGTGTATGAAATGCATAGCCTTGTCTGTGAAATTTTGGGTAATTTGACTGACTCTGACAACCTTTTTGATGACCTGATTCTAGTTGGTACTGATAATATATTTGCTTAGCAATAAATTAGGTGTCCCATGTATATTTTGTCCCAAATATACGCTGTTTATTATTACACACTATTACTGTTAACACTTTTTTCATTATCTAACTTTCCCGCAGGTACGCTTTTGGTAACAGCTATAGAGGTGTATGCCCCAGAAGATGCGTTCTTTGAAAATGGGACCACAGGAACACTTAAATGTTCTTTCAAATCAAAAGAAGTCGTCAGCAGTGGAGCTTCAGTTACGTGGTCTTTTGCACCGGAGGGAGCTTCAGACAAACCGACTTCAGTAAGATTGCCACTTAGTTTTACCTCCACCAAGGAGGTTATGCTTTCGCCGGTGTTTGTCTGTCTGTCTGTCTGTGTGTAAAAAGTACTGCATGCATTTGGATGATTTTTTCAGCCAACATGGGCATTAGGACAAGGAACAAATCATTAAATTTTGGTGGTGATTCGGAACAGTCTTTGAATTTGTATTGTGTCAGTGACTTTGTATTGCCTTGGCAGAGTTCTGCGCTCTAGTGCTTTATAAAAGTTTTCTGTGACTTTTATGAAAAGGCATTGAGCTCTTAGTGGAAAAATTGTGGGCAGTCTTTAATGTAAGGCACATATAACAGAATATTTTTAGGTACGTTAATTACAGTTTGCGATAGTGCTGTCAAGGTTAACACGCATGTGATTAATGCAAAAATTGAAATGTTTAGTTTTTTTTTTACGTAAATTAATCTTGCAGACACACATGTCACACTACCTGCAAGCCCCCCCTCCTCATTTACACATGCCACAAGGTCTGTGATTCGTAAAAAAAAAAATCATGTGGTCGGTCACCCCTGAGCACCCCTGTCATAGACAACCTGTGGCAACTATACACTTTCACATTGGGTGAGAAGGAAACTGAGGAGTGCCACTTTGCTGAAGCCTGCGCTAACCAGGTAGCCTGATGCATCAGCTGCTTTCACATTGTTGTGGTGGAACCAAAAGAAATTGAGCGGATGCACTAGTTGGTGCTAGTCTGGCTACTAACCAGGGGCATGTGTGACATTCTTTCTTCACAAAATAATAAAGGAGAATTGTGGAACTTTAATGTGTGATTAATTGTGATTTGTGACTTGGGGATTTGGTTGCCAGGCAACACTAAACGTTACAACGATGAGATAGGCGGAGTAATATGGAAGAGGCAAAGCACAATCTATCTTGCATAATGACTGTTTAAGTTTGTGGAAGTGAGTTGGATAAATTTAGCAACGATGCTAATGTGAGCAGACATGGGAAAGATAACCACTTTCTCTAAAGCTGTCATGTGATGATAATAAAAAGTGTAGGCGGCCCGCCCCATCGGACCTAAGCTTCACCTTGCTTTACATAAACTCCATCCACTGGTTCTGCAAGAAGCAATTTTTGGGGGCTCTCAGCTTTAGGCATTTTCATGCCGATAGAGAACAGTGGCGGTGCTGGTTCTCGCACCTAATCCCAAACTAGCTGATGTGTTCAGGCCAAAAATCTGAGCGTTCAGGAACTGAAAATTTGGTTCCTGACAGGCACCAAGTAAAACTTGTTTTTTCTAAGCAAACCATGACGAAATGAGTGGATGTCACCATGTTGATCTGCGTTAGAAGCGGAAAAATAAACAAACACAAGAAAACTCAAGAAAGACTATTGAGACACTAAAAATGAATTAAATAAAAGTGGCAATGGATGTGGAGATTCTTTGGGAGTGGTGAAGCAATGCCCTGTGTTTGATGACACGCCATGGGCTCGCATAGTGGTTTGAATGGGGGCCGTTCATGGGCAACCACTTTGGTGCAGGAACTGGCTCTGACACCGGGCTGGGCGGTCTGAAAACAGCTAATGAGACTTTGATTGCACCAGAAAACACTGCCACTCTGGCTGTACTTTCTACAAACTAATTTCCTCATATCTCATCCATTTGGGTGAGGAGGTGGGATAGACTTGCTGATTTCCATTAAGTTAACATGAATTAGCTTGACTTTCTGCTGTCGTCCATCCCTTATTGTGGCTGTATTCCCCAATGCCCGCAGAAACCTTTGATTCAGGTTTGGGATTCTCAAAAACACAGTAGGAAGAGCATTCTGAACTCCTCTCCATCAGATCCGTCAGCGAAGTGAACATCATTTGAGTCTCAAGTTTATACTACACGAGTCCTTTCCTTCATATCTATGCATAAATCAGGAAATGTGGCACATCTAATTTGCTATACTTGCTAGGAAGCTTCTGATACTCCTTGATGTGTGGCAGTCGATTCTCTTTTAATGATTCACTTACTTGTGTTACTTGTTCTAATTGGTGCTTAAAGGAAAAATCTGACAGAATTTGGCACAGTGCTCGTCAGGTAGTGTTTTCTGCTGGTTCGCAAATTTGGTCTAAGTTCTTAGCACTCAGTAGCCTTATAAAACAGGGATATGGGCTGATTGACTAGATTGACCAGATTTCTCTGTTAACCTGACCAGGGTTCATATTCAAGATTTTGTCTTTACCTAACCGTAGTTTGTGACTAATTGTTGTCCCCCTTTCTCTTGGTAAGGAGATGGCAGTATTGGTTCTCTGCTATGTTGAAAGGAACCATACATTTCTGTATAAATATTGTGGAATAGCCTAGAATACCCAAGGTTTTGGGGCTTTCCATTGGCTTTACAGTGTATGCCTCACATTCACCCATTCACACACATGCATTCACAAACCGGTGGTGGAGGCTGACATGCAAGGTGCCAGTCTGCCACCGGGAGCAATTTGGGGTTCAGCATCTTGCTCTCACTTAGAGTGGGGCTCAAACCCGCAACCCTCCTTGCCGAATGGCACCTCCAACTCCTGCACCACCATTGCCCCAATAGGCAACGTGTAGGCAAAGCGTGACACTACGCATCGTTTCATCGTTGGATATCCAAAATGATCTTTGAGCTGCAGAAAATGCAGGATAACATGAGAGAGGTATGGCGGGGAGTAAGGACCATCACAGGGCTTGGAGGAAAGGGTGGCAAGGCTAATGGTGACATTTCCAGGGCCAACAAGCTGAATCACTTTTACAACCGGTTCAGCAACTCTGGTAATGGGGCAGCCATCGATACCCCCATTGTCACCTCCAGAGCACCTCCCCCACCTGCCTCTGACAACAACCCTGACATTGACTGCACAGCCTGTGTCAGCACACCTCCCCAACCCCCACCTCTGCTTACAATTCCCTCACGTCCACCACCCCCACTCCCACCATCCCCCACCCCCTTACCTCTGCTTATTGACCCCCCACACACACCCACCCCCGCACCTCTGCCTATGGAGCCCCCACACCCCCCTACCTCTGCCCACGAACCCCCTACCCCACCCCTTCACCTCTGCCTAAGGACCCCCCACACCCACCCCTTCACCTCTGCCTATGGACCCCCGACATCCACCGCCCACAGTTACTGCGGACCAGGTGAGAGGAGCACTGACGGCGTCTGTGCTAGACTGCTGAAGACCTGTGCAGTGGAATTAGCTGTGCCTCTCCAGCAGCTCTGCAAGAGTCTGCAGATAGGCAATGGCCCAACACTGTGGAAAACTTCTTGCCTGATACCTGTCCCCAAGAAAGCGCACCCAAAAGAACTCAATGACTACAGACCAGTTGCCCTTACCTCACACCTAATGAAGACCTTTGAACGTGTACTGCTGCTCAATCTACTCAAACCCCAGGTTCGCCATGCACTGGACCCCCTGCAGTGTGCCTACCAAGAGAACGTGGGAGTAGAGGATGCTATCCTGTATCTTCTATACAGGGTGCACTCTCACCTGGACAAGGGAGGCAGTGCTGTGAGAGTCAAGTTTTTTTATTTCTCCAGTGCTTTTAATACCATCCAGCCACTCCTGTTGAGGGACAAACTGCTGAGGATGGGAGTGGAGCCTGACCTGGTGGCCTGGATCACGGACTACCTCACGGAATGGCCCCAGTTTGTCAGACTTGGGGACCTTACATCAGAAGTTGTGGTCAGCAGCACAGGTGCGCCGCAGGGAACTGTGCTCCCCCTTGTACTGTTTACCCTGTACACCACCGATTTCAGCTACAACTCAGAGACTTGTCACATGCAGAAGTTCTCTGATGAAACTGCAATCGTGGGGTGTATCAGGGATGGACAGGAGGGGGAGTACAGGTGCCTTGTGGAGGACTTCGTTGTGTGATGCCGGGCTAATCAGCTGCAGCTGAACACCACCAAAACCAAGGAAATGGTGGTGGACTTCAGGAGAACCGCCCCGCTGCTGGTGCCTGTCATGATTGATGGGGAGAATGTCGAGACAGTCTGCACTTACAAGTACTTGGGGGTCCACCTCGACAATAAACTGGACTGGTCTACTAATTCAGACGCACTCTACAGGAAAGGTCAGAGCAGGCTCTACTTCCTCAGTGAGGCTGAGGTATTCAGTGTCTGCAACAGACTCCTGCTGATGTTCTACCAGTCTGTTATGGCCAGTGTGCTCTTCTATGTTGTGGTATGTTGGGGTGGTAGCACTAGGAAGAGAGACATTGAACGTAGCCCAGAGGAGGACCCTGAGCAGGCTACACTCTATACTGGACAATGACCGCCACCCCTACACACCATCTTCATCAATCAGAGGAGTTTGATCAGCAACAGACTTCGTTCGCTCTCCTGCAGGACAGACAGGCTGCGGAGGTCCTTTGTCCCCAGGGCCATACAGCTGTATAACACCACACAGAAGGTGCTGAGCATAATGGACTAGACATATCTGGTTCCGCACTGGTGGAATCAACTCCCAAGTGCTACCAGATCAACTGATACCCTCTCCACCTTCAAGAAACTCGTGAAGACCCAGCTCTTCCAAGAATATCTCCTGGCGTAAACTCTGAGAATGCACTTAACAATTTAATTTCTCTGCACTATTGCACTTTCAACTTAAAATGGTGCAGTTTCTATGTTAGCAATATGCACCCCATGTTTGTTCTTTCATTGTGTTGTAGCTTGAATGTTATCCTCTTTCGTAAGTCGATTTGGATAAAAGCGTCTGCTAAATGCCTAAATGTAAATGGACTGCTTGAGCCCACACACACACACTCACACTCTTATGCTGTCCCTGGTGGTGACTATACTACTATAGACAACAATATACTGCACTACCCTGATTACTACTGCACTAAATGACTCTTTTACAACATTGGACAATCTTACTGGGTCATTGTAATCTATCTACCTGGATTACCGCAAGGCACCGTATCAGAATGCAGATGTGTGCAATATGTTTGATCTGTTTTTGCATTGTGTATTATGTGTATGCTGCTGGACACCTTAATTTCCTTCGGGATCAATAAAGTAACTCTACTCTACTCTACTAGCCTACTGTGATGAATTGGCAAGAATATTAAGTGATCCCCATCCATTTGGACCTGACAAAACATGCATTAATCTTCTAACTCAAATTTCAACTGGCTATCAAAGTTAAATATTGTTTTAACTGACACTTCCTAGCAACGAGAAATTGTTGGTCCAAAGACCAGACCAGTTAAGAACCACTGCCTTCATGTAGCCCACAGATGGATGCAAGCACTGAAAAATGACCAAGCCCTTCACAAAAGGCATTGTAATTTGGCATGAATACATAGCCCAAATTAGCTTGCTATACTTTAGCTATACTTTTACTTGGTGTCACAAATGCACAGAGGTTCAGATGAACGTTGTTATACGTAGGCTTACTATGTAGGTGGGACACGTAGGTGCGAAGTGTTGTACTGAACCTATTGTAACTTAGTGTGTTGGGTTATCATTTTGAGATGAGCTACTGTTAGTAGAGATTTTAGGAACACTTAACGATTGCTTTTTTTCTCTTTGCAGTTCTTCTATTATTCTGGTGGCAAGTCATATCTAGGATCTTTTGCGCAGTTTCAAAAACGAGTGATTTGGGCAGGAGACCTGAACAAAAAAGATGCATCAATTCAAGTTGCTCAGATGCAATTCATTGACAATGGCACATACTGGTGTGATGTGAAAAATCCACCAGACATAACTGGATCAGCATCACAAATAAAAGTTAGGGTTGTTATGAAAGGTGAGTCCTACCTATACTAGTAACTGCATTACTACTGTGTACTCTAGTGATGGTCAAAAACATTTTGGTGTATCTGTAGGAATCTGGTAATTTGGCGTCATAGTTGTTTTTAAGCAAAATGGGGTCTACAACAAAACTAGCTTTGGATGAAAAAAGCGTGTGCTAAATGCATAAATATAAATGTAAATCTACTCCAATTAATGTAATTCTGCTAGGAAATGAAAGCTCCCATCCTTCATCATCCAAATAAATCCTTCACTTCTTTTACATAAGTAAAATAGTGAAGTCACAAGTTTTTATTTTAGACACTTCCTTTCATTCTCTATTTCAGCTTCTGATCATTGTTGTACCTGTTGCCCTTATGGGAGATACCTGATAAGTGTCTCTTCACTGGCCTGTCATAATAAAGGCAAATCCCCCCAAAGTACTTTAGATGCTTCTGAAGTTTTTTCCACTTTTCTCTCTTCTAGTATATAAAGCCCTGTGTCAATGATAGTGACTTAATCAGCTGAGAGAATTGCATGGCTGAAATTTTTTTTTGAGTGCAGCTGGAGTAGAAATTGGCTTTGGATCTTGTGGCCTACCCTGAGCAGAATTCTCACATCATTATCCTTTATTTTTCAGAGTCCCTTCCTCAAACCAGCCCAGCTGTTATTGCTGTTGGAGTGATAGCAGCTGTTATTTGTCTGATAGTCATTGCAGTTGTCACTTATTTCATCATAAGGAGACAGGAGCCAAGTCACAACTATGATGGGTAAGCTATTTGAAGACTTGTTGCATTATTAGGGCTGATTGATTTATTGCAAGCTGTTTGGATGCACTAGTTGATGATGCAAGCCAGGCACGTTTATTTCACTCAAAATCAAAAAAGAAAAATTGGGCCCCAGAAATAGAAATAGATCAGAAATTCAAGGAAAATCCATGATTAGTAATTCAAGTGAAATTGATCCCTTCAAATCTCATAAAAACCTGGGTATAGAATAGAACAGAATAGAATAGAATTAGAATATTCATGCTGTAATGAACTCCCAAACTGTTTCAGCGAGACATGGTTTACTTTGAACTCATATTAACCATGCATATTAACCATTAACCATTTAGTTTTTATATTAATTCCGGTCCATTAGTACCAGCAACAAGTGTGCATGAAATATTTTGGCTATAAATGTAATAAATTTATATGTCTCTATTTCCATGCATATTAACATGGGTAATGAATAGATAAATGCAACATAACTATGTAAACCAAGCTATGAGCTGTGTTACTACTCTGTCTTACTCTCCTTTGAGTCATAATCTATAAATAAGTTCCCAGGCCAGGGAATGTTGTGGTAATGTTTGACCTATTTGAAGGCAATCCAGACAAAACATGTTTATTTTTATGGCATTTAGCTTATGCAGATTGCATTGCTTACAAAATACTGGGCTACATTTTGGAAGCACAGCTTTAGTATATCAGTTGAAATGACAATAACAATCGGAGAATAACACTAATTTAGATGCATAGCTTAAGGTACTACCCACAATGGTCAGTTACAGTCAAAACAGTCAGGAAGACAAAACACAACTACATGCTATAGATAATGAATACACCTTTATAAAGATGTTACCTGGCCATTACTAAATACAAAGCCTTTGGTGGAATTGTAGGAATTGTGTTTTTACAGCAGAAACAGACTCCATTGGTCTGGCTCAACTTTAGCTATTACAAACAGGGACATTTTACAGTGTTTCAGAGCTGTGGAATAGGAGGGGCAAAAATAAAAAGGCTGGATTCGCAGATGTATCCTAATGCCTTTATTTATTTAATGAATTTCTCCTTGTCCCATGTTACATAGACATTCTGCATAATCATACTAACAAAAAAGCCAACCAAGACGGGTTGGGGATGGGCGCAAATGTTTCCCCTGCATATTAAACTCCTGTAGTAGGTATTCTTTATTGGCAAAATGCAGAGGCCCGGCTGTTTTGCAGACTCAACACAACTCACTCAATGCTGTGTAAGCTTAACTGTATTCCTGTGTGGTGTTGGGATTTATGTGGATCTTGCCTTTTATTGCTAACCTACCTCCTTCATGTAGGCTATTCATGTCCCATGCTATGTAATGAAGTCAAACTGAACATCCTTTACCAGCCTTCCTGCCTTCACTGTTTTACACACTCACTGCACTATTTGCATGAAAACTAAATGTTTGAGCCTGTTGTGTATAAGCAGACCTGCCAACCTGTACGCATTTTACATAGCAGCCACGCATTTTGACACTGAAATATGCTGATACGCATTGCCACCAAAAAGTACGCAAATGTAGGGAATTTGCCTGATTAAAAATTAACCAGATTTTTAGACGGGCTCCTGTGCGCTAAAATTTGGAATTAACGCTAACATTTGGAATTAAAAGACAGCAACACAAATGACAATAGGTTACTTGTTATAGGCCCATATAGGCACATGCATGGCTCTGGGCACAGGTAAAGAATAACATGAATTTCTCCTGTTGTCACAAAGGAGATATTTTAATAGAAAAAAAACATGGGCAACTCTGATTCTGGTGATCAAAGAAGAGAATTTTTAGGCAAGGATTTTTTTATATATGCAATTCACTATGAATGGTTTAGGTTGTATTTTTTGTGTACAACTTTGACATCAAAAAATTAACAGATGTTTAAAAAGAGGGGTCTGTAAGGGGTCTGTGGTAATGTAGTTTGCTTAATTGTAAAATTTGTAAAAAGAATGTAGTCAACAAACATGTCGTACATGTTACTTTGTTGATAACTGATGATTACATTAATGACTTTATAAAATACCTGACCCTAGAGGCCACACATCAACATTGACCTAGTTGATCTGACCGAAGCTATAGGCCTAGGTCTTCCATGTGAAAGGCCTATATGGAATGGCCTATGGGGTAGGCCTACTGAGTCTGTATGGCAGGGGATTCTTTGCCTGTAAATGTTGCTAACTCTGATGTATGCTATCCAAAATCAGTTATACGCCGATAGCCTATTTGGTTGCAGCTTTAGGCCACTGTTTTTTTCTGTCGACAGTGCTGCTTAAAAAAAAATTGGGGGTTAGCAGGTATGTAAAAGAAATAGGCAAACGGGTTTAATGCTTTTCTCTGTATATCTCAGCTGAAATGCATAGACTGTAAATCTGTTAAGTTTGTAATGAATATTGAAAAAATTGAAAGTTTTTCTGTAGCGTCTGTCCAATATACTGGTATAACAGGACACATATGATGTAAGATCTAGGAAAAATGTTCCCTACTTTCCATATCAGTGCTCTTATGAATGGCAACTATAACCATAGTGAATGATGATTGAATTTTGCTAGACACTATGGAATTGGTATTGCTAGTATATAACAACAGCTAAAAACATAAAATACTAAACAAATGCTAGAATCAGATGCCAACAGACACATCATTATGTTGTCTGAGGCGGCTGTTGTGGACAAATGGAACACACTATTAGGTCCGTATTAATAGATTACATGCTAACATGTCAGGCAAGTAAACCACATGAAGTGGTAGCACCTTGTGTTAAATCATATTTGCTGAGTTGATTATATTTGTGTTATAAAAGCAAAAACAAGGATATTTATATAGTGAATGAAAATGCATTTTTATTGTCCCACCATTTCCGTTCCCCATGGCTTTAGGCAAGATCTTTACCTTGATATGTAATGTTACATAGTTTAACAGTCATTGTGTCCTTGATATACACTTGGCATTTTTTGCATAAGCTAGCCACACAGTAAGGACCTTCAAAATATTACTGTTCTGTCTTCAGGCTATCTGTGATCTCAGTTATGTTTCTGTTGAGTAACAGAGTAGTCATGAGTCTGGTTTGTTATGGTAGTCTTTCAGCAAGGCATGGTTTACTTTGAACTCCGCACACTAAATTAATGTCTGAAGATGGTGCTGATTTATTGCTCACTTTCAAGGCTCTAGGTCATTGGTACAGTTATGTGTGTAGCCAAGTTTACCAAGAGAAACAAAATTGTCTCTCAAGCAGTCTTTATCCGCTTCCTTTACCTAACACCCGCTTTATTTTCATTGCTAACAACTCATCCCTTTTATAACTTTGCCTTGCATCCTTTCTCCCATTTTGAACCTAGTTATATATCTGGTTGTCATCAGTCTATATCACTGTTCTGTACCAGATTTTCTTTTTAGATTAAGTTTTTCTATTTTCAGTTATATGGGGCAGTCTGTTATCTTAATACACATAAATGGACATTCTTTTTTTGTATGGACATTCTTTTGTTGTTTTAAATGTGCCCAAAACATTTTTGCACAGTACAGTTTATCCAGTGCATTGAGTGCTTCACATATCTGACTCGCCCATTTCTCATGCCATCTGTATTTGTCTCCATGTCTTTGTGTGCCTGTGGTCGGATGCTTGTGTGTGCGAATCTGCTATATTCTGTGTGCAATTGCTTCCTGAACCTTTCAAATGAAATCCATCCCCATGCTGGTAATGCAAACGTGATGCTTGGCAAATCAATGCACAAAACTAGCTGCAACTCCAGTGAGACCATTAGTCCTCAATCCCTGCGTCTAGAAAAGACGGTCCAGTCCAGTATGGAGAGCTCAAGATGTAGCAGCCCATCAGCTCCTGTTCAGGTAGGAGGATTCCAGCACTGCTGCCCATTGGTTCTTCTGCTGGTGTGGTGTTCTGTCCCTGTGCTCTGTGACGCTCCTGTCCTGTCAAACGCACACACAATTAGCTGCCGTTTTAGAGGGGGGAAATTAAAGCCAGGTCAATATTTTCCATGTGTTTTTTTTCTTTGGAATCTTCTCTCTTCATGCAGTGGGTTTCAGTGGGTGTAATTGTCTGTGCTGTTTTAGTGCTTTAACATCAAGGATTCTGATGTGTGCACTAGCATCACCAATGATTCTCAAAAATACTTCTGATTACAGGGACCGGTAATTTATGCTCAACTTGATCATTCTGGAAACAAGAATGCAAGTTCTTTCCACAAGATGGAGCCAGTGGTCTATGCTGACATTCGCAAAAACTAGTAACTCAACAAGAGACCAGATGGGACTGGGCTGTAGGAGTCATTGTTCGCTGCTTCTGAATGGATCACTGCTTTGATGACTATTTGTGTTAAAATGTGATACATTGTGGTTTATTAGTTGCATGTCTGTGTCAAGTTCTATGTAGAGACCTTAGCAGTCTAGATAACGCTAGATCCTACAATGTCATTTGGCTGGAAGAATGATATGATTGACCATATAAATTTGTATGTTTGCAGTGATGCTCCTGCCCACTAATACGCTCACTAGGTCATATGAAGGCATGTCTGTAGTGACTGTAGCCTCTGTGGTGCAGTGCGTCTAACAATGTCTTAACAATGTAAATACTGCTACTAATATTAAACAATAACAGTAGATGGAAATGAGAAATTTGACCACAGAGCAATGTGAACAGAATTTTACTGTACAGAAATGTTGTGCTAGCCTGTAATTTATTAAGTCAGAAGTACAGAGTACTGAAACATCTGAATATGATACAGTGGGAAGTAGAGTATCATGATGCCTAAGAAAAGTTGAACAGGCAAACCTTGTTTTAAACATTCATACAAATTTAGCAAATGATAAATTTGTTTGTTCTACTTTTTATGCCACCTTTGTAATTATGTTTTAAAGATGTGTTTATTTCTTTTATATATTGTGCATTGTGATTATTCTTAGCTTTCGTGTTGAACTTTAATTTCAGAGATATCACTGTCACACTGTTGGCGTATTTTTACCAGTGCATATGTTGTATGCACATGTGCATATTTGTGTGAGACCAAGGCATAACCATCCAAAGAATGTTAGATTTGCTACTGAGCTTTTAAAAGTAACCACCACTAATATGAATTTGAACCATAATTAGTTCAATTCACACTAGATCCTCTCTTAATGTCTTAATTTGTCTTCCAGTGTTGACAAAGCTCTTGTGGTCAGTGACTGCAACAATATGGAGTAGGTCTTGTTTAAGAATTAAGTGTAGCCCTAGACCAAAAGACACCTTCCATAAAAGTTCCCCTTGAAAAGAGCTTTTCATCTCTGACAGGGTTTAATCCATAGGTAAGTGCCAATAATAAAAGCCATTCCTTCCCAGACCTTTGTAAAGTCTACTTAACTATTCAATTTACCTGATCTAATCTAGTGATAATTTTGCTAGAAGGTGGAAGTGTGAGAATTTTAGGTGTCTAGACCCATTCATAAAACTCCTAGCTCTAAGCGCAGACATGAATATCAGTGTAAGCAAATCCTGCACTTGGCCTTATCGTAAGAGACCGTTTCTGACACATTGACACTTGCTGTACACACCAGGTGTCCTTCATAACACATGCATATGCAGGTTTTTTCTTGAATGTGGCTATTTTGTTACTTGTGTCAGCCATTGCAGTAATGGCACATCAGTCTTGCAGTACCATGTCTAACAAATTTCAGTGTATTTTATCATGAAATATTTTGATTTTCATATTTTTCCATTTGCCTTTT
This sequence comes from Tenualosa thibaudeaui, assembly GCA_027481765.1. Taxonomy (NCBI): domain Eukaryota; kingdom Metazoa; phylum Chordata; class Actinopteri; order Clupeiformes; family Clupeidae; genus Tenualosa; species Tenualosa thibaudeaui. The sequence goes on from JAIFZK010000009.1 coordinate 1,535,390, forward strand.
GCTGTGTGTGGTACACTCCATTTCTGTTTAAGCAGGTTTATATATAGGTTTACCTTAACTTACCTTGGAGACATTCCTAAACCAGTGACCAAATGCTGGATTGTTTATTTTGCATACTGTCTATGTTGAGTGTGTGTATGAGAAAATAATTGGTTGTGTGTGTGATAAGACAGTTGTATTGCCTTATGCCTTTTTCTAATTTCTGACTGTTATCTGAATGCATTGTTATTCAGCATTCCTTTTTCTTGAGAAGGAAATGTAACCTTTTTCAGGTATGCATGTATTTTCAACATTCTTGCCATATCTGCACTACTTTCTGTCTATTGGTTCCAAGCACTACTAAAATATGTTCTATTTGTCCCTGTGTCTCAAAACTGGAATGACAAAACAGTGCCTTCATTTCATCTAACTTAAAAGGCTGAAACTCACTGAAATTGAGAAGTCAGATCTACTTCATTGTACTTATCTTTATGAAAACATGTACCAGATGCTCAATTTTTATATAAAATAAATGTCAAAGTTACCTACACTTCTTAGTTTTTATGCCTGTCAATGCATCCCATGAAGTGTAATTCTGCAGGATATTACGTGGAAGGACTTGGCATGCATGGGAATGCCTGTCATTTGCATTTTAAAAGTCTGGCCCCAAATACATTGACGAGGTCTTATTTTCACTTAAGTACAATTTATCAATTGAAGAAACTTTGCAAGTGAAACATTGTATTTAACAATCCAGTTAATTCCATTAGTAAGTAATTAAGTAAGTTACTAATTTAATTATAATTAATTAATTGATTATAAATTATTTTTTGTGTGTATTAAATATAGACCAAATTTCATGCCCATCTGAGAGAGGTCCAGGGCAGGGTAGAAATTTTGCCACACAAAACCATTTTTCCCTGTTGTTTTTGAAATATGATGGGTCCATATGAGTTTGTGTTATATGGTGCTTGTGAAAATGTAGTACTATCTTCACTGTCTGCCATAGCAAATGAAAAGAAATAATCAGAGAAATCAGGCCAATACTAAAAGTTTGTCTGTGTTACGTCATCCTGCCTATCTCTAAGTCATTGGCGGATAGCACTGAATTATCACCCAATCCATGCTCTCCTGTATTTAATTAGTGCCCACCCCACTGAATTCAAACGAAAATAGATCACTGAATATTTGTGTTATGAAGATAACAGGCAGAACAGCAATGGTCTCGTTTTTAGTTTTATACCTAAATAACAGGAGTTAAGGGACAAAAGGCTGCAGTTACTTTTTAGAGAAGTCCATTATTTATTTTTCCAACTTTGGCGAATACAACAGGCTACGTGAGTTTTCACCTGTGGTTGTAACAACACTGCGATAACAAAGCAGTTATCTGGTTAAGTTGGCTAGTATAAAACCCTTACAAGCTTACCATTGCGAAGTGTCTGTTTACAGTCTCCATGGATGTCCGTATCATTTCCTCACCTTCCTCAGAAATTTAATATTCCAAAAAGTTTTGTTCTTTCCTTGCAATTGTGACATTAGCGAACTAATGTAAATATATTCACTAAACCTGCTATTAGAGCCATGCAACACTGACAAGCTAGCCTACAGCAGCGAATCAGAGAACAGAGAACTCATTATCATAGATGGAAAAATTAGGCACTTTACTTGGGGACTATGTCAGTAGGTTACAGAGGACCCTGTTAAGGTCTCCTTGTACAGTTTTCAGCCCAACAAAGTTACATCCCATCTTTAGAGACATCAGAGAACAATTTAAAATACCCTAAAAGAGCCCTGATGGTCCTTTGACTTTTTAAAAAAGGGGTTTAAAACAGCACCTTTACAAAGGTATTATTATTATTATTATTATTTAATATTTGTAATGTCATTTAATTTTAAAAATTACCTGCAGCGATTATTAAAAAAAAAAAAAAAAACTAGCCAATAACTAGGCAAACCTTTGCTGACAAGCTTTAAGTCTATACTGCCATAAAAAAAAAAGGGAGAAGGGATGGTTTAAAAATTGACAGCATTGTTTATTTAAAAAGTCATCTACATTCAGATAAGTTAAGAAAAAAGAAATTAGTTAACTGAAGCAAATAAAAAGTTATATATATAAAAAGATAGAATATAATTAAACAAAATTGAATGACTACACTCACGTCATACATCCATCACACGTACAAATGTGCTCTGTATGTTTTAAATGTCATTACTGCCAAACAAATGTGACAATTGTGCAAAAAAATAATATTGTTTAATAATGTTTCAATAGAGTTTTTTTTTGTGAGCACTTGCTGTAATGGTAGCTAAGGGTTCATTACTAGGTTTGGTAGTGCCCAGCCCCCTTAGTTCTGGCCATGGCACTCCTAGTTCCACTCAAAATCACAGTCAGGGGCAGTTAATGCATAAAGTGTGAGACACATAGGAGACACGCCTAGCATGCTCACTCGACACAAATGCCTTACCTCACGCTAACTTTTTTGTTTTCTTGATATAAGATGTGCCATGCAAATGAACAGTAGATGACAGATTTGTGCACATTAAGCTCACAAATAGACTATCCTGATGTTTCCATGTTATTTAGGCCTTGCGTATATCTAATCTTTGTAATTTCCGTATACGATGTAAAATGTAGTTTCAAGATACATAGCCTAACTGATTTACAGCTTTCTCAACCTTAGCTGTTGTGTGTGTGGATGCGTATGCATACTTGTCAATCATGATATCCAAAACCTTGTAAGGTTTCAGATCAATATTCGTCAAAGCATTGTGAATATCTGGCACATTTTGTGCTTGGCCAGATGGTTGTGCTATACCAGACTGGATATCATCATAATCGTAATATCTAATAACCTGTGAAATTTCAGTGCAGTGTGATTTTATGACACATTTCCTGTTTATGTGCCAAGAAATTAAAATCATAAAAAATCATGATTTCACAATTTCAAGAAAATACAACATAACAAATAAAAAATTCCTTCACAATTTAAAATCAGCAACATCTTGGCATCATGGTCCATGTACTCATTCACATTTGATTTCATTCATTATTAAATTTTTGGAAGTGAAATGGGAAATTAAAAAAGAAGTGGTTTGGAGTCTTTACAAATTCTGTTGTCACTTGCCGAATGAAAATGACCTTGTATTTTGCCTATTTTATATATAAAAAAGAAAATATTAACACAAGTAGTAAAGACAAATGAATAAAAAGAAAATGTAATTTCCTGCTTTTTGGACCTAAGCAGATACATTAGGATGCTGAGGCAGGGACTTTGAGGAGCCCAACCCCAACCAACCCCCAACCTCGCTAGTATGGCTATATGGCCTGAGTAATGCACAGTAAGATGTTTACTTTGCTCTTTAGAATCATAAAATTGACACATTGCCAAGAATGCTCACAGGAACTGCAACATATGCCTGTAACCTGATGGCAATGTTCTACAATAAAACAGGGTCAGCAGATTACATTTTCGCCCTAACCCCCCAAAATGAAACACTGAACCCATCAAGAGGCACATAGATGGGCCAAAGACTAGCAAGAATATTGGTACCTGATGTCCAGGTGAATCCTCCACAGACAATTCTCAATTGGTGCTCAAGTCTTCTAGCACCAAAAATCTTTTGTTTGCATCTCCTGGGCCGTTGCTAAGTTCACTAAAGGTGACCTTTCTTTCTTGAACGTATTTTGTAAACATTCCAGTAGAGATTCTGTGGCTGTTGACATGCATTGTTAGGCTTACATAGCATCATAGTAATATAGAAATTTAACTGAAGAAATAATGTTTGGCATGAAGAGAGTTAAGAAAAAGCATACATATTCAGAGGAGTTGTGCTCTCTCAACAATGGAAACCTGGTGATCAGACATCCAGTGGCGGAGCAAGAATTTTGTACATAGGGTGGCTAGGGGGTGGCCAAGGCTATTTCAGGAGGTCCAGAGAATATGGCAAAAATGTGTAGCCTATGTCAGTCTACCATCTTTGAGCACTTCTGAATGACATAGCATATGTCCATGGGTGCCAAAACCACAAATATACACACACGCATGTACATACATGCACACACACATGCACACACACACACACACACAGAAAGCCTATGACAGAAAATAATTTTGGGCCCTCAAAATATTGATTGCAATATTAATATGTTCTCTGGGGCCCCTGTCAGTGCCAGGCTCATAGAATCATCCCAACATTCCCCTGCCTGGTGGTGCCTCTGACTTCACTGATCTGATACCTCAAGCTCTCTTGAAGGGTTTTCCCTTTTTGTAGGTAAAGGGTTAAACCCAATGTTTGGGTAAGAGAAATATTCTTGATGGCATAACCATCCATGCCACCATTCTTTGCTATATCACACAAATTAAAGAAACATTTGTTTTGTGAACATATTAAATGTAGGCAATTTTATGGCATTTTGAGTCATGATATATTACCTAAGGGTAGCAAAGTCTGCCTTATGATCATGAATGGTGATGAGTCTCACATTTGTGGGATTCATTTGAAGTGGCTACTGAAGAGTTATTTTATCGCCACCTGGTGGATGGAACGCTGCCATGCTGAAACGGGCTAATAGAGCTAAGAGCAAGCATTGATTTCTGTTTGAAAAGCAATGTCGACTATCAATGGACGGGTTCTTTTATTGCCCTGTCTAGAGCAAGGTGTAAAATTAAACTGTTTCGGAAAAAGTACCTTGACTTACGCTTTTGTTTTAGTTTGCATATGCATTAGAGATGAGGTGGGAGATACAGTCCAAACAATTCCCCTTTTGGCATGGACCAAAACGGAAAGGGGAAAAACAATGATTCAGGATATTCCCACAGGATGTGTTGGCTCAAACTGGAAATGAAAGGTGTAGGAGTAGCGCGCTGCATGGATAGTGAGGATGTGAATGAACCACGGATATTCATCGTCATCAGCAGATATAATCCACAATAAAGGTAAAAGTCTGGTTACAAATTGACGGTTAGACCTTTTGGCTTGTTTTGTGCTTTGCCCAAATCGCTTTAGATTGAAAGTTTCATATAAAGAAAGCAATTTAAGTAGGCTATAGATTTTAAAGAACATGTCGTTGTAGCTGAATTTTATTTCCGATCTTTGAAAACATTAAATATTGTCATAGCCTAGATCTAACGAAACTTGAACGGTGTGGTAGTGAACAAGATAGACCTAGCAGCTTTTAAGAAATTCACAATTCATGGTAACCTATAGCCTACCTGGTTGGTCTCAATAAACTTTCTTAACATCTTCAAGATAACCAATGGTCTCTGAGTCTAATCTGTAGGTGTTTCCTCTGAAGGGAAACGTAGCCTACTAAGAAGAAGTTGTGGTGGAAAGGATTAAATAAAGCTACCCAGTGTGAAATAAAAATAGGAAACTGGTGTTCTATTATTAGAATGTGGTTGTTTCTCAGTGAATCACATTTAAAGGTAGTGAGAGTATTGCAAATTATGCCTCAGCAAATAGCCTAAACAGCAAAGTCATAGGTCAGGCCATGACATTTAAAGACTACTTCCCTGGTGCATTTGTTATTTGATTGTTTAGTTAGGTTTGTCAAGCAGTCTTTGACCACAGCATTATGTACTCCCTCACACCTTTTACTCTTTACAGCATCATGGGAGCTAGTTTCTGGCTTATTATCTTGGTTATTGTCAATAATGTGGCTGCCCTCATACCTCCACGACAGTTTTCACCATGTGAAGTGGTAAGTGAATAATAGCTTTTGTGTTTTTATCTTTTTAGTTTTTATTGCCATCCATGTTATCACTTGACATTTGAGCTGTAGAAAGTTTCTTGCATGTTCTAGAAAAATAACAACAGCTAGGATGTTGAGTGTTGAAGCCAAGGCTAGATTTCTCTATCTCTATATTTGGAAGAAAACTTTGGGTCATCATACTGAATGGAGTGAATTAAATGCGTAAGACCCTTAAGACCCTTTCCCCCAAACTGGAATGCACCAAACACTATGACGGCCAGTGAGGAGCTTATGAATAAGTGTGTAACAACATCTGTAGACTGTGGCTGTGTGTATTTTGCAAGACAGACTTTTTGAGCTTCAAAAACAAGCTTCATTTTGCCTGAAATAGTTCTTTAATGGCTTTGTAAATAAATGATGCCTCAATGCTTTGTGCAGCCATGGGAATTCTGCTGATACAATAATAACCCCCTAGGTTTATTTAAAATATATAGGCCTACACTAATTAAATTGTTCTGTGTTTTTAGCACAAAAATGCATTGGATACTAGTTTGAGATTCAAATGGTCAGCAGAAACAGCAACACTTCTCTTGCATGTAAAAGCTCTTGCATGGTTAGTCAGGTAAAGTATTGCGATGCCAAAGTACCTGGTTACAAATTTTAGGTTATGACTTTTTGTCCTCTGTGGTTGTGTTAAACCTAGTTTTAAGCCTTTGTTAAAATCCCCAATAGTACAGGTGCCTGGACAAAGCTTAATGCCGTCATTTCTTTGTCTTTGTCTGCCTCAGTCAAAATAAATCAAAACAAGTGAAAGCATTGTTGATATTGACCAATCAAATGGGCTAACCATAACTAACCAAAAGCTTCTGTTAAATGCAAACACTGATTCAAAAAGTTGTGTCGTGCAATATATGAAAAAAAAAATATAGTTTTGAGAAATATCCAATACTTGCCTGATAGGATTTAAGCTGCTTAACAGTCTGGGGTCTACTTGACTGTGTTCTTTATTCCATAATGCACCAAAAGGTCTGTATTGCAAGAAGGCCATTTTAGTGCCTGGTTTCTTCTACTACAGAGAATATGACAGCATGTGGGGACAGTTGGTGTCTTTTGTTTCTTGCCTTTTGTTTGACAGCATTGTTTCTGATGGCTTGATGCAAAACTATTTGCCCACTGGGTTGAAGCTGGGCTGAGTTGAAAGTTGAATAGTCATGTACTTATTTGCAAAGGTTGTTGGTGGCAGCACATTTTATTTTTATTTTTATTATCAGCAGCATTTTTTTAGAATAGGCACTGTGCTTTTTTTTAGAACTTATGCATTTGTAGTGATAACCTGTTGTTGTTGTTACTGTTGTGGAGTTGTGTGTTACTCATACTCATGACCAGGTATGAAAATTTTGGTAGTGTGGGACAGTGATACTTGTGTGTATGCACATGTGTGTGTGTTGCCGTGGCTGTTGTGTGAGAGTGTAGAGAGTGCAGATGCTTGTAAATGTGCATGTAGGGAGATGTCCTACGTGTGATGTCTTGCTCTTGCTACATGCTCAATACAAATTTCTCAACATTTGTGAGACATTAAAGGAACACGCCACCTTTTGGGAAAATGTGCCCATTTTCCACCTCCCCTTGAGTTAAACAATTGAGTTTTACCTTCACCTTACTTCATCGAGCCATTTTCTCAGTCTGACAGTAGCGTTTTTAGCTCCAGCCTTAGATCATTGAATTAGATTAGACCAGTAGCATCTGGCATGTTAGCATCTTGCTCAAAAGTGACTATGAATTCCAGGATTTTTCCTATTTAAAACTTGACTTTTCTATAGTTACAAAGTGTACTAATACTGATGGAAAATGTGGTGTTTTTCTAGGCTGATATGACAGGAAACTATCCTCTCGTTTTGGGGTAATATCCAAGGAATTTGCGACCATACCATGAGATCAGTGGCTTGCGCTACTTGACTGAGACATGGAGGGATCATTTTCAGATGTGGTAGCAAATTTGATTATTACGCCGGACTATTACACCTTGTGGGAATGTTTACAAAGGTTTCTCTGGGTCCACTCATTATTTGAATGGTATTGTGTACTGTAGATCATGAAATCCCAAAAATTTTTGATTCAAGTGTCAAGTGTTTTGCAGTTAAATATGGTGTGATGAGATTTCCATTAGGCATTTGCACAGATTGTGAGAGGATCATTCCACTGCACAAGGGTGTGTAAAGGCCATCCAAATGTTTTTGCCTATTCTGATGATAAACTGATGATACAATCTGATGGAATTTCATATCTTTGGCAATTGTTGGGGTTAGAGACTATCACCTGCTAACATTAGGCCAATATTCCTTTGACAAATGAATGCTAAACAGGTTTTACCTGTTACTGCTGTACAGTTAGAAGCGTGCTCTCAAAATGCATTTGTAATGTTGCTGTAATGTTATGTATGTGTAATGTGTAAGTTTTACTGTAGGGCTAGAATACATGTATATTTCATTTTAGGCACACCAGGCAACATTTTATGCTGTTACAACACTTACAGTTTGAGGAAGCCGCTACAATGTCAAATGAAAATGAAAACTGAATGAAACCAAAATTTACTATTACCTTGCATTTATTACCTTGTCAGTCAAAATAACTCTTCAAAAATGATCATCACTGGTTCCTATTCTTTGGTTTGCAAACAAATTCACATATATTGGTGAGAATTTAGGGTTAAATAAACTTTTTGCTAAGGGTATTGAACATAAAAATTTCCTGTCAGGAATTGTCAGCAGATGATTCATCCAGACTCTGTGCCTTAGATAGATATTAGATATGAATTTATTGCCATCGTTTTTGGTAACCCACGAGGACAGAATAGGCTAGGGCCAATAACATTTTTTTGTTAGTATTTGGATTTGCTCAGAAACAGATCTGTCTCTTGTTTTGTCATGATCTCTTGGCATATTGCTTTTTTCCCTAGGTCCAGATGGAGGTTTTTTGCAATGGCAAGAATTTAAGAAGGATTCCTGACAAACTGCCTCCTGGCGTTCAAAAACTCGATCTTTCCCGGAATCTGCTTCAGAATCTTACACTGGAAGTCTTGGCTGTCTACACCAGTGTTCACCATCTTAACCTTCATTCCAACAAGATTCATTTCATCCAGCCTGGTATCTTCAAGGCCCTTACCAATCTTCAAGTCCTAAATCTTTCACGAAACAGACTGGATGCTTTTGCTGCCCTTAAGAAATATGTGGGGCGTCTGACCTCTGTGGAGAGCCTTGATTTATCGGACAATGGGTTGTACACAGGGATGAGTGACTATTTTCTCAGAGATGCCCCAGCATTGATAAACTTGACTCTACATGGCAACAGCATCACAAAAATAGACAAGAGCACTTTTGCTGGATCTTCAGCACTCCAGAAAATTAATCTGCACAATAATGTAATTCTAGAGATTAATGAAGGAGCATTTGAGTCTTTGAGTAACCTCTCTGAACTGGATTTGTCAATGAACTCTATTACGTGCATCACTGAGTTTAATCTCTCCCAACTTAAATTGCTAAACCTCAGCAAAAACAGTCTGGAGCGCTTCCAAGCCATTGATATAGACACAGGATATGAACTTCTTCACCTCGATTTAAGAGAAAACAAAATGATTTACTTTCCATTTCTCCCCAAGATGAACAAGCTTATATATCTTGATTTGTCTAGAAACCGATTGACAGGTGTTAATACTTCAGGCTCTGCTGAAGAAGAACTTTTGAAGGAGAGCTCATTTAAAGCACAGTATGGGTATGGATCAAGTCAACAGGACTTATCACAACTCCTTCACTTAGATATGAGCTTCAATCAAATAAGGTCTTTGCCATCATTTTTTTTCCATCGGATGACATTACTTGAGACACTCAATATTAGCAATAATTGTTTAGAGACCTTCATTGTCAGCTTTGAAACACCTATAAATTCATTACAAACTCTTGACCTCAGTTTTAATGCAATACAAAACCTCTCATTCGAGCAAAATACACTTCTCTCATTGGAGAGCTTGTACCTACAAGGTAATTATCTGAGCTCATCGGACTCAAATATATTCAGTAGACTGCCAAACATGAGAGAGCTTCATCTTCAGGAGAACTACCTCAGAATTTGTGAATCACAGCCTGAGGTTAGTCAAAAGCCACAGTACCATGGATGTGTCTCATTTTCCTCCATACCAACCCTTCAGTATTTGTCACTCTCTGAAAACTCTCTTGAGTTTGTGCCTCAGTATGCATTCTATGGCAGTCCCATACAGGTGCTGGATCTGTCAGGGAATCCAGGCATATATATTCACAAGGATGCATTCAGTGGTTTAGAAACATCTCTGACATACCTTGCTTTGAGGGGAAATTATCTTCATACCCTTAATACGGATCTATCTGTTTTAAGTAGCCTCAGAATTGTGGATTTGTCCATCAATAGGTTAACATCCCTTCCGTTGACAAACAAAGACCCATCGATTGAATTCCTAAATCTACAAAACAACAGTTTGGTTACTCTAGACTATGAAACAGTAGTGGTTTTGGAAGGCACACTGAAAACACTCTACGTCGGGTCAAATCCCCTTAGTTGCTGCACTAATCCCAGGTTCCTCAATATGGTTCAGGGGTCAAATGTGGTGATTCCTGATCTTGCTAGTGCCACATGTCAGTACACACTGGACTCAAAAAATGTGGAGATAAATATTGCAAATGTGCTGCAAGACCACTGCAGGGCACTGGACAGTAAAATCTTGAATATCCTCATCATTGCAGCCACCTCTGTAGGTCTGGTTGTGGTATTAGTTGTAGCCTTTAAACTCTGCCACATGAAGAGGCGGAGACTTAACAATAGCTTTAAGGCATGAACTATCACAAATACTTCAGGAAAAGCGGTTCATTGGAAAACAAAAGCACGGAAAAGACTTTTCTCTTCTATTTTAGATTGCACAGATATTTTAGCCACATTTGGACTGTCAGTGTAGATGGGACATGAAGTGGAAAGCATGTATTTTCATTACACATGATACTTTTAAATGAAAAGTTGTATGAATGAGCACTTTTTGTATAAAAACACTACATCTTTTAATTTTGCCATTCTGTGGTGTTTCGGTTATATATCGAGTAATGTTTGATATTACAGCACTTTAAAGAATTTGCAATGTGAACATCCAAGTTTTCTGGGGTGGTAAAATGAATGAGAATATCAGGACATGAAGTAAAATATACATTGTGCCATGTTTAAATTGGTATTTTTAATAAAAGTGAATCACTATAATTTAGTGTTTTATGTGAAGGAATTGGTGTATATATATTTTTTGTAACCCAACTACATAACACCATAATACATAACTGTGATACAATACATTTCATATGTATTTAAAAAACAGACTACATGGGGAGCTTCGATTTTAGCGGGGAGTATTTCCAGTGGAATAAAGTTTGTTGGAACACCTGCATTAAAATTGTTTGTTTTTACAGCTTGCTGGCACAGCAGTGTCCTTTCCTGTTATTGACTGAGCTCCACTAAATGCTTTCTTATGGCTTGAGTAGAACAATATGTGCTTTTGGATGGTGTGTGCCAGTCATTAGAGCACAGTTAAATAATGTATTTCTAGCAGTTACTGCAAAATATTAATGCTGTTCTCCTGAATTGGATAATCTAAATATTTTTTCAATATGAAATTCTTTAAAATGTGATGTTGACAGTCATTACTCATTTCTCAAGTCATCAGTCTTCTACATAACTAACTGCTAAGCCGAATGTAAACAGTTATAATTTAAAAAGTAGCGATAAGCTACTGTGCTTTTACAAAGTCATGTTTTGATTATTGCTTAAAATGACAAAATGTGCACAGTACAATCTAATGTATTCACAAGTGAATTAAGAATACAGCCCACTTCTCAATTTAGCGTTTCCTCTGAAGTCATATTATGTCATAACACGACTCCTGTTATAGGAACTGTTAAAGGAAGTATTTCACATGGTTACTGGTGGGAGGGACAAGCTTGCTTTGTCTTGGTTCGCTCGCCTACTCCATTTCTATTCCATCCTCTTCTGCTTTTCTTGCTTCACATGATGGAACACCAACTGAAACCCCTAAAGGTCACGTCATGATTATGTGAGGACCACAAGTGAATAACAACAAAAACAACAACAAAATGGAATAAAACAATTTATAAGCCATAAGTGAATGCTTCTCTAAAGGGTTCTATTTCAAGAATCTTTTGCGTGACACACCAGGTAAAGCTGAGTAAAAATCATCTCTTGGTATTTTAGCTTAACCTCAATAACATTAATATGGAAAATAGAAGGTGATCAAATTTATTTTGAGAAAAAAACATTGTATTATAAACTTTCTGTAAATCATCATACACTGTGTAATTTAGGCAATGAGAATTTCTACTTTATTTCAAATAAATCAATTCAAATTGGAATTATAAGTCTGCATCCTAATTCTAATTGAACTCACATTCAAGGTATGAATTGGAGTCATTCTCAATTCAATTCTGAATTTTGTACAGCCCTGCCTAGCAAATGGCTAGAAGTGACTTACCTTAGCAAAACCACACAAAAGCTATTTAGTTGTAAATGCATGTTCTGGCCTTACTTAAAACTGCACCTGACATCACTTTGGTCCAAGTCAAAAAAGTGTCTCATTATCAATCTAGATAAGCATGCTATAAAACCAATGTGTTATCATTAATTAAATACACGGATGTTTGGTTGAAGAATGCAAAACAGCTTCTTCAAGATAATTTGTTTAGGCTTATATAATTAAATGGTCCCTTAAATTGTGTGAAACTCGTGACCCTTCAGGTAAAACTTAATTTTGGTATAGATCAGCTAGTGAAAGATACATGATCACACAAGTCCCTATCCTGACAACTTTCCAAGCAGCTATCCTATGAAAAAAGTGGACAAAGTGATGGGGGAATAGCCTGCCTTTTATTTGAAGCTTCTATAGTCACCTCAGCATTGAAATATTTCTATTCTTGTTTCCATTCTTGATGTCTTTATAAGTGTATGTAATCAAAATGTAATCTGCATATCTCTTTCCTCATGGACTCACTCCATTGACCTTCTTATCTTGTTAGTACTCCACATTCAAAACCACTTGAAAAGAAACAGTATTTATTTAACTTTTTTCCAGTGTAATAAGACGAAGTTAGATCATGCTAGTTTTTTATTTATTCCAATTTCAGAGTACTGTTCTTGGGCAGATTCCTAGCTTCCTGGTGGCGCAGGTTTTCTAGCTTCCTAGCTGCCTGGTGGCTGACAAATTCTTATGTTGAATTGATGGAATTGCCCTATGAAAGAGCAATGCATGCCTTATCCCAATTTGATTACTCTTGTTTGCACCAATCATGGTAACTGTGCTCTTCTTTTAACTGGTAAACCATAAGCGAGATCATACAGTATCTCCCCCATTCTAGTCTCCCTTCACTGGCTCCTGGTACATGATAGAATTCATTTTAAGATAAATGGTCATGCCCCCTATCGTTCAGATTTCCTGTGCTGTTGCAAAATGTGATATTGAGCAGATGCACTTGGTGGTGTGAACCTGGCTACCCTCCCCCCATACTATTCCTTAGCTTTTAATTAGAAGTGAGAATTCTGTAAGAACCCTGGTGCAAATAACTGCGGAAGATGGATAATCCATTTAGTTGAACATTCCTCAGCATGTATGCAGTTAATGATCTCCCCCTGTAAATTCTTATAAAATGAATTAAAACAAATGAATCATCATTCAATGTGTATTAATTAATACAAATTAATTTTGCCTGAAAAGTACTAGCTTGAGATTGATTTTTTTTTTTTTTTCTTTGTTTGTTTCTTTGCTGTCTCACCAGAGATAAGGAAATGCAGGATATTTTTGTAATTGTTGACTGAAAACAGACCCATCTACTTGTTTCATGTGCTAGTGAGTCACAGTAAGTAGTTCCTTAGTCAGATTTCCTGCCCCCCACCCCCCACCCCCACCCCCATTTAGGAGCCAAGAATTCCTTCACTCACATTAATCAAGTGTATGTTATTCATCTAAGTGAATTCCTCGTCTTTTACAAATTGTTGTCCATTTTTCAGGACAATATTTCATAAAACCAAAAACACAAATTAGGCTAATTGTATTTTCTAAGTCACGACACTGGGATTCTACTATAAAGCCTTGCATTATTAGTTTGCCCTTTATCAAATAAGTAATGTTGTTCTTTTCAGTCTGCAACCATGAGGTAGGTTCGAAACCCAGGAAGAAGGAGACAGGCACCGCTGGGACTTAACAAACCCACGTGGCCTACCCTTTGATGAGAACCAGGCCAGCTGCATGTCGTTATGTTTTACAGATGAGGAATTTGGTTTCATCATACTAGAATGTATGCATACACATACCAATGGTACCAATGCATTTTATCCAGTGATATTTTACCCACGCATACACACACATTGACCACACACTGTCCTCACATAAGAGAACATAAAATAGATCTCTTTCAAGACCACCCAGACAGAAATAATGGAAAGAAGAGAAGCACAGTCCTTTACATTGGGATTTATTTCACTGTACTTTTTTCTACAGATTTGACTCAAGCATGCATTCCAAACATGTTTCATTTAGGGCCTGTAGTTCATAAACTGACCTGGCCTAATGTTACAAATAATCAGGTTTGTTGTGCCATTTATATATTTGATAAGTCCTGTTTTTGTCATAGACTTTTTATACACTCAGATTACATCTGAAGAGTTTAGGGAGAACGATTCAGTCTCTAACTTATTCAGTAGACCTAAGGAAAGTGTGATAAGCAGCTGAATTAAAACTTGCCCACTGGGACCAACTTTTTGTCTCTCCTCCGCTCTCACATTCCACTCTGTTTCTATTGCCTACTGGCTGCTGACCACTGATTTCACTATTAGATTCCCTGTTGTCTAGTCTAGTCTAACATACATAGATCTACTATGCCGTTTACAGAGTGCCGCACACACACAGCTTAGTGTTAGCACACATCACATGAGTTCAGTCAAGTTTATGTATGTATACCATGTACATCTCATTCACAGTCAACATTCTTCAAAATAAAAAGGAACCATCTACTCAACCTCATAATGTCACAAGAACAAGACCGTCAGTATGTTATCAGATCAGCTGTCTGCCATTTGTATGACACTCGTACTTCGTACTGCGTTTTACATTCTGACAAAATTCTGATTTGACTGTATGATAGTTGCCTCTAATACAATGTTTCTTGAGCACTTACAAAACTGTTTATACTTATGTAGGGCATGAACTTCCACTGCCGTTTTTCCTAAGAGGTCTAATTATATTTACCAGACCATGTCTGCGCAAATTGAGCCCAACATCCTTTGTTGTGCAGACATTATGGCCAGACAAAACATCATTACCATCTGAAACTTCCTCTCTGAGGCCCCTGAGACACTGAATCATGGTGTTATGTAAGGCCTCTAGGGCTGCCACCATTACAGAGAGGCAGCTAATAAGTTATATGAATAAGTGATATTAACATATTATTTTATCAAAGTAATGTCCAGTGAAAACTCTTAGACCCATCTGGCCACTTCTGCATTTGCATGAAAGCAGTCTTAAGATTTGTAAGAGACTTGTGAGTTTAGTGATTCAGACCTGTAAGAAGTCTGAGAAAATCCATCTGAAAAGCCTCCAAGACCTGGAGTTTGTTATTTGAAAGTCCTCAACATCTTTCCAAGTAGAGTAGTCACTCTCCTTTTATTTTAGTCTGATTGTCTAGACATGCTTAGGTGTTCTAGAGGTGTCTAGACATATTTAGAGGTGTGTATTGATGAATAGAAGTACCAAAATTGGTACAGACACTCTTTAAAAGTGTATCTAATCATTTTAGAAAAAAATCAAAATAGACACCAAAAAAGACCAAGTCCCCATAAAAGATGATATAAATGCCACATTACACCTTATTCTGCAATGATTCTTTTTTTGCATTTGATTTCTATGAAATGGCAATGAATAATGTGTCCAAAATATGCCATGAAAATAATACAGTATGTAATATGTACATGCAACAACTTCGAATAGACAGAATAGCCCAAAAATGATCAAAATGAAATGAGACACTACATAAATCTTGTTCCAGATGGTGAATTATTATAGTATTATATATACATAAATGTCCTTAAAATCTCCTCAAAGGTCCAGTGAATGATGACCAATACATAGTTTAGTGTTAGTTAAGAACAGAAATGAACCCTCAAATTGGATACCGCTGTGTCAAACTTAGGGTCAGTACATTGACATTACCACACATAGTACATTACTTGAGCAAGTAAATTTTTGTACAGCTCTGGCTACTTGAGGCCTTGGCAGTCTGCTTCAAATTCATACAAATTCATACAAATTCATACTGATGCTGTACTTTAAATTCATTAGAGGACAAAGCTTTGCAAAAAAATACAGATAAAACATTTGCATAAAAACAAATCACACTTTTGTGATGGTGAGGAAATGATTCCCATAGGTAAAACGAAATATATAAGTGTACAGAATAGGGACCTACAGTCATGTTTGAAGTCAACATTAACTTGGATGAACTTTGGCAACTCCACAAATAAGAGTAAGGAGTCCAGAACAATTTCAAACTAGGGTTAGATAAAGGGCAAAATATGGTCATGTTAAGCACCAGTGAGAACAAGTAGCAAGTCATTTAATGGGAATTAAACACCACCAGCACATAATATTGAGATGAAGTATAAGGAGCTCCCTACCAAGTATTCTGCATTAGATGCAAATATTTCTTACACAAATAGAGGAAAGAGTTTTTATTTAGTATAAACCCAAAACTAAAATGTCCACTTATGTGAAGATCATTCTTTAGGAGAGGGATTGATTATCACAGTGCTCTGTCTTCAAATGTGTTTTTGATCATCTTGGAATCACAAGACCCAAACATGAATTCAAATTAATAACTGAATGAAATTAAATCAGTTTATGACTATTTGTGTTGTAGGAGCTTTTAGAACATTTGTGCACCAGACAGTTTTCATTTCTTCCAACAGTTCCTATTTAGAATTTTTGGGCACCCCTTCAAGGATGTCTTAGGATCTCTCAAGGCACATCAGTTTTTTTGGGTGAGTTTTGAATTGTTAGTTTTGCCAATTGTGTCCATTTAATTTTTCTCCTAAAAGGATCACCCAAGACAGATGTGCACCAGTTTCTGTGATATCTATGATATTCTTTTAGTTACTTTGAGTCTGTAACCAAATGTAGCCACGTGTGGTGTAGGCCATTTAGATTTTTTCTCAAAACTCAAAATGTTGTGCTTTTATTTTGTGCTATTCTTTGGGTCAACTGATTGGGCAGCCATTTTGAATTTATTCAAAAACCTCACTTCCTGTTTGATTTTTTTTTGGGCACCCCTTCTCCTAGAAGAGACAGGTGTACCAAACAGGTGTACCTGAACACTCACTACGACTATAAAATATGAACATATCACTCCTATCCTCACTTCCTTATACTGGGTCCCTATTAAAAGTCTAATCATTTTTCAAATACTCCTCCTAACCTATAAAGCCCTCAATGGCCTTGCTCTAGTATATATTAAACATATATTACTACCCTGCTAGACCAGAATGGTGGTCTCCTTGTAATCCTGAGAATATAAAAATATACGATATGAGGAAGAGCTTTTTGCCACTGTGTGCCTCTCTTGTGGAATAATCTCACCCCACCACATTTGAAGTCCACACTCTCAGTACCTTTAAGTCTAGACTTTTATGCCTTCCTCTTTACAGCTCCCCATACTTAGGGATAGTACATGATAAATCATCGCTCTTCATGGCTTATTGGGAAGGACTGCCTCTGCTGTTGCCTCCAGCTGTGTAGCATGGCGGCCACTGACCATCCCTGCAGTAGTGTTGGGTTACTATCCATACCTTAGCTGCTATGCTGCTATAGCCTAGTGCCGTGTCAACCTCTCATGTGTCATGTCGTACAACGCTCTCTCTCTCCCTTTATAATATATAATGTGGACAATATTTTGGAATTGTTATGATGCTCAGCTAAAACCATGGACAAAATTTTGTATCTAAAAAAAATTATTAACATTTTTATGAACATTTTTACTCAAGGTTTAATCAGAATGAAAGGGATATTCACCCACCCAAGTAAACATTTCTAGTGGCTGATGAAATGCCCCACCAGGCTAAACTCGCACACCACACTATGGGAAAAAGTATATGCTACCCTTAGATGTACTGCTGATTGGCTTTTAGCTAATCACTTCTTATACCCAATTTGCTTATCATTCAGTACTGCTATATAGATACGATGCAACTGTCTTGTCCAATGAAAGTTTTTATGAAAGTCCCCTTCCCAGCTTTTCGTGCTTACAGTATTCATTGCATGACCGGAGGGCATGACAAACAGCAAAGGGAATCAGTGGACCTTGTAAATCCTATAATAATCAGTGAGCTATAAAACAAATTACACATCATACCATTATAGTTGTTGACAATACTGAGTGTTGTCTTGCTCCTATCCCCAAATGTTTAGGTCCCAAAGGGCCTACTGTAAGCCATTTTCCCACCATGAGAACACAGAGGTTACAGGAGTCTCACAGTCCTGGTTATTTATGGCTACTCTAGCCCCTTTTAGCCAGCCGTCTGTGAACCAGTGAAGGCAGTGGAGCTTGTGTTACTATTGAAGAGAGGTTTTGCCCTTTCGACCAGACTTCTCTGTCACAAGATGATTGAATAGTCATTGAGTCCAGCATTTTGATAACACTATCTTATCTTACCACATACCAAAGGGATGAACATGGCATTTCAATTTGACAACTTGTTTTGACTGCAAGGCATGCCTAAAACTTCCTGTCTCCACTAATCAAAGAAACAGATGACTAAAAAGCTACGCAGTGGTCTTGTATTATACTCGGCTGTAATATAAAACACAACTGTATTCTGTGTATCTTCTTTTTTGTTTTTCATTGTAAAATCTTTACTATCCCTTAAGTTCTTTAGTAAAATATGTTTGTGCACAAAACAGATTTACTTTAAAAGAAAGGAAAGTTGTAAAACTACCTTTCATTGGCCTGTAAATCCCCTTGTAAAATGTATTGTTATATCTGAGAAACATGCACAACTTTTAGCCTTGAGCTCAATTGAATGGCTATGTATTGTGTTTGAATCACCTTAGATTAAGCAAAAGTAATCAAGTTAACTTTAAGACACTTTTACTATTTCTGTCTTCTGAATGGACAGTTGGATAAAACAAATTATGTTTCGACAGACATAGTCTAGGCTTTAATTCCATTTGAAAGAATTTCTTTTTTTGTGGGACAGTGAAAAAGAGAACAGCTGGGACTTTGTATGGTGTTGTTTAGTAGACAGAGCAAGGAGTGAGGCAACTTGGAGCATTACTCATGGGACTGAAGGGGAAAGCTAGGGTGTTAGTCAACATGCTGCTAAAAAGAACCATATGGTCCTGGCTTGATTTAATGAAGGCTCATCAGATGTCCAACCCAGGAGGGCATACTCGCACAGCATATCGCTTCCACTATGTAAATAAAGCCTGGACAAGCAGAGATTCTGCAAAATACTCTACTCTCAGTCTCTTAAGCCTCCACTCTTTTCATAGGCATCAGTATGCAGGAGAAATGATTCCTCCTTGAACTCGGGCTCAGAGAATACAAATGGGACTTTCAGAGCAGAAAGAATGAAGAGATATCAAGTACCACAAAAGACTGCAGTAAAGTACAGACAGAAAAGGGTGTTAATCCTGGGATCATGTTAACAGCATGTTGTTTTGCTCAAGGTCAAATCCATTTTTTTAAAGAGTATCACACCTGAGGTGGTTGCTTTATAAATTATTTGGCTTGAACACAAGTCACTGCTTACTGTTTTTATGTGTAGTTTCATTCTGGAGGCTACACTTTGGAAAGATTACTCTCTGTTGCATATTGAGCTTAAAGAGACCTGTACTCTTTCACACACACTTGAAGAGATCAGCTTAGTTTTGGTCAGAACTTTAGGACTCCAAACCAGTTGAGTGTATAAAATAAAGGAAATCTGTAATTAATTGCTGTTGTTTTGTCTCTGTTGCTATGTATGTGCTTAGTGATTTTCATGTCAAGAGTCTTTTTAAAAAATTTTGTGTGGAGATTTCTGTTCTTTATTTATATGACAGATGAGAGTAGAAAGAAAGCGGGAGAAAAGATGGGATGGGGATTTGATCTGCAAACTGAATTAAAACCTTGTACATGTTGTAAGTGCACAATAGCCAGTGTGCTCTTTTGTTAGCATGTCAACAATTTCCTTGCACTGCGGCATACTGGATGATCAAGTCATGGCAAAAAGACTGTGAGTTGGTATTTTGTAACATAACAACTGCAAAGAAGATAGTGAACAAAGAAAGTCATGTTCAAGCAGTTTCTCTGCTCAACTCACTGACATTTGGTCTAACAGTTTATCACCATCAACAACCCATTTAGATGCCCTTCTAATGACCTCCGTTGGTGGAGGCCAATTGGGACATGGTGCATTCAGATACCCATCTATAAATGCTGCCTGGATATGCTGTACTTACTTGTGTTAAAGCACCCTCAGAAAGTCCTTTGTCTACTGACACCAAAAATCAAGAAAATCTTATGATTCTCATCATCTTATGAGACAAGAGTTTCCATTCAAACTTTCGGATAATCTATGTATGTATATTAATGACAATTCAACTAAAGAATTTACACATCTCTCTGTGTTTCTATGCACTGTTATTCAACTTAAAAGGGACATCTTCCTAATCAAAGGACGACCTTTGACCAGCTGTGGGATCAAAACATATAAGATGACATATAAGGGTAATATTTTCAGAAACATGCAAGATAACATGTTAGGGTAATATTTAGGGAAACATGCAAGCAGTCCACCATCAACCTTACCATCAACCTTAGGATGACACTGTGTGAACTGGTATTTCCAAATTTGTATTTCTCAGTCAAATAGCTAAAATGTGCACGAACAAGCTGGATGAATACCTATTTAAAGCTGCGTTTGGATCACGGGATAGGTGGCACAGAATGGATTTGCAGGGACTGAATGCTATGAGGTCAGAGCCCCACAGGGAGTGGTGAACTTGTGTGTTTGTCTAACTAGAATAAGTTCACCACATCTGAAAGTACCCAATGACAGACCTTCAGGTGTCTGCACTATAAACAAAGGTTACTCTCTCACCAGGTTGCTTTAAGAATAACAGTGGTGTTAAGTGAAACATTTTTTTACACGACTTCAAAGACAATTGGTGTGGTTGACTAGAAATAAAACAATAAATAAAACAAAAATAAAAAAATATTTCTGATTTGTGTAGCTTATTACTCATTCATATTCCTCTGTCCACCTACACCACAATCATCTCTGCTAAGTGTCATGCCTCCTTCACCCCCCATACTCCTATACACCTTCCTCTCCTGAGTGGACTGCAACCATTACGGGAGGCCCATGCCAGGACCAACTCTCCATCCTAGAGGCTAATGTCAGGATCGACTCTCTTTCCCTGATGTTTTGTGACTGAGCCTCCCTCACAATGGCACTCTCAAAATGGACTCCTATTGTTATCCCTATGACCCATCTCATTCTTTGACTTTAACACTATGCCTGGCTGCTACTATACTGTCCAGCCATAATTCTTGATAACCACCCATGGATTGACTACCATGTAACTACCATGGGACAATATTTTGGAACTATTATTATGCTTAGCTAAAACCATGGACAATTTGTGGTCTGTCCTGGTTATCCTGGCTTTTCCTGCATGACCCCTTACAGTTGGGTTAGCTCCTTGAGTCGTGGATCTGCAGGTTTCTTCCTATACTAACTAGTTTATCCTTGCCCCTGTTGCTCTAGGGTGCCCCTTGCTGTAAAGTGCCATGAGACAATCCTATTGGAAAAAGGAGCTGTATACATAGAACTGAATTGAATTGAACTGAATTGAATGTAAATCAACATCGAAGTAGCATTTAATATCACTTTAGACAATTAGGGGTTTTTCATCCCTGACTTCCCTAGATAACCTTGTATTAGGCAAAACTGGGAATATAACCTGGAATGGTAACAGCAGACAGCAAGACCATAAAGTCCTACAAAGGGTGGTGAGCTCAGCAGAAGGCTCCATCAGGACTACACTACCAGATCATAGGGACAATACTAGACAATACCAGGTGATGCCAGTCCAGAGCCAAGAAAATCATCAGAGACCCTAGTCATCCTAACCATAGTCTTCTCTGGAAAATGTTTGATGTCTGAAAGCCAGAACCAAGTGATTAAAGAAAAGTTTCTGTCCTCAATCTATCTGCATTTTGAGTGAGGACCACAAAACATAATGACAATTATTGTATATAAAAACATATTTGTTTTATATCTAGTATATTTTTATCGATGCACATAAGTCATTGGACTCAGTGGACCAAGTATTTCACTACACACTGTACGTTGTACTACTTGCATAACTCTATGACAAATAAAATTTGATTTTGAATGACAATCTGAGTTGGTTCAACTCCCCCTATGCTAAATATGAACCTTACCTATCCAACCATGCTCCATACCATGGACAACAGTCCTGAACTGTATTTGCACTGCATTGTAATTCATGGACTTTTAGTGTACACTTATAAATTGGATTAAAATAGGAAGTGCCTCTCAAATCTTTCAATATCACCATCCAAATTCACATTAAGCATAGTCAGACCTTCCAAACATAGCTGGTTTCATCGTCAGCCCCTCTGGCCTGCTAGCCTGATGCATCAGCCGCTTTTACGTAATTTCACTTCATACAAATGGTCTATCAATAAGCATGTATTCGCTCCACAGTGGGCAGATACTTTCTGCTTCAACCAGTTGCTACTGTTTGGTCGTGACTGTGTGGAGGGGAAAGAAATTGAGCAGAAGCAGCACCAGGCAGCTCTAGGCTGGCTACTGGCCCGCAGCTTCTATTGGAAACAAATACTGCATATACAGAAATCACAAGTGAAACTAAAGCACTCAGCAAAAAGGTAAAAATGTATCTCTCTATAGCAGTCATACAGCACAAAGCACCAATAAAATGACTATTCAGGCCAAAAAGCAGGACTGTCTTCATGCCTCATGCTGTCTTCAATTTACTGTAGATCTTATCCATTGACAGGTTAATTACTTGTTTCATTTCAGACTCTAATCAGGTATAGGTTTCTTATCTCACAGATTACAGATTTGAAGATAATAAAGTGAAAGAACTGAGCTACTAGTATTTGCTAGAGCTGCCTATAAAATTCTGTGGTGGAAAGTCCCACTACATGGGTATAATGGGTTCTTAATAAGTGAAGCAGATCTGGGTATAAAGGGCAGGTTCTCCAATTACACACCTCTGCTCTGGACAAAACCCCCTGTAAACTCAATGTAGTTCACCCCTTTGAAAATCACACAAAACAAATGCAGTCACTGGTATTCACCGAGAAGTCTACCCAGCCCCGCCTTCTCACATCTTATCTGCTAACAACTGTTATGACGTTTATCTTGGTACTTTCCATATTCTCAGCTGTGAAATGAGTGTTGACAGAGTTATTATTAAATGTCAAACACATTCAAATCAGTTTCTAAAAGCGTTTAATGTATACTTGACTATAACAGTCACCTACTCTGATGAGGAATCAACATGTAGCACAATGTACATTATGGGAAACATGTTCATCTCTTAGCCAAGTCCTAATTCCAGCCCTAACAAATGAATACATTTAGCCATATGACTCATGATCACTGTAAGCAACACTGTTAACTAAACATTTTACATTCCTTAAGTTTGCACTTTGTTCAATGTTAGCAAAAAATAGCAAAATTGTTCAAAAGTGTTCAAATGAGAGAACTTTACTAAAAAGTAAATGATTGCAAAATGTACAGAACTTGAACAGGATGAGTTGCAAGTATTGTCATCTAGCCTACTTGAACATCATATCAAGTCACAAGTGTTACATTGATGCATTACAGTCACTCAGATCTATTCCATCTCTAGTAAAACACACAGGCACAACCGATAACACATTAAGCTAAACACCTGGCCTCTGACACACTTCAATTAACAATACAAATACCAGTATTTCTTATTGATCTTCACAAATGATTTTCATTTCAGTAATTTTGCTTTAAAAATATAATTGCTAGAGCTGACTTTTTTTCTTTTAAGAATTTCCTTTCATACCTTTCCTTTTCAGATCCTCTGTCAAATGTCTGTGACTTTCTCCTGCCATGTGCCTTGTCTGTGAAATGACATTTCTCTTGCCATGTGCCTTGTCTGAGAAATGACATTTCGCCTGCCATGTGCATTGTCTGTGAAAGGGCTTTTCTGCTCCATGTGGCTGGAGAGAGTGACGGCTGGCAGGAAGAGGAGCTGTATGGTTGGGAGGCCACGTGTGCTATGCGTGGTTCCTGTGGCTCATTGGGACTGGTCAGCACAGCCATCCACTGGACTGGCAGCTGCTGCCTCATCATTGCTGCTGTCCACCTCTTGCTCGATGATGCTCTCATCATCCAGCCGCTGGCTGGTATAGTCTGTGATCTCCAGAAAACCACTCTGCTCCACCACCACATTGGACTGACTGGAGTCTGGCATTATTGAGTACTGTGGGATGACCTAGACAAACACAAACAAAATGTAAATGAATGACAACAAGATTCTGATACTTGAAAAATGCTGACATTTCTCTATATTATTCCGCAAATTATTCTACAATAAAACTTGCATATAATTAAGGTTGGGTACGATGCTAATGGTGCCTAGGGGTAGCTGTTCACATAAAATACAAAACATACCTACATTTGATATTTTTCTTGCCATGGGTTAATTGTGATCCTGCATTTGACAAACACCAAAGTATATGTCCAGCAAATAGGCCTACTGCAGGGTATTATGTGTGGTGGGACTAAGCTTGGGCAGCTCCCCTCACTGGTGTTAAAGATTCAGGAGGAGTGAAGTATCTAAAAAAGAACCGTGGAGTGCCGGCACCAATAACATCAGTTCCAACTTAAAGGGGACCCAACTCTGTATGTGAGTAATGATCAAGTGATCATCTGACAGAATACCTGATGGAAGTACTGAAAATAATTTAGTGATGAGGACAGCACACCTGAATAACATCAAGCTCTTTGCTCTTCTGGGAGGGGAGGGCTGCCATATGGCTGTATTTGCCAAGCTGCTGTTTGGAGTGGTGCAGTACCGATGCAGAGCTGCTGATGAGGGGGGCTGCGCTTGGCTCCTTACTGAAGGAGTCACAGTCGCTGGACGAGTCCACAACCATAGGCTCAGCGCTGGGGTCAATCTCAGCTTCCATCATAGAGATCTTAAGGATGTCGGACACTGTGGACTTGTCACTAGGATGGCTTAAGCCTGAGCTTGACTCTGGCACCAATTTGCTGCTTGCTTCTCCACTGCTGGTTCTTGGGGGTGACATGGGACTACCGAAGGTAATTTTTGTCACGGTCGCACCCTGTGTGATGATGGGCTGCTGACTCTGTTCAAGCAGATGAAAAGTTGCCCAAAGGTTATTCAAAAACATTAAAAGCTGTAGGAGCATGTGAAATGTGGATATGTACTGATTTGCAGCCAAGACTTTAAACCAGTTCATAGAACGAAAACCAAAAATGTTTGGCAGGAACAGAAATGAAACCAGAAACTTCATAATTTTTTATGTTCTGGAAAACAGAAAAGTTTATATAAAATAATGGTAGTTAATACCAGCTCTATTTTTGTTCCTGAAAAGGTTTGTCTGCAGTGAAGTGGTGAGATTCACCTCCTGTTGTTCATTGAATGCATGGAGAAAGCAGACAGACTGAAGCTTACCAATTCTACCAGCAGGCAATCAAAATAGTACAGCAACCGAACAGGTTAGTTTCTTTTAAAACTGAACGGCATATTTCTTTAGGTGATCAGCAAACAGCTTTGGCATGCCCAATATTCATAAATGCCCACAAGGAAGGAAATGTATGCCAGTTGAGGGATTCCAGACACTTTGCACAAAGTGAAACAATGTGAGGGTGTTTGGTACACCAGGCTAAATACTGTAGGCTAATAAAAAAAATATTTGTCTAGACATGAATTTCACCTGTTTTCTCACTTTACTAGGCCATAACAAACATTGTTGGAAACAGCCAACATTAATGTTAAGGCTACTGCTTTAATTTATTTTACAAAAATGTACAGTTCTCACTTTTGGCATTTTAGCAATTGTGTTTACATGGGAAGGCATCGCAGGAAACCTATACAGCACCAAAGTCAGCAAATTTTGTTTGACTAGGAAATGTTTCAGTTGAAGTGTAGGCTATAAGAAGACAGTGATGCAGCTTGTATGAAGCAGAGACCTAGTGTTTTATAATTTGCTTTTTATAGTTTCCTGTAGGATAGAGACTTAAGGACAATATGGTGAATACCAACAGATAATTTGAAAGCATACCTAATTCTACTTCCCACAGCTGACATGTTATGTTATTAACAATATGTTTTTGTTCTAAACAATTTGGGAAGGTACATTTTAGGGTGGAACCCAAAACTGGAAACGTTCATAATTAAGCAATTGGCAATCAAGCCTACCATAAAATTAGATTAGAAGGCATATATACTTGTCTTTTCTGTCCTTGCAGTGCCCAGGCTGACACCATTATCCTAGCCAAGGGGACCCGTCCACCTCCACCTCCATCACACTTGGCATTGAAACCAAGAGACAAGAGGGGTATGCATACTCTTCTTTAACTCTGGACTGCAAATGAGTGCATTTCCCAAAAAGGTGCTGTTGGCATTATCTCTAACCAGTGTCCACTCACCTGACCTGAGGAGGTTTTGTCAGATCCTACAGGATGGTGTGCCTGCAAGGGTGGTGGATGGGACAGCGGAGAGTGGAGGTTGGGCCGGTTGTGAGAAGTGGGGGCCTGTTGTAACTTGGGTAACTGGGGAGTATTGGGAGGTTTCATTGAAAGCACCACCACTGGATGGCTCCCAGAGCCTGAGGACTTCTCCTTGGATGGAGCAGGCTCTTGTGCTTGGGATCCTCTCTTAGGGACTGTGCTGGATGAGGAAGAGGGCTGGCCGGCTACGGCTTTGCTAGGCTGGGTTTGCACCGTGTAAGGTGTGTGTCGACCCTGTTCTGACTGGGTTGTCAAAGTGCTTCTCTGTTGTGAAGGTGGGACAGTAGAGGGAGAGGACCTATAGAAAAGCCCCGTCTGTGGATCCAGGGTGTCTCCCTCAAGCTCTCCTTCCTCCATCACCTGCTCCTCTGCCTGTTTGTTCAACAGAGACAAACTCTCTCCACTCTGTGTGACAACAATCACAGTAGCAGCACATATCAGTTTTGAGACAGTAAATGTTAGGGTGAAAGGTGAACATTTATATTCAGTGGCCCTGTGGTACCTGCTGAATGAAGTGGGAGCTTGCTGATGAAGATGATGCAGGGCTAGATTTGCCAGCCACTGCCGTCTGTGGACTGCGCAGGGACGACACTTCCTGCTGCTGCTGCTGCTGCAGCTGCGGGGAGGGGGAGGGGGCGGCCACCTCACTGACTAGACCTCCAGAGGAGGTGCTGGCTGTCAACTTACCTGCACACAACCAAAACACAAGTGAGATCACTGCCAGCTACTATTGCCCAACACAATACTGACGTCAATTTGACAAACAAGTGATGAGTGACCTTTTCTTTCAATCTTTTCATGCACGTCATGGATGACGACATGACATTGATATTGAAAGTGAGGGTGAATCATTCTTGCAGGAAGAGGAAAAAAAAAACAAACAAAAAAAAACCATATATACAGTATATACAATTTTCTCAGCAGGAACCCCAGACCCATCATTCATGAGTGAGTGATGAGCTTCAATCACTATTGAATCCCTGCTCATACCGGCTGGGATGTACTCTGTAAGGAGCTCAGCCTCCCCCTGGCTTTGTCCAGGAGACTCTGGGGACTGTCTCTTCTCCTGGGCCATTTGAATGGGCACAGCCATCTGGCTAAGATCAATGGTATGCTGACGCAGTTTGGGCTCAGTCTTCTCCCTCACTGGAAGAGATCAGTGGAATGGCTGAGTTGTTAGGGGAATGAAGGGGAAAACCCCTGTAATGCTTCCTCATATAAAAAGGGTGTCCTCTCCTGTGAGGTTCTGCTTAAAGGTATAATGTGAGTGGCAGCATAATGGAAGAGAAGAAGCAGGTGAATAGTTCAAGAGAGCACTCCACCTGTTGTCTGCTGGAGTTCAAGCAAAGCCTTGATGGTGGAGGTTGCAGACTGAGACTCTCCCAACACATCCTGGTAAATAATAGTAGGACTGCTCTCAATCTCATGATCAGTCCACTCCTGCCCCCTGGAGGCAATAACCCGAACAACAGGCTGAGCTTCTAAAGGTAGAAAAGAAGACAAAAATTTACTCATAGTTGGTAACCACATAATAACTGCAGACAATTCAGTGAAAATTGTAGAGGGATTCCAAGCAGTCAAGAGTCCACATGAGGATATGTGAGACTATCACCACTAATGGAACTCTTCTTTCTGAATGGCCAAATCATCATACCGGAGCCAACTGTTGAATAATAGAGCATTAGGACACTCGGTAATGGTAATGGGATTGATAAAGGATATGGTCACTGCTGTTTAGCTGCAGACTGCCTGCCAAAGTGATTATAACCATGGGAGCCATTCTGTATATGAACATTTAATTTAATTTAATAAGCTAAATATTTTCAATATCTTTCAGGTATATGCTTATGGTAGAGTTGCACAGCCTCCTTTCTGACATTGTGGGTTGTGGGTTCAAATCCCAGCTGCCAACGTTGTGCCCTTGAGCAAGGCACTTAACCCTAAGTTGCTCTAGGGGAGACTGGCCCTGAACACATGATAGTTGATGAGTTGTAAGTCGCTTTGGATAAAAGCATCTGCTAAATGCATAAATGTAAATGTAGACTAATGTTTCACATTTAAGTTATGAGCAGGCACTATAGCATATGGAGTTGTAACTTGCATGTGATATCATGCAGATGCAATTAAATAATAAAACCAATGGAAGTGTTTCAGGCAGTCAGGAACAGTTGAATGTTTGATTACAGACTCCTCTCCTCTAACATGTTTTTGGCCTGTCCACAGGCTACAGGCTGGTTCACTAATAATAAACTGTTCTTTAGCCCAACATATCATTACACAGTAATCCTGATATTTTTCATTGGGTTTTGAAAATTAATGCATCAACTTTAATGTTTCCAGTCAATATCATATATCGCACCTTGGCGGTCTAATCCACATACCCTGAGCACGGTGAATAGATTCAGATGGGGGAGAGCTGCTCTCTGTGAAAGTTGGCAAATCGTCCTTGGGCACCCCCTCCTGGCAGGGCATAGCTCCTGCATCTGACGGTCTGGCCACCTGCTGAAGGGTCTCACTCACCAATTGCCGAGTATGCTCACTCACAACAGCAGTCTGAAAAGTCATGGGCTTGGGTTTAATTAAAACCTAAAACCAGAGAAAAATATAGATAGTAAATGTTTCTGACAGGAAATTCTCATACAAGAGGCATATCCATGTATTTATTTACCTATGCTTTAGAATAAGAATTTGGTCTGCCCCATTACTCTAGTCTGTGGCTGAGGATGAGCTGAACTCAGGAACTGACAGTTATAACAGCTTTCGTTGTGTAACATGAATACATGAACAAGCGCATAATAATGGGATAATAAAACCTCATGGTGATGAAATTAAATGATAAGAATCTCAAGCAGGCACGCCCCACCCCTCTTCTCTCTCACACTGTTTATTTACTTGAGTTTTTCCTTGTTGTCCATATACAATTTTGGTTGGGATGATTTTCGTGGTAGTAGTAGGCTGCATTCCTGAGCCTATGCCTTTAGGCTGGGTAACTATCATCTTGGTAATGGGACGAGAAGCAGTGATGATGGCTGGTTTTGCTCCAGGAACTGTTTGTAATGTTTTCTCACCCTGTTGAAAAGTATTGCCATCAACACAAAGTATTATATGAATAAAAAAATATAATATAATATATATATATATAGATATATATATATATATATATATATATATATATATATATATATAAATAAATAAATACATACATACAAAAAACAACACTAAAACATACCCCTGCATTTAATAGGGTAGTTACAACATTCTTCCCAGGTAATCCTTGAATCGTAGTTCCTTTCCCAGTTGTCTTCTGTACCACAATAACATTTGGCTTGGAGGTCATGGGGATGGTGGTTATTTTTGTTGTTGTGCCTACAGAACAAAAAGGGGTCAAATAATGAAACGGAATCAAATAATCATTTGAGCCAGGGGAACATATTGTACAATAAAAGCATGCCCATCAAATGAATGTGGGACAAAACACATTATGGCTGCACAATTCTGAAAAAAAAAAAGTGAATTACGATTTTCTTGGCAAGGACTGAGATCACGATTCTCAGCACGATAATTTTTTAAATTGAAATGCCTATTTGAGGTAGGTCCAGAC
This sequence comes from Tenualosa thibaudeaui, assembly GCA_027481765.1. Lineage (NCBI taxonomy): Eukaryota > Metazoa > Chordata > Actinopteri > Clupeiformes > Clupeidae > Tenualosa > Tenualosa thibaudeaui. Next base: position 1,565,551 of record JAIFZK010000009.1, read on the forward strand.
TTATTTTTGCCCTAAAAACTGTAAAACATCACATCATAATAGCTAATGAATACTGATTGTGCAGAACAACATAAATATAGCCTAACCAGGGGTTTGTGTTATTTGTGAGGATAAATTTTCCCTTAGCTTTGTTTTCCCAAACCTGTATTGCACTCGCTCATGACTGTGCTCATGAGTTTCAAAAACTCTCATAGTGTCGGCTTGCTGCTACACTAAATCACATGACAGAAAGGTAGCCTCGTCATTGGTTGAGGTAGAAAGCGATGACACTGCAATGCTTGCAGGCACTTGAGAAATTCCAAGAGGGCAGAGAAATAGGAGCGTGTATCTGAGGTGCAGAACATAAAATAAAATACAGAAAAAACGGTGTCGTTGAGAAATTAGATTGTAAGTAGGTATGAATCGAGATCTCAGGTTTTTTAATGATTAATTGTGCAGATCTAAAACACATACACATCATGTAGAAAAAAGGTCCTACCAGAGACTATATTACTGCTGATGATCTTGCCTCCAAGCGTTGCAAGAGATTTGGGGACGACAGTGATGATGCTTCCACTAGTAGTCTTCACATATGTGGCTCCACCAGGAGAGGTTGACACTCTACCCCCTATTGTGGGGCTGCCTGTTGGCCGTGAGTATGTGGCCTGGGTACCTGTGACAAATCACATGGAAACTGCTCATGAGGTGACCAAATCCAAAAAGATCAAGTACTGGAGAACACCAAGTGCATATTTCAAAGCTCTGCACAATATGTAATCTTCACACTGGATCCGTAAGGAGGAATAGTGGGGATAGATTAGATAATAAGAGCTGATTTATTTCTCATGAGACATGTGCAAGCAAAAGCATAAGAATGCTTTAATGCTTAGAAATAATAAACTAACCTGTTATCTAACGTGAACTGTGATTTATCAGTTATGTTAAGGTTATGTTAAAAAAGGAAATGCTTTTGCAGGTGTGGTGGAGCAGCGGTAACATCACCGACTGACAATTGGCTGATCTGGGTTTGATTCCTGAACCCCACAAGGCAAGTCCATTTTGTTTGGGATAAAAGCCACTTTCCTTCATGGTCTCTATAGACAAACATGAGTTCTGGCCAGCGTTTCTAATCCAAATATGAAGCCCAGGGAGGAGCTTAGTCATGGGTCAGCCAGTGAGTAACAGTCATGAATCTCTTTCAAGTAGGACCTAGGCCCAGTCAGCTAATGCTGGTCCAGTCCTGGTCTTTGGTTTGCTAGACATGGCATATTGCTAGTAAGGGCACTTATAATATTCTAGTGTGACAAAAAAGTGAAACTACACATTAAATAAGATAGCCCAGTTAAACAAAACTGTCCAGTGACAATCAACTTTTATTTTATCTCTTATCCCAAAATAAACTTTAGAATTTTTAGAACCGGTCTGATCTAATGCCAACCACAATTGAGAAATACACGGTGTGCAAAAGGATTCACACCTGTGGGTGTGGACACCAGTTTTGTTGTCATAATGGCTCCGTTACTGCTGACCACCATGATGGGAGAAGCATTGCTGCTGGGGAGGGTGGCAGATGAGGGCTTGGGGAGGATCTTACTGGGCTGCATCTGCTGGGTGATTATCTTCACTCCTGCAACAACAACAACAAAATAATTTTCTTTTTTTGTCTCATGTCCATAGCTGTATAAATCAGATCTTCCAGAAAAATGCTCACCAGACTCCTGCTTTATCTGAATGGTTGGCTTATTAATAGGAGAAGTAGCAGTGGTCTGTGCAGCTCCTACTGAAGATGGCACAGGGCTAGTCTGCTGGATTGGTTTGGATGATTGCTGGCCTTTGGGAAACTGGGCAAGGATCTGTGTAGGAGTACCAACCAAGGTCTTTGGCGAGGGAAGTCTTGCTGTAGCGACTTTTACAGCTGCTGCACTTGTGCCTGAAATTCATGAAGAGTGAAACGAATGTGTTAACTTACACACCACCACCTTTTAAAAAACAACAAATAAAAATCCTCAACACTATTTCAAAAAAGTGCCCTTACCTTGGGCTACCGTAGACATAACCACAGAGGGAGTGCAAGACACCACTGTGGTCACAGCAACAGAACTTGTGCCCGAGCCAGAATTGGAACCAGTTGGGATCACAACTGTTTGCTTCTGACTTGAGGAGGTCAAAGACGTTGAGACCAGCTTAGACATGGCAGCGTAGTTGTGCGATTTGGAAAGGATGTTGGGCACAAAGCTGGAGCTTTGAGAGGTCGTCACAATAATCACCTAAGAAAACAATTACATGACAGATTCACTTTGCTTCTTTAGTTAAGGAGAGTGGTGTTGGGGAAGGGGAGGAGGAGAAAACGAAGAAAAAGTACCAGAAACTGACCTTTTGTGTGGTGGTGTTGGTGGTGGGTGTGGTCGGCTTGGTGAAGGTTATCTTTACTGGTGAAATGTGAGGAGGGAGAGAATTGGCAATACTTTGCATGATATTGCTCATCTTGGGGCTGCCACTTACAGGCACTGTGATTGTTTTTGAGATTGGGGGGGTGACCTTGGGGACCTCCTTAAGCATCACTGGAGTGGAACTAGAGGAGTTGGTACGTCGACGTTTGCGTGGTTTCTCATCTTCATCTGCACAGCTTACACCTGGGCCACACAGAAACACAAGAAGATATAACATTTACAGCAGGTGTCTTTGGTATGTTTGTGCTCACTGTGGGGTGGGGTGGGGGGGGGGTTGTATTTAAAATGCTCTGTATATGCGGGTTGTATTTAAAATACAATATATATGCTGATGAGTATTTTTAAAGCTGTCCTCATCCCAGATATTATGTACAGAGGACCTTAACAGGATGTTGTACTACAACAATGGTGCAACACTAGTGCAGGTTATATTTGTAAAGAAGTGAGGGAAAAAATGTAACATTATAAAAAGTGTAGGTGTTTACAAACTACTTAGCATTGCTGACTGTACCTTTAAAATCAATTTAAAAAAGAAGTAATCAACAAGACATCAAAGTTTTGGAGAGCGGAGTACAATTGCAGTTACAGTTTAATAAAGTCTTCACTCAGTAAAGACTCGATTTCACTTACTTTTGACATAAACTGTGCTTCCACTTGGGAGAACAACCACATTGGAAGCAGGGCTGGCAGGCCGTGGAGATTTGACTGTAGGTGCACCACTGCCACTGGGTGCAGACACATTGGTGGCTGTAGACGTTGTGCTTGTGTAGGAGTAGCAAACTACCACTGCAAACAGAGCATCAATATTTCCATATTCAAATCAATTCAATTATATTTATGTAGCGGCTTTTACAATAGTATTCTCTAATGGTGCTTTACAGTAAAGAGCACCCAAAAGCAACAGGGGGAAGGAAAAACTCCCTTGTGTTAGTTAGTCTAGGAAAAAACCAAGGGGCTAACCCAACTGGCAGGGGTCATGCAGGAAAAGCACAATCAGTAGTAACCGTGATAGACTACATATTGTCCATGGTTTTAGCTAAGCATCATAGCAGTTCCAAAATATTGTCGTATAATATTGCATGGAAGTCTATTCGATGTGGTTATCAAGAATTATGACAGTGTAGTAGCAAACAGACATTTCCTCAAATCTAGGATGCTTCAACATGTACGGTATTGGCCTGAATATAAGACAATCCCCCTTTTTTAGACAAATTTTTGGTGAAAAAAGAAAAAAAAATATTCACCAATTACACTTGTGTACTGATTCTGAAAACCTGGCTCAGACACGTCACATCCATAATGCAAATATGTCACATGCATTACACCAGTTTTCCCAAAATAACTCCAATCAAAAACAACTTATTTTACATACCAAGTACATACAGAACTTCAGATAACCACATATGGCCTGACTACCATATAATGTTGTGGGACAATATTTTAGAATTATTGTGATGCACAGCCAAAACCAGGGACAAACTGTAGTCCATCATGGTAACTACTGACTGTACTTTTCTTGCATGACCCCTGTCACTTCGGCTGGCCCCTTGAGCCGTGGATCTGACAAAGGTTTCTTCATTAAATAACTACCACAAGGGAGTTCTTCTTTGCCCCTGTTGCTCTTGGGTGCCCCTTCCTAATGTCTGTAAAGCGCTATTGTAACACTATTGTATTGCTATTGTAACACTATACTATTGTAACAGTGCTGTATAAATATAACGGTCTTGAACTGAATTTAACTGAAATGCACAGGATATTTATCCCCATGGTTTTCCTACCTTCTTTATTACCAGTCTCTGCAGGTGGGAGTAGAGACGCATTCTGGTGGGCTGTTGCACTGGCCACAGCATTGGCAGTTACTGTGAATGCTGTCTGAGGAACCAGCCTGGGCATTAAGGGGACAAGTCTACGTCCTTCAACAGACCATTCCGAAGAACTATTTGGTCCAGACATACTACAGAGGGGAGAGAGAAATGAAATGAGACCACATAACCGCAGCAATTCTTCAACCACTACAGAGCAGCACAGGAGCAAACTTACTGATAAGCGATTGTAGTGAGACGTTCATCATTAACAGCTCTGCGGACCTCTGCGCGATGCCGCTCAGTGGAGATGCTAAAGAGCAAACACAGCCTTAGCATTATTTTCAGTCTGATAATAATGCAGATCCATATGCACATGAGGAATAAACATGATACCTGAGAACTTTTGTGAGTTCCCCCAGTAGATCTTTCTTATCCTTTGTGAGATCCCCTTGAGCTCGGAGCGCACTAATGACCCCAGCATATGCCTCCAACTCTGCACACATTTGCCATGCAATTACCTCAACTTTATATTCACACAGCCATCATACTGGAGCAGCCATGAACTCGTAACATGTTTCAGAATACAGTCCATATGTTTGTATTTCCAATATGCCAAATTCTGCATTGGAGGTTCAACAGTTCAATAAGTACAATGAAATGTGCCAGCAGAACTGCTTAAGAATGCGCAGAGATCACAAAATTACTCACCAAGCTTGCGAAGTATTCTCTTACACTCATCTCGCCCAAGATCAAGAAGGGTGGGCCACACAACAGGCATAGTGCCAACCAGCTCTGGCTTCTCCTGTTGAATCATGTACTTCTCATAGAAAAGAAAAGAATCTCTATAATGACAATAATAACACTAATAATATTAGTATCTCGCAGGAAAACTGACTGTTGATTCAAATTGACTGGTCATGTGGCAAAGATGTTTCCTGGCTCTGCTATGAGACGTATTTGGCTTGGAAAATGAGAACTGTACATGTGGTACCTGCCTACCAATCTGTTTAACTAACGTCTGTCTGGGTATTGCCTGCCATCACACACACTGCTATGCACTAACATACGCAGCAGGATTCCAGCTCTTTGTGATGATTTAACCAGTATGACAGCCAGGCAGTACACCACACAACTATATTCCATGGCTCTTTTTGTTTTAATCAAAAAGTGATAAGTGATATACTAAGGAATTCATATTTACATCACTTAGCCTAAATCCAAACTACAGGGTTTTTTCCAGGAAGGGTAAAAAACAATCCCACTTGTGGCACCTGAATGGATACCCAACAATGGATGCTGCTTTCCATGACACATAGTTATTATTTGAGTGCGCTTATACTTCTCTTACTCTACTCACGTTTAATCAGCAAGTCAATAAGTCCCATTTGACATATTTTGGCCTTGGATTTTAGCTCTGGAATTCTAGGCCGAAATACATCTCCTATGGAAGCCTGGGCCAGGGGCGCCAGGAAACCTCTCCTAAAGCTCAATGTTGTGAATTTGGAAACTATACTCACTTCTGAAGATACCAGCACATCCAGCTGCAAGGCGCTGAGAGAGGGCTACCTGCGTAAACAAAAAGAAGTTCTGTCGGACGCTTGATGAAGCAAAACGAAACGTTGTTATTCCATAGATAAAATATAGTTAAAGAAGATAATAGATAACGTGCGCATTGATCAGTTTAAATGCCAAATGAACTTAGTATGATATTGCTTGAACAGACTGGTGCACCCAATTGGTAATTTTGTTTACTGTTACGCAGACTGATGCTCACCTAACGTTAGCTGCTAAGATGGCTATTCGTAACTCCTGATTTTTGACAAGCATACTAATGATTGATTGAACAACTATATGTTCTTGCATGCATCACCTCCCCACAATGAGCTAAGTATGCATGCATACTTATCGGTAAACATGTAAACATAACGTTAGAACTGCAATTAGACGGGAGTTAAGTGACTGCAAACACAATCAAAAAACATAATATTTGATTTTTTAAAACCTATATCAACACGGTTCAGTTGCAAATGGAGGACGTGGTGGCGCGATAACTAGCTAACGTTAGCTAACTTCAGCTAGCTATGTTTGTCCAATGGTAAGAGATGTTTGTGACTGTAGGGGCACCATTTCTTGTTATTGTTACATTTTAAAAATGACAGAATCGTCCCGATACGATCGGTAATCATGAAGCGATGTAGCATTACCTTTTTGATGGCACGCTGTTGGTAAAGATTCATAGCAAAGAGAACATCGCTATTATGTCCAAACTGGCTCAAAAACAAATGTTCGCTTCCCCTTCTTCTTTGAGAGATTTTGTGGTGGTTTTGACTGAATGCGGTGCACTACCGCCACCTACAGTAACAGCAAGCGTTCATCTCGATGTTTTTCATGTGATGTCCTCAGACAATGTTTTATAAACGGGCTCTGGCCAAATTCTCTATTTCTTGTAAGGTAAAAAAATACCCCCGTCCCCACTATATGGTACATCTAGTTGTATAAAATACTGCCATTGGATTTGAAAACCACAACATCTCAAGCAAGACATGAGAGAAGTTAATGCTGGCGACGTCACGCACAGTGACACGCCCATTAGCTTGGTAAACCGAGTGGATTGATTACGTTGGATCAAATGCAACTGGACCTTCTTATGCAGAGTTATGGCAAACTTAAAGGTTTGCATGCGTCAGCCAACCAGAGTAAAACCCAGAACATACCGTTTATGTAAGGCTTGCCTTTCTGAGGATTTGTTGTATTTATGTGTAGAGCAGGGGTCGGCAAGCTTTTTGACATGTAGAAATGGTCTTGTTACTCTATGTGCCATTTTTTACCTATGCATAATATGGCGCCACATTTTCAACATGAAAATATGTTAAATCTGTTTTGGCTGGATGCAAAGCAGCACTTTAAGAACACGTTGATGTCATTTTTTGAAAACAAAAAATAAATGAATCATTCCATCTTTCCAAATGAATAATTCTAAATTTTACACATGAAAATGGGTGCTACATTCTTCTGAAGCCAATCACTCATTTTGGGTTTGTGCAAACCTGGATTTTTGTTAGGTCTTGGCTATATCCAAGTAAAAACTAGCAGCATTCTCACTGCGTTTTAGTCGTGCTTCTCTCTTGTCTAACAGTCAGTAATTACCCTGCCCTTTAGTAGGACTAAGATGGTCTCTCTTTCCTTACAAATTATTGCAGAAAAGGAGAAAATTTACTGAAAGGACAAAAACTATGTATGTCATGTAGCCTGCATTTCAAAAAAAGGTCCTGGCAAAATGTCAATCATTTGGTCCGTTTTTGTGTTTTTGTTCCGTGAACCGGTTCAAAGCATTGAATTCTGAACACGCGTTTGTGTATGCCATAAACCAGTGGTTGTCAAAGGAGTACGAGTACCCCTGGGGGTACTTGGATCAATTCAAGGGGGTACACAAAAAAGTCCATGAATAGATTCTCAGGTCTCACCAACATGAAGTTGTGGTACAGACTCTATGTGAACAAAGATATTGCACTCAAATTGTCCCCAATACAACACAATTGCCACTACATGGTAGCCTGTATATCAATATGAGTTCACATTTTGTATATGATAATTAGAAAAATATTAATTATAATATATTATAATAGCAAGCTGTCTATGGTGCAGGGGGTACGTGGTAGGACATAGAATGTCTCAGTGGGTACATGGCAGTTAAAAGTTTGGGAACCACTGCCATAAACACACGTTTGATTGACTTGTCCTCTCTGAGATGTATGTGTGGCGTGGCGAGTATAGTCTACCAAAAGACGACACAATGTGTTTATGGCATACAGCCTACATTTACAATTTAATTTACTCCTGGGACCGGATGCACACGTTCAATAATGCTACATTTGATTCCTTTATAGGCACACTAAACCAAAAAAATGCTACCAACTTGCTGCACACATCAAACATGTCACTCTTTTCTTGACTTGACTCAACTCATAGTCTAATAAATCGAACTGTTACCGAAAAACGTCTATAGCCTATTACGGGATGCATCATGAATGGATGTATGGATGTAAATCTGTGCAATTCCTCAGGACAGGTGTGTGTATCTTTGTAAAATTGGAATTATCGCAAACATAGGCCAACTTTTGATGCCCAAAACTGCTCTCTCCCTGTTTGCTGCTAATCATTAGTAGCCTATTATCACTTCTAAACATGGAAGTAGGCCTAATGCAAGCGAGAGGATATCCGTGGCATTTTTTTTTACCTTTTAGCAACTGTAACTGCATAGTTTTCTTCCTCAAACCAGCTTGTGTGAAAAATAAAACAACTGTCTTATCATTGTATCTTTATGAGCTGCCCTCTTGTACCGCTCTCTGCCGTCTCCCTCTCAATGACAGGTTTGTTTGTAGGCAGGATCACGCAGCACTGTGCAGGGGCACTGATCTGAAGATTACCTGGATAGAGCATCTATGTCATAACCAACGATTCTAGAGCGCTACGTGCAAGATAGATTACTGGCTACGTAGATTATGAGGAAATACGGAAGCACGGTGCTATGGGCCATTTTGGTAAACTGAGTTTGTGGGAAACTGGGAAACTTGAGGTATTTCACAATATTTGTTTTGGTGTATTTTCCTTATTTGGATTATGGGAAAGCAAATCGATCTTCTGTGTTTTTAAGGACATCGATATCTATTTTTATTTTTTCTCAATAACATTAATCCAATTAAGGTAAATTCAGCTTCACTGCAGCTACACAGCAAATTAACCCCTTTTGGTTTCAGATAATGATTAATATCAGATAATGAATCATATTTCTGACTTGAGACATGAGTTGTCTCAGAGTTGTAGGCTATTAACTAGGCCTAAATTATTTATGACTGTGTAGCCTATAATGTTTGTCTAAGAGATAGCGCTTTAGACCGCAGCATTGCCTCATTTAGAAGCGTAACGCTTGCCTACAACTGTTGGATGCTGAGACCTTCAACTCACCGTAACGTGAGTTTTACTTACCGTAAACTTACCATTGCGTCTGCAATGGTTAGTTGACGTACCATGTGCGTCTGCACGAAATGCATGTGGATATAATATTTGGACTTTGCCGAATTCAGCAGGCTTCATAAGTTCTCACCTCTGGTTGTAACAATAAGATTGCGATAATGAAGCAGTTACCTGGTTATGTTGGCTAGTGTGAAACCCTACACATTAAGCTTACAGTTGCAAAGTTTTTGTTTAATCTCAAAGCAATTGGTGGATGTGCGTATCATATGCTATGTCTTTCTCAGCTTCCTTTTAAATGTAATATTCCAAAAACAAATTGTTCTTCTTCCCTTGCAGTTCTGATATTAGCAAACTAATATAGCCTAAATGTATTAGGGCAAATTAGGGCACAAAATGGCATCCAAGGTGGTTAACGGCATACTTCATGCCCATTGTCTTACTGATCTCTCTTGCTCTAGAATCTATAATCTAATTTTAGATCGTGCCATTGCGTTATCTTGAATTCACCTAACGTCTACTCCGCAGCCGACTGCAGCCTTCCTTATGGAGTAAGAGGACTAAAGGACCATTTGAGTGGTGGCAACATTTTGAAACGTTTATCCCATTCATTCCTTTTGCACCGTTCTGTGATCTTTACTAAAGTAAATGCATGGCCGTCCCAATATAATAACAATAACAAATTATTAAAAATGGCATATTCTGAAAAAAACACACACACACCAAGTTGAAACTCTCTCGTTTAGACATCATTACACCACTTGCTCTTTAGAAGATATGAAAATAGAAAATGTGATTTCCCTAATAAGTAAAAAACAAAATCCCCAAATTCCTGCATAATACCCATTTAAGTAGGCTATGTTTTGTGAGTAGGTATACTTTACTTGAGTTGTTATAAATCTGTCAACTTTTACTTTTACTTCACTATATTTTCCTGAGAATTGAATAGACCTACTTTTACTTCACTACATTTACAATTGTCATTGTAGTTACAAGTATCAGATGAAATTGAATTTGGTGGTCGACTGAGTAACTGCGAAGAAGCAAATTCTCCAAGAAACCTGCTGTTGTTGTGATGTAGGCACAATTTCTCATTCTGACTGCATTTGTGTGATGTTTTTCAAGCTTTTTTTTTTACATATTCTGAAGTTTGTTGTAAGCTACACGTTTTACACAGACTTGCCTACTGACCTAATTGTACTTTTACTTTTATTATTTAATTGCTTCTCGTACTTTTACTTGAGTAACATTCTAGTGGGTAACTTAAACTAAGTGGGACTTACGGGTAGCATAGACTACTTTATACAACACTGGTGTGCATTGAAAATAAATCCCAAGTTTTCAATGTTAATTAATGTTCAAAATCACATTCAGCATGGCCAGATCTTTTTAAAAAGTTGGTTTCCGTTAGTAGTGGTGGGGCTGCACTGTGTAGTAAGCCTAGGCTACTCAGAGAAGATACAGCGGTTTGTAATCAATTTTTGATCTGGTCGAAGCCTGTCTAGCCAGCAGTATTGGGTTTTTCCCCCCATTTCACTCCAAAACAGTAGGTGGCAGTATGTTAATCAGCCGTTAGCGATCCACTAGCTATCAAATAAGCACTTCCAGAGCATGTTTGGATATGTCTGTATCTGTGATCTCATCAATCTAACATACACCAACGTTTTGTAGCTTGTCTTTCTAAGAATGGCGACATTTTTTGGCGAGGTACTGTCTGTATACTCGCGTACAGTAGAAGAGGACGACCGGGAGGATGAAGACGACGAAAATGAGGAAGATGCAGAAATACGAATAGAGCTAGAGGAGAAGCGGTAAAGTTCACGTTGGTTAAGAAGATTAATCTTGGCACTTCTTGAAAATGAGAAAGTGTGTTTCAAATGACCTAGCTGTGTTTGAAAAATGGGCTTGAGTCTATAGTTTTTTGCATTTGAGAAAGGCGACTCAACCGCCGTGGGACCACAGTAACATTAACTATTACATTTCTGCTACATCACGCGTCCGCGGACCACAGGATAGAACGTGAAAAGTAAAAAGTAAAACGTGTTCAGAGCTAGCGCAACACAAACTAATCTTAAATTTGGACGTCACGAGAATGCTTCGGAGGTTGCTCCGACGCTACCATGTCAACCATAGACCTGTATTGGATGTATTTCGTTCTGTTTAAGCACCTGCTATAGGGTAGCTTATCTACCTATAACCGGCATACTTTGCGCTCACTGTGCGCTGAGTCCATCCACAAGGGGGCTGAGTTGACTAGTCTCATATTCCATTTTACGACAAAACGAAAATAAAAGCGAAACGGATAGTATAGAGAATTTTGCAAAAATATGCCAATACTTCATAATTAATGTCTTTCATGAGGTTTCTGATGAACTCTTAGTTGTGTGTGTGTGTGTTTTAAAGAATACCATTGTCTTGCAGTGAAGTCCATCTGAAATTGTACCCAGAGGTCTCTCAAGAAATAGAGACTTGTAAGGACAAGAAACTTCTCTGCTCCCATCTCATCATATCTGTGGGAACCAATGCTGCTGGTGTGTGTCATGAAAATGCATATCTATTAGCATGATATCTGATCAGCATATATATGTTCAGAGGATGATTAGGTAGTCTGTGACATCAGCGTTCCTTTTTCTCATGATACTCATGTTTGTCCTTAGGTTTTGTGTCAGCAGTTATTTTAAACTCTGCAAGCTGGAAGAGAATTGGCTGGCTGGCCCTATGGAATGAGAGGAGCAGGGGCTCAGGCCTAATGAACAGCCCTCCTGCTCCAGGAGAGCCAGGTTGTGTTCTGTACCAACAGAAAGAAGGTGACTCTGTGAGTAGACTGTGAGTGAGTGTGGTAGAAGTGGAGTGAGTGAGAGTGGTAGAAGAAGACTTTAGCTCTCATTACAGTTAAGAACATGATGCTTGTTTGTTGGCTTGTTATGGATGTGGACTGAATGTGGGGCAACTTTCAGCTCGCAGTCACATTGGCTTTTATGCTAGAACCTGGTAGAACTGCTTCCAGTGAAAGTTTTAACATGCAGCTTTTTGACTTGATGCTGAGCTTATAGCTTAGATTCTACTGATTCTGGCAAAGCCATCAAGTTATAATCTTGCAGACCATGATAAATAGGAATGCAACTGTGCCTACTGTTCAGCACGTATCGCGGTTTTGGGGACACAGTAACGGTAAAAAGTGGGGTTATAAAATGGGTTTTTAATGGCTAGGCCTGATCTCGTATATCAGTTAGGGATTATATGTCTGCTAATTTGATTCAAATTTCTTTCAATGATAGAATTTAAAAGTTCTCCTAATACTGAAGGGGCCAGACAACTTAGTAAATCCAAAAATGAGCCAGTAAATATTCTGTAGTAGGTCTATGTTGTTATTAGCTTACTTCCAAAATAAGGCTCTTTTTTGAAGCAGATTTAACGTGGTTTCACGCTTGCTAACTCTTGCTAAATGTGTTGTCAGAAAACATGTTGTTGGCTTCTAATGCTAATTGTTGCTGGTAAGCAACAGTGAGAGATTAGCCTATGCTTTCTCTGCCTGCTGCATGAGAGGGGAAAAAGGCTGTAGTAGGGATTAATTTCAAGGTCTCACACCAGTTTTCTTTAAAGCACAGCGCTCCAAAGAAGCTTTCATTATTATTAATGACTGAATAGCCTAATGAGAGAGACTGCTGCTGTCACATGTTCTGACTCCTCGCCAAAGAAATTTGCACGACTTGCGTGATGTTTTATATTCTCGCAGTCTCACATTTGCATGAAGCTCATTGATTGGTTTAAGGGAAATGCAGAGTTCCCTACGTTGAACATTTGTGAAGGCTTCAGAAAAGTACGGAACAGACAAATATTTTAATAACTTACTGTAATACTGCGATTCATGTCTGCTTATTGAACTGTAGGTGGCATATTGATCGGTTCAACATAAAACCAAAAACCGTTTCATCTAATTAGAGAGGAATGAAATTAGATAGGGAGCTGATGCCAGGAGGTGTATAAAGTAATCCTGCATATAAAATCTATACTCCAACTCAACTTAATTACTCAGCTTGTACCAGACTGTCATCACTCCGGCAGAGTTTTTCTCTGCTACTCGCTCTGACAAGAACAGAGGAGTCTGGAAAATCAAAATTTGGCGGTGTTCGCATTATGACGGACAGCAAGTGGTGGCCGTAAGCGCTGGATGATGCACACTGACTGTACTATTTATTGGTTTTCCATTTACCACACCACCAAGCAATGTCAGGAGAAGATCGAGAAACTGAGGCAAGACTGCAAGCATCTGTCAATAATACGAGTGGCAAAGCCAAAAATCTCCAGGTGTGCTTGTCTGCTTTGTATTCATAAAGGTCTGGTAAAATTACCTGGAAGTACCGATAGTGGAAATGGCCCTATTATGTGCTGAAAGGTGGTCTGTCGAAAGTCCCTAGGATGTCAGGCTATGTGACCAGCTCCAAATGAAAATCCATAGTCTGTCATGGGCTCAGTTAGTTTACTCAAATGTGGTATTGATGTCTTTTGGGTATTATTGCAATGTAAACTACAGGTCTCAATTTTTTTCAGGTGCTGATTTGTCAGTGCACATGTTACATTGCAGAAGATCAGCTCTTTCAATGGACAGAAAAGGTGACTCAAATTTCTTATTAATGATAACCTGTGTATGTATCCTAATGCTAGATAATGAAATTCAGCAACCATGCTCATAACCCTGTAGCAGTGGCTTTTTATTGAATGTATATAGCTGTAATAACTAAAATATAGAGCCACTCTGGTAAAAATCACAAAACCTTGTATACCCAAACATATTTAAAATTACTGTTGTAAAGCCATTTCTTAAAAAAAAAAAAAACCCTTCTTTGAACAATAACTTTATATTGCAAACAAACAAGACATTTTTCTCTTCAAAATGCCTGACCCTGCAAGATGCCAAGAAACTAAACTGTGCTTTTATCACTGGTAAATTGGAATACTCCAATTCATCAGTCTACCTAAAAAAAACTCTTAACAGCTTTTTTTTACTACAAAGCTTCCCCTGCAGTGATTGATTTTAGTATTTTAGATAAATTTTAGTACACAGCAATAAATAGTTGGCCAATATATCAGGCTGATATTTGGCATTTTTAAACACAGCAGCATCAGCTGATGTTTGAATATATTAAGCCGATTATACTTTTATGTGCGCCATTTAGAGTACAGGTAGCCTACCAGAACCACAAGCCGTGCAACATGTGTGAGAGCTGCCCCGCCCTGCCATGCAGACCGGCTCAGAACCATGACATGCATGTCTTCAGTAGGATTTTGATGATGGGCAAGATTTGACTGCTTGATCATCATGCACTGCAGCACATACATACAGAACAGTAGGCTATAGTTTAACTCATTACTAATTCTTATGGACTCATTTAGTGCACATTTTAACATTTTCAAGGGATTTCATTTTTGGTATGAGACACTGCAATAATACAGCTCACCTAAAATGACAGACATATATTTATGCATGCACTCTTAATTAAGTAATATATTAGCTTTGAGCTATTCAATATGTTCCGTCTATGTCTTGTGTCTATCATGGCATCAAATTTGTTTGACCAGCAACTAGTTCGTAAAGGGCCCCTCATTACAGGGGGATGGCCCAACGGTGTTGGATCTGCCTAAAGCTCCGACCCTTGGAGCAGTGTGACTCTGTGGCATCATTAATTTCTAGTGAAGAAATGCTAGGAGGTAGAAGAGTTCAAGTTCTTTTTCCAGCTTTGTGAGTCTGAGGACTGTATAGCCACTGTACTGTAGCTCAAAGGAGTGGATCAGAGATAGGATGTCTACAGAGCCTGGACTGTGGATGTTCATATCGCCAAGGACGAGCATGGGACTGTCTTGCTCAGGGATGGAAGCGAGCAGAGTGTCCAGCTCATCTAGGAAATCACCCATTTGCCCTGGTGGGCGATGTGACAGCCCTATTATTTTTAATGGAGCTGTTACCAAGATTGCGTTGTTTTCAAAGGAGTTGTATGTGACTAATGGTACCAGTTGAGTATACTTTCATTTGTTGGATATTAACAGTACCATACCACCCCCTCGTCCACATGGATTTTAGGTATGGGAGAATGCATAGTTGAGAGTGCAGTAGGGGTGGAATGATTTTTGTTTTCATCTGTGTTTCGTTGAGAGCCAGGATTTCCAGAGAAAAATGGTTAGCATAGGCAGTAATGAAGTCTGCTTTGTTCACTGCCGACTGACAATTCCACAACCCTATAGAGCAAGTTGTTTGTGCATGATGAGGTGTGTTCTGTAGAGCAGAGATTTGCAAGGTTGTGCTTTCGTTTGGAAGAGAGAAATCTTCTGTGAGGACTGAAGATGACAGGACTAGGGTAGAGACACATTGGAGAAGGGGATCCTTGTTTGGTGTCCTTGCTCGGTCGACATTTTCATCCGAGAGGGGCTGACACTTCAGTGTTGCAGCTACTATTATGTTGATTGATTGCACCGGGCTGAGACTGCCCAAAGACAGAAACAACAACAATAAGTCCTTTGTGTGTAGCTCCTCTGAGAGTTCAGGTAGCAGCAAGGTTTTTAAAGGTTAAGAGACAGAAACAATGGGCCTGATCGGAGTGGTCAATGGTCAGTTGCTCACTGACAGCCCAGCAGTGCTAGGAGTTAGCATTTCTGAAGGTTTTCGGGTGTGTCTGAAATCAGGTGGTTTGAACGACAAGATAAGTAACCCACAAGCAGATTCATTCAGAACATTCAGACCCTGGTCAACATAAAGCACAGTTTGAAGCACAATTTTACAAGAACCATGATCGTCTACAAGTTGTCCATGATTTTCATTATGCATCATAATAGTAGTATAATGTTATTGTCCCATAACATTACATGGTAGTCAATCCTTTGGTGGTTTTCAAGAATTATGGGTGGACTGTATAGTAGCAGCCAGACATAGTGTTAAAGTCGAGGAGTGAGATGGGTCATCGAGGTAACATTTGTTAGCAAGTTTGTTAACATAAAGGGTCCATTTTTGACAGTGCCATTGTGGTGAGGGCTCAGTCACAAGGCCTCAGGGAAGGTGAGTCGGTCCTGGCATGGAGGGGAATAGATGCATTGTACTTTTTCAGCGTTTTAATTAGAAATGTGTTGGAACCAGTCACAAATGCACTATTGCCTCCGGACCAGGGCTTGAATGATGGCTCCATGTCAGAGCATTGGTTATGATTTTTGGATGGATCAGGCTTTAACATTCTTAACAAAAAAATCAACTCTGTTTATATAATAGGCCTTTAAATCAGAAGTCACTTGACTTGACTATAACGATTAGAAACTATATTTTCAAAATAAAGGTTTCTTTGCTCTTCTGTAGAAGCATGCAAGCCGTTTTATGGCCATTAAAGATTTTGTTATGGAAATGAAAATGCATCTTTATCAAGGATTTGGGGTTTAATCAATGGCTGGAGTGGGTTTTGTATTCTAGCATGATGAAATTGACCTTGAGGATGCAAATGTACTTTGCCTTTTGGTTTGGGATTTTTTCTCTCAGGTGTTTGGACGACTTCAAAAGAGAGGCCTTGCCGTCACGGTATTGTCAGATGCACCCATCGCAGAATACAAAGCATCAGACTACCTCCATGGTAGTGACGTTCCATTTCTTCGTGCTCTGAAGACCAATGCATATAAAGAAGTTGTAAATTGTCCCTTTCTAGAGCAACCTAATATTGTCACCGGACTACCTGCTGCAGGTAACTTTACACAAAGCCTGGTCGTAGTAATTTGTTGTTTTATATGCTGACTGAGTTGGATAATGCACCCAAGTTTTAAAGTGCATAATAATATGCAAAGCTGATGCTGACTAATCCTAATGTCTGTACTAAGCCAAAGGCTTGGTTGATTCATGCCAGTCTGTTTCACTCTGATGCCTTTGTTAAATGAATTGCCAGTATTTGACTCCACTATGTGACTGTATTCTCAGTGCTTTGCCATTGTCAAATTCATGGGATCCCAGCTATATTGTACCAGAACTACAGTGATGTGATCAGTGCTGACTCTGTTACAATGGAAGCCTATAAGCTTGCTCTTTCATGGACCAAAAGTGTGAGTAGAGTATATATACCTGCACTATGGTACACTTTGCACTTCGTGTAATATCAAGAATCTATAGCACTGAGTGTTTGCAATGCTGTGCGTTACTTGTTCCATGAAACCTTGGTAACAACATGACACAATGACCATAATTAAAAACTGGTCATTCTCAGTTCATGTGTTCATAACACATGTTGAACTACTTTTATTGTATCTACTTCTGTTTAGTTGGAGCCTCCCAGCACAGACATCCTTCAGAAGTTCACAAGGAGCAGTGATGTCCATGGTAACCTGTATACATAGACATTGTTTGTTTGTTGTTGATTATATGTTTTTGTTTTAGTTTTTTTTTTTGACCTCATTACATATTGTGTAAATGCCGATTATACAGTAAAATATAACTACATATGTACGCATACATACCATCTTGGTATTGCTGATTTTAAATTCTGTAAAACTGTAAATTTCCTGCAAGGATAAAATCGTCTTTTCAGAATTTAGCTTGTACGGTTGTTTCATACCCCTGCTTTAAGGTAACAGCAAAAAAAAGTTTCTTTGGGATTACTTGACTGTGATTAAAAGGTTTTTCAGATAAAATTGAGGGACTGAATGTTACGTTTTTGATGTGCTTTTGCTTGTTTGGTTTAATATTTTATAATAACAATGTTATTTTGTAATAACTAACACACACACCAACTCTGAAGGCCAGAAGAGGAAATGTAATGGCACACATTGTAAGTGTAGTTTCTTCATGAGTTTCTTCATAATCTATGCTTGTGCGTGTGTGTGTGAGTGTCTTTCCTGTTTCTATGATGTTTGTGTGTGTGTGGCAATCGGCATGTCTTGGCAGAGTTGTACTTCACAAAAGTTACTGCAGTTTGTAGATTACTGTGCTGTGATCAGCTGCATAATACCAGAATTTCAGTCCAGAGTGTGATATATGTGACACTTTATCAAGTTATCAGATAACATAACTATGTGTGCTTGCTCTGTGAGCTTGTTCTTCTTAAGTGCTGTTTCTTATGCTTGTTCACCCATTTCTTTTGGTCCTAGGGCTGAACTCGGAGTGTTTACCTTCAGATTCCAGTGTCCGTCTTCGAGTAGCACACTTCACCAGATTGCTTTGAGTCCTTCGACCATGCAGTCGAGTCTAGCAAATTCCTTTGTCATGCTTTCCTTTTGTTAACATTACTATTAAAAGAAACACTGTATATTTCAACAACCTCATTGTTATTGCAAAAATATTAGAACTATTTAGAAGGTAGGATGTTTTAAATTATTTACAGTCTATACAATGGACTAGCAGTAGCTGAATATACCATCAAACACAACAAAGCAAGTGGATGGACTTGACCAACCACAGCCCTTGCAATCCCTTGCAAAAGAATGTTTTGAAAAATGCTTTACATGACTATTCAGAGAGAGGTCCTGATCAGTGATTACCCCAAGGTCATTTAACTCTTGTGTTAAATGAGAGTGAAAGGCCAGAGTAAGTCGTGGTCCTGGAAGCAATGTAAACGGTGAGGTTGCATTCCATATACAGGCTCTAAAATTCCTCCTACAACGTGCTATGCGTCTTATTTTCAAATGTGGTTGTAGTGCAAACCATAACAGTCCATTAATTCTGTATCTAAAGTGACATTTGCAGATCTTGATCTGGGTACAGTGTCATCACAGGCTAAATATTTATCCAACTTAACTTTATTTGTAGTTCTAATTGTTATGTTTGAATTGGCTAAATCAGTGATAAATATAGCTGCAAGCAGCAACGGTAGCGTCGCCAGTGGTCCCTACATTTGTATATTGGGTCATTAATCCATATATCAAATTTTATTTTAAAACTTAGATCTGTTGTTGAGATATAAGCACCTCCCCAAGGTCAAAGGTCACCATATTTTCTTAGTGCCCTTAGGGTGTGGTCAGAAGTCCATGTACTAAGTTTGGTTTGGTTTCTAGGTGTTTCGGTATCTAGTCCCCAATGATGCACCTTGCAAGCTTTTCATGTCAGTTCATATGTCTGTCTCTCTGTCTGTCATTCTCCTTTTCACACACACACACACACACACACACACACACAAACAGCCAAACAGGAGGTGAGCTCATATCTCGGCAGCAGAAACTTGGTGAAATTTGGTGGGATGACTTGGGACCCCAAGTCCATGGCAGCCTGTCTTTTTACTCGTCTCTGTGTGTTATTGTATGGCTTTACAAATATTTAGCACAGGTGACCTACAAGTCCACTGAAGTATACGAGCACACCGATTACTTTTAATAATGGAAAGAAGGGTTGTATTTGTATTGACATTGTGTGATGCTTATCCTACGGAATGTGGAAAAACATAGATACATGTTCTAGTTAGCTGGATCTAGCACTTTGCTCCATCTATTTCCTTTAGATATGAAACAGACCTAATCTGTAAAATGCCATTTACAAGGTGACTTAGGTTTTGTTAACATCATGTGGTCAAAGTCTCAGTGCCTCAACAATGTGTAAATTTGAGCGAATGGTTTGTGTCTCCACTTGAATTACCACAACAGTCATGTTGCAACTGTTCCAAAAGTACTTCACACACTCAAACTGCCTCCACCCTAACTGGAAGAGTCCAAAAGCATATTTTCATTCATTAAAAGTATCAAAATTTACCCATGCGAAAGGGTCCTCTGTAGCGGAGGTATATAATCAATTCAATCTGAAGAACACTTTTTATAGAGTATCTTACTCATTATCAAAATCATAACTATGATTTTGTGTGTTGTAACACTGACATATTAGTCAAATATTACCCAAGGCTGACCCATTTCAGACACCTTTTACACTTATGTTTATGGTATACTAGGTTTGATCAGCGATATATTCTTGTGCCATGAGACCTGGGTGACTGTTTTTTTATGTTGCAATGAACAGAATGTCCTCTTCAGTATGTCAGTCTTCCGGAATTTCGACATCTTAGTACCTTAGATGTTTTGACAGAGGGGAAAAGTTACTATTGTATCATGGGGTGTCAGGGTTGGGGGTTATGGGCATTATGAATACAAGTTGCCTAATGCAATGTTATGGGTATGTGATGCAATACAGGCACATTTTCACTTCTGCACAGCTTTTTAGGTTTTGGTATCATTCATTCATCAACTGGCTTTTTGGCTTATGTTAACTTTAGATCTTAAAAGTTATCTTAATTTAGCACTGTAAATACAGGGATGGAACTGTCATATATAGGTAAGCCTGATCATAGCCAAAAGTACAAAATTTGGACAAACATAAACACTGAAAATAGTGTAAAATGTGCTCTTGTAAAGTAACATATACGCTGCACTGTGACAGAGATGTCTGCAAAACAAATTGGGCAGTGTATTATGTATTCTATAGGAGTACATTTTAGACTGTTTTCGATGTTTATGTTTGCCTAATTGTTGTACTCTTAGAGTAACATATACACTGCCCAGTTTACTGTGTTCTGTCTCTTCTTTATGTTCTGTTCGAGAGAGCTCAAGCCATACCTCTTCAAGCAAACAGATTTGCATGGTTTAATATTTGCAGTTCTCCACAGCAGAGTTTCAATTTAGTATACAAAGGAGAGACGTGGCAATGGTTACCCAAAGCTTTTGCATATCCAGTTAGTGTAAGGTCAGCATAGAGGTTCCGATGGCAGTGCAATAAAAGCATGTTGCAGTGATCCTCTGAAGCATTTTAATGAACCCAGGGCCTTGTTGCCATAGAAGCCTGACGTCATAGCTGAGGCAAATTAATTCTATTACATTAAAACACACTGACTATGCTGTTCAGGGGATTTAGCTATATAATAATTTAGCTAATAATTTCTTCTGTGATTGTTTTGCAGAGAAGTGCACTAAAGGCACTTGAATAATTAACTGCAAGTGAGATTTAACAGAGGCCAAAAACCCATGTACTCCCTTAGTATGAAATTCCCTTTAAAGTTTGTTTTTAAACATTGAAATCCTGTGCATACATGGGGTTTTTGACACAGCTACCTGTAGTCCTAATGTCATGTTCATGGAAATCCTGGTTTGAATCTGGCCTGTGGTCATCCCATCTTTCCAAAATGCCAAAAAACTATTCTAAAACTATTAATAGTGTCATAGTCTCTATTGATATTCTGAGTTTATGGTCATCAAAGCATGCCTAACTGAAATTTCCCACATGTGTACAGCAGAAGAATATGCATGAATGACAGTAAATGGCTTGTGGTCATAAATGACTGCTTGCAATGGTGTGGTAGTACAAAAAAATTTAATTTCAGACCTTACAGAAGTATGCATGTTCCTTCGTGCATGTGTATGCATGCCTCCCAGTACAGCTTTTGACAACTTTATGACTGACATCTTTGGCACAAATATCATTGAATACTGACCAAGATAGACATACAACATAATACATTACAATGGGAGCAAACATGGGAGTGTCATATTAACCTTTTGATGATCCTCTGTGTAAGTGTATGAGGTCTCGACTCTGGTCTGCATCGCTAAATGTAAATGTTGCATTTAAATATAGGCCAATGATGCTGTCTCAGTTTAGGCCCAAAGGAAGATTTCTCATCTTGGGAATATCTTTTTCTTACAAAAAATATGTCATTTCCTATTGAGATGGGGCTCAATAAGGACTCAATAAGGATGGGTGCATGCATACTGGGCCCCAGGTTTCACAATGGTTTCGAGGCAAGCATGCAAATGTTTTTTTAGCTCGAAGCTGTGGCTTGTGTGCTGAAATTCCATAAATATGTGTCAAATGGCATCAGAAACAATTCAAGGTGTTGACCTGACCCATTTCCCTGCATTCCCTGTACATGTATATGCATGAAAACGTGTGTGTGTGTGTCCTTTAAATAAAAAAAAAACAAAAATAGCAGTCTGTTTTAAAAATGCATTCTAAAACTGCTTTTTCATTTCTTGATTGTGATGGCTGAATCGCTTTCGAAACCTTAGTTGTTCTAAATCCAGCACAAACACACAGGTTTGTCTCTTCCATATTACTCCATATTGTCTATCTCACTGTTGTTGTGTTTAGTGTTGCCCAGCAACCACTTCCCCAAAGAAACTGTGTTTTGGCAGAGGAATGGTTATTTAATACACTATTTTATTTTTAAAATTAGTGTGGCTGTATTTAATTACTAATTACTAATACAATATCAAACATTGTAACACTTTTAGAAAAGCAATAAGTCACCCGAGTCAGTGGGTTTGGGCTGGATTTAGAACAGCTAAGGGGATTTAATGGCATTCCGCTTTGTATTGTGCCAAACAACACCCCTTAACTATTTAAAATCCATCACAAACCCAGTCTCTTGTGGCTTATTGCTTAAATATCCAATATATTGGTATCATGACACGTTCAGTTTACATTTCAGACCATTAACAAAGTTCTTCATTCTTTTTAAAGGAAGCAAATTAAGTTGTTCAAAATCTATTAAGTTGTTTAATCACTGCATAAACTGAAGAAAGGCATTGGCATAGGCATTGTTTGATATCTGCTATACTTTCACATGGGGACAGTCCAAGCTCTGATACCTCCAAGTTATTTCAGTCCAAAACAACTACGCTACATTCCACTACATTACTATTTGCTTCATTACCCTATCCTTTCATCTGGAACCAAGACATTGCTTGCTTACTCATCTATTTAGGTTCTAATATTATGTTTTCATTGCTGTTAAAGCACCATACATTGCTGTTTTGCATGGAATGGTGCAACAGAAATAAATTGTTTTTACAAAAATGGAACATCTCCAACATCAACACGCTAACTAAAATGCTAAGTGCTTTCAGATTCTACTGAAATGTTTCAGACAGAAACATATGTATTCATATATGTATCAATGTACACTATAAATCACAAGGATGAGTAACACTAGCTCTCTGGAGTGTTTTGTAACTTTATTACAATAAAGACTGAGACGTCACATTTACATTAGTATTCAGACCGCAATTCAGCTCTGGTGTATCAGACTGGTACTTCTCAACTTGTGTGTAACTGAATTCATCCGACATAATTAGGAAAGACATCTGTCAGTCTGTCAAAAGTATGGCTTCTGTTTATATAATGGTATAGACTATTTACTTTAAAAACTGCATTACACATCATCACAGTTGATAATGAACAACAAACAGTCAAATAGTCTATAGGGATTCTGCCACAAGCACATTTAGCAATCTTCCTCCATTTCATCACATCAATTTGTGATCATAGTTCTACAAAATTATTAAATATTCCAATGTTTGATACTCACACAGAATCCTAAAATGTTTCATATAAAAATAGTGCTTTTATAAAAACACAGCAGTAAACCCAGACATTAGTCTCAATTTTCACTAGATAAAGTGAATATATCTAGGCATTCTGAGACCAGAGATCAGTGTTAAAATTTAAAATTAAAATCTGGTTGCAGCAATACATTCATAGCATATTCTATGGAGCCCAATAACACACCTGCAACCATAAAAATTAATTGTGCAGCATCCAAGTGTAAGACATTACATGCAAATATTGAGTAACAAAATACAAGAAACATGTTTCAAACACAATTCTTACACAATGCTCACTATCAGATACAAGTATTTCTGTATTCAGGAAAATCTGATGTATAAAAAATACCATTTAAAGCAAAGCAAATATACACCCCATTTGTGGCTTAATCCTCAGAATATAAATTAAGAATGACAAATATATCTTAAATTAGAGCAGTATAATAACGCTATCAGAGGCACGTTTCATATTTTAGTGTTCCATGAAATATCTTATCCGTTTAAATATCTTTACCATTTGAGCATCATCCATTTGAGCATCATCAGACAGCTTTGCTTTGGTACAATGTCTTAAAAACAGCAAAATATAATCACAAAACAGACATTTTACATTCATTACACTTTGGCCTGAGCAATAAACAATACAGCATTAATGCCTCAGTGAACTGGCTACATTCCACACACCACAGTGAAATACATGTAGAACAAGGCATCTGTTTTAAAGCACTGACAATTTGTAAGGCCATACCATATGCAATCAATCTGTTGAAAAAATGAAAGAGACCATGCAGTGACCTAGCTTAACAGTGCTACATTTCTCTGACAATGAGACAGACCAGTGGAAGTCTGGGTTGATGGTACACCCACAGTGAACTTCGAACCCATTTTCAGAATCATATTCACAATTGCATGGTCACACTGAATAAAACTATATAACATACCGTCTTTCAAAAGGCCATGTAGATAACTTATTCATCAACTTACCGACCTCCATGTAGTTCTAACATGGACCATGACTGCCACCAGTGTACTCTAAATGATGGCTAAGTTAATTTTAGCATTTTACAGAGTAAACCACAATCAGTGCATAAATATTTGAGACATTATTCATTCACCTTCCCTTTTGTATCTCCCATTTCCTTTTGTTAAGGAAATGCCAAGATCCTCTATATAATTACAGTTTACATAGTGATACATTTCCAGGCATAAGGATCTGCACTCATCGAATTAGTAAACTCTCAGTTGGCAACTCATGGCAACTTGCCTTTGCTGAACTAAGAATCAAGAACCTCTCCTACAAGGAAATGGAGGTGCTAAAGAAGCAAATATCTCCTCATGGAGTCTCAAAACTTCATCACCTCACTCAGCTCTGAGAAACCTCCCATCTTGTTCAGTCATCCGTGTCAGGCTGAACCCCCAACATAATATGCAAGTCCTCAGCTGAGTAGCCAAGTAGGTTCTGGAGATCACAGACGAAGCGGTACACATAACGTTTTCCTGGCGTCTTGTGAATAATATTCTTGTCATAATAGTAGCGCAGCCCTCGGCTTAGTTTTTCATAGTTCATCTTAGGCTTGTTTTTTCTTCGTCCCCAGCGCCGAGCCACCTGCACAAGCAAACCATGTGTTTTTGACAAACTGTTGTTACTTGAACAGCCTTCACTTAAGGTAAAAACTTGATTCTGTACAGTCTGGCAACAGAAATACGTGAGCTTACCTCATCAGGGTCTATGAGCTTAAATTCCCATCCATCACCAGTCCAGCTAATGATGGTTTGACATGCTTTATCTGTCAACAGCTCTAGTAGGAACTGCCATAGCTGAATTGGACCACTGCCTGTTGATAAAAAAAAAAAAAACAAAAAAAAAAAAAAAAACAACTCTTTTGTAAATTCTTCCCTCAAATTAATTTTAGCAGACTGTCACTGTGTGCATACAGAATGGGGTTAAATGTGATTTGTAATGTTTGACTACAACTACCCACAATAAGGATAAGGAATATTCTTTATCTGTAGAAGGAGCATAGGTTGGATAGATTTAACCCACCTGTAAATCCAGCCAAAACAGCTGCAGGGATTACAGGTTTGCCCTGTTCAATGGGCTCATTCCTTTCCATAACATAGTCTTTGAAAGAAAGCCCTTGCTTTCCCACACCAAATGGAGCCGTGATGTACTCATCATCGAAGCTGTCATGTGAAGGAACACGCTGTGTGTCTGCCAGAGAGGAGTGACTGCCCCACGAGCGCAACATGGACTCAGCACCTTCAAAGCTGTCGCTGCTCTCCACCGAGCTGTGATCATGTGATGGAACTAAAATCGAAAGGAAAAGAAAGATTATCGTTTAGCTGTCCATTTGCCATATGCAGCACAGTTAATAACTGACAGACTGAAAATATTAGAAAGTGTTCTTTTCCTTAATGGGAATATACTGAAACCGAAATAAACTCACCGTGTTTTGGGATGGCAGGCCTGATGGCTGTCCTTGTGTAATTCTGGCTGCTTTCAACATATCCAGTATTCACAGTGCTAAGCTGGGGTTTGGTGAACATGGAGTATTCCTGATCCTCAGTCAGTGCTGGCAGCGAGGCTTCTTCTGACGCCTCAAAAAGCTCCCTCAGTAAGCTGCTGTCAGGCACCTGGAGTGAGCCCAGCCCATCCTCCAGACCAAAGCCTTACGGAGACAACAAACACTGCATCATTTTTACACTCAATACAATGCAAAAATTGCATGATTATACATACAATGTGTGGAATTAGATTAATTTCAATACCACACATAATAACACTTCTGTATGTTTTCAGTTAAAATTTTCAGTTGGATCTATAGACTTACCAACAATGTCTTTGCTCATCCAGTTGGGGACTGTTTGCATTGCCTGACCAAGAACATTCAACTCAACCTTTTCATGGCATCCTAGTTTAAGAGAAACATCATCTGTTAATGCTGTGTACATGGCAACATAAATTACAAGCAATTAAGCTAATGTTTCTATTATGACCCATTTACCTTTCATCATCTGATCCAAGTGCTCCCAGAGTATTTCACCAACAAAATCAGGGGCTAGCTCCAGGAAGCTGTCTTTTCCAAGGTCACAAAGCTCTTGGCCATCCATGTCAAACTTGAAGAAGTTGACGTTTGTGAGGGTAAATTCAGTTGATGCCCACTGCAACCACCTCATGACATGCTGCTTGCTCCACTTGCGTGGGTCTAACATATACATAGGAGAGAAAAAGATTTTTCAGGACTGATTGAGATTTGAGTATAGTGATGCTGAACACCTAGGAGGCTCTGAAAAATACAAATGATCATGTCATGAAAGATGGAACTTACTGTTTGAGATTCCACAAATGCGCTGCACCTTTGCAAACCCATTAAAACTGTCCTTCAGTGCCTGACTCATGACAGCTTTGCTACATGGAGTGAGCAGTGGTACAGTACAGGGTTCCATGTCTGGTAGGGATATAAATACCAAACTAAATATCTCACAAAATTTGGCAAAATAGTTTGCAAACACTTTTAATGGTGTATGAATTTCCTCTGTATTGCAGGAGGTAAAAGACTGATGAGTCTCACTTACCATGTGTAACACAATCAAGCCCAGAGGGAACCTCTTGGACAGAAAGCTCCTCATCTCCTGGCAGGTGATATCCACCAGAAAACAATGACATATGTTCACACATGTCAATGGCAGCCTGGCGCTGAAAGCAAGTGTGAACACAGATGTAAATAAAACAGACTACGACTGGAATATCCATGCAACCCTCACATTCTCCTAAATCAAGTCATCTGGAAAGTAAACTGTACACGGTGAGTCACACTGACAACATAATACATCTGCCAGTAATACAGCTAGCCCTGAGGGCACTCCCCTAAATGTATTTGCCACTGCAGCTCCAAATCATCAGCCTCTTATCAGGGTTTCGGCTTGTCATAACTGGTTAGGAGAATGTGACCATATATGTCTTTCCTCTTCCGATGGTTTCAAAACTCTCCCTGAGGACTGGCAGTCACCCAGCAACACTGCGTGGGTGGGTACCACAGAGAGAAAAAACAAGCTCTCTGCAAATCAGTTTACACTACAACCATCTCTTCCAATTGGATTAAATGTGATAAATACCATGTCAAATCACCTTTGACCAAAATCTGTGAAATTACAACATCCACGCTACAGAACAGATAGACTAAGATACAAATGATCATGAACATAATTATTATGAACAGCTTCACACCTTCTTAAGAGAACTGATTCTGGCATGGCTAGGCAACATATTAACAAGGCTTAAGATTATTATGAACAGCTTCACACCCTCTTAAAAGAACTGATTCTGGCATGGTTAGGCAACAAGGTTTAAGATTGCAGTTCTTACTTTTAATGAATAGCGAAAACCAGCTGACAGAGACATCACTTGTTCCATGTAGAATTACTTCTGAAATCTGGGATTTAGGAGACAAAGACGTTATTTCATTGTGGACCAATAGTTGACCTAAATCGGTCCTGCAAATAAAAACAAGCATATAAAAGCATATAATTAGCTGGCTATTGGTGATGGAGAACCCACAACTAAATGCATTTAGACAAGGACCAGAGGCTCACTCTATCTATCATTAAATGATAGAAATGACTCATCGTCGAGCAGAGGGTGGTACGTTATCTAGTAGTGCTTGGCATAACATACGCAACACTTTAAGGAATAATAATAATAATAGGCTACAGTCTAATCGATATGCGGACTTTACCTTGAAATGTAACGTTAACACCAAAAATCAGCCATGATTTTAAGAACCAGAAAGGCAACCATGGTTTAAAAACGCAGGTTTCACTTCAGTCTGAGCCCGACAAAAACGTAGCCTTTACCCATGTGAAAAAGAAAATTGCCAAGCAACCTACCTGTTGTTGAAATATTTGTCTGCTAAGTCACAAATGTAGGCCTATATTCCTTTTCAAGCAGATATGTGTAACCTACTGAAAGACGTTTATTTCTAATGAAGAAAATAGGTGGAAAGACTTTAAGCGCGTTAAGCGATCCACGTAGAAGACTGTCTTAATAATGAGGAAGTCTATGTCGCCTTGCTCTTTTCAGAGGGCGTACGGAGTCGTAGCCTAAATATGGGAGGAGCGAAGTGTCACCATCGTGTACGAATGATGATTGCTTGGCGGCATGGTTCTCAACCAGGAAGTTAAACTCAGACGTCTTACCTTTCGGTGTGGGCAAATTATCTAATCGTGCCATCGCCTATTTGATTAGACTGTCGGCGCTTTCAGAAAGGTGGACTTAAAGGAATTGCGGAAAAGTCGGTAGGCCTAAATAGGACAGATTATTTTATTTACTGGGAGGCCTTTGAATATGTTGTTTGCTGAAATTGGAGGTTTAAACCTCCAATTTCAGCAAACATTTTAAACCTCCAATTTCAGCAAACAACATATTCAAAGGCCTCCCAGTAAATTTATAGTAAATAAAATTATATAATTAAGTATATAAATTAAATAAAATTATAATTAGGTTTGCTAAGGTGTAGCCTAATAGACCCCCAAAATAATAGGCAATGCATTAGCCTATAGTGAATTGGGCAGAAAACTCAACGACAGGGCAAAATAAGCAACTTCGCGATAAAAGTCACTACCAAACTTTTCTCAGATGATTCTACAGTCTTTTTCCGCGTAGAATACGTTTCTGTTTGGTACATATTTGTATCACGCATAGTTAATTAGATCATTTGCATATTTTGATAACTTAGGTAGGGCTATATTCGAGCGGCCTTGTCACTAGTGTCTCAGATTTTTTTTTATAATTTTTTGTCCAAACAACCTCCCATGTCCAGATAAGGAAGGTTCCAGGTAAACTAGCTTGAAAATGCAGCTAAATGCTAATGTTTTATGCGCACCACTTTTTTAAAATAATCCTCTCCCCTCATAAAAACAAATAGTTTGCACATGATATATTATCATTTATAGATTTCTGACATGACATTGGAATTGCCATCTGACCTATCAGTGGTATTCTATTGACTGAATGCAGACAATATTGCAGCAATTTGAAAAATTAAGTTTCATGTCAAGTGATTTTGATTGCTTAGTACCCAGACCCAAAACTTTACAGACCTGTTGTCCATGGGAAAATGCATATGCTAAAGAAATTCTGAGATGCTGTTTTGTCTTATTTAAAAACTAACTATAAGCTTTTACAAGAAACAAAATGTATTGCCCTCTTGGAAGGACCGCATGGGAACCCATTTTTTCGGTTTGTCCCAATAGTGTGACACACTGTAGACACTTTGATATGTTAGATATAGTTTTTCTTGTTCATCGTCCTTTTGGGAATAAAAAGAAATCTACAAGCCAATATGGTAATTTTGGTTTCAATTACATAACACTTCTGGAAGGTGCAACCCAGTTTTTGTATTTGTCACAATTGAATGCCACCTTGCCACCATAAGAGATTAAAAGTGTTAGGTTTAACTTTGTTGTTTGGTAGTCCCCTGAGGACGCTATTCTAATATGGCAGTAGTTGGCACTTTTAGGGGAAAATGGTGATTTAGGCCATATTTAAGAGCTTGCAGCTTTTGAATAAAACAACTTACCACCTCAAAATGTCTTCAGAATGTACCTGTCCTCATGGATTAAGTGTTCAACATTCTTACATCCTGTTATGCTGTATGCTGCATAAACATTAGCTATTTGCTATGGACTGGGGTCAAAGCTCATCAGGTCAAATTTCATGGTCATGAGGTATCAAAGTCAAGTCAAAGTCAAAGTCAGCTTTATTGTCAAAAGCCATATGTGCAGGTTGCACACATAGGATTTGAAATTACAGCGCTCCCTAGGCCCACAGTGAACATTAAACATCTTATAAACAATATCAATATAATGACAATAAATATAGTGACAAAACAATATACACATAGCAAGGACAATATACACATAGCAAAAAGTACAAATAGGCTTGTATATAATACAAATAAGTGAAATACCCAGTCCACAGTGTGTAGTGTAATAACGCTCAAATGTCATTTAAGCAGCAGTGTCAATTGTTGTAGTGCAAAAAAGAAGTGTACATTCAATTACTGTACATCCAATTACTGTGGAGCAGTAAGAGAGGAACTCCATAGGAGACAGATGTCTGATGAGTTCTTTGGAGGGGAGAGATGTTCCTTAGGTAAGTTTCCCTGGACTGGGACACTTACACTAAGAACAGCAGGAGAGGGGAGTGGTGGGTGTAGAACCCAAGACCTAAGATGTGCCTTAGGTAAGTTTCCCTGGACTGGGACACTTACACTAAGAGCAGCAGGAGAGGGAAGTGGCAAGTGTGGGGGTCAGACGTAAGATGTGCCTTAGGTAATTTTCCTTGGACTGGGACACTTACACTAAGGGCAGTGGGAGAGGGAAGTTGTGAGTGTGGGGGTCAGGGGTCATGCCTCAAAACCTCCACCATCATCCCTGTGGGGAGGTCAGGGGGAGAGGGGCAGGGAGAGAGTTCAGCATCCTGACAGCTTGGTGGATGAAGCTGTCTTTCAGTCTGCTGGTTCTGGCCCGGAGGCTCCTCAGTCTCCTTCCTGATGGCAGCAGACTGAAGAGGCTCTTGGATGGGTGGGTTGGATCATCCGCAATGCAGAGGGCTTTGCGAGTGAGGCGGGTGTGGTAAATGTCCTGCAGGGAAGGGAGAGAGACACCCACGATCCTCTCAGCTGCTCTCACTACTCTGTGTAGCTTTTTTCCGGCAGGACACGGTGCAGGTGCCATACCACACAGTCATGCAGCTTGTGAGGACGCTCTCTATGGTGCCTCTGTAGAAGGTGCTCATGATGGGAGCTGGGGCTTTGACTCTCCTCAGCTTGCGGAGGAAATAGAGTCGCTGTTGGGCTTTACTGGCCAGTGATGCAGTGTTCTTTGACCAAGAGAGGTCCTCAGAGATGTGCACACCCAGGAACTTGGTGCTGCTTATTCTCTCCACAGCTGCCCCTCGGGCGTGCTGCGTGTGTGCTCTCCTGAAATCTACGGCAATCTCCTTTGTCTTCTCCACGTTCAGGGAGAGGTTGTTGTCACTGCACCCACTTGACCAGGCGGCTCACCTCGCTCCTGTAGTGTGTCTCATCGTCATTGCTGATGTGACCTAAAACAGTTGTGTCATCCGCAAACTTGATTAAGAGGTTGGAGCTGTGTGACGGTGTGCAGTTGTGGGTCAGCACAGTGAAGAGGATGGGGCTCAGCATACACCCTGGGGAGCCCCCGTGTTCAGTGTGATGGGGCTGGAGGTGTTGCTGCCAACCCGTACTGCCTGCGGCCTTCCTGTCAGGAAATCCAGCAGCCAGTTGCACATCGAGGTGTTAATTCCCAGCTTGTCTAGTTTGAGTATGAGTTGCTGGGGGACGATTGTGTTAAATGCTGAACTGAAGTCAATGAACAGCATTCTAACATATGAGTCTCTGGTTTCCAGGTGTGTAAGGGCTGAGTGGAGGGCTGTTCAGATTGCATCATCGGTTGAGCGGTTAGACCTGTATGCAAATTGAAATGGGTCCAGGGTGGTGGGGAGAGATGTCTTAATGTGTTGCATGACTAGCCGTTCAAAGCACTTCAAGAGTATGGGGGTGAGCGCAATCGGACGGTAGTCGTTGAGGCAGGATGGGGACGACTTCTTTGGCACGGGGATGATGGTGGAGGTTTTGAGGCATGTGGGGACAACAGCCTGGCTCAAAGAAGTATTGAAAATGTCTGTGAAGACATCTGTGAGTTCCGCAGCACAGTCTCAGTACACAACCAGGGATGTTGTTTGGTCCTGGAGCTATGCGTGCATTGATCCTGCTGCGGGATCTTCTCACGCTGTCCGGGGATAGTGTCAGCACCTGGTCACCGGGAGGGGGTGAAGTCTTCTGTGCCGGGGTACTGTTGTGTGCCTCAAAGTGAGCAAAGAACTCATTCAGTTCGTTTGACAGGGAGGTGGAGCTGTCGGCGGTCTGGGGCGTTGGCTTGCAGTCCGTCATGGTCTGTATTCCCTGCCACGGACACACATTCCGCATGTCTCTGCTGTTGTTAAAATGCTGTGCAATCTTTCTGGAGTACTGCCTCTTGGCCTCTCTGATGCCCCGTGACAGGTTTGCCCTTGCTGTCCTTAGGCTCACCACATCTCCGGCTCTGAAGGCAGAAGGTATCAGACATTGATTATGTTATCTCTTATTGACTCATCTGTATTATAATTCTTTCAGTTTGGTATCACTTGACCCACCTCATCATTTAATTTTAAGTTAGTGACGTTTGTGTTCTTTGTGATTTTGTGTCTTGCCCTACGGGCACTAGAAAACATAAAAGTTAAATCTAACACTTTTAATCTGTCATCTAGGTGGCATAAAATGGCCACAAATACAGAAGTTGGGTATGGACCTTCCAGAAGTACCATGTAATTGGTACTTCTGGAAGGTCCATTCCTCCCATTTCCTTCTGTCTCTGCTGTCAACCCGTTAACAAGCTTAACTGATTCCAGTCACGTTCTCTCATTTCCTCGTTCTCCGCTAATCTACTGGTTTAGGCTTCACCTGCTTCCCACTGGCTGTGCCCTATTGTTCTCCCCAGCTGTGTCTCATTCTCCCTAATATCTGTCAGTATTTATTCCCTTCTGTTCCAGCTGCTCCCCATCAGAGTATTAGTGAACCAGCACGCCTTAGAGCTACCGGCAAGCATTTATAATCCTGACTCCCGTATCTGCTCCTCTGTGCCTGTTTTTTCCCTGCTTCTGTTCCAGCCCGTTCCCTGTTTCTCCGTCTGGTCCCCGCTCTGTTTCTGTTTTGTCTTTGTTCCCTGCATGATCACCTGCCGTTGCCGAACCCGGACCGTCCTGACCTACGCCTCTGCTCGTCTGCCCTGGTTACTGACCCGTTGCCTGTCCACGACCTATGCTCTGCACTCCAGCCCCGGCTACCGACCCAACGCCTGCTCTCTTGCCCCGGTTCCCGACTCGCCACCTGTCCTCGACCAACGCTCTACTCCTCTGCCTCGGCTACCCAGCCCGACATCTGCTTGACCACAAGTACTCCTGCCAGCCCTTCCCGGCTCTTCGCACCTCCTGCATCCCCGCGCCGAGGGCGCACTCTCGGAGCACACCCTCACTCCCCTTTTCCCCCAATCCTTAAATAAAGACTTTGCAACTTGACGTTATCGTGGTCCATCCTGTCTGTTTCATGACATAAGTTTACTTTTTTGTTCAACTTTATACATAGAAAACAAGAAAAACTGTATCTATTACTTTGAAGTTGTCTACAGTGTGTCACACTGTTGTAACAAACAAAATGGGTTTGCAATGCTGTCCTCCCGAGAGAGTAATACATTTTGTATTTTATGTAAAAATCGCTATTTAGGTCAACTTTAAGAGGTTATAGCTTTTGAATAAGACAAAATAGCATCTCCAAATGTCTGAAGCATATACATTTTAATATGGACCACAGGTCTGTAAAGTTTTGAAAGTCATTTTAGTCACTTAGTCATTTTTCACATCACCGGTGGGTCAGATACCAATTCCAAAGTCATGTTAGAAATCTACACATGATACTATATAGAGAGGAATGTTTTAATAAGCATTACACATAAAATATTTAGCTAGATTTTTCAAGGCTATCCATAATTGGAATGACATATGTCAGAACGCAGATATCAGGCTGAAATTTTTGTATGATGATCATAGGACATGGGGGGCTGTTTGAACAAAAAATTTAGCAAAATTCTAAGACCCTGATAAAAGGGCTGCTTGAACATATCTCAAAACAGTCAAAATATGCTCATTTTCTAATTATACATGATACAAATAACCCCCAGCAAAAATAGATTCCTCAGCACTATAGAATTATCTGAGAAAGGTTTGACCTTTATCGCAAAGTTGCTTATTTTGCCCTGTCTATATACAGCGCCTTCCACAATTATTGCCTCTCTTGGTAGAATTGATTGAAAGCACATTAATACAATTTATCTTAGTCATGTAATGAAACTACTGAGGAAAAATCCAACCATGGATGAGCTTGTGTTTTGGTTTATCCAGGAAGTTGTCCTTTCCAAGGTCACTAAAGCTCTTGGCCCTCCATGTTGACCTTAAAGAAGTTTGATGCCCACGGCAACTTCCTCATGACATGCGGCTCGCTCCACTTGCACAGATCATGCAGATTTCCACAGATTATGCATAGGGAGGAAAAAAGATTTTTCAGGACTGTTTGAGATTTGAGTATTGAGTATATAAGTTATACATTTGCTTATCTTAAATTGTGTTTTAATTTATCCACTTGCTGCCAGTCTAAACCATTGTCTTGCCAGAGACAGATAGATTTCGATTTAAAATGGCCAGGTAGGCTATTTCATGGAGTTCATGATACCATCTACTTTAATGAGTTTCCCAGGGCCTTTGGAATTTAAAGCAACTTGTGCAAACCCCCCACACACACACGCACACACAATATAGTTGTTTGTACACAAATCCTACACACTCACACATCCATTCAGAGAGAGAAAGAGAGAGAAAAGCATTCTAACCATTATTTGCAACACTCCTCACACACTCAGGCATGAATCGTCATACAGCATCATACATACATTAAAACACCAAACACACATACACATGCTACACACAAACACACATACTCACACTCATGTGCATTTAGTACAACATTCTCTCGTGAAGTGGCGACACTTCCATAGACTCCCGTTGCAAAAAATGTTGGAAAAAATCCAAACAAGTTCTCAAATTATTCTCAAGTTCTCAAATTATTCCCCAAAAACTGTATTCGACCACACAGTGTTCTGGGGTGCTGCAGCAGTGGGCAAGTGGCCCACCAGGACCAAAAGCTACTACATGTCAATACTCAAGTGAATCTACATGCCCAGTGAGTTTTACAATGTGTGGGGATTCAGTGTCCCAGGGACGGACAACGTAGAATCACAAAAAAAAAAAAAAACATGCAGAAAGGGAACTCGAGCATAATGAACACCTAGATGCAAGATTCAAGATTGTCTTTATTGCATGACATACTAGTATAAGAGAGTAAATCTCTTGTGTTTGTGCTCCTATAAATAGATAAATAAATAGTAAGTATGTTAGGAGTGTGTGTGAGGGGAGGAAAAAAAAGTGTTGTAGTGCAAAGACTGAAAGGCACACGCTTAGCCTGTCTTTGTTTCCGTCTTACAGCTTGGTGGAGAAAACTGTTTTAAAGCCTGGTGGTCCGAGCCTTAAAACTTATCGATATCGCTTGCCAGATGGTAGCAGCTGAAACAGCCCTTGACTAGGATGGCTGGGGTCCATACTGATTCTTTTGTCCTTTCTGATGCATCGCCTGTTATATAAGTCTTGGAGGGAGGGCAGATCACATCCACAGATGCCTTGTGCTGTACACACAACTCTTTGTAGTGTTCTTCATGGAGGCTACCAAGTTAAGTAAAACCTTGGTAGCAGCCGAAGCTAACTGATTCATCTGGGCCAACCCATCCAAAAATGCCGCCTACGATCACTTTCAAAAAGACTAAGGATCAAGTTAAATAATTACTATTACTTAATTCATTTTAATTACTAATAAATATAATACTAAATATAATCACTAATAAATACTGAACAAATCAGGGTCATCAATATTTGGGCCAAACAGATTCCAACATGAAATGAGTATATATGACCTGTTACCAAGATATATGTGTCATTTGGGTCACAAGTAGTTGGAATATGTCCAAATGGGACAGTTTTACTAATCAAAATCGCCACACCCTGAGCTTTACTGAAGAAAGCAGACTGAAATATCTGATTAACCCAGCTGCATCTCAGCAGTTTTGAGCTAGAGGGATTAATATGCATTTCCTGTAAGAATAAAATGTCTGCAGACAGGGATTTCAAAATAGAGAAAACACTCATTTAGGGACGTGGGCCAATTCACAGAGATTCCCGCTAGCAAATGTAATGCCACCACGGCATGGAAAAATACTAGGGTACATCTCTAATCAAATGAATGACAAACTGCACACGACGCCCCAGCAGAGATGTCATTTTTTTGACATACAGAACAGTCCATTGAATTGAGCAGTGCAAATGATTGACTTTTAATGCTGTCTGATTTCCAGACTATTTCAAAACTAGTCAAAACTAGCCTACAGGTTTCCTCTATTGTGGAATCTAGCATAATAGGCTAATCATGACACTGCAGGATATCTGTTATATAGTCTGATTACTGCTTGATTACAGTTATATTGATTATAGTTAGCCCATGTGAAAAAAATGTGAAAAAAGAAAAGTGATTCCAAAGGCTAAATTATAGTAACTAGACAGAAAGAAAGATATAATGAATGAATGTATGAATGAAAGGGAAGAACACTGACATAACATCAGTTAAAGGCATACCAGATAAGACTGCAATTTTTTTTACTTCGGGAGCTCCCCCTAAAGTCGCAAATAAAATAAATAAATAAATAAAAAATAGCAACAACATTGTACATTCAGATTTTCATGTGAATTTGTTTGCAAACGAAAGAACAGAAATCAGCTATGATACTTTTCGTAGCATTATGTTGACTGACAAGCCAGTGATACATTTTGGTTTCATTCAGTTTCTATTTCTTGTTCATCGCCTCTCCGTTTAAGATCCTGCAAGCATAATAACTTAAGAATGTTGCCTAGAGTGCCTTAAAGCCCACCCGAGGACCAGATCTAGCCCTTCCCATCATTCCATGCGGCCTGCTTGAAAATAGATTTAACAAGGCGCAAAATAATTATGTTTCCACAATGCAATACTGGCAACTCCTCATGTACGTTATGTCACTTGAACTCAGCTATAAAGTGCATCATGGAACTGCTTACCGACAGAAAATAAATTAAAAAATGTTTCAAAGATGCTGAAGATCCATGTAAACGCAATTTTAAACGCAAATTTAAAAAAACCCCAAATATATATACATATGTTCATAAAAATATCTACATACGTGCAAACAATGCCTTAAATTGGTGTACTACCAACTAAGATGTTCTAATTTGCAGGGGCAGTTGAGAGAGCCTAGCAATCAAAGGCCTAGTTTCAGTGTCCACCCACAGACACACACTTAGATGCATGTTCACGAAAAGTTCATGGGTTTAGGGGTTCAGTTGCACCCTTTCTGAACCATTTCCTTTGCCGAACAATTTATCATGTTCATCATTCTCAACAATGAAGACAGTGGAGGGATGCTTGACGTTGGATTTTCTGCCTAAATTCAATATGCCAGTGTACTTGCAAAGATGTGTATGTTTTCACCTTTTGAAAACAAGCAGCAGAATTAACTGACGATACCAATTCTGCAAGTTGTAAATACATACTCTATATAATGCTTTTCTTTTGATTCAATCCAAAATGATTACTGGAAAAAAATATTTTTCTTTATTGATTGTTTTTTTCTTTACTATTCAGTGCTCATTCATGGGCTATCATGTATGTATGTCCAATTTTGTAAATGTAAGTCACACACAAAACTTTTACCACAGTGCACAGAGGAACACATTGAGAGGCAAATTAACTATTTTCCATGTCAAGCGTCGGAACGAGTATATGTACTAATAAAACCTGGAGCTAAGCAATCAACACAATCACAGCTATTCAACAATATTCAGCAAAAAAAAAAAAAAACACAATACCAGATTTGCCCTAATAAAGCCATTTGTATTTGTATATGTAATATGGATCTGAACACCCTAAATGATAAACAATATGAATCACCATCACAAAATCTGAAGCGGCAAAATTTGTAAAGCACAAAGTATGTATCATTTTCAAAACTTTGGGCCTGTCATCTGAATAGAAACGTCTTCCATTTGGGGAGGGCAATTTATCAGCTGTGGAATTGCCCTCACGTATGTCCAATTTCAAGTCTGTTTTTATGATCTTGTCTCCTATTCAGCTCTACTGCTGCCTATAGACAGTCATTGCATTCTAACAGTTGAAGTTACAGATACGGAGTTGACATCAACTGTGAAAAAGCTCCCTCTTGTGTCCACTTCTGGTCCTTTTGCTTTCCAAGAGTGTGGCAGAGATATTACTGTAAGTTCTGCTGTGACTTAATATTTGTGTTTTCTACAAGGGCTACACAGCCCTTACCTGAAATCCCAGATGGCTAACACACACACATGGAACATTTCAGAGTTTACAAAGGGTATTTGACAAACTCATGAGATTTTGCATGACAATATAAAACTAAAGCAACACTGCAGTGAGAGCAGGAGGGAGAGTGAGGAAGATAAATGACATAGCCTGAGATGTGGAGTAACTGCTCTGACACTGAATGTTTTTTCATGTTCACCATGTTTACTGGTTCAAACAGAATCAGGTTTGGGTTTCCCAAAAGCATTGTAAGCGGTACGTAGAGTCTCTCATGAATATCTTGAACCACTTCCCGAAACCATCATTGTTTGAGAACATCGTACACATTGAGTGATGCTATTAGTATGTTTGGAAGACATTCGGAAAAGCCAAATAAAGATTCATATCATCAGTTATAAAAAACAAGAAGTACATGATCCATCTTTTTGGATCATGATCCATAAGGGAGTTTTTCCTTCCCCCTGTTGCTCTTGGGTGCTCCTTCTGTGAAACGTCACGAGACAATACTATTCTAAAAGGCGCTGTATAAATACAGTTGAATTGAATCTTTTTCAAAAATCCCAGCCCTAATCATATGATGTGAATGAATGAATGAATAAGCCCTATTTTCAAACCTTAAAGCTGAGCAATAATTTCAAAGTAGTCCTACAGTTTTGTAACAACTGTAGCCAATATATTTTGACCTGTATTTGTTTTGTGCCTTAAAGGAAATTATATGACATTTGAAATACCATGAAGGAGCCTTTCTACCTTATATTGGGGGTCTGCGTATATGCGTGTCTCTGTGTGTGTGTCTTTCATATTATATTCTCTTCCTTTCTCCCAATTTGCTGGCAGACTCCTGGAATGTCTGGCTGCTAAAGAGACTGGGCCAGCACTCGTCCAGGAGCATTCTGAAATGAGAAAAGGAAAAAAATAGGGAAGGTTAGAGACTAGACCACAGAAATGTAAACATGTCTGGAGCTAAAATAACCTCAGCTTTCATTGAAAACACCCCTCGTCACAAGCAGTACACTGTGTGCTACACCCAGTACAAAACTGTCATTAAAAGCCAGTTTGCTCTACACATGGTATTGTTTTGCAAATAAAAATAGGCTATTCAGAATGCCACAGAAAATGGACTGTGATATTTAAACACATTTTATTCAGTAGCCATTTACAGCAAAAAAATACTGCCAAAGATTCAAAAGTATAGTATTGTAGCTACATGTCCATAATAGACAGATAGATAGATAGTCTTTATTTCCTATACTGGAAATGTGTCACTACAGTCAATACAACGCCTCACACACAGATATACACATAAATTTGAGCAGCTTCAGCCCTCCACCAATGCAATGCATACACACAGAACACAGACAGACACAGTCCAACATAGTTCAGTACAGTTCAATAATCACCGCTGGGCATTTGCATTCAGTACCACTATGGCAGATTGGACAAAACTTTTCCCATAGTGCGTCTGTTTCAAGCAGCATGAAATATGGTTGAAGGGGGTGGGTGGTGTCATATGCTCTAGTTTTGGTAGCTTTGTTATTGGGGTCTGATAGATTGGGTGTGGGGATGCCAATTACTTAGGATGCTATATGGGTAATGTGTGTGAGTTTTTTTCTGTTGGTGGCAGTTAGTGTACAACAGAAACAGGGTGCGCAGTGTAACAGGACTGGTTGCATTATGCTTTTGTACAGTGACAGTAGGTGTCATGGCTCGAATAAGAGTACTTTGAGTTTTTTGAGTATGTTTCAGTATGTTTGAGTTGCGAATGGCTGAAAGTCTATTTTGGCTTGTGGATATCAC
Organism: Tenualosa thibaudeaui; assembly: GCA_027481765.1. Classification (NCBI taxonomy): domain Eukaryota; kingdom Metazoa; phylum Chordata; class Actinopteri; order Clupeiformes; family Clupeidae; genus Tenualosa; species Tenualosa thibaudeaui. The sequence goes on from JAIFZK010000009.1 coordinate 1,605,946, forward strand.
TGATGTGTTGATCAAAGCTTAGTTTATTGTCTTGGATAAGTCCAAGGTTTGAAACAGTCCAACATTTCAACAGATGCAGAAAGGATTGTGGGTTATATCTATATGAAGATGGAGGTTCTTGATCGTCAGGTGACCATAATGTAAAGGAAATTAAAATGTACAATATAAGTTGTTTTTGCATTTGATAGGCTTAGGCTACTTATTTGGAAGATGTTAAAATTTTACACATACTTCAATCACACTTTAGCCTTTGTGATAAATTTGAGTTCTAGAGCTCTAACGTACATGTCACTTAGATCGACTGATTTCAAGAATGTAAACACTGATTCTGTCATTCATCTGACACTATGGACCACGCTCTGATGCGTTAAAGCCACGAAACTGTGCTTCCTTCATCCTGCTGGATAGAAGGGCAGCCCTTGTAGGCTATGCTTCATGCCCTTACATTGGTTGTCTACCTCCATGAAAACACATTTATATTCGTTGTACAAGAATGACAAACGTCTGATGCACGACCCCCTCCCGTCCTCTCTCCCTCCCTCTCTCTCTCTCTCTCTCTCTAGGGCGCTCACACTGGCACTTTGCGATAGGTATGTGGTCTGCTTAGCTGGCAAACCGAACATAATCCATAGCCTTGTTGGGTTTATTTTCAACTGAGACAAAATAGCCTACGATGAAGATATCGTCCTTTTCATCCAATCGTAAGTAGGTTACACAATATGATCAGAACAGTAGACTACAAGAAAGTTCTGAAATTCAGTGTGGTTTGCGATGCTCTGAATCCTTCGTGTGATCGTGCGTCCTGATGAATTCATTGAGCCGCAATTATAGCTTCTTGGTGAGACAGTGACATGCACCTGGTGAGTTTTCATCATGCAAACTGGTCTTGGAATTTCTCACGGGAATAAGCGTGTGAAATGCGAAATCAGTTTAAAGATGTGATAAAAGTCAACAGAGTGGGCTACTGGAGGCGAGTTGTGAGATAATCCTACTGAATTTTAAATGCAAACCTAGAACCTGACTGAGGAGTCGAACACATTTATGTTGACTACAGCATGTTGAAATTGCTGCCTACAACACTCTTTGATTTAGGCTACAGAACAAATAGGCTACCCAAGCGCTTGCACTGAGCTCAACTGCTTTTAAAGGAATTCAAGAGGAACTACTTGCATGGACTATATTTTCCATTGAGACTGGACAGCAGAGAAGCACTAGAGGTCACACATGCAAGTTAACGAAGAAGCACTGCAAGAACAGCATTAGACAGAAGTTTTTTTTACCGAAAGGGTGATTCATGTGTGGAATAGCCTGCCATCACGTGGACCTTCAAGTCTAAATAATCTGAAAAAGCATTTGGACTCTTTCTTTAAGGAAAGTCTATTCCTGAGTGAGATTAATTTAAATTTCCCAACCACATGTAAAGTGGTGTTAGATAATGTACAGCATGAGTAAAGAACTGCTACAGGAACTTTAGCACTGTACTTTAGAACTGTTTAGAACTGTAGAAGCCGAAGAGGATGATGATGATGAGGAACAAAGCTCAAACTTCGTAGGCTAATTAAATTAGAAATAAGATAGTTTATTGTCCAAGTCAAGTTAGGTCCCATTTAGGTCCAGTTTAATATAAGTACTTCCTGCTTTTAAAGAGGTTTTATGAGAAATAGATGAGAATTCAGTAAGAGTGTAGGTCTTTTTTACATGGGGTGGCCAAAGGGTGGCCAGGGATATTGGCCATGCTGTGTCAAAGTATAGTTTGGGGGTCCTCCTCCGGGAAATTCTTAATTGGCTAGATTTGATTTCCTGTATTGTGGTGTATTTGGCGGCATATCTGGTACCAATCAATTAGCCTTATGGGCCATAGACAATTTCCAGGGTAATTTCAATACCTTACTGTCAAGTTCTCATCTTGGTCAATATAAGGGCCATCAACACATGCTGTATGTTGTTTTTTCAAGACAGTCTACGTTTTTTCAAGTCAGTCTAGATAAATCGGTCTTATAATTTATTTATGTATGAATATATTTATTTATTTAATTTTTGTGGGGGGGGGGGCACAGTATGCCATATTTGAATAAAAACATAATGAAATATATTTACTGATAAGAATGTATATGAGATAGATGCAAATGTAAATGTAAATGTAAAATGTAATTTTCTCACAAACTGTTCACAACAACTAGCGAGTAACACCGAGTAACACCTTTGGAAAGCTCAGGTCTTGCAGTGCAGTTTCACATGGAATGTGTATTCTATCTGTGTGACGAAAACTCTGCCAGTAATCTAATAGAGATGAATGGGTGTGAAGCAGACAGAACTAACAATCCATTCCTCACACCCATTCTTCTCTGTTAGATCACTCACAGTTTTCATCAAATAAATAGCATCACGTGATACTGCATGACCTGAGCTTTTCAACAGTGTTACTCTCTAGTTGCTGTAATGAATGGTTCGTGAGTATATTAAAATGAAAAAAATGAATTTGAATTTACATAAAAATACTGTTGGGGTAGCCATGGCCATCCCGTAACTCCACCACTTTGTTGATCTATTTATTTGTAAGATGGAGACATGACTTTGTAAACGATAGCCTAAAAGTTTTCCTGTTGGTAGGCCCGTATTAACCATATAGTCCAGTCCAGTCAAAGGCAATGTTATAGCTGAAACACATTTGATCATGTCATCAGTTTTTATGTAGACATGTCTCCTAATCACATAGACTAAAACCCCCAAAGCAACATTCTGTTGCAATAGCCTAAACTTGAGTTGAGTTGTGACCTTCTGTTCTAAAAGAATTATGTTTCATAATTATGAATCATTCTCAGGCATGATCATATTATCCTTTCCTCAGATTTTCGTACACTCTCTATGAACCTAGTATTCACATGAAAGGACAACTAAAGAAAATGTGGTCAAAGTAGCATTATAATGCCCTGTAACAAGTTGTGGGTATTTAGCAAAAGGTGCATGATGGAGATAACCTAGTATGTACATGCCATGTACATACTAGGCTATCTTCTAGGTTCAGGAGAACCTTTGTTGTATTTTGCACACAGTAAGATATATTTTCAGTGCAGCAGTCTGGGCAAGGGACCTTATTCAGCTTTAGACTTATTACATTTAAAGAGATACAATCTATGGTGATCATGAAGGTTCCATTTAATAAACAAAGCACTGAGGGGTCATTCCCTAACACAATGCTTTTGACACTCAATAACAGTGTATGGTCCACTCCTTCAACAGCAGAACCAGAATGGAACAGCCTCCCAAGTGATCAGTAGATGGTTTTTGAATCAAAATGGGAGATGCAATGTTGTAGTATTGTTGCAGTATTAGTAATGTAAGTATTTTCAATCAAGCAGGTCTGGAATTGGAGGGGACATAGGGTCAGGTTAGGTTAGCAGAGTTATGAGTCCTGAGATCAAAGAGCTGGTAGTAGTCTGGAGTGTGTAGGGCTGCCACAGGGCTTCCTTATGCTCTTATGTTAGAATGTCTGTTTTGCTATAAAGTATGAGGATGATAATGGGGCAACTGTAATGAAGATAAAGCTAACTTGGGTAACACAGACCCAAGCAAAATCAGTTTGTGGATGCTTTCATCATAAACTGTGGTCTAATAAATTTACCCAGAGAAGGGTGCGTTTGGGCTTTACTTTAAATCCACCCTGCTGTTGAGAGGTGAGCTGAGATGACATGAGTCAATGCTATAGGAGAATAGTCTATGTATTTAGACCTCAGCTGTCAGGAGTCATCTACATTAAAATTGTGTCTGATTTTTAAAAAGATTACGGTATAGGAAAGCAATAAACTGCCACACCCAGGATTGCATTTTTGCAACAGAATAGAAATGCATTTAACCTGCTCTCTGGAAATATTGAAAATACGTCTATCTACTGTACTCTCAGCCAAGTCAAAGTCAAAATAATTTAAAAATCTAAATCATGGAAAGAGATTAAATCATTTAATAGTTTTAGTTGTGAGTAATTTAAATAGCTTTTTAACCATTTCGGTTAATGTGAAGATGCATGGTTAAACATATCAGTCGGTTGAGGAATCAAATGGCTCCGATTGGCTTCTTCAGGTTGGGGTGGTGATGAGGGACAGGGCAGACAGTCCTGGCAGGCTCCAGTGTGCAAGTTACATTGACAGCAGTGAAGTGCATATAGCAGTGCATCAGTGTGTAAATCATGGAAACTAACTACTGTCAAGTAGGGTGTGAGAGGCCATTTGAATACGTGTGGTCTCTTTGTATACCTGCTCTAGGCTCACATAAAATGTGCAGCTGATTCTGTGGTGAAATTACAAGAATTACAACATAGTCTGCATTTACACAGACAAAAAGTATGTTTCTGCTCCTGAGGTCTTTTGTGAAATTGGCAAACCAGTTTCATTTTCAGTCGATCAGCCCAGGTTTTTCTTTGCTGGACATTTGTTGAGTTGCAGTGCAAGCATCACACACCCTAACACATTAGAATGCTCACAGCTACCGTATAAAACCCAAGGAATGGCGCTGGGGATGGCCATAAAAACCTGCACTGGCTGAATGAGTGGGAAGGAATGAAGTGGTAAACCCCATTCTTGGCCAGCAGAGACAGAGCAGAGGTCTGGCTGCCTAATTGAAACCGTGTGTGTCTGTGCATATATGTCTACACTTCTATGCATATGTGTTGCCTCTCTCTCTCTCTCTCTATTTCTCTCCCCCCTCTATCCCCCCCCACTCTCTTTCTGTGTGCATGTTCACAGATGCAGAGATGCATACAGGATGACATGTCCACAAGTTTTCTATGTGTATAACTTGCATGCATGTCTCGGTGCTTTGAAAACCCTCAGCCAGAAATTTTATTTTTTGTTCTGTAAGCTACAGTTTCTTAGCCCTAAGACTGCAAATTAAACCATCCCATAAATCTTCCATTATAGGTAGTAAAAACTAATTTTAGATTTCCTGCTCTCTGCAGTGTCTCGTCTGATTGGTAGCACACTTTTAAAGGGGGCCTGAGCCACTAAATGGCCAAATGCTGAAATGTGCATGAGGTTATAGGAAAGACCTGATTAACAGAATGCTATTGGTTCATTAAACGTGTTTTATCACGTGGTAAATTGGTTAGTAAATATAGACCTGACAAACTGGTCTGCCAGTTTTGTCAAAGATTACCTTTCATTTTAATGACTTTGTGAGGTTTTGTTTTGGGTCTGCCTTGTCTCTTCAATCTGACAATGGAAATTTAGACACTGGTGTAATTCTTTCACTATAGAATTAGCCTGTGTTGCAGTTTAGCTTCATGTGTGACCAGAGCAGGTATAGCCTACTGTATGTGAAGACCACACAAGCATCTGTCACATGACTCCAAAGTAGTAATCATCCAGATTTAAACTAAGGCTGTACTCAAACTGATGGTACTGCTCTCTGAAAAGACAAATAGGAAGACATTGGGTTATTACTAAAGTCTGTGTTGTAACCTGGTTTTGTTTTTTGGACTTGAGTTACAGGTTTGATATACAGGACTTTGACTTGGTGGAATTTTATATTTATGAAGCTTTTGTTCTTGTCATGTTCTTGTTATTTGTTATTGACTTGGCAGATATTTTGGGTAGTTAGTTACTGTTCTAATTCCAGACCTTAACTCCTTACTGCTGTGATCTGCTTCTCTAAAAACAGAGTGATGGGACTAGAGCAGTGACACTGAATGACAACTTCATGCATGTATTTAGAAGCAAACTACATTTTGCCTTTCACACAGGGACTACATGAATGTCACTAAATATAGAAAGACCTCCACTCAGCTTAGCCATAACTCACATACTGTAACTCATGGTCTCTTGGAGTTTAAGGTTTAATCATGTGGAATATTTTGAAAATGTATTTCCATTTTTAGTTGATTGTATTAACCTCTTACTCTGTACATATGACCCTACTGTCTCCCTTCTTTCCATTCCATAGAATGATGGAAAAGTGAAGCTTTGTGTGTTTTCAAAGGTGGCTAACAATTTTGACCTTAGCTGTATGTCTCTTCTCTGGTCCTTGTGTTGACATTGGTGGAAGTCCTCTGTATGGTTTCTCTGGAATGTTTTCTGTCTGTGAGTTCAGTGAGTTTGTGCAGTTGTGATAACTGCATGTGTCTGCTGAACATGCTGACCAACATGCTGACCAACGTCTCCCACAAATGTAGGCTGGGCCTTTATATCAGTAGCACTATGTGACACTAGGGCTGTGCTATAGATCACAATATTTTTACTCTATTTTGTAATGTGATATAGGTGATTCTCTGCTTACCACAACATTTTCACATCATAAAATCTGAGAACATAAAAGTAAATATGATGTTTTTAGCATGTAACATTTTTAAAGGAAAAATCCAGAGTAAAAATGTATGGATTGTTGGATGATTAGGAATTCATACGTTGAGTCGGGAGCACAATCACATCAATCTGATGTGTTTTCAGAAAATTAGTTTTTGGCAGTTTCAACCAAAAGTGACGGCTGCAGTTACATTTTGGAGAAGTCCATTATTATTTCTGTGTCCATCACATTTAGAAAAGAATGGCTTGTCAATGTTGGCGAATACAACAGGCTTTGTAAGTTTTACCTTGCTATAACAATGCAGTTATGTTGGCTAGTGTGAAACCCTACACATTACAAGGTTATTATTGAATGCACCAAAATAAATTATTCAGATATTTGTTTTCAAAATGTGACGCTTTGTGGCAATGGGACATTACCCTAATTCAGTGTTATACCCAAAACACACTCATGATTAACTAAGTAACATATGACCAACCCTTTTACACCAGGCGCATACATACATTTTTCCGTAGTGAAAATACCATATTGTCCCGGGACTGCCTCCAAACCAATTTGCACTTAATGCTGGAGAGCAGACGCTGCTGATCTTGAAAATAGAGCCTGAAAAGTTATTGCAATCACCTATGTACGACTCATGACCAAGGGTGGACCTATATGCGGAGCAGGGGGGCCACTGAGTCCAACCCTCTGCTGAAGGGCCCTTATCTGCATGCTAATCTTTATTTAGAAAAATAAAACTCCCAAAGTTGGATTATTTATTCTTTGTGCCATTTGTCAGTGACCTGCTGGTGAGTTATTCGATTGCAATGATGTTTTATGCTGTTGCAGCAGTAGTGTGGCTATGCACAATGCCCACACATGTGGACAGTAAATATAATTCCATTTGAGATGGGTAAATCATGGTTATTTTTTCCAAATGTTATATGAGAAGTACCAGAGATGTATAACAATATTTGAAATATAGTTATAATCTTGTACTGTGTACTTGTACAGTGTTTGGTGACATTATCAACCCAAGACGCCTCACATAAATCTTTGGTCTGTTCCTGGCAAAACACAAGAAAATCCACTTTGTCCCAGATTTTTGTAGCTAAAACATTACTTATTGATTGATTACTTATTACTTGAATGATATTAACTGTAGAAATAAGAATGTCCCCGGTTCCTGAGGAAAATTCAGGGAAATGTCCACAATTTCCATCTCAGAGGTCTGGTCACCTTAGTTTAGAAGCAGGCTACTGGTAATTAACTTGGGAAACATTTTGCGTGCAAACAAGGTGCAGCTATTTTCTTGCACAGAGCTGCTGCTTGTACATCTATGTGCACATAGTTGATGGAGCACTGAAGCATCTGACAAGCCTGGTAGATTCTAGCAGGAAGAGGCTAAACCAATTGCATTGGTGTTATGTGTTTGAGCAGAATGATCAGAAATGAGCAGCCTCAGTACACTACGGAATGTGTGACTTGTTAATTTTGTAGAAAATAATCTCACATCTATGTGCACTATAGCCTATGATTACCATGATTGCAGAAGTAATTATGTTTAGCTACTCTTTGGCACAGGCCAACTGTCTGTGTTGTGATGGTTCCCAGATGTGACTAGTGGGACAGGGTGCAGAGGAGATGTGCTTATCTCCAAAAGGATTGGTTAACCTTTCTGGGTACACACTCTATATTTACATGGCCTGGGCCTTGCAAGTGTATTTATGGTGTGTACGATCTATTCACTAAATGTTCTATTAGCATATCCAACAGTCAACATCAATGAATGTAGCTGTTGTGTTTTAGTAGGAGCTTTCTGCCTCTATACAAATTTCTTGATTCTCAAAGACGGACCCCGCTAGTGGGGTATAGAGGCATTAGGTGTGGGGGCCATGAACAGGAGGACAGTTGCCTTGTTATACCTATATTTATTAATAGCTTTCTTTGTCATCCATTAAGATCATGCACTCAAAATTAAACAGCCACATGTCAGCAAAGTCATTGGTATTAAAGTAGTCAAATCAAATCCGGGGGAGTGGAGGAAGGAGTGTGCAAAAATGTTTCAGTGTTGTTATCATTTTGCTGTTGCAGAATGGGACAGGTGGGGCTTGAAAGTGGGTAATGGCAGAATAAGTTTGAGAACCACTGGGCAAATATGTGTTATGATTGCCTGAGTGAATCACACACACACACACACACACACACACACAAACACGACAGATTAACTTGTATCAGAATTGACTTTTGTCTGTCTGTCTATCTGTCCCTCCTTGATAGCTGTAAGGCTGTATGTTTGATCCATATCTTCAGATGTCTGCCAGAGAATATGATTCAGGCTGGAACAGACCCAACAGGACTCACCAAAGTAAGTGAAAATACAAAGGAACTTTGCCCTGTAGGCTGCCATGGACATGTGCATTGCAAGTGAACCATCTCAAACATTGTTCCTATGAATATTGCACTAAATGATTTTCTTTTTAAAATGTTTTCTTAAATTCTTTGCAATACATAAAGAGCATGCCCAGTGTCCTGGTTATGGTATTTTTGTATTCACCTTCTTCCAAAATCATGAGTCCATGAAATATAATTTCTTGAGTTAATGCAAGGGGAAGTGGTGCTAAGCTATTTTAATATGCAATATTTTTGTTACATTCAGTGAGTATCAGTGAATAGCTTGTTCTGTGTTCTTTGAGTACTCATACGCAACCTTGGCTCTGTAACTTGGAGACATACAAAGTGACCAAACAGTGACCAAATGCTGTGTAAATGTTCTGGGGAAGCACATAGGGAGAGATGAGCTAACTCAGCTGTGCTTTGTTTTCATCTTCAGTACAAGTGTGATGTTGCTTTAGACTAAAGTATTTTCTAACAAATCTAAACATAACCGTAAATAAACATATCATCCACCATTGGTCCTCTAACCAAGGTGATTCCTGTTTAGCTGGATACAGTTTGTCTTATAACTTTAAAACTTTAAACTCTGAACTTGTCAAAATGAAACAATGTGATTACTGTAGCAGGCTGAGAGAGGAAAGACATCCTATCATAGACTCAACTTCCCTCTGTGAAACTGAAGCATATTTACTGTTGCTGCATCTTAAGTCAAATAACTGTCCATAATGTAAAAGCAAAAAAAAAACAGTTACAGTACATAGACCAAAACACTCAAAATAAAGTTTCAGATAAATCATAAAGTAAATCTGTGGTCTAAAGAAGCAGACCACCCTGTCTTGAGCAAGTTCACAGCAGCCCTTATATTTCCCAAAGCTTCTCTTAAGGAGCACCCTGACAACCTAAATAACCTGCCCCTCACATTTACTATACACTATACAGATGTGAAAAATACAGTAAATCAAACCTTTTATTTGTACATTTATTTTGGGGGTTATTTTATTGTGAAAGGACAGTGAAGAGAGGCAAGAAGTAAGTTGGAGAGAGCGATGGGCTGGGATCAGAAATGCCCAAGGGCTGGAATCAAACCTAGTGGTCCCAGTGGGGACTTGAACAGAATGGGATATGGACACTACAGGGACATGTGCCATAGCTCCCTCCCAAAATGTTTTTAACACACAAAACTTTATTTCATTTGTCATTGTTTGTATGACTTTACACAGTAACAGTCGTTTACAAAAAATATCTTCCGGTCTTTAAGCAGCACAGGTTTTATTCTAAAAGACAGCTGACAGAATGCATGTCAGCCAGCAGTCAAGATTCTTGGTACCATCAGAACAATGTTGGCTAGAATCTATTGACAGCCTTAGTTGATTTAAGAGTAAACTGAAAGTAATCCTGTTTTAGGCCACTATAAATGTCACTTTAAATGAATTGCAAATTTTCTGTGATTGTGCATCAGCCATTTTGGAGCCCCAAGATTTCTTTTCCAAAATCACTCAAAACCATTGTCAATCATTAATAACAAAATCGACAACACATTTATATGGCAAGCCACCGCTCTCAGCATTGCTGCTTGCTTTTTGTGCTGTGATCATCCTTTATATACAAGTTCCAGTAAGGTCCCCATGGATCCATTTGACTCTAGGCCTTTGAGGACTGTAGATCCTTCCTAAATGAAAGCTTGATCCATGCCTGTGAGGTGCAGCAGTTAAGCGTTATCCCTGTCCTCACGCTCCAAATTCCAACTGAAAGAACAGGCCAGACACTACACTCTGGGATCCAAGAAATCTGGCATTCAAGAATTTTATTTGCGCTGGGATCAGACTGTAGACCTTTCCCTCTCTTTTTTTTCTTCTCCAGAATTTTACTGGTGTGTTCTTTTCATTTGTCAAAGACAGGGATAGATGGGTTGTGGGGGGACAAACTTGTGGTCTGGTCACATTCACTTGAGCTCTAAGCAGCCTGCACATGTGCAGAAAACCTGGGCAGATATTTTTGTCATTTGTAAGCCAGCAGATCCTGTTGGTAGCTGCCAAGCTGTGACAGAGGTGCTGACAGACTTGCTCATATGTGCACAGCTCTAGCGGCACACAGGCCTGCCCAGATGTGCTCGGCGTGGCAGCAGGGGAGACATTAGGGCTTCACAGCACACCAAGGTAATCCCCTCTCTCCTTTCCTCTTCTCACCTCTCGGCCTCACACTCTCACACACACTTCCTCAGTCTCTGCCTACTCAAACAGCTGACCCTCTCTGCATGTGGTCATTTGTTCTGTCTGTGAAGTTTGAAATCGGTGAACACTGTGTGGATTCTGTGTGTGTAACTGAGGGAACAGGCTGACATTTCTGCTTAAGCACATTGTGACTGCTTCTGCCACATGCTATGCTTCAAGTGTCTCACATTTAATTTGTCGGTTTGTCTCTCACATACAGCAATGAATTTATATGTAATAATGCACTCTGAGCTATAGGCAGTATTGGCTATATATTCAGTATTGCCTGTTTAAAAATGCCTGTCTGCTGTGGTAACACAGCAAAGTTCTGTACAAAGTTATATCTTGGCTCATTGGTGTCAGTGTCAGGTACACAAAAGTATACTATCTGAGAGTAGAATGTTTGCTTTAGGAGTTGAATAATCAGGGGTGAGTTTTTATTTCCACTGGCATCATGACTTATGCTGTCTTGCGCAGAGCTCCTGGGCTGGGGCGTTCAGTCTGACAGTAATTGCTGTAGTTGCTTTCAGCTAAGAGCCTTCAATGCTCAGTTTCTGGCTTGTTGTAGGACCACAGCTGAGGCCTTGCAGCCATGCATAAGCTGCACTGAAAAGCACACTTGTTGCCCCCTTAATTACGTTATTTTAAAGTTACTGGGTAGTCTTTAGGGGGATTTTTGGAGTGAAATTCCACTGGTATGCTAGAGCTTAAAAAAGGTTTTGAATTGTATCCCCCAGACACTACTCTACTACACTATTTTTAAGTCTGAAGTAGTTCTACTGGATCATATTTTCACTGTGTAAATATTCAGCAATTGCATTTGCTCAAAAATCAAGCAAAGCTCAAAGCAAAGATGGTATAGTAACTTCTCCATCACTTGCACAGACATTGTGCTTGAAGAGGATTTGTTCAGGATGAAATGAAATTCAAAGCTGATTCATTGTTTTGCTGGAGGATAGGTGACATTCTACGTGAACAAGGAGCCTGGATGTCCATTGACGTGTGAATGAAAGAATTTTGTTTCATTCCAGCGTTGGCCATTGGCATTCTTTCTGGCAGTGATTTCCTGTGTCATGGCTGCACCCCCACCCCCAGCTGTGAGACGTGACTCATTGCGCTCAGATACCAGTGGTCTGACCCAATGCAATGGAGATTTGGGTGATAGTGAAGGGGGCAGAGATGACGGGTTCTTTGGTTCAAAGCACAAGAAACACAAGCAGGCCAGATGTAAACAACACACAGCAACTCAGGATTTATGGGATACCACAGGCCTCCATGCCCAGACTCATAGAGACCATGTCCCTCTCACTGCTGAGTAGGCAAGGCCTTGTGGTCTACCACTTCCTGGTTTCTCAGTACATGTAGGGATACATTCCCTCCCTAAAATCTACATCTTTCTGCAGAGATGCTTAAATTGACATGACATTTCCCTGGGTTACTTTGTCATTGTCATGTATTTTGACTTCCTTGATTATTTTTTTCACATCATGATTTTGCAAATATATTAGAAAGTAAAATATATGAGAAAGCGGTAGTGGTTCTCTGTCATCCTCCCACTGCTATGATTTCAGATGATATAGCACTGCAAAGACATTTGAAATAGAGAACATATGATTCCCCTAAGAGCCAAGAGCTACCATGCCTGGGGCAAGTGTTTTGTCAAGCAACAGATGGCCTTGACGACCAAAAAGGAAAAAAATATTATTTTTAATAACTGTCTGGCTATGGTGATTAATTTAAGTCATATGTTGTTTTCTTCTTGTTTTTATGATACATTAGATATTCCATTAGACTGCGGAATGTAGCAGGTAAATGAGAGACAGCATTCCCCCAAAGGCACTGGGATAGGTTATTCCCTCATGCCCAACTTCACCCATGCAAAAAAAAAAAAAAAAAACAAACATAATAAACAGACACACACTTTTATATAAATAAATCTTAAGCATTCAGTTCTGCTCTTGTCTAATGCATGTCATAAATAGGTATTCACTTAGCATTATTCACATTTTTTTCTGGCTGGCTCATTTAGTTCTTTATAGGAAGATATCAACAGGTAGTAAGTGTTCCAATAAACCACTACGTTGTATTTTCTAATGCCATAAGTATGTTTATAGAAGACTGTGATGAATGTTACGGTTTCCAACCCTCTTTTACCATCGACCTCCCCCATGATTAACAGCAAGACCACCACTTGTGGGATATATATCTACTCACATCATGCTTTACAAGTTTGCTTAATCTGCAAGGGGACTATGGCTGGGTTTACAATTATTTTACTGCATTTGCATGTTGTCAGCCTGCAAATGTTTTCCAAAAACCTTTGAGTGAAATTTGGTTGGGGGGCTGGGGGTCCTCCACCAGTAAATTTTTGATTCAGTAGATGTGGTGTCCTTCATTCAGATTGTTTTTTTCTGAATTGTTGGAGATGTGCAATAACTAATTTCATTCAGATTCATAGCCTATATCCTGATTTGCCAGGTCTTCACAAGTATGCCTGAGGTGAGCATGCAACTTAAGGACAGACTAAGCACACCTTTGAATTTTAACATGATACGAGATTCACCTATCTTTGTGAATATGGATTCTTTATAAAGATACTGTGATGATCTTTTTTCTCTTGTGAAATGTGTGAAGCACTGGGGCATTCATTGAATTGAATTTACAGTAGATGTTACATTTCTCTTTGTTTTGGGTATAGATGTATGTCAGAAACTCTAGATGGAGCTATCAACAACCAGAGATGGCATTTACAACCCCCCTGCCCCCGCGCCAAAAAATAAAAAAATAAAAAATACTGCCACATAGCAATTTCTATATATATTCAGTCACCTCATTGCCACATATGGGCATCAGTGGCATATATGTTGACTTTACATATGCACTCCTGATGTTTTTGTTACCTGTACCAGTGTGATTTGTGTTGAGGGTGTTCTCTTGTAGAGGGTAGCAGTGGAGAGGAAGAGTTGATGATAATTATAGCAAAAGACTGAAAGGTGTGTTCAGTGATCAGGACATTCCTATGAGCAGGCCAAGCCCAGCTTCCCAGAACCCCGTGGAGAAGTGAAGCGTTTTCACTTTGAGTCCAATGGACGCTTGTGTCCCACCAGCAGAGGCCAGCTCAGGCTCAGTGTGAGAGGGGAACAGGGGTCATTTCCTACAGACTTCCTGCAGGAGGCCATAAAATATTCAACAGAGGCAAAGGACAAAGTTAGAAAGAAAGACAGATATTAGGCCTAGTTGATTAGTTAGAAAGAGATTATCTTGTGGTTGCTTGCTTTACTGTGCTTTCTTCAGACAGCTCTGACATTATAAATATATTTACCTGTGAAACCCCTACAGAAAGCTCTTGGTACAGCTTGAGAGAGAGGCATACATTACAATTTGCCCTTACAGCCAGATAATATGGATAGAATTTTAATTACTGAACTTTAATTGCTGAATTTGTTCCTCTGAAAAACTATGTCTGAAAATGTAATGAACTTTTTTTACCAAGTGAGAAAATGATATTCAAAAGCAGTCAATGATCTTGAGAGTTGAATTAGTATTGTGAAGAAATGTGTAAGTTTTATCTGAATGGTATCTCAAGATATTATATACTTTCAACATTAAACTTTCATAATAATTTTTGCACCTTATAATTTAATTTTCCTCTGACTTCACCTTCGTAAAGCAGCAATCTTCTAAGGCTCATCATCAGGAACAACATTGTTTTACCCGTTCTTATCTCCTTGCTCCCAAATATCCTGTTTCTTAGAGTTGTGGTGGCCAGAACCAATAGAAACCTCTTCCTGCTATTGGCTGAATTCACTTCCCAACTTTAGCACAATCTCATCCGCTCCAAACAACGCTTAGCAGAACTCTAACGTACTCACTATCCAGAAAAAATACAAAAAATCAGGATAACAGTCACATACATAACACAGGACTAAAAAGTCCTGATCAAGAATGGCAAGTACTATAAAGGTAAGTCACACATTTCTCAAACTTTGCACTTTTTAAATTTAGGTAGCTTTAATCGCCTTCAACGATTTTCAAACATTCAGATTGAAAGGGAGCGGTAACACCCAACTGCCATACCAGTAAAGCAAGATGTCTTGTAAATTTCCTTTTCCCTATCCCAGTTGTTGAAATGGCTTTACAAACCTTCAGCATCTCCTTGATAGAGGAGATTTGGTTTATTGCTTTGTGAATGGTCAGTTTGTCACATTTAATTGTTATCATTGTTCTGGATGAAACTTTTCTGGTACATTTGTAATACAAATGTTACATAAGGATTACAGACTAATCAATTGATTATGACCATAAAGTAATCAAATGCTATGTACAAAACCAAAACTGAAAAAACAACCAAAACTATAATATATTATTGTGTATTATTATTATGATTATTATTATTATCATTATTATTATTATCATTATTATTACATACTCTTTGTACTTGTGACAAGTATGTGACGAGACATTTTATGTCAGTTTCTCTCTGGCTCAATCAGCTGAGTAAAACATGATGCCACATAGCATAATAGGATGATATAATTACTTATTTGTTCTTTTGATGTTCAATCTGAATTACACAATTAAAAATTCAGTTCAAAAGTCTGCAGTGTCATGGTCTGACCCTTGAAAAAAGAAACCCTCTGAGCTAATGCTGATAACCTTGTAGTAATATACTTGGTATTAATTAGAAGTAGACCTATATGTTTTTTTATATATTATTTTACTGTTGAGTCTGGATCACTGAGCATGCAATTGACCAATCGGTGGACAATGGTACCATATTTGCAGTAGTTATTTGGAATGCAATACAACAAAACAACAATACCAACAGTTGTTACAAAGACCTTAAGGGTATAAAATGTAGAGGTTAAATACTCTTGAGACAAGATGTGAAATTTGTTTATTTTTAACAGAAAAATGTTCCAACTCCCTTGCTGTCCATCCTGATATTTCTGCTACAGATCACACACCATCTCTACCTATACTTTGCATGTCCTTTCCATGCTTCAGAGTAAGGAAGGTGGAACATGCAACAGTTTGAATAGTTGGGACACAACAAGAATCACCAAACAGGTTCAGAGTATGGTAGGCAGTCTCTTCTGACCCAATGGAAAAGAAACAATGTGAAGGAATCTGGGAGTTGGCTTCAACAATAACACATACAACATCAGGCTGCTGATGGCAGGGAAATGTAAGAGCAGCTGCACTGCACTGTTGATGTTACTCAGAGGTTAGTGGCCTTCACTCTTGTGATGTAAATGCCAGGGTGTGCTCCTAGTTTCTCTTCCACCTTTATTAGTGAGCGCCAAGCTTTTGAAAGCCTTCACTATGAAGCCCACAATCAGAATGTCGATGGACGAGCACTTCCTTTTTTCCATTACCCACCTCCATCAGGAACTTTCAATGCAGGAAATGCCCAGAGAACAGAGCTTCCTTTCTGCTGGCATACCGCTGAGCCAGTGTCAGCCATTAGCCTATTCTCCATGAATGAACATCGTGCCTAGTTGAATTCCATTGTCTGTGACAGCTGTATCAAAGTCAGTAGACACTTCAGGTGAAGCAGAACAATTCTATAAATTATCAGTGATTCAGGAAACCGGTAATTGGAAAGGTTTTCAATGAAAAAAAATGTTGCTTGTTGCTATTGCTTTGCTGAACCAGACATAGTGTGTAAAATAAAATAGAGAACACAATATTTTTGGACGTTTACGTAGACGTATCAGGGTAAAGGAGGAACAGTTAAGATCAAGTTAAGGTTGTGATAGACTAATGTGATGCAAAACAGGAGGTTCTGTCTTTTGACACCTGAAATTATGTAATATTTAAGTAACATGATTTACATGTTTTGATCACTACAACAGACTTGTTCACAGAGCTACTTTTCTCTACCACACCACACATCAACTGATTCATCAACTGGGGGTGTGTTCGCCAACTGCAACTGCTCTCAGCACATTCTGGCACTTTGAAACCATTTGAAAATTCTGAATGTTGTTGGAATTCTTGTTTATTTTATTCATAGCATGACAGTGGTAATCTATTAGCAAGTTAGCACTGCACCTCGCTATGGATGATCAAACACTACCCGACCTTCATCACACTTGTGGGTGTGTTGTGGGTGTGTTTACAAACAGATTTGCAGTTGAGTTGTCAAGTCACAGTAGACCTCCCCCTGTGGTGTTGTCGCATAGGATAACCGCCTCGTGTTTCATTTGCATTGCAACTTTCTGATGCTATGGTGGCCAAGTTGGCCACTATTGTTAAGCTATCAGTTGAAACATATTATAGGCTAAATTACAATTTTATACTGGTCTTTGTATTTTTGTCTATTTTGATCCATAACAAACTATTTATTCACAGAGAGATAGAATGTTCATCTTTGTTTAAACTGCAGAGCATTGTCCCATTTTCAGAGAGCCAGATTGAATTTATGAGGGCACCCTAGGACAAACTGTTGTTCCTAGTCTTAAATTTCAGTTCCATGTGTCTTGCTGTCAAGCAGCATATCCCAGGATTCTATTCAGTCTTTCTGTTACTCCAAATGCAGTGTAACAGATAAAAGCCTTCTCAGTCATGTTACAGTCTTGCTGTGCTGTGAATGTCTTTCAGATTACATTACATAATTTGTCTCCTGATGCCCTTGGAGACAGCATAAGACCCTTTAATAGTAAATATTTGAAACTGTATATCTTGCTCATCTTAGGAAGCATTGTCAGTGGTGAGTGAAGATCAGTCGTTGTTTGAGTGTGCTTACGGACAGTCCCATCATCCCAAGACAGACATGACTGCATCTTCTGCTAGCGAGTATGGCCAGACTGCCAAGATAAGTCCCAGTGTCCATCCACAAGACTGGCTAACCCAGCCACTGGCCAGAGGCACCATCAAAATGGAATGTAACACCAGCCAAGTCAATGGCTCCAGGTAAGGTTTTGCTCTCCCTGCCTTGTTTGTGACTCTTTACCCATCAGGACAAGTGGAAATGTTGTTGGGACACCTAACACCTAATTCACGCAGCAGCGCAGCACCATAGCACTGCACATGCCTAACTGCATAGACTTGTCACTCATCAAGAAATCACGGGTGTAAATGCAAGCATGCTCATGCATGAGAGCTGATGTCAACCATAGCAACAGAACTCTTATCTTATCCCAGGAGTTGCCTTTTTTCCATGAAGGTCTCAGCTGTTTTGTGAATAAGTTTTAAGAAACTCTTAGTTAGCAACTTTTAGTGCGATTTAGGAGTTCTCATTAGCTCTAAATTTCTTTGTGAATATGGGCTCTTAGCTCTATCTGAAATGAATTCAGCCTATAAGTACAGTTTTCAGTTATGTATTTGAATTTATTATATGGGTTAAGTCCTGGTTAGTTTGAGACTCCTTTCATTCCTAAATCCAAGCAAAGCTTGTTAACTTGCTCACTATCCTTAGATACTGTGTAGCTGAGAAAGATTATACCTCGAGAAAAGGATAATAAAGCAAGAAAAGTAATGGAAGTGGTTTGAACTGATGGGGGAGTTTGTTTGAGATGTGATACGATCTAGGAAAACGTGTTACATGTTGCAATAGGCCATTCTGAGTTATATTTTAAAATATGTATCCCAAAAAATGTGAATATCATATACAACCAAAAAAAGACAATTTAAAAATATATTTGTAATATACTCAAGCAAAAGTAAGCAAATGCAAAAGTAGGCCGAACCAAGTATTTTGTGCCTATACACATTTTTTGGGGAAAGCCAACATTTCTGTATTAAAATCCTTGATAACAATATTCAAAATTTTTGAGACCTTCCTGTATGTGTATAAAGCACACCTATACACATAATCAACTTCCTCCATTCCAACCTCACCACCACCATGGCAAGATTATAGACAAGATTATAGACCAGGCCAGAATGCTTCAAGACCGTCAGCAAGAAGCCTGGTGAGAAGATGACAACTGTTAGTGACTATTTGGAAGTAGAAGAAATATAAAATGACCATTGTGTAACAGTCGCTTTTGTTCTAGAGCTCCATGCAAGACCTTGCTTCATGAAATGGTGATGATAAATTGGAAAGGTGATGGACTGAAATCTTTCAGGGCCTGCATCTCTGCTTAAGAAAGCACATGTACTGACCTGTGTGAAGGCTTCAGTAGAAGGCTTGGGAGAAAGTGCTGTGGTCAGATGAGATCAAAATTGACCTCTTTGGCATCAGCTCAACCCACCATGTTTGGATGCTCAGTATGACCTAAAGAATACCATCAAACCCCACAGTCAAGCACAAAGGTGGAACTTTCTGCTTTGTTGCTGTTTCTCTGCTAAAGGTACAGGACAACCTATTCGCATTGAGGGGCCAGTGGATGGAATTATTTACTGTAAAATCTTGGATGAAATCAGCCAGAACAAAGAAAATGGGTCATGAAGCATGACAATGACCAAAATCATACCCCCTAGGCAACAAAGGAGTGGCTAAAGAAGAAGCACATGAGGGTCTTGAGTGGCTTATTCAGTCTGCAGACTGCAGTCTTGCCAAGTGGCTAGAGGAAGCCAAGAAACCGTAGAGAGTTTCTGTGGAGAGAAGTTGGCCAAAATCCCTCTGGAGATGTGTACCTGTACAAATACAACAGTGCTTACAAGCAAGGATGTTTCCGCCAAGTACTAAGTCTTGCTTTGGGATTAAAAATGCTTATTTCACTCAATGTAAATTTCAAATTTTGTGTAGCTTATTTTTCTGGGTATTGGTTGATATGCTGTCTATCCCCATTAAAATGAAACTACCATAAAAATTAGTAAGCAAAGTAAGCAACCAAAAGTAAGTAAACCAGCAGGGAACTGTACTTCCCATTTACCTTGTGATACAAATTGGGTGACACAACACCTGAGAAAGGTTTTTTTATAACAAATCCACCAAGGTGGTTGCAACAGTTGGTTGGCACATGGTTGGCACACAGTGAGCTCAAATTGTGCATATCTTGGCTATGGCAGGTTGATATAAATTCATGTGACATTCCATCCTAAATCCACAACATCTGGTGACTTCCCAGGGGACTCTCCAGCCATAATAATGGTAGAGTAATAATCCTGTTTGGGTCATTTGTTGGGTGCTGAGGCCCCTCCTGACTACTTTATCAAAGCCTACTTATTGTTTCCCTTGTTTTGCTGCATACAAAATGATGCATACTCATAGCTAACATTTTCATGTTAAGTGAATGAATAAAGTGCTTTCATTTGTGAGTAGTGGTTGAAAAGATTAGATTTCTCATTGTTTCACTTCAATATTATGAGTGTCTGTTTCTACTCTATTCTTTAAGATATTGTTTTCTCACTATGTATGTAGAAACTCTCCAAATGACTGCAGTGTGGGGAAAGGGCCAAAGCATAGCAGTGGAAATGATGGTGTACCAGTGAACTATGGCAGCTACATAGAGGACAAGCACATCCCTCCTCCAAATATGACCACCAATGAGCGTCGGGTCATTGTGCCTGCAGGTATAGTGTCTGATTAATACTGCTTTTTTGCTACACAAATGTCCACTATTGGTTGTCGAATAACAGCCTCTGTTTAAAAGTTCTGGGCAATATTAATGCTAGAGTCACAGCCTGAATATGGGTCAGGGTTTTGATAAGAGAGCAGTAGCCTCCCTGCTCTGCCTGCATTCATCTGTCAAAAGGCTATTTCCTGAGATCTGCTGCACAGAAGCATGTTTGTTGCAAATATGTGCTCCTTGTCTAGACTGTTTCCTATGGTTGAGGTCCAAAAAGGGTGGATAGTGTTTCGAATAATATATCATAGAGTCAGCAAAGGGAAGAAAGGTATTCTTAGCATGAAGCACCATACAACAACCCTACACAAAGGAGTGTGAGTAACCAGTGAATTGGCCAAATTATTGGCAGGTTCTTCTAGTGTAATGAAAAATATATTAGTGTGAATTTGCTGGTTCCTCTCAACAATGGCCTCAATAAAACATAACTACATTCTCATGTAATAAATTTAATGCTGGTAGCTAAAGCTAAATGGTCTTAGCTGTCTTGAATAAAGCAAGTTTTTTGTCTGAAAGCTAAACTTCCTCTTGAACTGAAGCCGTCAAGGCCGATGATGAAGTATGTTAAGAACATCCTGTTTTCCCCTTTCATTTAGTGTTTGACAATAGTCGTCTTGCCCAATGGAATTTCATCATGTGATGAACTGTTGGAAGAGGCTGCAATCATGGATGCTATCCCTGATAGTTAAATACAGGGTCCACTTTGAATTTCTCTGCACTGGTTTCCTATTGCAGCCAGAATTAAATTCAAATCTCACACTGGCATTCAGAAGAATCTCTTAAGATGATGGTGTACAGACAAATGGTTCTCTGTCCCAGTGCAATTTCATAAAATTTGTCAGGCACCTGGATGTTGCAGTGATCCTACTTCAGACATAGTCTACACAGGAAATATGTTAAATCCCCTGTGCTATATGTTAGGTATTTTCCATAGTGGCTAATCAGAAATCAAGAAGGTAGTACACAATTGGCTCGTGGCAGTTGCAGATGCTCTAGATGTTGTACCAGGACCTGTAAAGGCATTCCTTCATGGCATATGTGCTGTCACCTAAGTAAATCAACAACCAAGTCCATCTACAGCTACACAACAGAGTTAATATACAACAGCTGTTGCCGGCAATAACCACAATTGATAGTAAGAAAAGAAAATAGTGTAGCAACTGAACAGGTTTCTTTAAAACGGAGTCCTAGGCTTTTGTATATGTTTTAAATGCATGCCTATTCCTTGCACACACAAGTTGCAACCAGGTCATAAGCGGGATAATGTCGTCTGAGGTGTGCTGTTACAGGGCCTGAATTTCGCTTTTCAAAATGGGGGGATTCCCCCCCCCCATGCTTCAGTTGGGGGGGACTGATACTAATACAACTTGCGAGCTGTAGCTTTGGTCGCATTTTGATGACAACCAATATGTATAATAACTTATTAGGTCCTAATAGGTCATTAGATGTCTTGTTTGCCATGTGCATGGTAACATGCATGAATGCACTGTATGAGTGTGCATACACAGACACAGGGAGAGAGACAGAGAGACAGAAGACCAAATCCTTTACCCCTTTGGGGTAGGGTGTGTATGTGTATGACTAATCATGTGTAATTTATATGAGGAACAATACATTTTGATATTTCAATACAAACTGTATAATTGTCTAATTTGTGCATGTTCCTATTCTTACAGAAGTATAGAGATACTGGAAAGAAAATAGCCAAATTGGATAGTATTATAGCATCAGAGCCTGGTTGGACTGTTCAGTTTTCCAGTTTATGGTTAAGTAGTCTAAGCCCCACTAAGGCAGACCCCGGTAAACCAGTGTAGCCTACAGGCTATTACCTAATGTACCACTATACTCTGAACATATTGCCACTGTTAGAAGATACAAAGGACACCATTAGGTGTTCCTTTAGGTCTCTATCCAGTCACTATTTGATTGGGTTCATTCATTAATGTTGAAAAAAAGGAAAGCATCTGTTCTGAGGAACTATTAATTAAAATGAATTGAATTCATGAATTTCGTATGAAATGGTTGGGCAATAATTAGCATAGGCCTACTTGAAAATGGTAGTGTCAGTGTAAACTTCTCTGGATTCTCTGTGAAAAGCTATCTTGCATCGCCATCACCCAGAATTGATTAGCGAATGTGATGACTTTGAGATTACATAGTCTAGTGAATGTGGCTTATAAGATTTAGCCTATATTAATTTTGGCAAATTATGTTGGGTCCATGGCATGACGTGAGAGAAAATGTGGGGGAATTAACCTAAAATGTCAAGTTTAGCATTCTTTTTGGCAAGATAACAGGAGAAAATCACCTTACATCTATTTTAAGAGCGTTTTTATCCAGACTCATGAACTTAGTGACTGAGATCAATTCAATGCAACATGTGCATATGCACAATACCCACAATCCAGTGCCCAAATTTACTTTTAAAATGAGGGGATTCCCCCCTCCAAATTTCATAAACTTGGCGGAGGCAACTCCACTCCACTTTCGCATCATGGAGTTGTTTGCCTGCACCTATAACACTTCTGCGGCTGCTATCCATTACATAGCCAACCTATCCAAAATAACACTGGGCACTATAGGAATGGACCATATAATATTGTTACTGTTGGAATTTGTGATTTGTCGTGTGGTTCATACATACCACAAAATTACTTTGGTGCAACAGTTCTCCAGTTTATCAGCAAAAAATGTGTTCATCTGCCCCAAAGCTTTTTTTCTTATACAAAACGTTAAGACGTGAAAACTATCACAAAATATGACTCAGTTGATTATACAAGTTAAAATGTGAAAACTATCACAAAATATGATTTAGTTCATTAACAAAACTATCATAAAATATGATTCAGTTCATTAACAAAGACATTAACGTGTGACCTACAGTATATTGTTGTTTAATGTTTGTCAGCACAAAAAAGGTTTATAAGTAACTTTTCAAGCATCAAACAATTTATATAAGGGATGTGTTAGTGTGATGAGGGTGAAAGCAGCTACAGCATCTGTGGCACTTTTGGGTTCTTAAAATGGTAACATCTTACCACAACAGTATTAGGGAGTATAACAGTATTACTCAAATCAATTTCACTCACATTTCAGTTGTTTGTGTTTGTTGTGTGTTAGCACCTCCATAAACAACTGCTAGTGAAACATGTTTTTCAGCCCATATTGTATCTACAGTGTATTTTTACACTTCTTTATAGAGTGCTGCTCTGTAATTGCCATTGATCACTGATTGTTTACTCTGCACAGACCCCACCTTGTGGACAACAGACCATGTGCGCCAGTGGCTGGAGTGGGCAGTGAAAGAGTACACCCTGCTGGAAGTAGACATATCCCTTTTCCAAAATATTGATGGCAAAGAGCTTTGCAAGATGACTAAAGAGGACTTCCAAAGGCTGACCCCAACCTACAGTGCAGACATCCTATTGTCACATCTTCACTACCTCAGAGAGAGTAAGTGACACTTGAATTAAAACCTACACAGGGCTGTTTGTCTGGTTGCAGTATTGTTGCCAATGCTCAATATTAATACTACTGCAGCTAATGCATCTCATTGCTTTAATAGCTTCTAAAGCATTTTAATAATGTAAATATAAAGTATATTGCCAAATTTTAAAAATGTTTTTTGTAACATGTAAGTGAATAGGCTGGACTTGACCAACATTTCTTGAAATTTAACGTCAGAGTTTAAAAGTGCTGTAAACCATTCAAACAAGCATACATTTCTATAAACAGAGTCAAAGTGTTCATAATCTGAGCATCTGTAGATTGTATCAGAAAAGTATGACAGAATTTTCTAATAGCTTGATCAGAGTTGGAAAAGTCCAGCTTCATGGAGTAAAAGTAGGTAAAAGTAAGTAAGTGAAAGTAACTACTACCACATATTTTTTCCAACCATGCACCCACCCTAGCTGTTCAGCTAGGGAGATCAACTACCTCAATGTCCTCCACAATTATTTGCACCCCTGTTAAAGTTGACTAAAGTTGTCCATTTTTAAAATTATCTATTAGTAATTTTTCTTAATTCCATAATGAAAACAAAAAATACAAGCATAAAGAGAAGTAAATTTATTCTGACAAAGAACAATGCATCCAAAATGGAGATCTCTGAAAACTCTGTCTTCAGACATACATGTATATGGGGAAAAATTAGTTTTAGCATTGTGGCGTTTTCAGATCTCTGGTTGGCTTCCTATTTTTTTTACCTGTTTTTGAGAGCCTCCTCTGGCTGTTTCTGAGCATTGTGTAAACAAAATTTTTTCTAATGCAGGAGGGAGAATATACCCGTTTTTATAAATACCCAGGTACGTGTAAATGAAGTTTGAAACTCTTCCTCTTCACAGAACCTACCCAGATTGTCCAAATTTCTAGGGGCATACTTCTTTATTGCTCAGCTGATTGGTTTCAGGGGCGTAGGTGAGGGCGTGAGGACGTGAGGACGATGCTTCCAGTGCAAGGCATTGGGGCCCAGGAGGTCCCCCGGGGGCCCTGCACGCACATACTCATGCACGCATGCAGGCACCCAGGGCAATTACTGAGTGCGTATAACGTATAACCAATCCTACATATAGCTATGGCACAACTACGCTACGCCTCTGATTGGATTCTTATACTGCTAAGATCAGTGGACTGAGACAACCATGGCGGAGGCTTGATTTTGAGATCAGCATTATTATGCATTATACTTGTTGAATGAGCCAAGCAAGACACACTTTTATTGCTTTGACAGCGATAGAAAGATTTTAATTTCAAATTGTCAAGTATTTCATGGAGGTCATGATGGAATCCACCCTAATGAGATTCCTAGAGCCTTTGGAATTAAAACAACCCCTAAACATCACAGCGCCTTCATCCAATCCGTCAGACTGTTGAACAACAAAATATGATGCAGATTTCTTCACACTGAACTGAAATGCACTCCTGCACTTTTCCCTGCTGCTAAATTCTCTCTATTCTACCTCCACCTCACTGTAAAATTTTTAACTTATAACTATTAGTGCTCTGTTAAAAGTCTACTTATGCCCTGTCTTTCGTCTATCCTATTCCTTCTCAGTCTTAAATGCCTTCACAGTCTTAAATGCTTTATGTGTATCTATAATGTGTGTGCACTAATGTAGCTTGTCTCAACTGTCTTTTTTATATATTTTAAATGTAACACCACTTGATTTATGGTGAAACAGTGTTTCATCTCTCTATATACAGTGTATATGGTTGAAATTACAATAAAACCCACTTGACT
Organism: Tenualosa thibaudeaui; assembly: GCA_027481765.1. Taxonomy (NCBI): domain Eukaryota; kingdom Metazoa; phylum Chordata; class Actinopteri; order Clupeiformes; family Clupeidae; genus Tenualosa; species Tenualosa thibaudeaui. Next base: position 1,631,586 of record JAIFZK010000009.1, read on the forward strand.
TTACTTGGCTTGACTCGACTTCTAACTACCAGTAGACAGGGAGCTATTTTCAGTATCAGAATTCTTCTAGATGCCTTAACCACCATGAGTCAGAAAGCTCAATTTTCATCCCATTCTATGTGAAGTCCCAATGGCATTTTGTTACTCCAGTCTTTTAAATCAGAGAAAGCTTTTTTTGTTATGCATTTTGAATAGATTTTTTAAACTTGGTGATCCCAAGAAGCTCCTTTTTTTGGAAGTCTCCCACAGTGGTCCTTAGGGGAATTTTTAGCTTATCTTACCACCTTTTTCACTATGTGCAGGGGCAAGATAAACATGGGTCGTCCAAGCTTGGGTCGTCCAAGTTTGTAATAGTTTCAGTTGACTGGAATTTCTTAGTTTTAATTACAAATAGGGCATTTTAGCATGTACTATTTCTTATAGCAATTCTCTGTCTTACAGAGGTGAGCACACTTCCTTGAATGCATTTGAAATTTGTGTTCTATTGTCTTTTTCATGCTGATAAATTACTAGCCCTGGCATTTGACCTGTATAAATATGTTATGCATTGTGTTTTCTACAGATACATTTCTTTCTCTTTGAGATTGGATTTTCACTATCATTTTCATTGTGAGACTGACATAATTTCCAAGAAGAAAATGTTTTGTTCCACTTTGTAGTCGTCTACCAGGGGTGCCAATAATTATGGAGGGTGTTGTATGTGCAGTTACTGTGTTCAACAGATATTATGGAGTAAATCAACCAATAACCCTGTTGTTTCTGGTTGCCAAGTGAAAAAGAGCAAAAACATTTGGCACAACATGGACTAAATGGCCTTACTTGTTAGTGTTAGCTGCTGTCTTGCTATTCAGTCTATATTGTACCACATTTTCTCATTTCTTACCAACAGCACTCAGTGATTTCAAACAACAAGGCTATGGGTTGATTTGTGCCAGAATATCCCCTTAAGATACACACACACACACACACACACACACACACACTTAGGAATATTGCATGGAATACATGACAAGTTGTATTAAAATAAATGAGTAAGGATTTTCTCGTTGTTATATTATTCAGTATATACCTTGCAGCAGGTTCAGTTGCAAAGTAAGACTTGCATTGACTGGCCTTGGCATAATGCAGAATTTTACTCTGCACCTGCATATGACAAATTAAAAGGTTTTGCATGAATTGTAAGGTAATTTTGGTAATTTCTCTGGATGTTGCCAATGCTTCTTCTTTTGTCTTGTGTGTTGTCTTTCACACTTCCTTACTTTCCAGATCAAATTGCACATTAGTTGTTCAGACATTTTTAGTTGATGTGAACTGGTTTGTCCTCCCAGGTTTTTTTTGTATTATAAATATATTTCCCTGACTAGTCTGATGTTATTTGAAGGTGCAAGTCTTTGAAGACCCAATACAGATAATAACCCCTATCCTCCTGAAAGGGGCAGGAGACCCACTGGACTATGAACTCACTCAACACTGACCTGGTGTAGGGTTTACTTGTAATGATTTGGCCAGTCATTACAATTAAACTGTACACCAGGTCAGTATTGATTCTGCATATCAAAGCTATTAAACCAGGACATTTTTCCTCTGTTCTTACTTTGATTCTTGAGACAGGTGGGTAAAACATCTTGTCATTAGCTTACACATTTAGAATATTATTTTGCTACTCCTTATAGTAACCTGTGTTCTAGTTCATTCCTAGAACTAAAACCTTTCACACGTAAGTCAACTGGATTAGCCCAAACCCTGGTACTTGAAAAGTGTAATGTGACCGAGGCCTCATCAACCTTGTTCCTATTCCACATTCTACCTCTAGGTGACAGCTGGCGAGGGTTACTGTGTGAGTGCATAGTCCAGTGTGTCTCCTGCCCCTTTCAGGAGGATAGGGGTTATTATCTGTATTGGGTCTTCAAAGACTAAACCTTCAATAGGGAATGTCAGACTAGTCAAAGAAATATATAGCTTTACCGTTGTTCGCGTTTTCAGTGCCTCAGGCTCAATCACCATCTTCCTGAATACTCTCCTGAAGCCCTATGTCACCCACCGACCACTTCGCTCCTCTAAGGAACATTATCTAGCACGGGCAACACCTTGCGCAGGTCAATTCAGACTCTTCTCATGTATGGTTCCACACTGGTGGAATGACCTTCCAAGTGCTACCAGATCAACTGATACCCTCTCCACCTTCAAGAAACTCTTGAAGACCCAGCTCTTCCAAGAATATCTCCTGGCCTAAATTTTGAGAATGCACTTAACATCTTATACTTAATTTCTCTTTTATACTGCACTTTTTATTACACTATTGCACTTTCTACTTAAAATAGTGTAGTTTTTATGTTAGCACACTTTTATTGTGTTGCAGCTTGAATGTTATCCTCTTTTGTAAGTCGCTTTGGATAAAAGTGTCTGCTAAATGCATAAATGTAAATGTAAATGTAAATGCAATCATTGAAAGGCATTGGGCTGAAAACGCAAACAACGGTAAAACTATAGAAGGCAGCTAGTAATGTAATTTTCTCTGTAAAATGAAAAATGTAAAATCACCAATGTTTGAATCATGACCATGCAGGAAAACAGCCTACAATAAACCACCAGCGTTACGCTTTAAGCATTCAATCTGGCTCTCTCTTAAGACTATGGACCCTGTTAAACTGTTTCCTCTGCCCACATCTGTTTTAACTATTTAAACTACTGAACTGTTCAGCTATGTCTCCAGCCAACTGTTTCCTTTTCCAACAACTGTTTCAAAATAGAAGCCACAATATTGCACTATTAAATAATTTATCCATTTAAACTACTCAAATATTTACTGTTCAACCATTCAAACTGTCAGTCGTCATCAACTGCGTCTCCAGCCAACTGTTTCCTTCCTTTCAAGATAAAAATCCTCACTACAATAACAAACTATTAAATAATTTAACTGTATGAATTATTGAACTGTTTAACTATTCAGCCATTTCAGCTGTCAGTTATCAACTATTCAATTCAATTCAATTCAGTTTTATTTATACAGCGCCTTTTACAATAGTATTGTCTCGTGGCGCTTCACAGAAGGAGCACCCAAGAGCAACAGGGGCAAGGAAAAACTCCCTTATGTTCAGTTAATCTAGGAAGAAACCTTGGGCAGATCCACGACTCAAGGGGCTAACCTAACTACCATGGGTCATGGAGAAAAATTACAATCAGTAGTGACCATGACAGACTACAAGTTGCCTATGGTTTTAGCTAAGGTTCATAGGAGTTCATAATAGAGTATTATCCCACTTTTACATTACATGGTAGTCAGTCTATAGGTGGTTATCAGGAATTATGGCTGGACAATGTAGCAGCGGCCAGGCATAGTGACAAACTCAAAGGAATGAGATGGGTCATGGGGGTAACAGTAAGGGTCCATTTGACAGTGCCATTGTGAGGGGGGGTCAATCACAAAGCCTCAGGAAGGGGAGTCAGGCCCAGCATTGGCGTCCAGGAAGGTCCTCTGTGATGGGGAGTCGGTCCTGACATGGGCCTCCCTTAGTGTTGGTTGTAGTCCACTCAGGAGGGGAGGGTGAGAGGAGTCCGCCGGAATGAGGCAGGGATGACACTCAGCAAAGATAATTGTGGACAGAGGAAAATAGTGAATTAGGCCAGGCTCACACATCAGAAAGCAAATATGTAATTTGGGCATATATATATGTGTATAAAAAACGCAAAGGCAGTCCCTTCCAAAAGACCCATGAGAAGTGATGATTTGCCATGCACCATCTCTAACTATGGGAAACAGTAAAGAGGAAGGTTTTAAGTCTAGACTTAAAGGTATTGAGAGTGTCCGCATGTCGAATGTGGGGGGGACTATTCCACAGGAGGGGTGCATGGTAACAGAAGGCTCTTCCTCCTATCGTAGATTTTGATATTCTTGGGATTACAAGGAGACCAGCATTTTGGGATCTTAGGGTTCTAGGAGGGTGGTAAGGGACAAGTAAGGGAGCCAATGTAGGGAAGCAAGGATAGGAGAGATATGTTCATATTTTTTAGTCCTGGTGAGTGTTCGGGCCACAGTATTTTGTATTAGTTGTAGGTTTTTGATGCAAGTATTGCTACACCCAGAGAACAGAGCATTGCAATAATCGACCCTGGAAGTAATAAATGCGTGTATTAATTTTTCAGCATCCTCAAAGGATAGGAACTTTCTAACCTTAGCAATATTTCGTAGGTGGAAAAAAGATGTTTTTGAAATGTGTTTTACATGACTATTTAGAGAGAGGTCCTGGTCAATAATTACCCCGAGGTCTTTAACTTTTGCATTACATGACAGTGACAGGCCAATGAGTAAGTTTTGGTGATGGGGTAGAGTGTTGGTCAGCTGTTTAGGGCCAATCATCATAACTTCAGTTTTATCAGAATTTAAACAAAGGAAATTATCCAGGTTTTGATGTCTAGGAGACATGCATCAAGTTTAGTCATTGGCATATAGTCATTAGGCTTCATAGAAAGGTAAAGCTGGGTATCATCAGCATAGGAGTGGAAAGTAATACCATGTTTCCTTATAACAGATCCTAAAGGTAACATGTACAGGGAGAACAGCAGGGGACCTAGCACTGAGCCTTGGGGTACACCAAACTTTACTTTGGTATGGGTTGATGACTCATTATGAGCGTGTACAAGCTGGTAGCGACCAGAGAGGTATGATTTGAACCAGGCTAATGGAGTGTCTTTGATGCCTATCATGTGTTCAAGTCTGTGTAGTAGGATACCATCAATAGTGTCAAAGGCAGCACTAAGATCCAATAGGATTAATATTGCCTCCAGCCAACTATATTAAACCACCAACTACCTAGCAACCGACATATCAACTATTGAAATAACGCAGTTATGTCAGTTTCCATGGCAATCAGCATGATTTTACTAGCAACCACTACAGTAACTCCTTTATTTCTGATAGTAGCCACTAGGGATTCTCAAGCAACAACCTAGCAACAACCTTAAATACTCAACTGACACATCAACCAGCATGATTAACCTAGCAACCACATAACTACCCTAGCAACAGCCTAGCAACCAATGTGATTAATCTAGCAACCACTGCCACGATGACAACCTAGCAACCAACATAATTACCCTAGCAACCAGTCTAGCAACCACTAGAGCTACTGTATCAAACACCACATCTACCCTAGTAACAGCCTTGCAACCATCTCAAATACCCTTGCAACAGTCTAGTAACCACTTCCACGGTTCCAACATAGCAACCAACATGATTAACCTAGCAACCAGCACAGCGACCATCACAACTAACCAAGCAACAGCCTACAGCCATCAGTGCCAGATGTTCAGGCCAGCTGCACTAATGTAAATGTCTCAGACTTGAAGCATACAGCCTGGCTCTATTAAAACTAAAGATCCTGTTCGACTGTTTCCGCTGCCCAACTGTTTTAAAATAAAAGTCCTCACTACAATAATTCACCAATAAATAATTTAACCATTTTAACTACTCAACTATTTTAACTGCCATCAGCCATTCCAACTGTCAGTTGTCAGCAACTATAACTCCAGCCAACCATTTAACCGTTTAAAACAGTTTCAAAATAAAAGTCCTCTCTACAATATATTAGTATAGTAATTTAACTATTTCAACTGTTCAACTATTTAACTGTTCAGCCACTCAAACTGTTAGTTGTCATCAACTATGTTAATGTCAGATACCTCAGTTACCATAGGCAACCTCGCCACCAATATCATAATGCAATTATTTGCCACAAAGCCCACATCAAGCAACCACAGTTTGCATTTTCATGGTAATTCTCTGGAATTACATTCTCTAGTTTATATTATTGCTTTTTTACCACCCTGAGCAGTGTAAATACCAAGATATCCAGAGAATAATGTTTCTGTTTCATCTACATATATATATATACTAACTATATTACATATAACTATATAGAGTAGCTACAATAATCTTTGTTGTGAAAAGCCTGTCATAAAGTTCATAGCGCCTATGCAAGATTTAAGTAAAAGGGAAACATTTGAAGGCTGCATGTGTCAAACTGACTGATGTGTCATACTGCAAGCAGTATTGGCAAGGCATGATTTCATGAGTGTCCTTCTCTGCTTTGCTCTTCTCGCTGCTCCTTTGCCCGTGTGCTTGTCTCTTCACAGGCTTTGTGCAGGCCATTGGCTAGTGTGGGTCATTGGCAAGCATATGAGTAGCTCCCTGCACAACCCAGAATGTTGAGAGCTTTCATTTGATCATTCTTCTATTAAATATCAAAAGAATGTTTTGTTTCTCAGCTCCACTTCCTCACTTGACTTCAGATGATGTTGACAAAGCCTTACAAAACTCCCCGCGACTAATGCATGCCCGTAACACAGGTAAGACTTGGCACCTCTCCTATGCTTTGCTTTCAACTCTACTCTTTAACCTGTAGAATGTAGTCTACTTTTATATCACTGCTCATTCAACTCCACTCCTATACTATGTTTGTGTAAAACAAAATCATAATGGTAATATACAGTATTAGTAGATATGAAGATCATTTGTAGATTAGGTGAACAGTACAGTATAATTAATATAAGATTCGGACGCTGCATTCGGATACTTGATGTCTCTTTCCCAGGAGGTCCAAGCTTCATTTTCCCAAATTCTCAAGTCTATCCTGCCGACAGTACTCCAAGACTTCCTGCAAGGCCAGGTTTGTAGTGGCTTACTGATTAGATCTAAGTTTCCAGAGCGCTGACAGTCACTTTAATGTGGGTATTTTTATGAGCCTCTAGAACAGTGACTGAAGGAATTGCATGTAGTGTCTTGGTCTCTTTCCTTTCACAGATTTGGCATATGAAGTGGCAAGACGATCAGTTTGGCCATCCCAACCAGCATCTACCTCTAAAAGTGGGATAAGTTATGACAATGGTTAACTGCCATGCTAGCACATTTTTATATCTATTTACATATCTATTTGTTTTTCTATTTATATTTCTACTGATATTTCTATGTTTCAAGGCCCTCAAAACCCATCAGCCATTGTGACAAAAACTGAGGAGCAGAGAACTCAGATAGGTTTGCCTTTCATTATAGTCAAACCTATAACTTAATTTTATTATTTATTTAACTGCACAGTTACTTTTTATTATCCTGTGTGTCAATATGAAGCTATAAATTGAGTGTAAACAGTTCTTTATGGTTTTTATGTTTTTGTTTTGTTTTTTGCAGACCCCTATCAGATTTTAGGACCCACAAGCAGCAGGCTTGCAAACCCAGGTGAGCCTATCCTATAAATTGCATAATCACATGGGTCATCATCATCATCAAGCATTGTTTAATTGAGAAAAATAACAACAATCTCCACTAATTAAAACATAGAGCACTATGGTAAACCTTGTCTAGAGATTTCAGTGTCAAAGGAGCTGCATGCATTTAAAGAATATCACCATGCACTGACATTAGGCTGTAGCTGACTGAACAATGGTCATTTTGCTCTCTCTCATTCTGCTCTTTAGAGAAAAGTAAGACTGGTCCTGACTGAACGCCTAGTTTAATTTTCAGCTTCTTTGTTAGACCAAGCATGCCTGTTTTAAAGCGTGTTTCACTGAGTTTAATCATCATCTGGCCAAATACCAAGATATTTGTATTGAACAACTTTAGCGTCCCATTTAGGAAACATACCTTAAAGGCATTAGGATTACATATTTTTTGATCTGATAAATGTAGTCTGTGATTTATTTAGAACCAATCAGAGACTTTTTTTAAGGAATTCTGTTCAGGAATTCAGTCAAATGCACTTTGAAATTATGACTCAGCTTTCTCTGCTGCACAAGCATAACACATTTTATCATTGTAACATTGCATTCAGTCTCACTCCAATCCACGACAATTTGGTCTAACCCATATCAGCTGAACTTTCACTGTGTCTTGCTGAGTTTTTCACTGAGTTTAACTGCAATGTCTGTCCAATTTCCTATAAATGCATACGTGAGGCTGGGTGATTCTCGCTCTAAGTGTCTTAGGTATGTACTTGATTTTGTGGAACCCAAATGTACCTTTGGACATGTATTTCCTACATATTTATTTGGAGTCTTTCACAGACCAAAGAGAACAAAGCAAATATTTTTCGATTTATTGAGCTCTAATGGTGACCTGTTTTCTCACTTAAAGGCTCGGGGCAAATACAACTGTGGCAATTTTTGCTGGAGCTACTTTCTGATAGCTCTAACTCAAACTGCATCACTTGGGAGGGCACCAATGGAGAATTCAAAATGACAGATCCAGATGAGGTGGCCCGGCGATGGGGAGAACGCAAGAGTAAACCCAATATGAACTATGACAAGCTAAGTCGTGCCCTGCGGTATTATTATGATAAAAACATTATGACCAAGGTGCATGGCAAGCGCTATGCCTACAAGTTTGACTTCCATGGCATAGCTCAAGCTCTGCAGCCTCACCCTCCAGAATCTTCCATGTACAAATATCCTTCCGACCTATCCTACATGAGCACTTATCATGCACACCAGCAGAAGATGAACTTTGTCTCCCCCCACCCTCCAACACTGCCTGTTACCTCCTCAGGTTTCTTTGCTGCCCCCAACCCATACTGGAACTCTCCAACCGGGGCAATCTATCCTAACACTCGACATCCAGCTGCTCATATGCCCTCCCATCTGGGCACATACTACTAGCAGGCCCTGGGCACCACACTCGAGGAGCCAAACAGGAAAAAAACTAAACTAAGAGCCTCAATCTGGATCATGTAATCATGCATGTGCTAATGGATGATACAGAGGGGAAGAAATGGAATGAAATGGAAATGCAGGGAAAATAAAAGTTCTATTACGCAACTAAAAAAGTGAGAGTAAGTTAGGGTGGACTGATGTGAAATATGGAAGGTGCTGGAAGTTAGTATGGATGTTAGATGCTTGACAGTTTTACCATTGCATTTAATGCCATGTTGTTCATAAGAATGGCAATTCATTTGAAAGAGATTGAATAATAACTGCATGAACACAGTTACACAGTATTATATAGCCTACATGTAGTATTACACTACCTTATTTCAGATATGCGGAAATGCAGTAGTTTTTGTCTGAGAGAAAATTGTGCCCTTTTCTATATGGAGTGGGACAGAGAAAACTGTAGTGTGAGTAAACTGTGAAACAATCACTTGCAGGATGTGTGAGAGGGTTAGTGTCTGGAAGATGTGAAAACACAGAAGATGTGTGGAATACAGAAAGAAAGTTTGAAAACATGAATTTAAGTGTTATTCATTTAAACTGCAAATATTTTATTAGTATTATTTTCTGTGGCAGTTCATAAGGCATTGAAAGTAAAGGTGGTTTATGTGATTGTCCATCTCATTGGGTATGCCTTGAAATATTATATTCAGTATTGTGATGAACTGGAATTTGGAGGCTTTATGTAATACTATGCATGACCTCAAATCTCTCTCTCTCTCTCTCTCTCTCTCTCTCTCTGTCTTGGTGTTGAGAGAGGTGAGGTTTGACTTTCTTGGTCAGTGCCTTAATAGACATAACTAAACATACAACCAAAGAGCAATACCAATATTGCATCATTATTATTGTTAGTATTCTGAGTCGCGAACGCTGTGCGTTTGTTAGTGTTAAGTATGCAATTAAGTGTTATAATCCTTTTGTTATGATAGATATATAACTTATGCATTTAACATTTTGAGTTGATCTCAACTAGCCAAGGACAGTCAATTTTGTAATAAATATTGCAAATATATTGAAACTGACCAAAGTTGGCTTAATTGTCATGGCCTTTAACTCTGAACTTGAAGTTCTGTGCATACAAGTGTTTACAACACAAATTTTCAATATAAGAGAAGAGACTTGGCATGTTATGTCTGACCTGCTCAGCATTACATTTTATTTTATGGGTCAGAAAAACATGGATGATATGCTAAAAAAGCCTCATACTTTAAAACTAGTAAGTTAAAATCTTGGACAGAAATATGAGATTTATGAAAGGAATAAATCATATTCATTAATAAATTATATGATTTTATATTGCCAATAAACACTGTTTAAAACCATGTCCTTCTTTCCATCATGTCATTTCTGATCCCTCCTGTCAGTTGTGTTGTATACAAACATGACCAACTAATCTCCCATGTTGACATGACATTCCAGTGTGTGCTGGGTGACAATGGTCAACACTTTGTGTTGCCATAACACAACAAAACACAAGACTAGGCATCAGCTGTGCTATGGTACTCAAGGTTACAGCAGACCTGTTTGTCTAAACTGGCCTAGACCAGCAAGAAATTTTAGTTCATAAAAATTAAACTTTGTTTTTATTATTCAAGAAATGTATTTCTAGAGCTGTCTGTAAAGCAGCAATGAAAATGTATGAAACAGTTTATTTCCATCAGTTCTGTGTTCAAAAGAATTAGCTCTGCTTATCAAAGTATCAGTTTAGACACCAGTTCATCGTCATGACTTTTACTGCTGTGGCAAAATGATATGTTCTTAATTGGCTATCATATAGAGCTATTCCTTTTGATTCCCTCCTGTACCCCACCCATTCAGCTTGGGCTTTGTCATGGAATTGTCACCACTGAAGAATATTCTTTCCACTATCAATGTATGGTTACAGTTGGGAATCATATTCAATGAATAAGAGCCTGTATTTTCCGTGATTCTTTTTGATAGGTTTATAAGTACATAAAACTACTTAAACAATATAGAATGTATGAATGAATATCATTTATGGAATAAAACAATTGAACCCATGTCCACAAGCAATATAAAAACAGTATTTAATATGACCTATTACCCTATTTACCTTTGCCCCTACACATTAACACACACCCTGTGAAAACTACTAAGTATTTTTTTCAAAAAAGACTGAAATTAGATTTACTCTCTACGATACTCCTCTTCAAGCTGAAGCTTTGCTGTGTAATTGCTTAGAAGGGTGGAGTCATTGCAGAGCTGCGTTTTGTCAAAGAAATTAAAATCAGCAACATAGCGCCCCCTTGGGGTGGTGAAGAGCACTGGTTTAAATTCATAACCCCACATGATCTCCTGTGGCACGTAAGACGTACGGCTCTGGCAAGTAGCTGCTGTAGATTCCATTGTTGCATTGAGTGTCACCAGTAACTCAAAGTCCTTCGTCAGCAGGTTGTCCGCAGTGAGTCCTGCCAGGGGGCTGCTCTCATCCAAGACATGGTAAAATGTCAGAGGTAAGCTTAGGAAGGGGCACTCCCCACTGGAGTCCAACTGGAAGTCCACATTGGCCTGCTGGATCTGTGTCTTCTCCCCCTCTTGTGTTACGTAGGGGAAGAGCAGTTTGCCTGTCAGATTACATTGGATCAGCAGACTTTTCCTCATGTTGGCCACCCTGACCATCAGACACCTCTTCCCCTCGTGTTTGCAAACTACCGCTGACTGGCTAAATTTTATGGTCTCGGCTCTCTTCTTGGGGCGTGCCAGCTTAGCCAACAGAGCCCCTGTCACAAAGATCTCTGCCAGGCCAGTTATAACGAGCTGAGCCACCAGAGTAAAGATGGCAAGTGGGCATTCCTCAGAAATGTAACGGAAGCCATAGCCAATTGTGGTCTGAGACTCAAGAGAAAATAGGTAAGCCCCTGTCAGTGTTTCAACATTCATCACACACGGGGTGTGATTTGAAGGAAGCTCACTATCAAAATCTCCGTTGGCCATCCCAATTAGATAAAAGAGAACACCAAAGATGAACCAGGTTATCACAAATGTTGAGGCAAAAAGAGTAAGCTTGTAGCGCCACTTCATGTCCACTACAGTTGTCCATATGTCATGTAAGTACAGCTTTACCATGCCCTCAACATTTTCAATTTTCACATTGTTGTGTCCATCCTTTGAAACAACCCTCCGCACATGGACTTTTTTGGTGGTCATCCTGCAATGTAAAATATTCATTGATTTATTTTAGGTGTAGTTTATTAATTATGTATTTGAAATACATCACTCACATTGCTCTTAAATAATGCCTACTGTATACTACAGTAGAGTTACAGCTCATCTATGCCCTTGGAATTATTACAACTCTTGTGTTAAATGTTGTTATAAAACATTGTGTTAAACTCACACAGCCTCAGATGTGCATTGCTAGAGGAGCTGAAGAAGAAACCATTGTTCATGTGTTTTTCCTTGTGTACTTATTACCATGAGGTGTTAGTATCCATAGAGAGGCATCCATAAAATAGAATGAGTGTCACTATTGCCTTTATTGTATTGTTCACTCCAGTTAGTTCCCAATCCCCATATTATCTTTCTTCTCTTACACACATACAAATACACCTGCCTTATGCATGTTGGCCATCTTCAGCAATCTAATATCAAAACTTCAGGTTTACTTACGTTTTGTGCTTCCTCAGATTTCTCTGTCTGAAGGATATCTTGTATTCAGGGTATATATTGTATGCTGTTCACAGAGTAATTTCACAATGCCCTCTCTCCTTTATTGTAGTGACAATATATCCGCTGAACTTCAGCACTGTGTTATTTGGGGCAGCTAATACGCATGGGTGTAACAGGAGAAACAAACAGTGAAAGGACTCTCCACTACTTGGACATCAGGTTTCCTATAAACCCCTCCTTCTGTCCCCTTCATAATCTGAAGGGCAGTGAGCCCATTGTTGTAGGCACTTTCACCTTGCTTTATGCTGTTGTCCCATTCCAGATCATTGTTTTCTCTGAATACACACCCTGATTTACTGTTTTCGTTCAAAGAATGTCATTTTCAAGGGTGGCACATTATTGCAATAACCACCCCTTTTTAAGATGACAGCCAAGGATACAAATTGGTCTAAAGTTTGACATGTAAAATATTCAGTTTTGGCTTAAGTTAGGAAATGGTATTTCAAATGAGAGATTTACATTTGCTCTGCTCCAGCCTATTCTATTCAACATGTAGCTGTATATAGACTTTTTGCGTGTGAAACATTTCCATACATTTTTGCTGTAATTTGATAACATGGTATGTCAAAGGGAAACCCACTCCTGGCTTGTGGTATTTAGACTCTTGTGTCTAATCTGTAAATGTATCAAACACCTTTCTGCCCTTTTTCCAGAATAAATGAATATATCAGTTTTTTGTTCAGGGTAGTGCAATTGTACAATTGATGGTATGTCCTCTTATTGACCAAGCTTATATTTTTGCAAATACACAAGGTTACTGTTCATATACCCCTTTGTTCTTTGGTCAACCTAAAGGCTTGCTGAAGTATTCTTAGTCAACTGGACATGGCTCTCACTTTGTCACTAATGACATAATGACAATAAAGGGTTCAAACGAGCATAATACCTCTCAAGACAAACATGTTGTTAAAAAAAAAATGTACATAAGACAACCATATCACAGTCATAACATGTAACTGGATTTATCAGGATTTTCAGGCAGTTTAATTAATTTTGTATTCTGTTGTTTTGTCTTGTAAATTTTACTTTGCAACAGTCTCATCCAAATAAAGGGGCAGGAACCACGCATGGAAACTTACAAGTCTGCTGTGCAAGTTAATCAATAATGTTTGCAGAGAAGCTTGTAGCTCATAAAGTTTATGGTTATCAAGTGGCACATTCCTTTCTTTAAAGTGCAACACAGTTAATAATGAATGAATGACAGGCAGGTTTTTAATATACAACTGCTAACAGTGGGATAAGCATCCTGCTAACAAGACACTACTACTCACAGAGAACCCTTCTTGATTTTTTTACATCTGGAAATAATAAGCAAAATGCCAACACACACATTATGATGGCATTGGTGTCTATTATTAGGTCCACAATGGACAATGGATGATCTAAATGACTGAAGCGAAGCATGGTGAAGGCAGTTTTGCTTCCTCCAGTACTGGAATCCTGTAGCATATGGGAGAGGATAGATTCATTCATGTTTATAAATACTTGCATTAGAAGGAGAAAACATATCATTCACAAAAACCCAGAATTGGAGGTTTTTGTTCATGACAAGTAGGATATGGTTCCTCAGGAATGCAAGCTGCTGGTGTGCAGCTATCCATAACATTTCAAGTAGCCTAGGTCACAACAGTGGGCCTAAATGTGTGCTCCTTTTGGTGCTTTGGAATGAATGAAGGGGTTAAACAATTTTGAAATCACAAAATTTATGAAGTGTTATTTTGCATTCAGTCTAGTCACCTGTTAATTCAGTTGTGTTGACATATTTAAATTGTGCTGGATCGATGCAATGTGTTTTAAAGTATGTAATCTGCTTTTTACATTTTTTAAAATTATTTATATTATATATTTGAGCAAAATAATCTACTCGTGGTTGTGAGGTTGTTCCAGGATATCTACGAACAACCTCACAACCACGAATGTTATATTGCTTTTATACAACAGTTCCATTGCCAAGTAACAAAGTTTTATGAAACCGAATTGTATTTTCTGCCATTTAGTTTTCATTTATGTTCGTTCGTTATGTTCTTAGCAAACACACACAGTTTATCGAGTTCAGAGTCAGGGGTAAAGGAATAGGTGAATCAGGCGGGTGGTGGCCGAGTCAGAGGTGTGATGTGAGGCTCCGGGACACAGTGTATGCTGGAAGGTCCAGTGGGGAAACCCGGACGAGGAGGGAGGCAGTGCAGAGGAGAGAGCCACTGGAACAGGGAGCAACGAAACCCGCAGAGAGCAGTAGTTGCTGAACAGCACAGATAAGTTCACTGAACAAGATTAAAGGAGGCAAAGAACAGAGTGAATGAGTGACTGACTGGAGGGTTGGACAGTGGGTCGAGCACGGCTTCGATGACTCACTCGAAACCAGGGAGGTAGTGGGAGGTGGGCAGTGATTCCGTAGATCACACTGGATTATCCTTGCGCCAGTAACCGTCATCAGGAACAACTGGTACTTCCTCGTGGAGGTGGCAGGACAGGGAACACACGGGCAAAACTCAGGTAGACAGGTCAGGTCAGGTCACACACACACAAGGGACGGCTCCCAATGTCCCAGGAACTTGACCCGAGCCAGGCAGGAAGAGGGGGCCTGGAAGAGGAGGCCTGGAGGAGGGCTAATACTCCACAGACCAATCAGACCCCCCTGTTTCTCCCTTGGTCATCACAGGCTCAGTGCCATCACTGGGGGGCGCCTCCCCAAGGTTGGACTTGGACCCAGGGTTGAACATCGATTCGCGGGGGGGGGAGACATCAGGTGAATTGGCCTCAGTAGATGTTCGGCGGGGACCCCTGGTGGATCTTCGAGGAAGAGAGAGCTGATCAGGGTGGCGTTGATGGAATTTAGTGATGAGGCTGGGGTCCAGGACAAAACAGGAGAGGACCCGACCTTTCCTCTGGCCCGTAGCCCTCCCAGTCTACCAAGTACTGCAACCCTCTTCCCTGCCGAGCCCTGATAAGCCGCTGTACTGTGTATGCTGGACCCCATCAATGATCCGAGGGGGAGCAGGAGGTTTGTGGTGCGTGGAAGCTGGAGTCTTACGGCTGTTGGGCTGATGACCCTCTGAATGGGGAATGGTAAGATGAACCGAGGAGCCAGCTTTCGGGTCTCCACGCGGAGAGGTAGGTCCTCAGTGGAAAGCCAGATGTGCTGGCCCACACGATATTCGGGAGCAGGAGTCCATCGTCGATTTGCCTGGGTGTTGAAGCTCTTCATGGCACTTAGAAGAGCAGACCGAGCCCGGGCCCATGTCCTGTGGCAACAACGAGCGAATGCAGAGGCATAAGGGCAGGTCACCTCCCACTCTTGGCTGGGGAATAGGCGAGGTTGGTAGCCGTATATGATACGGAACTATGACATACCCGTAGCCGTACTGATGAGGGAGTTGTGTACATATTTAACACAACTCCCTCATAATAGATGTGGGGCCCAGGCTTGGGGGATCTGGGAGGCTAGGCATCGGAGGGCGGTCTCCAACTCCTGATTCATCCTCTCCGTTTGGCCATTGGACTGGGGATAATAGCCTGAGGTGAGGCTGGCAGAGGCTCCCATAAGCGCACAGAATTCTCTCCAGAAAACAGAAACAAACTGGGGACCATGTCGGTGAGGAGACTGTGAAGCCGGAAAACATGCTGAAGGATGAGTTGAGCTGTTTCCTTAACGGAAGAAAGTTTGGGAAGTGGAATGAAATGAGCCATTTTACTGAAACAACCCACCACTGAGAATAACCGTGTTGCCTTCAGAAGGTGGCAGGCCAGTGACAAAGTCTAAGGAAATGTGGGGACCAGGGGCGACGAGGGCCTGGCAGGTGCATGGCGGGGAGACTTGTGTTGGCCACAGATGGAGCAGGCACAGATGAAACCCCAGACATTCTCTCTCATTGCCGGCCAGGGTCCTCTGGACTCCCAGGTGACATGCCAGATGAGAGCTGTGGGACCACTGGAGAAGGCAGCCACCACACAAGGAACCCCTGGAGTAAAAAAAGAAAGAAAAAAAACCCAAAAAGAATGACAAATTTTCACTTGTGTAACCACAGGATAGTTTTCCATGTTTTCTACGTCTATTTTAAATGAGCTCAGGCCCATATAAGACTGTTAAACCTCTGCATAATGTCAACATATCAAGCATTCTTCACATGGTCAAGTTTTTACCAGCTTTCATGGAGTGTCAAAGTATGTTTATAGACAATGAGTGTTTTATGATCTCCTGAACCCATACAATGATTTTCATTACAGAAATAGATCTTATATACATGCAATCTTGGTAATCAATATTTTTATGTAAAAAATGAGTAATAAATGCCTCCATATCTATCCAGATAATTCTGAGTGACTCAACCTCTCTGTGTCTGTCTTTTATATATACATTCATGTTGGCAGTTAATATAATTAGTTTGGAAATGTTCCTCTTTGTGTTGTTTTTAGCATTATTCAACTTTTACAGCATTTTATTGGCCCTCTCACAACTTTTTTGAGACATGTTGCAGGTATCAAATTTCAAAAGAGCGTATACACCCCCAATTTTATCAAATGTCCAAGTTTTTTTGGAGTTCAGGGTTGTATATAATTTATTTTATTTAATATGTAGTGGGTTTGAACATATAAGGTTAACTGGAGGTAGGACTCAAATCAAATGCACCACTAAACATTTCTAAAGACAATCTTTAACTATTTACTCAGAAAAGAATCAACAAAGAGCACATGACCAGATGGCAAAAAGTACAAACACAAACACAGGGACTTAAATACACCAACAGCCAAAGCAAAAACAACACAATGACAGGACAAAAGCAAGGGCAGGCAGGTGAGCACAATACAGCTAATAACCAGGTTATACAGATCAGAAATGAACAGGACTCAGAGGGGGGGGAGACATGAGACATGGAATAAAAACGCATAGTAAAATAAACAAGGACCACATGGTTGACTAGAGCTAAGGAAAAGGAAGTGCCGCATGGAGAGTAGAAAAGGAAGAAAGATTTGGTGTGCTGGACCTGGACACCAATACACAACAAATCTTCCTCCAGACTCCAAACACTTTCCCCCAGGCTTTGTTATTCTTCTCAGTGGTTCTACTCAAGCTGGCCTTTCCTGGGTGGCCATCCTGAAAGACATGCACTTGGAAGTCAAAAATTGCATTCATGCCCAGAATACCACAGTAAACTCCAAGGCACCATGCTTGGGCCCTTGCGATGGCTAGGGTCATCACAAAAAAAAGAACAGAGCACATTACTCCTATTCTAAGATCCCCTCACTGGCTCACAGTAAGCTATAGGATTGAATTTGTAGCATTGCTGCTTGTGTACAAATCTCTAAATGGGACAGGGGACAGGGATATGTTTCATCAATATAACCCAATCAGGTCTCTCAGATAGCAGCAGAAAAACATAATGGTAAAAACTGTTGTTAGAAGTGTGGTGAAGCAACTTTAGCTACTATGCAGTTCAGTTATGGAACCAACTCCCCGAGGACATCAAAAAGGCTCCTACTGGCAGTTTCAAATGTAGACTAAAGACCAAGCTACGCTCAGATGCTTTCTGCTAACTGCTGTTTCTTTATTTAAACTTTAATCACTTATTACTTAACTTTTACTTCATTCTATAACTTTATTTTTACTATTTTCATCAATTACATCACTTATTACTTAACTTTTTTATCACTTACTTCTACATTTTATTTTGTTTTACTCACTGTTCTTTGCCTTTATTGCTGTAAAGCACATTGAACTGCCTTGTCTGTTTGTAACGCATGCACATTTGGTCCGAAGTAGGTTTGAGCTCTGTTCTTATCTGCAGAAAAGGTGGTTCCACAAACGGAAAAGGGAAAAGGTGCCGGGGGTCACAGTTTGTCAGGTAAAGTGGGCTCAGTGACATACCGTAGCTGGTTGTTGTTGCTCTGGAATTAACAGGCTAAAAGGCTTAGCTGTTCCAGGGATAGTTTTGTGTTTAGTTGGTCTAACATTAAAACCCATAATTGCACTACTTACTGGCAGAAGACCTAGCTGTTACGTCGACTGTTTTTTCACTGGCTTGGTCAGTGAATCGGCTGTTGGAAAAAAGAGATTGCCGGTCTTTGTGTTTAGGTGTTAAACACCTTTGTAACACGTGTGGATTTGGTCTGGGTTTGGGCTCTGGTCTGTTCCGTAGAAATGTGGTTCATTAGTGATCTACAGCTGCTTAATTCTCTAAAAATATGTTTTTTTTTATTTTTCAGTCATCATTTTTTTTTTTACCTATTTTGTGTTCTTTTTTTCTCAATCATTTTTATGTAATTTTATTTTCTATTATTCACTGTTCTTTGCCTTTATCTTTGTAAGGTACATTGAACTGCTGATGAACTGATGGTGATGCACCTCCAGCATTGTTTTGCTTTGTAATTCTTAGTGTAGATATACCCAAATGTGTAAAAACATCTACCTCATGACTAAAAATACAAATCTACAACTCTATTCTCACTGCATGCAGAACAACCCAGGCACATACATTCACGCTTTCTGGCATTGCACTCTGATTAATTGCTTTTGGGTAAACGTCACAGAATCACTCACTACCATCTTTGGCTGTCACATCCCTGCAACCCCTTCCCTACTCATACTAGGAAATACATCTGCAACCAATTTAAACACCACAAAAAGCAATCCTCATGAACTGGAAATCAAGGAAAACAGTACACATTACCTATTGGAAAAAACTGTTAACAGATTACATATCATTGGACAACCCATCCACTCCCAACTTAAACAACACTCAGGATACACCCTCCCATTAGTCATCTTTCTTCACCTGCTTACAGACTTGACCTGACCCTCTGTGCCTGAGATCCAATCTTAACTCCACACCCACATATCCCTCCATATCCATACCCACATATCCCTCCTTATCTGTTAATACATAGCCGTATATATATAACAGAATGGAAGCTGGAACCTTTTTTTTCCCACTCCCTCCCTCAAATTAGCGTCGTCAACCTGTCACTAAGAGTACAGAGCCTCTGCCGACTACACCACTAAAATGGTGCACATGTCAAAAAATCAGTAAAAAGCTACATGAGACAACTGTGGCTTTGTAGCATGTGCAAGGCATCCGTGTGTATGTTATGCACAAATTTAACCTTATTGTTCATTTTCAGTAATTATAAATAGCCATTTTGGTCTGCTTTTAAACTCTTATTCTAACATCATATAGTACTAATACCACAGCAGTTTTAGGTAGGCATATTATTGCTTTTGTAAAACTTCACAGTATGCAGTAGCAGTTTTAAAAGTTTTTGATGTAAGCTCA
The DNA here is from genome assembly GCA_027481765.1 of Tenualosa thibaudeaui. Lineage (NCBI taxonomy): Eukaryota > Metazoa > Chordata > Actinopteri > Clupeiformes > Clupeidae > Tenualosa > Tenualosa thibaudeaui. The sequence continues at coordinate 1,651,241 of JAIFZK010000009.1, forward strand.
CTGTGTAAAAATAGTGCTTTCACATAAAATTCATTTTGTTGGCAGTTAATGCTTGAGGAAAGTGTTGCACAATGCAGTGTAGTCCATCAGATATGGTAACTACTGACTGTACTTTTCCTGCTTGACCCGTGGCAGTTGGGATGGCCCCTTGAGCTGTGGATGTGCCCAAGGCTTTTTCCATGAATCACTATCACAAGGGAATTTTTCCTTGCCCCTGTTGCTCATGGGTGCTCCTTGATAATGTCAGTAAAGCACCATGAGACAATTCTATTATGTTTAATTTAATTATATTATGTATAAATATAATTAAATTGAATTGAATTTTGACATATTGATCAAATATTTGAATAGAGATACTGATCACTAACATTTTTTCCTGTCATTTCCAGTGTTTTTGAATGTTAAACAAATTTTGAACCTGTTCCTACACACATGTAGCCTATGCATTTATTTTCAAATAAGCGGGCATTCATGCCCCACACATACCACAATGTCATTCAGTCCACATGACGTTAGCTGTTCTTGCATTAGTTAGCCTACTATATTTCCTAGGCTTTTGGGCATAAACAGGGCTACAAATTGCTCTGCCAAGTCAGGCACAGTGTTGGCTAACTTGCTTAAAATCATAGCAAAGCCAGGTCAGTGTCACTTTCGCACGCTTTGAACTCACCCTGGAGCTTCTCGCTCTGTCTTGTTCCTTACGCATCCTATTATATTTCTGAACTATATTCATAAACTAGCATGCTTAAGTAAGCATGCAGCAAGACACAAGTAATCCATTCTCCAGTTTATCATCCCCATTTTCATAACTACTTATTTGCTTGACATTTAATGTCTTTATTTTCTACACTGGCATGGCAATTTTTTTCACTGGAAAAATGGCACCTTTGAGATCCTTCTCTATACACACCACGTGATGTTGCACTTTTGCACTTTGAACACCCTAACTTCTTGTTAAAGACATAGATAAATAGGTATGCTTTTTTTGAAACATTCATACTGTGAGATTCTCCAACAATCTGGCAAATTATGTTCTACGTGAGTGCTACTGCTTAGTTGGTCTGTGCTGCTAGGCTGGGCTGGGCAGGGCTGCTGAAATTTAGTTGCAGTGCAACTATTGATGCTCTGTTCTGCCCTTAGCTGCTTTTCTTCACCTAATCATGGTGAAATTATAGAATTTGGAAAGTCATAGTTAGAGTCACTTCAGCTTAAATCAGCAGTTATGACTGAAATAGTAAATAATAGAAAATAATGTCTGGACAGGCTGGAATTGTCCATTCACAGTCACTAAAGACACTAAAATTTATATTAAACACTAAAATATTTATTGTCAAATTCATTATCAAAACATCATGTAACCACACATTAGGCTATTTACTTAAATAGGCTATCAACTAGTCCTTCAGGGTTATTTTTTTCCTATTCTGTCAGCATTGCCAGATCAAGCCTACCCTTGGGAAAAATCTGTGATTCTTCATTTGCATCCTCTTTTATCTCCCTCCTTCATCTTTAAAGAATGAATAACAATAACATTACCTACCAACATTTTTTCAGATAGGAAACCAGTATTCATGGCCATTTCTTTCTGATGCTTGTTATTGGCCAGCAACTGGACAGAAAGCTAGAGCCATCTAGCCTTGTTGTTTCATTTTAACATTAACATTTATGCACGTAGCATATGCTTTTACATTTACATTTACATTTGTCAGCCAGGGGCGCAGGTGTGTGTGTGTGTGTGTGTGTGTGTGTGTGTGTGTGCCTAGCAGGATCGAGGTCAATCTGAATCTGGGGGGGGGACCTCGATCCGTCCCCCCCAGTTACAGGGCAAATATATATATATAGGTCTGATATGTATAATAACTCAGACTCCTGTTTTAGGGTCTAAAACGTTTTATTTAACATACCGGAATATGCTTTTTTTTACCGTTACCAGGCTCAGCACTTGTGTTTTCATTAATGTTAAGGGGTCCTGAAACTTAGGAGCTGCCTGTCAAACTTGTAATGGTAATACCACTGACCATTGACAGGTACCATTGACAGTCACCAATGAGGCAGCTCCTAAGTTTCAGGACCCCTTAGAAAACGCAGGTGCTGCTAGGAGCTCAATTATTAGTCACCACCACATTGCCAGAGTTATGAAAAAGTCGAAAAACACCATTACTGCTTTTTTTCAAAAAACAAACAATGTAAGTAGGCTATGCCTTACATGCCCGATCTTACCTTACAATTTCTGATAACCTCATTTGTAATGGGGGGCATAGTATTTGGGAGCAGCTAACAAACTAAGGGTAGCCTGTCGATATTATGCTAATGTTAAAATTACGGACTGTAACTGTGACAATTTTAATGTAAGTTCATGATTGTTTTTCTCATCAATGCTTTGGTTTAGAGACAAATGTGATATCGCCTGAAAGCTCAGGTCATGTTCTTTCGAATGGTGTGTGTGTGTCCGCTCTGATGTTGGGTGTGATTTTGAACGCAAATCCAGGGGCTCTAAGGGTTAAGGCAGTTTTTAACACAGATTAATCAGGCTCTCCCTGCCATAATTTCAGCGTGCATAAGCGTTTCATTAGTCAGGAAAATTAGCAAAGAGACGTTCAGGATTGCCATTCACACACACAACAAGTCAGGACGCAGGTTCACACACAGGTAGCCCAGCCGCACATAACGGGGAATAGTTGGAACTTAACGGTTTTAAAACAAGTTTTACAAAGTTTTGAGGGAATTCTTGTGCGTGATAATAATGTGTCAACTTCCAATTTCCATATGTTGTCATGATCCTGTTCCCTGGCCTCCTACTGGACTAATACTGCACTGCAGCCTCTGTGTTTTTGTCTACCATGTTCTTCTGTTCTGTTCACCTGCCATGCCCCTTTCTCCTCCCCTGTTCCACACCTGTGTCTCATGATCCTGTTTCCCTGTAATGAGTGTCAGCTGCCTCCTGTTTGTCCAAGTGCCCCTGCTCCCTATTTAAACCCCAGTTTGTTCCATGTTTCTGGTCTGATCGTCTGACCGCATACCTTGTCTGTTTCCTGGCCTGTTACCTGCCTTTGACCTCTGTTTGTTTCCCGTGCTACCCTGGTCCCTGTTCCTTGCATTTGCCTTTCTTGAGCCTTTTGAGTTTTTGCCTTTTTGTGCCTTTTGGATACTTTTGGTTTTGAACTGCCTGTAAACGATTTGGACTTTTGAGTTTTTTGTGATTCCCTCCTACCCGTTTGATCCCTGAGTGACTTTGGATTTAATCAATCTTTTGTGTGTTTCCCCGAACCCTGTTTTTGGAACCTTTGTTGGATTACTTGCGCCTTTTTGTTCTCGATCATCTGAGCTTTTTCCCCTTTTAGTACAATTTTTTTTCTGTCACCACCCTGTCCTGTCTGTCTTTGTCTCCTCCTGTTTTTGTGCATCATCGTTTCCTGTTTCAGGGTATCATCGAACCTGAATGCTTCACAGCTACCGGCAAGCATCCAGATCATGACTCCCGTGCCTGTTTTCTCTGTCTCAGTTCCAGCCTGTTCCTTGTTTCCCCGTCTTGTCTCCCGCTCTGTTTCTGTTTTGTTTCCTGTCTCCTGCACGATCACCTGTCTGTGCCGAAGTCGCACCGCACCGACGCTCTGCTCTCCAGCCCCAGCTACCCGACCCGACATCAGCCCGACCACAAGTTCTCATTGCAATGTTTACATTTCAGAGTTTTGACATAACATGACTTAACCTTCAACTTTTAACTCCACTCCAACATCCACTTGCTTTGGCTAGTACTGCAGCATGCTATCTGCATGCGTGAAGCACCAGCATCAACTCTGAACGGAGATCTAGCAAGGAGTGAAGTGAAGAGAGGAGGACAGCCAGGTTGACATTTGACTGTACACAATAGACTGCATATAAAACCTGTACACGCGATTTGTTAACAGCATTGTGCAATCGTTGATATATGATATGATATATGAATTTGATGCAACATAGACCGAGTAATAACTAATGTTAACTGAATGGGGCATAGCAAACTAAAACTGAATGTAAGTTACTGTGCCCCATTCACGTAGTATTAGTTGCGGGTTCACTATTCGGTTTGTGTTGCATCTAATTTTTTCATTCTTTTTCCTACTGACAGCACTTGGTGATCTCAAACAACAAGGCTCTGCATTGATTCACACCGGATTTCTCCTTTTAATTAGCTCAATGAGCTAATTAGCTCAATTATTACAACAATAACAGCTGTAACATCAATCTTATAAGGCCAACATTTCCTACTAAACAGGGATGCCTTTAAACTAACTTTATCATTGTGAACCAGACCCTCATTAAAGGCAGACTCCAGCACGTTTCAGCCTAAATGTTGTTGTTGGGCTTCACGTACGTTTGTTCGGCACAAAAATTATGGAAATCTGTTAAAAATCTACCCAGCTAATATCGTAAGCACTACAAATCATAGCAACTAACAACAACAACATTTAGGCTGAAGCGTGCTGGAGCTGCCCTTTAAGTCAGTGACTGTTCTCAGATTTCCTGCCAGCTGTAGGCACATTCTTTACCGCTGTGTTCAGTCTTAAAAAGAGGAACCAGACCTGTTGGGGCTTTATATATCCAAAGCCTCCATATGCCATGAGTTGGGAGTGAGGCCATGTTTTAGAGAAAAGGTTAATGAACTAAATGAAGAGATGTGTTTTGAGATTGCAACCAAAGGCTGGAGGAAACCTTTCAGGGAAAAAGATGATTCTAAACAAACATTTTAAAAGTCTGAGATGCTTATAGACCAAGGGAAGCAGTTATAGATAAGGACACCTTATGTGGGCCATGCTGCCTTAAGAGATAAACATGCTGTGTAGCAATCTGTCTACTGTCTACTTGACCTAATATCACATTGCATGCACAGGCACAGTCCAGGCTGGTCTGTTTTAAAATGTCAAATAACAGGCTCATAATTTAATGTTAGTTAAAAGTTGATTTCAGTATTCTGTGCTATTGCATTGCTATTGCAAACTGTGCATTGTTATTATTACCGTGCACTATTTATATTGCTGGAAATTGTTTAGTTTCAAACATTGGCTACATTATTGCAGTGCAGATTCTTCAAATCTGATTGCTCAAATTATATCAGATCAGAGTCTCTTTTGTATAATAATTTACATTATAACAATATGTGATATTGTGTCATCGTGATTTCCTAAGAATTCTATTCTCTTAATTAATTCTAATTCTATTCTCTATTCTACTGGACCACCAGCAGAGGGCTCCCAGATTAAGATGTATTTAAAATCAGCTCATTTACCTAAATTGCATTTACTTTATTACATCTTTGATTTTTTTACCTTATGTTTGAAGGACTTTATTCCAGATTGATTATTCATTATTCATCCCAAATATGTGCCACTATGTGTCAGTATGGCTGAAGAGTAGCTTTGTTTTTCAGTCAGTTGGAGGGGTCTGAATGTCCTGGTATATATGTTGGGGTCCTACTTCCTTGTGATAATCTGTTCCTCAGTGGATCTTTTTCCACCACACTCCTACTGCTCTGTGATTTGCAGATAAAATGGCACGTGTGTGTGTGTGTGTGTGTGTGTGTGTGTCTGTGTCTGAACAGAGATCAGATGCGACAGCAAGTATGTGCTTGTCTCCTGCCTGGTCCCAGATGACATTAGCTGAGCCTACTGTGCTTGGATTATTTTAGCATCACACTTCAGATGGACCCATCAGCCTTGGTGCTGCTCCTACAGGGATGCTATATTACAAGCCACAGCCAGACCTTTTCAACTCTCATCAAAATTAAATCTGAGATTCTCATCAGAGGTCAACAGGCAATACCCAGTAATTGTAAACTAATAAAATGAAGGCTCTTTAAATAGCACAGAACCACTTTCATCTGCATATAGAGCTAGATTAATGACAAGAATTTTTTTTTCTGTTTGTATTTTACTGAGTGCACAGTAAAGAGAAAACTGAGACTTAAAAATGTCTCCTGATGTGCTTGTTTATTTGCACATGTTTTCTGAGCAAATTCTGCATGGCTCCCAAGTGCTACAGTCCAGATAGCCCACTAGACTAATACATCAGAGCCTCTGCTATGTTCTGATTTTGTCGGGCTGGCTCAGCTTCTCCCTAATTATTAGGTCACAGATCTGTCCACAGAAATCCAGCTCATTTTGGCCTCTTCTAATGCATGAAGGCCAGCAAAGAATGCCCCCCAAAAGGACAGGTTATAGCAAAGGAGGGTAAACAACTTGGAGACACAGAGTTAAAGACAAAGTAAACAGGTTAGAGAGGAGAAGGGTAAACAGGTTAGAGAGGCAGAGAGAGCATAGAGAGAAAATAGGAAATTTGTGAAATTTGTCAGAATTTACCTTTCTATTAGTGAAAATGATGAAGAAAATCCTTTATGTAATGAAGTAAATTATCTTCAGAGAAATAAAAACAATTGTTTGTTAGAATCAAACATTTGGTTGAAGATAAGCTAGAATATTTAATATAATTTGTCCTGAGAGCAATGTAAAAGTTGTGTGAATACAAAACAATCCATTAATAATTTACTCTCTCCTTTAAATACTGGCAAGTCTCTCTATGGAAGGTTATGGTTCAGTGAATATTTTCTCAATGCCTTCCATTTCAAGCAGCTGCTGAAGGTTATTTTTTCTCCAGAGGTAATAGAAGGTGTTCTGTCTGAATGCAATCACAGGCCTTTGTCTTTGTCTTACCAGATAGCCAGCCAGCTTCACTGCATATGCAGGCCTACAAGTCTGGGACAGTGCCACCCAGTGAAACCTGTAAAGGCAAAAACACTTCAATTGTCAATATCCTGTGAAAAGAAAGAACGAACCACACAAAATGGTATTTTAGGCCATGGACCAAATGGGGTCATCATAGTGGTGTATTCCTTTAAAACAGATCTGTACAGACACACATTCACACATGCACATGTACAGTACACACTCCAAAAAAGTAAGCTATTTGGAGGTGCTTTAGGACACATGTGATAGGATGGCATTTGTAATGTGTTCACAAATGCAATGTGAATCACCTTTGAAGCTGCCTACTGAGGCTGGATTTGATATCCCGGGCATAAGCACTGTAGCAGGTTGTGATACTGGCAGTGCCCACAAGTTTACAAACACACACACACACGTTCATTTGATTTGTACAGTGTGTATGTATGACGAGCTTCTTGACAACATTTACACTGTCCTAACTGCAAGTGAGCATCAGGTTGTCGTGAGGCATTGAATGTTCTCTCTTCTCTGTCTACAATGTGTCCATTAAATATGCCACTCTATTTGCACAGATTCCCCTAGAAATGGGGCGAGTAACAAAAGTTAACATTTGCTTGCTAACATTTGCTTGCAGTTAGGACACGGTTAGATAACATAATGAGAGCAAATGTTTTCCTTGCGATTCCAGACGACATTATAGTAGCCTTCAAGTACTGCAGTGCATCTGGAGAGTGAGGAATAAAACATCAACAACGATAACAAATTGCTTGTCAAACTTGTTTTAAAGGCTTACCAAGTCTGCAGTTTTTCACCCATGGAGCTCCCCCTACACTCGCCGATTTAAATTAAAAAAAAAAAACTAACACCAATATCAGAATTCTTGACTACACAACTATGCAGCTGGTAAATTACCCTAAAGCTTGTTGCAAATGTTGCTTAGGTTGACTTTAAAGCTATTGGGGCGCAGTAACTATATCCCTAAATCTCAGCCACCAATCAGATCAAGCTCAAAGCCATGTAGAGAGTCTCTGGGCGGGCTTAACACAATGATGACAGAGTAGCGCTGTTGACGCAACAAAGGTGGTCTGGGGATGGATTCCAGAATCCTTCTTAACACTACCTCATTCTTGAGTTAAGGTAATTATAGTAGCCTAAACAGACCATGCAGCAATATTACTAATGTATAGCATGCTACCTTTAGTCTAAAGGATTTTAGGTTGTTGTTTCACTGTTTCTTACAACTCAGTTGATTCACTGAAAAGCTGTAAAATATAAGATGATAGTGAAGTAATCCACAATAAGGTCTCTTTTGTCACGGCATGAATCAGATTTCATTTTGCAGTAGAGAAACAGTTCTCCCCTTTTATCAGCCAATTTATGTTCAGCTAAAGATCTCAAAATATTCAGCTTTTCAGTCTATAGGGTTAGTTAGGGTTAGTTCAGTCCCTTATGAGAAACAGGTGAGATCTCAATAACAGTTGATTTATATCTCATGAGACTGAGAAAAGACATTGTCAAGAAAAGCTATTTTCGTCGAGGAGCTGCTGGATGCAGGAGCTGCTGCATCCCATAGCCATCTACTGAACTCCTTGTCTTAGCTGGGCAACATTCAGAACCATTCATTTTTTTACATACATATTTGATGGAAACACTGAAATTCTGACACAGGCCATATCCAAAACTGCAGAACAGTTAACATTTACAAAGACATTTAATGCACTTTCACGGCTGAGTATTTTTTAACAAGCCAACAGATGTTGACCATGGTTCGCCAGATAAATGTTGTCATAATTTGCCTTCCTTACAGTTTATGCTTTTAACAGCTTGTCACTCTTTTTTATTAAAACATACTTGCATTGATCTAAAAGTGAAGACATGTCCTTAAACTCAGAGGTAATTAATTTTCTTTTTCTTTTTTTCTATCTTCACTGAAATGTGTCAGCCCTATCACCTTCTCTGTGGTCTTCCCACATGTGGTGTTGGTAGTGCTATCACTTGGGTCACAAGGTGGTCTGACTGAGTATGAAAGAAATTCAGCTGTTGCCTTCCATCTACCCAACAAAAAATGTGGATGTTGTCCTGAACCACTTTAGCCAAATGGCTACCTACCTACCTGAAAACAGATTTAGATTTATATTACCCTGCCTGAATATTCCAACCTTTTAAGTTCATCAGAAGGCCTCTCGGGCACTTTTAGTCTTAAACAGGGGAGAGAATGTTCTAAGCGTTGATACATTTTTTATGATAAAAGGCCTAGAATTGTAAGGAAAGGATATTAACAGCTGTTCAGCACATTGTATTTACTTGAAAATTGACGTCCACATAAATTGCCAAAAACTCAGATTTTGAAGAAGTCTTGTGCATGAGCAATCTACATGTAACATGTCATTCTGTGCTGACTGTAGTATTTGTAGCTTATGCAAATTCTTTAAATTGGCTATGTAAAATAACAAGAGCGTATCGTAAACTTTATGACGTACATAGCCTACACCTCGAATATGAATGATTTCCGTTTATGGATATTCTATTCTGCTCTCCGTCTTTCCTCTTTCACAGAAAATTCTACCGGCAAAAAACCTAAGGTGAATAATCGTCATTCGCTTTCGCATCCTGAAATCCACATGAAAGCCTACTAACATTTTGACATGCAAACGTGTTGCCTATTTACGTTTATACGTATATAGGCTACAAGCTATTTTACTGACTTTATACTTCTTCATACGTAGGCTATATCACCACCTGCGCGATCCGCTCAGATTTCTCTCTCTTGCTCTCTCTCGTGCTCGCTTGCTCACGCACACGCTTTCCCTCACCAGTCCTCCCACCATCTCTGCTTCTCAACAAAGGAGGACATGACAGGATGACATTAGATGGATTTTTCCATGATATGAGGTGGAATTATGAAATCTAGATACTATCGGCGTTTTCTGCAAATTCTCCATGACCTGGAATTTGGAATCACGGTAGAATGGATGATCATGAATGAGTAAACGCAGTGTCTCGTTATTAGGTATGTAAAACTCTAGTAATTTTCACGTTCATTTGGTTTCTACACCAAGGCTTATGGTGTCAGAGTACTGAGAAGACTGACTAAGTGGCAAATGGTAGCCTAAATGAAAAAAAGTCTGACATAATGGCGTAGCAGACCTTCAGTTTATTGTGGTAGGATATACATATAGTCATATATTCTATTAAGTTTTTATTATTTGTGAATTTGAAACAACCCCTTTGGGATAAAAAAATAAAATGAATTGGCCTAGTATTACAGCTCAGCAAGTCGTCGATTTGTTGACTGCCACGAAATGCATGTTTCCTCTGTGGTTTAAATAGGCAAATCAACAGCTTAGCTCGGTGACATTTAGATTTTGCGACTTGGATGATGGGACGGCTCCCATCCACACTGGCTTTGAAGGTCTGTTTTTCCTTAGTCAACGAAAACGTCATATATGTTATGGTCGTTGTATGTGGGCAATCCTGCGCTAATATAGACTCACGAGGCACCAGGGGAGCATATTTCTTGCATTTGTATGCTATTAAGTCTCACTCTGGATTCCCTGTGCCAAGGCTAGCATATTTAAGTAATTTACCAAGATTACATCTGACCGAATGAACGCCATATGTGCCGGTTTTGTAATGCAGGAGGCTAGCTAGATGTGATATCTATTGCTCTGGGGAAGAGCTCACACCATCTCCATGACGACCATGAGATCTCCCATCAAAAACCATGAAGTGTGAGTGTAGCTTTCTTAGTGGAAGAGAGTCGGTTCGATTTCGGGATGAAGCACAAGATAGAGTGACGCACACAGTGTAAGCTGTTATCCTGTGCTTTAAAGGGCCAAAAGTTACGATCTTCAAGGTGAGTGTAGGCTACAGTGGAATCTATTGAAGCCTGTTGATCTGAGTCAAAAGCTGGTTTAAAACTAAATGCACAATAACTTACGTAGCCTACATGCTGATAGGAAGAGTGCCCACTCTAGGATCTATTGGTCTGGTCAGCCAGGTGCGCAGACCTTAGGTTAGACGAAGTGTGTATTTCCAGCTGGTTCCATCAGCAGAATGTAGGCTCGGTTATTCTAGTTTGCACAGTTGTAACATTTAACCTGGTTAACGCTAGATGGTTTGATTGTAGCTTAGGTTACTGTACCAGGGTCATATCAGGTGTGGCCTAGGCCTATTTCAGTTACGGTGATCGATTTGTAGGCTAACTCATTTCAAGCCGAAAAGCAAAGGTGTTTCATTACTAGACTACCATCCACCATGATAGGCCACACCGGGCTGCCAGCTGGTCAACCAAGAATTTTAAAGCTTATGTGAGTGTTCTTGTAATGGGCAGATAGCTGCTTTGTACGAAATGTGTTCTCGAGCCTTTTTTGATATCTATCAAACAAAATGTTCCCCCAGGCTACTCCAGTGTGGGATGAGAACTTCAAGAAATAGTTAAGGGACTTTTTTTTCCCTACCACAAGTTATGCCTACCGCAGCAAATGCCTGTTTTTTCAGGACCATGGACAGCGGCCGTGAGTTCGGTATCAAGTCAAGTCAAGTCAAGTCAAGTAGGGATTTATTGTCGTTTCAGCCATATACACAGTACATAGTGAGACTAGACAACGTTTCACCGGGAGCATTTGGTGATACGCGTAACTGTTAAAACACAGTATGGACAAGACAGATACGTAATAGTGCCTACATACACTATTGCGGGAGAAAAATAACAGGTTGTTGTTGTAGTGCCATCATATAAACAGGCTGTATTGCCACGAAGGCTTAATATTATTTGTATTGAAAAAGTGCAGGGCATATTTTAAGCTGTGTGAAATCTCAAAATAAATCAGTAAATGGAGATTCAGTTACTATGCTGGTAGGCCTACTTTAGTCAGCACATTGTACATCTGCCACTGAGAGCTTGATGGATTGAGCTATGTGTTGCTATGGAGATCATTACTGCCTGGCTGATACCCATGAGGAGGCAGATTTTTTTCTCTTCAGACAAACTGCCTTAACTTAGGTAAACATGGAACACTACTGCATAGTTAACCCAGGATAGGATTTATTATAGCTTTGAACACATAACCACTTTAAATAACATTAAATACTAAATAACATTCACTGCCGCCTGATTAACTAAGAACATATGAATATGTGATGTCATTATTAGTATAGGTCCTATGAAGGAAGCCTATTGTATGTACATATATGCATGCATGTATGCACCCACTCACGCACACGCACATACACAGTCACCAGTGTCTATGGAAGGTGTTAAGAACATAAGCACAGTTGTGAAACCAATTCTTCATGGTATCGCTACAGGAAAAGTGTTTTGTTACTTTAATATTAGGTTTACTTGAAAATTACCTTATGGTCCTAATAGCCAGTGTGAACATTGTTGATGAAAGGTGTTGCTGGCATTAAATAGCTGCTTCACATAGCCTTCTCTTCATAAATGGTAAATGGACTGCATTTATATAGCGCTTTTCTACTCCTACGAGTACTCAAAGCGCTTTACATTGTATGCCTCACATTCACCCATTCACACACATACACCCTCTGAACGGCACCTCTACCACCTGCGCCACCATCTCCCCATTTATAGACACAGAGGCATGAAGTTTTCCAAAAATTCAGTGACTGATGCCTCAGAAAGGGATTCTGAGCAGGGCCCAGTGCCCCAGTGTCACATTGTTGTAAACATTTAGTCATAATTACCTTGTGATACTGGAGTTAAGTGTGAAGGTTCCAATCAGTGCCCTTGGAGGCTTTTTGTTTTAGACTACCATGTTAATGCACACAGGGATTGCACTTAATTGCTGATTTCCTGTAGGCGCACACAGAGTAGTGAATATTTAATGAAGTCATGGCTCAGAGGCAACTCCCTGAGTTTCTAAACATGTAGATAAGTTACTGGAAGATTCAGTAATAAATTTCACATAGTCTGTACTTCATGTGAAAAGCTAGCATTTTTAGTAGAAAATGGAAGGAGCGAGAACATTATTACAAGAAAAAAAGAAAACAAAATCAGTTCAGTTCAGTTTAACTGTTGTGTCCCAAATAGTTCTTGAGCCAGACGCCTAAATTTGGCCTGTCGATTCCACTCTAGGGCAGTAAGTCTCATTGTTTTTTGCCAAGGTGTGCCACCCTTAGAAAAGAGTTAGAAAATATGTGATAGCATTTTATTCAGGGTAGTTTTTTCCAGCCTGTTTATTCAATTAAATTTTATTTATACAGCACCTTTTACAATAGTATTGTATCATGGTGCTTCACAGAAGGAGCACGCAAGAGCAACAGGGGCAAGGAAAAACTTACTTATATTCAGTTAATCTAGGAAGAAACCTTGGGCAGATCCACAACTCAAGGGGCTAACCCAACTGCCGGGAGTCATGCAGAACAATTACAATCAGTGGTAACCATGACAGACTACAAGTTGCCTATGGTTTTAGCTAAGGTTCATAATAGCTCATAATGGAGTGTTATCCCACTTTACATTATATGGTAGTCAGTCTATAGGTGGCTATCAGGAATTATGGCTGGACAGTGTAGCAGTGGCCAGACATAGTGTCAACTCAAAGGAGTGAGATAGGTCATGGGGCTAACAGTAAGGGTCCATTTGACAGTGCCATTGTGTGTGTGTGTGTGTGGGGGGGGCAATCACAAAGCCTCAAGGAAGGGGAGAAGGGCCTAGCATGGGCGTCCAGGAAGGGCCTCTATGATGGAGAGTCGGTCCTGGTTGTTGGTTGTAGTCCACTCAGGAGGGGAGGCTGAGAGGAGTCTGCCGGAATAAGGCAGGGATGACACTCAGCAGAGATAATTGTGGACAGAGAAAGAAAGTGAATTAGGCCAGGTTCACACATCAGAGAGCAAATATTTAATTTGGGCATACATATATATATATATATATATATGAATGTATACACACATATACACACACACATATACACATACACATACGGCATGACACAAGAAGCTTTTGTGGCGACATTAGGCTATAGCAGCATAACTAAGGTATGATGCGTGGCAACCCAGCACCACTGCAGGGATGGTCAGTGGCCGCCATGCCTTGCAACTGGGGGCAACAGCAGAGGCAGTCCCTCCCAAAAGACCCATGAGAAGTGATGATTTGCCACGCACCATTCCTAACTATGGGAAACAGTAAAGAGGAAGGTTTTGATATTCTTGGGATTACAAGAATGTCCATTATAAGCCTATGAAGGGTTTAATTGAAAGTGAACAGCAAAAAGATATGCCCACAAAAAATTCCTTAGCAGATTATTTACATTAAGGCAGCATTTTTGTTTTTTTGTTTTGCAAGTTTTCTGAAATGTCATGTATAAATATGCAAATGAGGCAGCATACACTTAAATATATGCAATAATTATCCAAAGTTTAGTCCGTACTGTAAGAGTAAACAAGTTAATCAGCCTAACCTATATATTTTCTAGAAGCGCACACCCTGTAGATGTGATATAATATGCACTGAGACAAGTCACACCTTCTTCCACACCATGGTCAATACATAGTCCTCTGTAGTATTTACATTATACTACATTATACTTATTCTCAATGTACAACCAGGGAGCTTTAATAGGTAGTGTATCCCAAAATGGTCTGTGTTAACATTCATTTTTATATTCAGCATAGCCAGACTTTTCACAAAAAGTTATTTTGATTGACCTAAATGTAAGATTTTGCATATTTCAATGGATAATGGCTCATCTACATTTCAGAAAACTTGCAATAAATAATAAACAAAAAATAATTGTCTTCGTGTAAATAATCAGCTGGGGAAGTTTTGAGGGGATATCTATTAGTTAAAATCTTTACCCTATTCACCCAAAATAAATTCCTCCATAGGCCTATAATGGGCATAAATAAGGTGATAACACACAAAAAGCTACCACCGGTGCAATGCTAACATTTATGTTCTACACAGACTAATACTAAGTTAAGAGACTGTCTTACCTGTCTATGCTTCTGACAGCTGGTTATCAGAGACATTTATATGCAATAAAGCAGAATTGTGCAAACTGAGTAGGCGTGTTGCACTAGGAATATCATATCGGGTATTAAATGTAACATTAAAAAAGGCAGATGACTATTTACACCTAGGTGGTTATAGCATGGAATAGCAGAGACAAGCACCCGGGTGTCAGAGTCTTGATCTGCTCTCTGAAGTGAAAAGTGTGGGTGCTTCCTTATGAGACCTACTAAATCTGCTACTGAGCAGGCATCACAATATAATGTGGTTGTAGCCTAATGCAGTTTTCATTCCAAAGTACTGTATTCCTACTTAAGAACTGCAAAGTACAGAGAGTATGAGATTCTACAATATAATTATAACAAAGTCCTGTTCCTCTACGAATCATTTACACAATAATTTTCTGATCTCCTCACACTTACAGTCCCCTGTGGTCTTCTGATTAAGACCATTTGGCCATCCCTCACACCAGATTGGAACAGAGCTTCTGTGCCCTCTGTGGAACAAGCTACCCCTCTACAGCTGATATCCTGATATCCCTTTTTGGGCTTGTGTATAACACACATTAAAACATACATTTTTAGCCAGGCCTCTGGTCTCTAAGCCCCTCTGTTCAAACCTTGGATATCTTGATAGGCACAATCTTAAACCACTTGACTGTTGTTGTTACTATTGTGCATTTCAGAGGAATCAGATTTTGATAGAGAGATGGAAATTTCATTTATTAATAGTAGGCCTACACCGTGAACACACATTTCTTCACATCCATTGCTAACAATCCAAAATACATTAACTGACTGAAGATTAGACAAATAAAACACTTGATTTCTCCACTGCAAATGTTATCAAGAATATTCTTGTGTAGATATTCCATAGACAGAAATATGAACATCCGCAATGTTTTTTGTGCATGTGAATAGCCTTTTAGTATCCTTTTATACTATGCCTATTTGTACTCGGGGTGCAAATTTTGAATAGAAGGTGTTGTGCAGAGGAGACATGAAATATATGAGGAGACATAAGGTGCTGCCAAGCAGGGTTTTACTGAAACAACTTTTACTGAAGATATACTGTGTAAAGTTTACTGAAGATATGCTTTTACTAAAGATATACTGTGTAAAGTTTCAAATCAAACCTTACTTTCATTTATGTTGCTCACCATTTAGTTTTCTTTCTGTCTGTGTCACATCTCATTCTGTCCATAAGGCATGTATGGTATCAAATGAACCCTTAGGTCTATTGACGTGCATATGTGGATATGACGTGATCCCTGGACCCCACCGTTTTTTTGTCGAGCCTAGTAGTAGTAGGCTAAACTTGAGAGACGTCAGAGGAGGGGAAAGAGCTTCATTTTGTACTTTTTATGTGTGTCAATTCCGACTGAGGGAAGAGGGACAGAAACAAAGCACCAGAGTGCTGTATAAACCTAAATGCAAAAAATCAAGCCATAGTTATGTAATGTAGAAAGGGACAGTAGTAAGGAAAGGAGTCCATTGTGAGAGGGAGATGAATACGTAAAAGACAGTGGTAAGAGGAAAGAAGAAATCCCATTATATACATTTATGCCCAGCTCCCTCCCTTCAGCCCAGACTTGCTTCAAAAATTTCATTATTAATAAATAATTTCAAATCCACAAGATTTCAGTGGAGTTATAACCCCATATGCTTGGGGTCATTTTGTTGTTGAAAATATCGGGGCCATGTCAAGTGGCTCAGTGGTCACTGACAGTACTTCTGACAACCCCTTGGTACTGAATTTAAGCTAAAGCACACTTTGAAGACTGAAGCATGATGGTACAAAAATCATGATATGGAAATATTTTTCTCAACTGGCTTTAGAGAGAAAGTTAATCTGAAGTCTTTACAACAGTACTGAAACCACATAAACTAAATTCTGTACCTACATATTTGGAGGCAACACTTACGTTTACAAAGCATTTACAATGAGTTTTTTTACACAAAGTTTTACTTAGACTCAAAGTGTCTGACAGGCCCGAGACTTAGCAATGTTAAAATCATGGTTTTGGGGGCTATTTATTGTATACCAGGGATCACGGATCTGTTCAAAAACATGTTGTATAATACATGTGTTTTGCTGCATGCCAGAGAAATGCCTCTGTATGGGTGACAGTGAATGCTACTGCATATAGAACAGCCACTACTTGTCATGCTAGATGCTGTTGTATGTGCTCCTGATTAGATACAGGCACAGTTCTTTCTAGCTTCATTCGAGATCAAACTGAATTTTTATAATGGGTTGTTTGAACTGGAAAAAGTCAGTAGCTAAATTAATTTGATATTATTTGATGTACTTAATGACTAATCACTTCATCTTCATGAACATTTAGTTCAAGTTTAAAGATACAATCCCTTTACTTAAAGCTACCCTTTAAATATCAAGATCAATTAGAATGTGTCTTCTATGTGTCATAATCACTACGTCAACATAATAATCATTTACATTCTTATTTCTCCATAATTCTTTATGCATTACATTCTTTCTTTCTTTCTCTAGTTTTCTTTTGTTAAGATGTGATATTTGTTCAGGGGTGAATATAGAATTGAGCATTTCCAGTGCCATTTGTTAAATAAAAAAGACTTGAATACTCCAAGATGAAAAATTGGCTCATGATATAACACAGTTTAATTAAGGGTGATTATGTCAGTGAGGATGACTATGCAAGTGAATCAGACCAGGACCCGCGGGCTAGGAAAAACCAGCAACCCAGAGCAATCTTCGTTTTCCATAGGTGACTTTTCCTTTGCTAATGTACAGTCCACAGGGAATACTGTATTTCCTTCAGGTGTGGTTTAAGCCTAACATCCCATCTTAATATTCACAATTAAGATTCACTCATATATGGATTGGAGTGAAGGCCAGTGTGACTCATCAGTTGTATTCAATATCCAGTAGATTGTGTTCTTGGATAGTTTCTGTGCTATATAATTATGCAGAACCCAGCGACTTTGGAAGAGGAGTAAAAATTAAATGTGAAGTGACCTTGATTCCACTGGGCGGAATGGCCCAGATCAAGTTAAGTCACTTTCTTTACATAGCACATTTCACACAACAGTGTTGATCCAAAGTGCTTTGAGATCACTACATGTAGTAAAAGATTGTAATAACTTCAAAAAATGCCCTTGATGTACCATCAGGGGTTGAGGTAGCACATTAGATTAAAACATAACAATGGTACAGCCTGTAAATCCACTGCTGAAATCGACATTTGCAGCCCACAAGTGCTGTTTTTGTTTTGGTTCATTGTGCCACCTACCAATCAAACCGCTAGAAAATGGTTGCCGGTATTGGCAAATGCGCTGCTATAGATGCAGACATAATAGACATAAAAATATCTGCTGAAAGGGTTTTGAGAGGCCATCAAATAAATATCAGAGGTCCAGTTTTCAAAGTTGCTTGTATTCCTGTTATGGGACTTCCGATATAGATCATTTTCAGGATGTGGCATTTACGAACACAGAGAACTCTAATTAATCCTGTGAAATATACTATTGGTAGCCCAGGTCATCTCTGTGCATTACATAAGTGATGCCGGCTATGCAAATTTGCAAGAAAGTGGTGCCCCATTCCATAGGGTACATATACATAGATAGGCTAGTTCACAGCAGAAGACCACGCTGAAAAAAAATGCACGTTTATATGGATAATATGATAGATCAGGGTTAGATCATCCAAAGACAGTTCATGCCCCCAAACCACTTCCAAAGCAATAATCATGCAATGTGAATTCAGATACTAAATATGAGCAAATGTGAAAAAAATCATTGTCCAAGGTGCAACACACTCTATGCGGTTAGGCATAGGCAATGCCGGGAATGGTTTTAGAAATCAGAGAATCGGAATAGGCTATGACAATCGGAATGAGGAGTTTAGGCTACATGACCCTCATGCAACCCAAATACTGTTAATATAGTATATTAATATTGGCTTAAAATTGTCATGGAACTCCACAATAGACTGATCCGGCCAAGTGCACGGATGCTCAGGGATATAAATTTGAGAAATTGCCTGCTGAGGTCTGCTGAGGTTTTGCTTTGAATGACTACCGGAATGACCACCCTAGCGGTATCAAATAGTTTTGCTCAGTGGGTACATTTAGCCATGCATCATTATGCATGGCTAAACGTACCAGCCAGGACCGACTCCCCTTCCCTGAGACTTTGTGACTGACTGCCCTCACAATAGCACTGTCAAATGGACCCTTATTGTTACTCCCATGACCCATCTCACTCCCTTAGTTTAAAGGAATACACCACCCCCAGGTAAAATTGAGTCTATCCCCGCAGTCGCTAGAGTTGGATAAGTGAGCAGAACCATTTTCCAGCTGACCCAGCCATTGTCCGAATCTGGCAGCACTGACTTTAGGGATATAGGTTGGAACTGGTCATAGGTAGTGACCATTTTTTGCATTAGCCAATTGAATGCAATTCAAGAAGCATCTAGAGTTTGTTAATGGTAGCCTCATTAACACTAGACTCATTCACAATTAAGAATTGGACTGGACATCTCTGGTTCAACTCCAAGTTCCAAAGGCATAATCAGCAGTTAAATTAAGCTTATGTAGTTAAGTTGTTGGTCTGAATCCTCTCTGAAGTACAGCAAACAATTTTTGTAAACATAGACGTGTTATGTGCAGCCCTTTGTAATGCGTGTTCATGTCATTTAAATCTGATCAACACACCCACAGGCAGTGCCAACCATCCTCTTTTGTCTGTCAGTACAAAGCCTCCTCTATATCAGATAAGTAGCTCTGATTGGTTCCTGGGTTTTTGATGATTCTGAACAGGAGAAATGCCAGACAAACCTGTAGACCTAATTCTATATGCTAACGGGCAGAAAAGGCCAGTGCATGTCTTCATTGGGGCCAAGATGATTGAGAGAGTCAGAAAGGGGAGTGTTGCTATGCAATACTAAATCATCAGCTGGTGAGTTTGAGTTGATTGAGTTTGAGTTTAGATTAGAGTATGTCCAATAGAGCAGATGTATCTGCTTCATTCATGTACTATAGATTTATATTGTGGTAACCATTGTGGGGAAGCAGAATGGACACCCTCACGTTTAAAGCACTGTGACATCCTCCTTATATTTGGAATGATCTCTAAGAAGACTGTAGAGAACATTATATTTGCTCACTCAGTTTTGCAGTGGCCAGCAGCTTTCTGTTTGTTCATTACTACTTGTATGTTAAGCTTGTGAGTTAACACCTGCTATCTGAGGACTGTATCCACATTGCCATCTTTTAGCATACCAAGTTATTGCGAGACATCTGTGCTGCTCAAAACCCAAAACAATAAATTTGCTCCACTACACACAACAGCTATGTAAATGTGGCCATTTAGCCTGGCCAAAGCATGGGCTGTGTCTTTTGAAAACCTTCATGAATATTAGCAGGCTTTATTTGTCATTTATATGTCCATGTCTAGAGCATGGTAACACAGCTATGTTGCATCAGGAGAGCTTGGTTTGAATTTAAATGTCTGAATAATTATGGAACTGATTTTAGAATGATAGCTCATAGAAAAGTATGCAGCAAAAAATGTACCAGCACCCCCCCTCCCCGTTATTACTGAATCCTATTCAGGCACTGAATTCTTGCTTGCGGGCTGATGTCTTGGTCTATTTTTCAAAACAGAACTCAAATTCTTTCGGGGGCTCTAGCCAGAGACACTTATATAGGAGTAGACACATCACTTAAAAAAGTCCTCCCATAGAAATGTATTGCGGCCGTTCGTAACTCTAAGATGGCAGAGTTAAGAAACTGAAAGTCCTGCCCTGCAGTAAAAGTAACCAATCACGTTGTTGGACATGGTATGACTGATATTAACCTTTTGTTTATTATCTCCGTCACCATGGTTATAGCCATGCCATGAATGTTGGCGCAAGCGTTGTAGATTGGGTAGATTTTGACATTGTTTAATTCAGACTTAAACAAGGATTTGCACAATACACCTATTAAGTCTGTATGATCTGCTGACCTGGAGTTTTGGATATCTCCCCATTAATTTTGATAGAGCCTGGTCCTGTAAATGCCAAAGCTACCAAACAAGAAGAAGCTTTCATGTACCAATTTTAAACTTGGTATATGGACTAGGGTCTACATCCTAGCGGGGCTTAATGAAACTGTTGAACTCTAGGGAGCACTATGATTTGAAAATAGCTTTTATCTCAACAAGGACTGTATGTTTTAAAAACAAATTTGTCACATGGACCATTGCTGCTAGATCCCCCCATTGCTGCTTGCAGCTATATTTGGGGGTCTAGCAGCAAAGCTACAGAACCCTATTGTGTTTTTATGTTTTCTTACGGTTTCTTCTGCCATTGGAGTCTGTAGCAGCCTATAGAACTGTATCGAGGAAAGTTGTGAATTTTAACACACAGATTGGGACAGGATTTGACCAAGTTTCATGTATGCAAGTCAAGCACTTAAGCACCACCAATGGGTCAAAGTTGGAGTTGCATTCATTGCATAACTTGAACCGTATGCCTGATTTTCAAAAATAAGGTACTGTTGGAATCCTTGGGTCAAGCATAGTTCCATATTAATCCATATTGGATTTTCTGCCATTTTGGATTTTGTTGAAACTAAAACTAATTTTTCAGCAGTCACAAATTTTGCCCAATTGTCACAAAAATTGGCACACATGGTCTTCAGATCATACCTCACAAAGGTTACTTATAGTCGTATCAAAATACCAAAGTGTTCGCTTGTCACAGCCAAACAAAAATGGCGACAAAGCCACCAAATAGGGATTAAGGTCATATCTCAGGAACGGTTTGATGTTCGAAGTTCAAACTTGGTACATAGACTTGTGACCCCATCCTGAGGGCACACAGCAAATTTGGTAACCTTTGACCTCTGGGGGGGTGTTCATTTCTACCATATTGGATTTTGTGGACAGTGAAACTAAATTTTTAGCGGTCGCAGATTTTGCCCAATCTAAGTGCAAATTAGCACAGATCTTAAATTACAAATTTCTACTTTTCTCTACTCTACTTCTAGCCATTTTGACATTCCAAAGTATTCACTTTTCACAGCCAATTGAAATTGGTGGTAAAGCTGCCAAACAAGAAGTGATATCTCAGGAACGCTTTGACGTACAAAATTGGTACATGGACTTCTGCCCGCACCCCTGGGGCTCTGGGGCTCAATAAATATGGTGACCATTGACCACTGGGGGGAACTAAATCCAAATTTGGTACATAACCCAATTCTGAGGACATACACAAATCTAGGGACCATTGGTGACGCTACCATTTCTGCTAGACCCACACATTGCTGCTTGCTTGCATCACTGACAATAGTCACTTTAAAGAGCAAATACAACTAAAATTAATGTTGGATAAACGTTTAGCCTGTGATGACACTGCACCCAGATCAAGATCTGCAAATGTCACTGGACTGACTGTCAAATGGACTGACTGTTATGGTTTACACTACAGTCACATTTGAGAATGAAACTCAGCCTGTTGTAGGAGGAATTTTAGAGTGTGTATGTGGAATGGCACCTTTTTGTTTACAGGACTTGCTGAATTTCATTGGATCAGATGATTTCCACCAGCGTCTCTGTGATGTCAGGCAGGGTGATTAGGCAGACCTAGGGGTAATCACTGTCCAGTACACATCTTCAGTAAGTACATTAGTTGCAGTACTCATTGCCACTCTGTGAAGGCAACCTACACAAGAAGCAGATGATAGCATGGTGACCAGGAGTCAGCCAGATTTGAACTAAAGAAAACTATGTTTCTGTCATTAAGTGCAAATAATGGAAATGTTGACAGGAAGTCACTCAACATCCTGTTAAAGAGTTTAAGGGAGTGTGAGACCCAAACATTAGGGATGGCACACTAGGCAATGGAATAGAACTAACAAATGTCTGTCCCTAGTCCCATAAGTTCCTTACTCTTACCTCCCATGATTAACCATTAGTAGAGTCACAGCTACACCTTGCACAGATGTATATGTGAATATGGTGTTAATTTAGTTGCATTTACATGTAATCTTATTACACAGACAATTTCTGTGTGTTCACTACAAAATGTAGGATTTAAAATGATCGTTGGAAATGGAATATAGTATTCAACTACTGTATAGCATCACTGCCACTAGTACTCTTGTTAAAAAATCAATTAAAACAAGAGAAGGATATCTATAGATAGATAGATAGATAGATATATAGATAGATAGACAGATTTATCCCAGCAGAAATCCAGGCATTCAGTAGCTTACCTTAATGAATACACACTACAAAAATGCAAAGAATACAACTGTGTACCACTCAGATGTTCCAGGTCAGTGTAGAGGTAGTGTAGATGTGGCATAGCAGGATGTTATGATAACAGGGAAAATGCGCCATGCTGTAGTACAAAAATGACAGTGCATGAATATTACCAGTGCAAATTCTTTATCTAATACAAATAGGTTACACAATATAACAAAATAGGTTAAAAAGATACGTCAAATACGTCAACTAAGAATTCATGTGAGATCTGTTAATTGTCAGTGATCATGCTGAAAGCATAAGAACATGAGTTGACTGCAGAGTTGGACATTCAAGATCAGGAAAGATAAACAGACGGATGGACTGATAATATCAAGACAAGCTGATAATATAATGATGCTATGGCTGCACAGGCATAATAATTAGTCATCTCGTTTGCATCATAACTTTGTCTATATTTTGCATTGTCTTCAAACAACAATGGCAGAATAGTGTATCTTACCATTTGTCTGTGAAGACAGGATGTAGAGGCACCTTTCCTCCAAAGGGAACAAGGTTACATAGAGCTCATCAGTGAGGGCAAAGTCCAAAGGAATAATGTAGGGCCCAATTAATTCAAGTGCTGTTTGTGGGATTGTACATTGGTCTCTATTTACACATTCCCCTCTCTGCAAATTAATAGCATTGTCTGGAGATGAAAATGCCATTTGCTTTGCCTTTTATTCCCCGCCCCCCCTCCACAGTATTCCCCTGTGTGCACAGCGCTAGCGGATATCACAAATCCCAGCCCTAATCAAATCTCATCTGGCCTCACAGAGTAATGATATGAGAGACCATGTGTCAGCTCTCCCTGCTTGATTTGAAACATCAGTTAATTTGAAGCCAGGATTGTCCAAATGGCACACAGCATTTGATCACCCAAACACTGTGCTCGGCTGCTTGTTGACTACATGGATTATTATGGTGGGATTGGATTATCACCACACACACCTGGGAGTGACCTGTTTGAAGGTAAACAGGTTTGACTTGATGTACCATATACCTACTCAGTGACAGGTGGTTAATGTGAGCCTCAAGTACATATTTGGCAGATGCCAAACTAATAAGATTTGGATCAAACGTAAATTAAGTGTCTGCAAAGTACCAATAAACATAAACATAATAGACAGAGAATAATTCTCAAAATAACGTAGATGTGTCATAAACAGCTGCCTTTAATCTTGAGGATGCAATTGTTGTTAATGATTCGATTGAAAGAACAAGAGATGCTCAGTGGTTTAATGAAATGGAATGTAGCCCATCAATGGTTAGTGTGAAGCACTATTTCTTGCAAGAAGATACTCAGTGTTCCTCACACTGTGGAGACAGTGCTTAAATTCAGATCATGTATCATGTAACATTAGTCATGTTTTTTTTCCTGATTGTATTAAGAGAGTGTGACCATTTGCTAAATACTTTCATAAAAAACACACACATTGACTGTACAAGCTCCTGTTTATCAGTAAGTGAAAACAGAGAATGATTGTAATACCTTGGTACTCTGTGTGCTGTGTGAGCTTGGCAAGCAGACATGTTCAGCAGCTGATATGACAACACAGCTGTACTAACATGTACTGTTCTTTGTTAGTGTGGCACAAAAGACCCATCATACTGTCTTGTAGCAGGAAATATCCACTGCTAATATGATCACCACATGAAATGACATGACCTTTGTGTGTGCAATCAATGTTAGGGAATGCCACTGTTGGTTATTTTCTCTCTTACTCAGACTGGCAAATTAGCATATCTCAGAAGGTAAACTATGTTAACAGGCATTCTGCACATTTGTGTATGGAGATGGAGTTGTAGACCCATTTATTTACTGGTCAACGATGATAGCGTTTGTGGCTGAGGTGTGGCCATATGTTCTTTTGTTTAGACAGGGAGTTACCACAGAAACCAACTGCTGTTGTGAGGGTCACGAAAAGGTTATGCACTGAGGAAACAACTGGCCCTTCACAGAATAAACTTAAACTATTATAGACCTTATATCAATAGTGTAAAATGGCATATGAGGTTAAACTTCATTAGAATATTCATTAGAATATATATATGAATATATTTACGCCATTTTCAAATAATTGTCATATACACACATTACTATGCTCTTACTATGTTTGTTAAACCTGTGAAATTAGGATTATTCACAGGCTCTGAATGTGCTAAAACATCCCAAAATAAGACTCACTCAACATATCTCTTGTGATTGGAACAAAGCATGAGTTTGAGGCAATAATATTGCCTCAATCTTATAAGTTTCACCAAAACAATGTTTTATTACATTTAATAGATGAACCAGTTACAAAAAAAAATATTTGATTCCATTCACCTTCTAAGTCCATTGCATTGAGGACTAGCACTGAAACACACTAATACTGGTGTTTATACTGACAAAAATTGCATATGGATTAAATATCTCCCAGTGCTCTGTCTCTACAGCTTTAAATGGCACCATATTGCAATGCATCCCTAGTGGAAAAGAGGTACACTTATGTTTGTAGCACATTTAAAGTATCTTAAGTGTAAAGAAAGTAAGTGTATTTGTCCTATAATGACATTTGCTACATGCACTTGAAGTGCTCTTTTTTTACGTTTTTCCAAATATATTTTACAATGCATTGACAACACACTAGCGTTGCATTAAAGTAATAATCTGGAGTAAAATGCTTTCTTTGGATGGAATTTTGGATGATTAGGAGTTCATATGTTGTGTTGGTAGCACAATCATGTCAATTTGTTTTTGAGAAAGTTTGCTTAGACGAATAGTATAGTATATACTAGAATAGTATAGACAACATTGGCCTACTTGAAGTTAACTTGCAGAGCAGACAGAGAATGAGACATAACAGCTAGAACGTTAAATGAACATGTGTTAATAAAGTAAGCCTAAAACTGAACTAAAGGACTATTTATTTGATACAAAAAAACATTTGCTGACAAGAAGACAGTTTGCCACAAACCCAGAGACAAGGAAGGACGACTAGGATTTTACATCCTTGCAGTTAAAAGTCAAACAGCTATGTCGGAGGATGAAGGATCCCACAAGCTGCACCAGGACCCAGCTACGCTTAACTGGTCCCATCAGTCCCGCTGAACTTTGCAGCATCTGATTCATTCACAGAGTATAAGTTGTGGAGAGACACTTACGTTTTTTTATTCGAGGTGCGAGTGCGGATTGTGGATGGAAAGCTGGAGCAGCGCAAGGAGAAAGAAGCAGCCAAGAGTAAGCCAACAGCAACACCCAGTGTTACAGATGTGGAATGGACACTCATAGCAGATAAATGTGGAGCCAAGACAGCTGTCAGAAAACAGGACATTATGTACTCATATGTTTCAACAAGGAAAAGTCAGCACAAACAGAAAAGAACATTGTCAAAAGTAAGAAATAACACAGAAATAAGGAGAAAAAAAGGAGAAATAAAAGACAAAGTCAGGTAAAGCAGTGAGACCAATAGTACAGGATGCTCCTGATTCAAATTCAGATTCAGATTCAGATGAGTTTGTCCATGCTGTAGATCCTGAAGGTACTGAGACAGAAGGTAAATGGACAATGGCTAAAAATGGTCATAGATACAGGAAGTGATAGAAACTTCATAAGCAAGGACCTGTAGAAAAGAACAATGTCTGCTAGAACAAAACTGAAACCAACCAAGAAGAGATTTTATGCGTAGGTTGTGTAGGTTGCTTTGAGGCAGAAATGAGATTTAAAGGCAGTTTTGTGAAAGATAACATATACGTGACATAAGGAAATGTAGAAGCACTGCAAAAGGCCCAGAGCTGAAAACATCCAAGTACTCCGCTCATTCCTAGGCACCTGTGGATTTCTGATGAAATTCATACCAAACTATGTAATGTTATCAGAACTGCTACCGAAGCTAACTAGGAAATGAGAAATGAGAGGCATAGGATTGGAAGCATTGGTGAGTGAGCCATGCTTGGCCTACTTTAAACTAGATGCCCCAACAGTAGTCATTAGTGATGCAAGTCCAGTAGGACTAAGTGCAGTTTTACTACAGACCCAGTCAGATGGACAGAACAAACCAGTAGCCTATGCAAGCCACTCACTGACCCCAACAGAACATCACTATTCTCAGATAGAATGTGAGGCTTTAGGATGTGTTTGGGCTGTGGAACATTTTAGAAGTACTTGTAGGGGGCCAAGTTTACTAACAGACTGGAAACCCCTCATTTAAGTGTTCAACCCAGAGAAAGCAACCCTGTCACCACCACGAATACAGAGACTTGGCGACTAAGACTACAACCACATGACTACAAGATAGAACACATAGTCGGAAAGTCCAGTGTAGCGGATTCACTTTCACGATTTCCTTTACCAGAGACAGTATAATTCAATTCAATTTTATTTCTACAGTGCCTTTTACAATAGTATTGTCTCATGCTAACTGTGATTATGTGTATGAACTGTGACTACTATACTTCCTTTCTAGAATAATTATTTCAGACATTTCCTCAGTCATTGTAGTCACAGAACTCACTAAGATATTCACTAGATTTGGCTATCCCCTAAAGGCTGTTACTCATAATGGTAGGCAGTTTGTAGGACAGCTTTTTGAGCTATTTATTAAGTCGTGGAATTAAACACATCAGAGCATCACCATATTATCCAAAGAGTGACGAGAAAATTGAGAGGTTTCACAGATACCTGACGAAAGCTTTCAGAGCAATCAAGTGTGAAAGAAAGACATGGAAAGAGGAGCTTCCAAAGATATTAATGGCATACCACTCATTTACATTTACATGTATGCATTTAGCAGATGCTTTTATCCAAAGCGACTTACAAAAGAGGATAACATTCAAGCTATAACACAATGAAAAAACAAAAACAAATAAAGAGTGTGTATTGCTAACATAAAATTAAATTAAAGTTGAAAGTGCAATAATGTAATAAAACTGCAGTATAGAAAGAGATTAAGAATAAGAAGTTAAGTGCATTCCTGGTATTCAGAAATTCAAGGCAGGAGATATTCTTAGAGTTTGGTCTTCAAGAGTTTCTTGAAGGTGGAGAGGTTATCTGTTGATCTTGGTAGCACTTGGAAGGTCATTCCAACAGCATGGAACAACACATGAGAAGACCACACAGAGCGTCAAGAGAAGCCATCCTCATGTTTGGACTAGACATCAAAACTAAGTGTCCAAGCCTGGAGAAACAGGTGAAACTCCAAAAGAAGAGGAGAAAGCAACAGATATCAGAAACCATCACGAGGAACACAAAACTAAAATGAAACGCTATGCTGACCAGACCAGCAGAGCAAAAGGGCACAACTTCAAAGTTGGTCATTTAGTCTACATATCCAGTATGGAGAATGGAAAGCTGGATCTCACATTCAGAGACATTTGCTATGTATTACTTAGAAACACTACCAAAAGCTCCTGGTCAACACAGAGGATGGATCAAAAGTGATCAGGAATGTCAAACATCTTCGCCACATACTGTGGTAAGAGACTTTGATGTTTTTGAACCACCATTGGTCCATTATACTCAAATCAACAATGACACAGTGGAGCAGTCGAGATCCCAACTGAACCTGACCCACCTGTGTCTGAAGTCATAACTAGCCGGAAGGCCGTGTCATCAGAAAGCCTATTAGATACAGAGAGGCTTGAAAAAAACTCTCTACCCTTGGTTTGTGAATTTAAAATGGAGCTGAATATGTATTTTTGATTTGCTGACAAGTTTTGTAAAGAGAAATGAAAAGAAAATGTTTGAAAGTTTGAGAATGTTTGAGATTTATTCAAAAGGAAACTTTTGTTACAAATAGGCAAAATAGGCTAAACAAGGGAAGAAAATGTAGTATAGTTGATGTTACTGTACTATCGCGAGACCAGCCAGAGGAGAACAAATGAGAGACACATGGCACCCAGAAAGTAAAATGAAAACGTGTTCAAGTAAGCCTAAAATTGAACTAAAGGACTGTTTATTTCATATAACACAATAACACAATAACTGTTTTTTTTTGTTGTTTTGAAAAGCACTTGTTGTCCAGAGGTATTTATTTTTTATAATTGAGGTCCTATTAATTCAGAATAACTGAAAAAAGTACATACAAATGTATAGCTTGCATCTCAGGAGGTTCAAGGTAGGATTTTTCAGCATTGTTTTCACTGTGACAAATATACATTCCTGAAAGATTATCCAACTTTACCAGGGTTGACAATAAATATAGATGGTAGGCTTGCCTACTGTAGTTGCTCAAAAATGTCAAATGCAACATACTTTTGATTGTTTAAGTTAATGAACAATATAAACTCCAGTTTAAGACTTGATCTTATGGGAGACTGATCATTCCGACACTTTTAAAGATTTCATAATGATCAAATCAAAGGCCTCAGTGAGACATGTTGTACAAATTAGACTGAAAAGAGTCCTGATCCACAAGCATAGCATTAGTGAGGATTAGTGAGTGAGCACTGTGAGGATTAAGTTACAGAAATCTTGGATCTTATAAACAGCGCAGAGACAAACAAGTGGCACCCAATCACTCAGACTTTAGGAGTGTTTTTTTAGCACCTTGACCACTCTGGTGTTAGTAAAGCATCTAGTAAGATCAATTTGGGAAGGTGGATGCCTGCTAAAGCCTGTCCCTCTGTTCTTCCCCTAATCAATGTAGGCAACACCACAAATGTCCTCTCAAGTCAGGAGCTTGATGGTTGTTCCTTATCATCATCAGTGTCATAGCCACATTACCCATAATATGTGTGTGTGTGTGTGTGTGTGTGTGTGTGTGTGTGTGTGTGTGTATATATATATATATTTTTTTTTTTTACATTTGCCTTTTTCATGTGAGAGATTTACTTATGCTGTTCTGATGGGAATGACAAATCTGGGGGATGTGTGCCAGGAGCCAAGTGAAGCTGGACTAATCGAATCTCCTACCTCTTGTCTATGCTGCTGCCGGTGTCCTGTGGCATGGGGATTTGTCATAAGAAAAGCTTTGCAGAACTCTCTGGAGAAGATTAAGTCTGTTACGGCTTCAAATGGAAGCATCCAGCTTTTACCCATGTCAATACATATCCCTGATTGGGAATATGTGTGTTAAATGATCAGAGGAAATCATGCTAATACCTAGAATGCTAACAACTTATCTTACTTCAAAATACAAAGATGCTTTAGGAACCCCTAAATACAATACATTAACCCCATTATCATGCAAATATTCAGCCTAATTTCCCATGTAAGATAAATAGGAAAGGCTGAGCAGTGTTTTGCTCCTTAGTGTTTTCTTTTTTTCCTCAGAGAAAAGAATCTGATCTGACAGCCCTCTTATTTGACCCACTCTGCACCTTAGGTGGCTGAGCCATGCTCTGGTGCCAGATTTGAAAGATGGACCTCAGAAGATTAATGCATTCATCTCATCACTTAATGAAGTTCTGGCAATCTGCTCAATACAGTTTTTTCAGCCAATCATGCATGACCCTCTGTATGTTCTTGGGCTAATTCTTCTCTTCTAATTCTTGCTGGCATTTGTTTTTTTTTTCTCTTGTAGGCTAAGATCTTTATAAATACCCCAATGGAGCAGGATGTGGAGAGCCCTGTTACAATCAGACAACCCAAACTGCCCAAGCAAGTCAGGGATGATCTACCAAAACAACTTAAGGAAAAAGAACAGGCAAAAAAGAAAATCCAGAGATATGTGCGCAAAGATGGCAAGTGTAACGTGCATCATGGCAATGTGCGGGAGACGTACCGTTACTTGACGGATATCTTCACCACACTAGTAGACCTTAAATGGAGGTTCAATCTCTTTATTTTTGTCTTAGTTTATACTGTAACATGGCTCTTTTTTGGCTTCATGTGGTGGCTTATTGCATATATCAGAGGTGATCTGGATCACATTGGGGACAACAAGTGGACCCCTTGTGTCAACAACTTAAATGGTTTTGTATCAGCTTTTTTGTTTTCAATAGAAACAGAGACTACCATTGGATATGGCTACAGGGTTATTACAGATAAATGCCCTGAGGGTATTGTCCTTCTCTTGGTGCAATCAGTGTTGGGATCTATTGTAAATGCCTTTATGGTGGGTTGTATGTTTGTAAAGATCTCACAGCCCAAGAAGAGGGCTGAGACTCTAGTATTCTCTACTAATGCAGTCATCTCCATGAGGGATGGACGATTGTGCCTGATGTTCAGAGTGGGGGACCTTCGTAACTCACACATTGTAGAAGCCTCCATCCGAGCCAAGCTGATCAAGTCCAAGCAGACAAAGGAAGGGGAGTTCATTCCTTTAAACCAAACGGACATGAATGTGGGCTATGACACTGGGGATGACCGACTCTTCCTTGTGTCACCACTTATTATCTGCCATGAGATCAACCAACACAGCCCTTTCTGGGAAATCTCCAAGGCCCACCTAGCCAAAGAGGAGCTGGAGATTGTAGTCATTTTGGAAGGCATGGTGGAAGCAACAGGTAAGCAGAATGTTTTACCATGTAAGACAAAATAATCAGCTGAACAGGCTGTATAAGCTCTGTAAGTCTATCTAAGCATATTTTATGTAAATATCTTCCATAACCTTCTTTTGATATTTACACACTATTGCCCTATTTGATTTTGATTGGGATGTGGAAAGTAAAATTAAAGCAGCCAGTTTTTTTGGTCGGAAAATATTTGTGACACGATTCAAATGGCAAATTAAATGGGTATTCTTTATTTACCTCTGTACTCTTGATGGGAAATCATCAAAGATTTCTTGCCTAAAAAGCAAAAAAGAAACACTGTAGCTCTTCACTCACCTAATCATGGCCACTTTTAGGCTGTGTGCCACTTCTTCTGGGCTACAGCATTTGCTATGTTAACATTTTTTACAACATTATGTTAATGTATTATTTTATATGTACAACATTCTTTTTTGTAGTGCTTAGATTTAGTTCATTTGTCAGTGAACTAAGATGCCCTTCCCTTTTTCCCATGTCATGCCTCTTTCATGACACACAGTGAAAAGATCTATCCATCATATTCATTTATGCATTAATTAAAGGTGCCATAATAAATAGGCAGATATAAGAGAATTGTTAAAAATTGTTGTGAGAACAAACGTCACACAATTATAATTAGTTTATTTCCATGCTACATAGCCTAGGCAGTTTTTTGAAGAATTCCCCAGAGCTCCTTAGTGCAAAGTCCAAGTGCATTTGTTCAGTTTCTAAATTGAGGAGAATACAAGCAATCTAATTTACATAGCCTGCATTGGCTTGCATGGCTAGCCAGAAGAAGGAATTACAAAAACCCAAGGCAATCATTCTAAATAGTTAGGTAACAAATAAACATGAAGACCTGCATGAAGCTGCACACAAACACAATCCATATTAGATACTCCACTGTTCAAGTGGTGAAAGACAACAGCTTAGATGGCTAAAATTAGGCCTTGACCTTTTTTAAAGACACAAAATCCAATCTTTATGTTGACAGATCATATTGATGGAACAAATTTTTCGTGAGACATGCATATTTATATATCCACAGAAAGAGAATAATATAATCAAATCATGGCCTATTCTTGATAGACTTAACACTGTTGTGATGAACTGCCTGTCATACATTGCACTGTAGTTTGTGAGGTTACCATGGCAACTGTGATATGTGAGCGTGAGCAAAGCCCCATCTTTGTTAGTGCTAAAGTGAGATGGCAGGAAAGCCCACTGCTGTTATATAACAGTTATCTAAACAGCAGGGCACACCAGTCAGTTGCTATGATAATATTATTAGCCTTACAGGGCCTGCTCTTCCTGTTAAAGTAGGAGGGACCCAGCCAATTTCTATTCTATTTCTATTAGTGCCTTTTTTGGACATCCAGTAATGTTACATTCTATTTGTCAGTGATATATGTCCCTCCCTATTATGGTCTCCCACAAAGCTTTGAAATACAATTGACTAAAACCTTTTTTGACATTTACTGATATTTACCTATAATTGAATTTTATAAAAAGGGTTTCCTCAGATTCTTTAAGATAATGGACTGAATGCATGTTTCTCAAATTGTACTGTTGAGCATGAATCATGGAGTGTCAGTGATCATTTGAAAGAATGTCAACAAGAAATAGGTCTACTATGCAGGTCAAAAATAAAAAAAGCTCTCAGATGTAGGCTGTAAGATAAATGAGAGTCTGCACACTGTTGTATGCTTCATAAAATACAAAAATGATGGGGAGTAAACTGGCTTGCTTTTAGGCTATGAGTTACTCATAATTTTGTATTTGCAAAAAATTAGCTGAATAATTTTACATGTAGGCATTCCATATCAGTTGATTTTTTTGTCCAAACATTCCTCCATGTTTTAATAGAATAAAACGGGGATTAAAAACCCTGCTAGTGTTAAGTACAGACTGAGACCCAAATGCAGATCGGTGTAAGAGATTTATTTACAGTGCTCAAAAAGATACAAAAAGGGAAAAAGCTCAGAAGATCGAAACAAAAAGGCGTAAGTAATCCAACAAAGGGTTCCAAAAAAAACTGGGTCCGGGGAAAAAACACACAAAAGATCAATACTATACAAAGTCAATCAGAGAACGAGCGGGCAGGAGGGAATCACAAAAAACCAAACATCCAGAGCGTTAACAGGCAGTTCAAATCCAAAAGTATCCACAAAGTTCAAGAAGTACAAAAACTCAAAAATATCCAATGGAAGACGTTAACAGCGATAGCGAGAACTGGCGCGAGAAACAAGCTTATCAGAAAGATACGTAGTTCACAACACACGGAATACGGTCAGACAATCAGACAAGGAGCAAAGGAAGGACTGGGGTATATATAGGGAAGGGGAGCACTATAACAAACAAGAAACAGGTGATACTCATTACAGGGAATAGGATCATGAGACACAGGTGTAGAGCAGGGGAGGAGAAAGGGGCAGGGCAGACAGCAAAACAGAAACACATGGGTGAAGTAAACAAAGCACAGAGGTTGCAAAGCGTTGATAGTCCAGTAGGTGGCCGGAGTCGCAGGGAGCAGGATCATGACAGTACCCCCCCTCTAACGGACGCCTCCTGGCTTCCCTTTGGCCGAGGCGGGATGTTGGCGGCGAAATTCTTTGATTAAATTGGGGTCTAAGATATGCCGGGCCGGAACCCAGCACCTCTCTTCAGGGCCGTAGCCCTCCCAGTCTACGAGGTACTGGAGTCCCCGGCCCCGGCGACGGACGTCCAAGAGTCGTTTCACCGTGTATGCCTCTGAGCCATCAATGAGGCGGGGGGATGGTGGGGAAGCAGGGGAAGGGTGCATGGGGCTGCAGACAAAGGGCTTAATTCGGGAGACATGAAAAGTGGGATGGATGCGGCATAAGGGTAGGGGGAGTTTGAGGCGGACAGCTGTGGGACTGATGACTTTGGTGATGGGAAAGGGGCCGATGAACTGTGGGGAGAGCTTGCGGGATTCGATCTTCAGGGGCAAGTCGTGTGTGGACAACCATACCCGTTGACCCTGGCGATAAGGAGGAGCTCGGGTCCGACATCTGTCGGCCTGGATCTTCATCCGGGCAGCCGAATGGAGAAGGGTGGTGCGGGTACGCCTCCAGGTCCGGAGACAGCGTCGGATGAACACCTCTGCAGATGGTACTCCGACCTCCTCCTCCTGGTCCGGGAACAGCGGGGGTTGGTAACCCAAGGAGCACTCGAAGGGAGACTTGCCCGTGGCGGAGGAGACGTGGGAGTTAATGTCATACTCCACCCAGGGCAGCTGTTGGCTCCAGGCGGACGGGTTCTGAGAAACCATGCAGCGCAGCACGGTCTCCAATGACTGGTTAGCTCTCTCCGTCTGGCCATTGCTCTGCGGGTGAAAACCTGAAGACAGACAAACAGATGCACTGAGCAATTTGCAAAAGGCTTTCCAAAATGAAGAAGTGAACTGGGGGCCCCTATCCGAAACCACCTCTATGGGGAGACCATGGATTCGGAACACGTGTTGTATCATTAGTTGGGCAGTGTCTTTGGCTGAGGGAAGACCAGGCAGGGGAACAAAATGAACTGATTTAGAAAAACGATCAACAACAGTGAGAATTGTGGTGTTACCATCAGAGGGAGGCAAACAAGTCACGAAGTCTAAGGAAATGTGAGACCAGGGTCTTCGGGGCACGGATAGGGGTTGTAGAAGGGAGGTTTGTTGGAGGTTTTATTCTGGGCGCATGTCGGACAAGACTGGACAAAACGGGTGATGTCGTCTTTCATGGACGGCCACCAGAATCGTCTCCCTATGAAGGCTTGGGTTCTACTGGATCCGGGATGACAGGAAAGTTGAGATGAGTGACCCCACTGCAGGACCTGCGGACGGACAGAGCTGGGAACATAAAGACGGTTAGTGGGACATTGACTGGGCCCTGCCTCGTCTGCTCGGGCTGCAACAACGAGGGATTCAATGTCGAGGCGGGCTGCTCCTACAATAAGATGAGGCGGGATGATCGGGTCTGGGTCAGGGGTCTCTTTGCACGAGGTAAACTGTCGGGATAAGGCATCGGGTTTTGTATTCTTGTGGCCAGGGCGGTAGGACAGGGTAAAGTTAAATCGAGAGAAGAATAGGGACCAACGTGCTTGCCGAGGGTTTAGTCTTTTAGCCTGACTGATATATACATTTTTATGGTCTGTCCAAACGAGAAATGGTACTGGGGCGCCCTCCAACCAGTGCCTCCACTCCTCGAGGGCTAATTTGACGGCTAGTAGTTCTCGATTACCCACATCATAATTTTGTTCCGCCGGGGAGAGACGATGGGAGAAAAAAGCACAGGGATGAATGCGGTTATCGTTGGAGGAGCGTTGAGAGAGCACCGCTCCAACGCCCACCTCAGAAGCGTCGACCTCCACGATGAATTGGCGATCCAGATCAGGTTGGGTCAGGACAGGAGCCGAGGTGAACGCCTCTTCAGTTCCCGGAAGGCATTCTCTGCTTCAGATGACCAGGAGAATTTGGTCTTTGGGGAAGTCAGGGCAGTGAGTGGGGCGGCGATGGTGCGACGAAGTTGCGCACGAAGCGCCGATAAAAATTGGCGAATCCTAAGAAGCTTTGTAATCCTCGACGATTGGTAGGTGTAGGCCACTCCAAGACAGCTTTCACCTTCTGTTGATCCATATGGATGGATCCTGGGGAGATGACGTGGCCAAGAAAGGATATGGTCTCCTGGTGGAACTCGCACTTCTCGGCTTTCACGTAGAGCTGGTTGTCAAGTAGGCGCTTCAGGACGGCGCGGACGTGGGAAACATGCTCCGATAGAGATTTCGAAAAAATTAAAATATCATCAAGGAACACAAAAACGAAGTGATTTAACATGTCTCTAAGGACGTCATTAACGAACGTCTGGAAAACGGCGGGGGCGTTAGTGAGTCCAAATGGCATTACTAGGTACTCATAATGTCCAGAGGCGGTGTTGAAGGCCGTCTTCCACTCATCCCCCTCACGTATGCGGACCAGGTGATAAGCATTCCGCAGGTCTAATTTAGTAAAGACCTTCGCACCTTGCAGGAGCTCAAAGGCGGAGGACGAGGGGAAGAGGGTAACAATTCTTGATTGTGATGTTGTTAAGGCCGTGATAATCTATGCAAGGTCGGAGCGAGCCATCTTTCTTGGACACGAAGAAGAAGCCCGCTCCGGCTGGGGACGAGGAAGGACAGATAATGCCCGCCGCCAGAGAGTCATTAATATATTTGTCCATAGCCTCCGTCTCGGCGCGGGATAGGGAATATAGCCGCCCCTTGGGTGGAGAAGCGCCAGGGAGGAGGTCAATAGCACAATCGTAGGAGGCAAGGACGAGGCACGGGATTTGCTAAAAACTGATTTCCATGTAAATCGGGGGTACCGCCGACAAATCAGGGAATTCTTCGGACTGGATAGGGATCTAATGGAAATGCTGGCTTGGGTGAGACAACGAGACTGGCAGGAGGGAGACCATGCTACTACGCGCCTCTCTGCCCAGTCGATGTGTGGATTATGTTTTAGTAACCATGGGTACCCCAGAACTACTGGTGTATAAGGAGAGTCAATGACATAAAACTTGATTAGTTCACAATGAGTGTCGAGGAGACAGAGACTCACCAGTATGGTGATTTGACGCACGGTAGCCAGCTTCACCCCCGTTAGTGCATTTGCTACTAGGGCCTCCTTGAGATTCTCGGTAGGAAGCCCCCATTGAGTTATCAAGCCGGCGTCCATGAAGCTCTCCTCTGCGCCTGAGTCAACGAGAACCTCCGTCTCTCGCCGTTGGTCTCCCCAGGTTAGGACGGCAGGAAAGAGAGTTTGCTGGATAGGAGAGGGGAAGGTTGGTGTTACACTCACTCGTACCCCTCTCACGGGTGAGCGTGGGCTTTTACTGGACAACTTGCGAGTGGCTTTCGGGTGGTTCCTCCACCCACAGCCCCGGATGCCCGAAAGCGTCAACGTTGTTGGAGTCTTGTGTCGATGCGGATGGCCAGATTAACCAGCTCTTCACAGGATTCAGGCAGATCATGCGAGACCAACTCGTCCTTCAGGTCCTCTGAAAGACCGTTTAAAAAGATGTCGAATAGGGCTTCCTTATCCCAGCCTGATGAGACTGCCAGGGTCTGAAAGTCTATGGCGAAGTCCGAGACTGACCGGGATCCCTGGCGTAGATGGAGAAGTTCGCGAGCGGCTTCATGTCCATGTTTGGAGCGGTCGAAGACTCGCTTCATCTCGGCGGCGAACTCCCGGAAATTGTCACAAACTGGGGACTCCGCCTCCCATACAGCCGTTCC
Source organism: Tenualosa thibaudeaui (assembly GCA_027481765.1). Classification (NCBI taxonomy): domain Eukaryota; kingdom Metazoa; phylum Chordata; class Actinopteri; order Clupeiformes; family Clupeidae; genus Tenualosa; species Tenualosa thibaudeaui. The sequence continues at coordinate 1,688,899 of JAIFZK010000009.1, forward strand.
CCATTCTCTAGCGCGCCCCGACAGCTGGGTGATCACATAAGCCACTTTTGCTCGGTCAGTGGGGAATGACCCGGGCTGGAGACTAAAAATCAGAGTACACTGTGACAAAAACGAACGACAGGTACCTGGCTCTCCAGCGTATCTCTCTGGTGGGGGAAGCTGAGGTTCGTGAAAAACCGGGGCAGCGTGGACGATTGGAACAGGGGTTTCAGGCTGCATGGGAAGGGCTGCGGCCGACCGGAGTGGCTGGATTTGGGACGTGAGATTCCTGTCGGTTCTAAGATCATCAATCTGCGTCTGGTGCCGGCCCAGCAGGGATCCATGTTGCTGGATAGCCGAGGAAAGGTGTCCTTGATCCGCTGGGTCCATCTTCTGGTCTGATTGTACTGTTAAGTACAGACTGAGACCCAAATGCAGATCGGTGTAAGAGATTTATTTACAGTGCTCAAAAAGATACAAAAAGGGAAAAACCTCAGAAGATCGAAACAAAAAGGCGTAAGTAATCCAACAAAGGGTTCCAAAAAAAACTGGGTCCGGGGAAAAAACACACAAAAGATCAATACTATACAAAGTCAATCAGAGAACGAGCGGGCAGGAGGGAATCACAAAAAACCAAACATCCAGAGCGTTAACAGGCAGTTCAAATCCAAATGTAACCACAAAGTTCAAGTACAAAAACTCAAAAATATCCAATGGAAAAGACGTTAACAGCGATAGCGAGAACAGGCACGGGAAACAAGCTTATCAGAAAGATACGTAGTTCACAACACACGGAATACGGTCAGACAATCAGACAAGGAGCAAAGGAAGGACTGGGGTATATATAGGGAAGGGGAGCACTATAACAAACAAGAAACAGGTGATACTCATTACAGGGAATAGGATCATGAGACACAGGTGTAGAGCAGGGGAGGAGAAAGGGGCAGGGCAGACAGCAAAACAGAAACACATGGGTGAAGTAAACAAAGCACAGAGGTTGCAAAACGTTGATAGTCCATTAGGTGGCCGGAGTCGCAGGGAGCAGGATCATGACAGCTAGATCTTGTTTCGTTTCTGAGATATGGCTCTTCAAACATTGATTGACATTTGATATGAAATTGATATGGAATAGTCCATGTGGGTTATTATTTAAGGAAGGGGTATGAAATCCTTGAAAAAATGGTACTGGCAAGCTTAATTTTGAAAATAAACCAATCAAAGGGACCTATCCTCTCCCTTCAGATGTCCCGCGATCACGTGTTGCTTGTTTATATTTTGAGAGACATATCACATTGCTCACATTTATGTGATGTGATTTTGTGAGAAATGTGAGATGTTTTAATTACTTGGCTGTGATCAAGGTGTGAAAAAGATTCCAAGTAATTCAGCAAAAATGCCTTCCCTAGCCTACCTTTAATGAAATGCAAATGCAAACATCTGGCTCTTACATTGCAGTCATTGTGCATCCAGAAACAGATGCAATATTTTACAATTCAAGATTCAAAGATTCTTTATTATATCTAATATAGCAGTATACACTAGTAACGCTTGTGTTTTGGTCCAGCAATAATAATAATAATGATGATAATAATATATTGTATATGTACACCTCTACCATTATACTATACATTATACCATACATTATAATGACAATATATAGTTGACATTGCAGTATACAGTATGTCTAGATTTTTACTAGTGCCAGTATACTTAGATGTTCAATTCATTTTCAATGCAATTTATACAGTGCCAAATCACAATACAATTGTCTTTACATGTGTGTGTGTGTTCTTCTGTCTGCATATGTGTATATGTGCATGCACTGGAGTATATTTGCATATGTGTATATACAGGAGTATATTTGCATATGTGCATATGTGCATGCACTGGTGTATATTTGTATATGTCTCATGCAGCTTGTATTCATAGATATAGACAGCAAGTCTGGTTAATGCCCCCAAAATGCGAGTTCGGGGTTGGCGTGGGGGAAAATCGAGAATAAGTTGTAGTCGATTTATTATGCTAGTGAGTGGAGAAGCAGTTGCAGGTAGAGAAAACTGCTTAACAATAATAGATCGCCAAGTAAAACCGAATCAAACGCATATGAGATTATTTGTCTGTCCTGTTTGCTTTCTTGGGTTTAGACTAATATAAATTTTCCATTGTTTGTTAATTCCACTGACACTGACAAAAGTGTCAATTTACTTCTTTCAATGACCAGCTTGATTAGCTCAGTTTAGCAAGCTAGAGTTTGCTACATTTATCCAGATGATGAGATGGCGAGTTAGCAAACAGTTATCAACCAAAATTGTCCTAAATACTGCATTTGGAGATGTGCCAAGTTCAGAGCACACATGGGGCAGTTTGAGCAACATAAATAGCTCTCAGAAATGAGTAAAGCTCCATCTTAATTGTGGTAGGTATAATTTGACTTCCAGCCAAAATGAACCTCTATTTTCCCCCACAAGGACATAGGATACAGACTTGCTGTCTGTAACTATTGCCAGTGTACCTTCTGGTATGTGTGTGTGTGTTTCCCTCTCTGTGTGTGTCTGTATGTAAATGTGTTTGCATGGCTATTCTTCCATCCAAGTGTGTGCATATGAGCGTGAGCGTGTGTGTCTGTATATTTGTGTGTACCTTTTTGTGTGTGTGTGTTTGCAATTCTTCTGTCTGTATACATGTTTCTGTGTCTAGTAGTGGTCATAAACAACACTAACTGAAGTTTCATCACATGTAGCCTACTCTGTGGTGTTGACAGCTGATGACCTTTTAATGCATTTCATGTTCCATTACAATATGGACTGGAAGATAAGCCATGTTCAGTATGCAATTCAAATCTACATGCAATAAAACTATTACATGTTAGTTAGCTTGTGATGGCCTTCTCTCATCTGATGTTATTTACACAGTAGTTAGGTAAGGAATAACATTATTCCGCTTATTACACAGCAACCTATTGAAGATATCAATAACATGACAACTTTGGTTATGGCAACATTCTATTTCACTTGACAGCAGTCTGTTATGCTTAGCAATGGTCCGTTATCAAGAAATATCAGGGAATTGGGAAGTTTCATTGAAGTGAATGGAGCATTTTACTTCAGGGATAATGGCTGCCAAGGTGTCCCAATACAGGGGAATAATGGACAAGGCGTGGGCGAAGAATGGCACAATGTGACAGGGATTAGGGGGAGTTCAGTTAGGACTGGGTATTGGTTTGGGTTGAGTTCAGTATGTCTGTGGGAATGTCCACGTAATGCTAAATTAAGGTCAGGCCAGGGAGATGGAAGCTGGACTGCATGGAAGGGGGTGTGAGAGGAAAAGACTATTACTTTATTTATGTTTTAATTTATTTTGACATATAATAATAATAATAATAATAATAATAATTTGGTTGATTGAAATGACTATTTCAGTACCCATTCATGGCTATGGTGCTGGCCCACCACCACCCAAGATATGCCATGATGAGATCACAGAGGGGAGGTACTGCGTGCCACAGGGCCCAGGGCCCCCAAGCCCCTAGACTCGCCACATTCTGATACCAACCCTTCATACCCCTCACACAACATGGCGTGCAGTTAAACATATACACAGTAACATATAAACACATAAACACATCCACATAGATGCCTCGCTTACCCTAGTATACATAATGTTAAAGTCAAGAAGTGAGATTGATCATGGGGGCAGCTTTGGGAGGGTCCATTTTGACAGTGCCATTGTGAGGAGGGGTCAGCCGTGGAGCCTCTGTAGTTGGTCCTGGCATGGGCATCTAAAAAGGGCCTCTAGGAGGGAGAGTTGGTCCTGGCATGGGCCTTGCATGAAGTTGGTCACAGTCCACTCAGAGGGAGTTGGTGACAGGACTCAGTCAGTGGGAAGCAGGGATGACACTCAGTAGAGATGATTGTGGGGTAAGAGGACAGAAAAAGCAAATTAGTTAGCTGATTAGTTATTAGTCTCGCACTTCATTGATCATAGGTGTAGTATATGCATATATATGTAAATATGTATGTATAGAGAGAGAGAACAGGGAGAGAGAGTACCTTAGGAAACCTTGAAGGCCATGATTTCGCTTATCAACCAGTTGCCACTTTTATTTTCATATTTATTTAATTATTTTCACAAAAAACAGCTAGTTTGTAGCTTTGGTGTAGTGTAATGCTCTGAGGGAAAGTTAATTTCTGAATACCAGGAATGCACTTAACCTCTTATTCTTAACCTCTGTCTATACTGCACTTTTATTACACTATTGCACTTTTAACTTTTATGTTAGCAGAATGCACTCTTTGTTAGTTTTTCATTGTACTGTAGCTTGAATGTTATCCTCTTTTGTAAGTCGCTTTGGACAAAAGTGTCTGCTAAATGCATAAATGTAAATGTAAATGTAAAGTAGATTCACAAGGCTGATCTAGTTTATTTGGTTGTTACAATTACTATTCTAAAGGGCATAGATATGGAATGGTGATTAAACTATTTTACCAGATCATAGGTGTCAAAGTCATAGATGTCCTGTTATTGGGGAAAACAGTATTTCATTTTTCCAGGTGATAAAGCATTATAAAGAACCGTGTAATAATAGGTGATGGTCTTCTCTCTTCTCTGATGTTATTTACACAGTAGTTAGCTGGTGATGGTCTTCTCTCCTTTGATGTTATTTACACAGAATAAGAACAAAATATCTGCACCACAATTTACGGGACTTTGCTAAGAGTATAGCTTGCCACTGGAAGAAAATGAAAAGATGCAAAGCATTTTAGGATCAACTGGTATTGTAATACCAGTAATATATGGTCCATTCATAATTACATTTAATAATTGCAGTTGTCACTCCTCTGTGGTTGCCTGTAGAGTTCCTGTCAAGTTGTAGATAAAACAGACCTGACAGACCTGACCCTGACAAAGAGGCAAAGCTTACATAAATGTGCTGGTTTTGGACTGTGTGGGTGTGTGCCTTCTCTGTTTACCTCAGGGCTAAAACTGTTGCTTTTAGTTCAAATTTCTCTATATCTGATTGTGTCACCAAGCTTTGTTAGTGTCTCTCAGCTCTCTGTGACAAACTACTCAGTCACCAAACTCTGATCATTTGTTTGATTTAGTGTGTATGTATGTACACATACAGATAGTACAATAATTTGTATTCCATTAATATCATCTTGAAAATAATGAGAAGAAACACCAATCTGCTTGACCAAGAATGGTTCCTCTGAATAACTCGTTAACCCTTACTATTCAGTTCATTACCTATCAGAATATTCTGATTACCTTAACCTTGAATGAGGTAATAATTGGAATAAGCCATGAGATATAAGAATATGTGTAATAAGCCATGCAGGGATGCCTGTTGTCTATAGCGATAGGCCTGTCTTTGTCTTGTTAATAGCACTCTTTTATCAGGTCTCCCTGAAGAACCAAAGTGTTCAGTCAAATGCTTAATTATTTCATGCTATTAATAAAAATGTGTAGCTTTGCTGTGTCAAAATTTACAGTAAAATTGCTTTAGGTCCACGGAGTACTGGTGCTGCAAGGAAAAACAAAAACAAACAAACAAACAGATCCTGGTCTCAGGACTAAATTAAATAGAATTATTAATAGAAAAGTCCTGTGTAATGTTAAACAGTACATACGTGACACTCTTTACTTCACTGTTTTCATTAGGAATGACATGCCAGGCGAGAAGCTCCTATGTTTCAAGTGAGATCAAGTGGGGATACCGTTTCACTCCAGTTCTGACGTTAGAGGATGGTTTCTATGAGGTGGACTATAACAGCTTCCATGAGATCTATGAGACCAACACGCCTAGCTGCAGCGCTAGGGAACTAGCAGAGATGACAGCCCGATCACGTCTCCCACTCACATGGTCTGTGGCCAGCAAGCTCAGTCAGCAGGGGGTGCTGGACACTGATGAGGAGAAGGAGGAGCACACAGACCTGGATCAGACAGAGAGGAACGGGGACGTTGCCAACATTGAGAATGAGTCCAAAGTGTAGAGGAGGCCAGAGACGGGAACTGAGGCGTTTTTCCCACCCTGTGTGAAAATACGCTTTTCTATAAGTCACTTCTACTAGTGCAGCAAAGGGACCTCAACAAGGCCTGAATCCATGGGAACACCACATACAACAACTTCAACAACTTTGCCCTCAACATGTATTGCCCCAAAGATAACTGAAATGATGCCTGGACATGGATGTTTAGGCAAATGCATGGTCTCAAACATAATTTCTAAAGAAAAGTTATTTTCAGATTTTTAATTGAAATATTAAAACCTTATATAAATATATATTCTAGGGCATTTGAATTTGTATTTTTGTACATATGTTTCGATATTAGTTTTGTTGAAGATGTGTGAATATTTGACAGACGTCAGTTTGATACAAACACATTTAGACCAGGTCTGTACATATTTTATGCCTCATGTGATTCTGTTTCTTTCTTAGGGTTTTCCAGAATATCTAAGCATGTACAAAACAACTGTAATCAATTACTGTATGTACAAAATTATCATAGCAATTCAACACAAGACACATTCTCCACTGGGTGCAAAATTAGACCGACGGGATGCTTTCTCAGTTTGTGAAAGTGTCAGATCTCAGCCTTGCATGTCTGGCTAAATGTTATCAAGCTGTCTTGTGACCAGTGGCTTAAAAACCTTACAGAGATGTTTGGATTTTGCAATCACAGTTTTCCCCTTTCTTACCTGTAGCCTTTGTGAATTTATACCATTAGTTTCATTTCTGCAGTGCCCTTTAAGTTAGAATGAAATGTCTAGAGCTTTTTCAATGCTCTTTCTCTCTGACTCCTCTGACTCTCTCTCTTTCTCTGTATGTGTGAATGTGTGGGTATGTACTCTGATTCTATGTTCTGGTACATTATGATTGCTTTAAGTATAGTAGCCCATCTCTAGTGTAGGTTTTGGTGAATAAGAGTTTACATTTACATTTTTAGTTATTAAAAAACTGCTATCAGTAGCCTATGTATTCTGAGATTTTTGGCATAATTTTGCTGGTAGCCATATAATGATTTATCTTCAGTAAAATAACCTGATGAGCATGGCTTTTAGGATTAAATTCAAACTCCTTTACCATCAGAAGGTTATTTGCATATATACTTGTGTACTTATTTGCTTTGCATGGACTAAGAATCCATATGAGATCACAGGTAGCATTTGGAGAAAAGTAAACAAATAAACACATACAGTAAATATTTTTTAGAACTGCCCACAGTGGTTTCCTGTACAAAATTTAGGACATTTTGGAAAATAAAAACAAAATGTAATAACGTAAAATCATCTAAACCCATCACATTTAGTATCAACTATTTTATGAAAAATATACATTCTCAGAAAAGTTGGGATGGGGATAACAAAAAATGGAGAAATGTGATGCTGAGGAAAAAACAATGAGGAACATTGTCCAACTGTTAAGTGACATCATTGGGTATAAAAAGACCATTGCAGAGTACCAGTTGCATCACTCTGATGGTATTCATCACTTGGTGAAAAACAGTGTGGTCAAAGCAAGAATAATGAATAATGAAGCAAGAATAATGGTCTGGAGGTAAAGTTGCAAAGAATCTGGGGATTCAGCAGTTGTCCCCATTAAGGGTAAGATGCATACAGGAGAACTTAAATATTTCATCATTAATAGCAAAAATATAAAAAATGCAGAGAAGTAAAAGAAGTCTTTGCACACAACAGATCTGCCTAAAAAGCAATAGTTGACACATTTAAACTCACATGTTTACAGAAAATGATTGGATGAACTCAACCGTTGGCTGAATCCCAGTGTCCTCCCTAACCCCACGCCCTCAAAGACTGAAAGGGGTATTCTGGTGTGATGGCAAATGAGACTTATTTCTGAATTTATTGAGTTCAGACTTTAATTTTGGAGCAAAATGAAATAAATCGAAGGGGTTTTGAACTAGAACTGTAATTTGCTGGACAACAAGCTTATAGCTATAGCAAAAGGTGCCCTGCTAAGTCAGAATTCAAATCTATTTGAATCCACTGATGAGGATCAAATTAAAATCACACTGCTGTCACAACACTGGGAGAGTGTCCCTAAACATAAAACAATCATACTGATTATACGATACTTTAAAGGCACACCTTTCCATACGGTACTTTAAAGGCACATTACCAGCTTCATAGTCACTTTGATGGTTACATGGCTCATTACAGGGTGAATGGAGGCTCTCTCGGCTGCTTCTACCTATATTCCGCAGTTACTACACTTGCAAATCTTACAAATTGCGAAACAATGTTAAATGAAACCAAAATTAAATTAAACCAAAATCGTGTTTATTACCTTGTTAGTCAACATTGCTCTATTCCTTGGTTCAAAGGAAAAAAACAAATCTTCATGGATTGGTGAGACTGTACAACATTATTGCTATTTTTTTCTTTAAAACAGCAACAGTAGGGGGAGCTCCAGGGGTAAAAACAAATCTCAGGCTTGCCTGGTGTGCCTTTAAAATCAAGTCTACTCGATAACATCCAAACTGCCATGAATCAGCCAGACTGTTTTAAGTCTCTGAGGGTTCAGGATCTAGGGCTTAGGGGGAACATTGACTATGATTGCAGTTAGTAACTCCACCCAAAGCGGCTGGTTAAAACTTTACCATAAGACACAATCTAGAAATTCTACAATTGGTCTGAGGCCATTTAAAAAGGACAAAGACTGTAGACTGTGGTTTGACCAATCTTTTTTTTAACTCTGGGATAAAGAGAAGAGGGACCATCCAACTTGTTTTAATGTAGAGCTCAAAGGGCTCCATTTATGATGTTGTTGGAGTGCATTTGTGTATGTAGCATGGGCATCTGGAAAAAGAAAATGAATGGAGAATGGTATGCAGGTTTTGAGCACAATATGCTGCCATCCAGACATCCAGGCTTTGGAATTTACATAAAAACAATCCTACAATCCAACTGCACTTTGCACATTACAAAAGTATATAGAAGTTTCATAGTTGAGAACATAGAGTTGAGGTGCTAAATTGGCCTGCAAGGCTGCTTCTAACATTTGATGCCTAATTGGCATAGACAACATAATAGACAACCTGAAATCCTGTAGAGCAGAACAGGACAACATTTCTCAAAATTCCAGAAAAAAAAATCCTCTCTACAGTTGCCCCATCCCCATTTTTTGAGACATGCTGCTGGCAAATGCTGTGTTAAAATGTCATTTTACAATAACTAAATCATAATGAAATAATGGTTAGAATAAGATGCTTTTGATGTCAGCGTAAAACTTGTCAAAGAAGTAAAGAGACAATCTGTTGGTTTTGAGACAAAACATTTGTGATTAGTTCTGCAGTGAACTCACACACACATAGCAAGAGGCTAGTGGGCGACTGGCGACCCACTGGGGACAGATGGTGGTCTGGTGGGTCACTGGCTGATAAATGCCCCTCAATTTTGCTACTTGTGGTCCAAATATGTTCAAGTTATACTTCCTTCTTTTTTAATATTATTTAATGTATTTTTTAAATGTTCACAATTTTGAATTAAAAGTGATGGTGGTCCAACAGTGGAGCAGAATGGGACTGCAGCCAGCCACTGCATCCATATTAGCTAATCTGATTTTGTTATCTGGGCAGTGTTTGTGGTCAGTCTTGGATTTGACCAAGAGAAGAGTATGGTGGCCAAACCAGACATGAACCACTGTGTTATTTAATGCAAAACGATGAAATTAATCTGCCTTGTTAGTGCTCTTGTTAGTGTTCTTTAAGAACAGATCAAAACTTTGACAAAACAATAAGCCATTTGAAAGTAAGGGGAAAGCTGTGGTTAATTTACACAATCTCTCCAAAGCTTGGAATCTTTTGTTGATATATTTTTTTTGTTATTTATGGTAAGATGTTATATAACAGGCTAAATTTATTTTGTAGTTAATTTGGGGTTGTCTACTTTAACATCACACTCTAAAATGATAATACTACTGTGCGAATTTCACACCATTCCATTACATTCAGGTACACAAAAACATTGATGTTATTCTGTCCCAAAAGTGTTTTTGGAAAGACATGAATAGTCAATGTTGGTGTATTATGGCTCCCTGGAAGTCTGCATTTATTGAAATATGTATGTGTACTATTCAGATTTTTTATTAGATTCCAAACTATTGGATTGGTAGTGTAAATATTGCTGTTTTAATTATTTGAATGTTAGAGATTTTCTTTGTCAACAGACCAGACCAGTCTTATTTCTTCAATGAACTCATTGGAGAATGTTAATCTGACAATACTTCTGTCAGACCTACTCCTGATAAATGAATTTTATCATGTTGGAAAAATTCCAGTTTATACATAATGTGAAATTATATAAATGGATAAAATATGTAAATGTAAATTGAAGGTATATATTATGAAATGTCTCAATTAAAGGGTCATTCCATATCAGTTCAAACAGACTTGTCACCTTAGTCTCAGAATATCCTTTTTTTGTCCAAACAGGCTACTCCATGTTTTAGGACTAGCATTAAAATCTTTTTTTTCAATTGAGGTTTTTCTCCTACTACGTCATAATACTTTCTAGTAGGCTTGGTAGGCAGCTGGTAGACGGAAATGCTAGCATAGTCATTAGCTAAGGTAAGCTTTATTGTGCTCCATTAATCTATATGGACTCTTTATGGATGTATTTTTCTTTAATAAATGAAGAAACAACAATCAAGGTGGATATTAGCAGCCTATGTCAAGCTGGTAGTGAGCTTGTATCCACTGTATTGGGGGAAATTATTTGTTTGACAGCTAATGTTAGCTTTTGCCACGAATGTGATGCGAGGGGAAAACTGCTGAACTGGAACTTAAAGACCCATACTCATTTTGTACATTTCAGCACATGTCAGTGATGAACTTTAAGATAGGCTAGTTATTACACTCATTTTGACAGAGTGTAATAGATAGATATCAGAGTGTAATAGGTAGATATCACTACCATAGACAGTAAAAGAAGTGGACATAGGGATCACATCGATCTCAGTGAGAGGCCTTGAAGCCGAATTTTTAGTCAGGTCCAGTTTTACTGCGCATACTCCTAGCCGACGTAGGCATGTTGATCTGACAAACCCAAACACGGTAATGTGGTTAGTAGATGTAGCAACAGAAATTCTCACAGAATCTCACAGGCAAAAATCTGTCTGAAACGTAACCGTCCTTAAGCGATCCTAAGCATTGTGTTTAAATTACTTTAAACGTTAGTTATTTCATTACGTATAGGCCTATATGACGCTAACATACATGGACTCCCAAAGTCTGATGGAACATAATCAAGAAAGTACGGTAAATTCACTCCTGTGCGACAGTTAATCACTACCTGAATTTGTGTCGTCACTCTTAGCATCACCACACGCGAAAGTTTCTTACAAGGGAATAACATGACACCGGAGATAATGGAGCCGATATACATTGTTGTGTTTACTCCGGTGTACAACAACGCCAAGCTACCGGGTACCGGTGTTTCACATGTAAAGTTATTTGATTTTGACATGACGCTAAAATGATTTCCAGCCAATGAAATGCTAATGGCTAGAGGGCCCTTTCAGGGTGTAACCAGCCAGGAACAACCTTCATGGGTGTTTCAACTTCTGCGTGTATTCCTACCCCCTTGATCACTGCACAAGCTTACCTGGTGAACAACGTCATGCAGTGTTTCCCCAAAAATGAAATAGAATTAATGCAGCGATCCTACGTGGATAATTTAAATAGTTTATTATGGAAAACGTATAGCATGATCGAAGAGATCTCAGGGTTATCCCGAATTTGCACGTCCAGTCTACCATTCTGGCTGCAACTAATAATCTTAGTCTGGCCACCAAAGTAATATTGTGACTGCTACAATATGTGAAAGACTTTTTCACTTTTGTCAAGGTTTGATATGTTAACAGCAATGAAATGATGATATAAGTTATAGAAACAACTGTTGATAACATAGGCTTCAATTTACCAGCTACCAAGAGATAAATGACGGATGTCACAAGGGCTCAACACGTCACCTGAAAAACCTCAATAAGCATATAAAAACTGTGAGGCTGAAAATGTAGTTCCACAATTTGTGGCAGAATAACAGTAATTATGTAAGTGGGGATGATTTTTTTTGTTTTGTTTTGTTGTTGCTCTCTTGAAAGGACAGCAGGAATGGCAATACCAATTTTTATTCTTGCAGAAGTAAACATAGGCAGTGTTACATACAACTTTTCTTGTTGTCTACACATCTTCTCACAAACATGCTCAGGTAGCACCGATTCATTCCACTGATGGGGAACAACAGCATCCTTGGCACCCCTGCAAAAGGTGAGTAAAAACCTGGCTTGCAAAGTCCTCTTGGCCATTTTCCAGAAAACAGTGAAGGAAAATTCAACAATGCAATGAATGATTTATTTTGTGAAACATGTGATAGGCAAACCCAAAAACACAAATGTCACTTAAAACCTTGTATCTTCTCCAATGGCATCCCTTAAAGTTGAGCACAAAGCAAGAGATCAGAGACCTTTGTTTTCTTTTGTTCTCTTTATCTCATCCCAAGTGGGCCTTTGATGATGTTCAGATATTGGTGAAAATTTTATTTTATTCACAGATATCATAAAAAGGTTGGCACTATTTAATTCAATTATACTTATACAGCACCAGTTTACAATACCATTGTGTTGTGGAGCTTTACAGACATTAATATGGAGCACCCAAGAGCTACAAGGAAAAACTCCCTTGTGGTAGTTATTTTAAGGAGAAAGAAACCTTGGACAGATCCATGGCTCAAGGGGGCCGACCCAACTGCCAGGGGTCATGCAGGAAATGTACAGTCAGTAGTTACCATTATAGACTACAAAGCAGTTGCCTGGTGTGGTCCAAAGATGGAAAATTCTAGAGGTTTATGTTATTAAAGTTGAATTATCAGCACACAACTACTTTTGCTCCTCTTTCTGTTTACCATTGACACTATAATGAAAAAAGCCTACTCAGAGAAAACACAAAAAAAATGAATTATGAAATGTTAAACGCTGACACTATATAACTAAAAGTATATTTGCTACTCTGTAACATGGCATGCTATTCATACTCAAGTACACACTCAGACACACAGGTCTAAACCCACCATCTAGTGGTCATTCTGGATTAGAGTGGGGTGAGGACTTATGGCTAGCTTCACTAGCACCAACGCCTATCTGAACTACAAACTGAATCGCTCACATTTAATTTTTCTACAAAATCTACTGAATTTTTAAATAAAACATCCCTGGGCACCATGTCCCTCTAATCCAAAGAGTCATCTATAGTTGCACATAGTGTACATCTGTTTGATGAGCTTGATATATTCTTGATATATTCTATAAGTATATCTCATAGTATATCTCTTATATCCTTACCTGTGTAGCCTAAATTAGGAAAGAATTACTGGTATCAGTAGTAGTAGTAGTAGAGCACTTATTGCATACTGTTTGATGTGAAAACTGCAAAGCAAAGAATGATGAAAATATAAAAAATGGCTCATTTTACCCCATTCTCCCCTGTAGGCCTCCACATTGTTTGCTAACATGTGAGGCATGTGTCAGAAATCTGGACAAATGTCTAATAAGGAGGACACCGAAAACTGGACGTATGGTCACCCCACGGATTGGCCTGTGCACCAACCCCTGTCTACACAACCATATTCCTGTTTAATGATCAGTGTGCCTACTCGTTCAAGATGTTATTCATGCAAAGTGCACTGACTGGACACTTCTTTCCAAGTTGGTCACAAAACTCAGAAATGAGATGTGTGGCATATGACATCCTATTGCCTCATCAGCAAATCAGTTAGACCAGTTAGACCAGGGGCTCTGAAACTTTATTGTGCCGGGGACCCCTAATGGGGCAGACCTTTTTTTCCAGGACCCCTCATAATCATAACAGAAATTTAACCATATAAGATTTCATCCATTTGTTCTTTCAGATGCTTTTGAACTCTTATACTAAAAACATATTTTGGTAATACCACAATAGTTTTAAATAGGCATTTTATCACATATGGCAAAACATAACAGTGCAGGAGAAGTTTTAAAAGGATTGATTTTTTTATTTTCCAAATCTAGGCCTTCTGTGTTTGTTTCACATAACTAATAACAACTAATATTCCTTTTGCCTAATACCTAAGGAAAATGTTTTGACAGATTGATGTAGTGATTCATGTAGGCTAATTTGTTACTATGTCATTTGTCATTATGCTGGTTATGAGCACAATGCGATTGGTCTCTATACTGATTTCTAGTATTTTTCTCCCCATACTTTTACATTGTAACAAACTTTTTCACAGACCCCCTGGCAATGTGCTGCAGACCCCAGTTTGAGAACCAATGAGTTAGGTTCTCATGTTTGAAAACCACTGGTTCTCAAAGTCCCCCACCCAATACACAGCCTAAATTCAGGCTGCTGACTAATTTCCACTAGCACCTTGCGTAGAAATAAAGTTTGTTTTTCCTGTAGGGTTAGGTTAATGCCGAGAACTTTAAAGTGATTAGGCCCTATTTGGACCCAGGCCCACAAACATCAAATACAATGTACACAGACACACATTTGTTTGTTTTTAAATTATATTGTAAATAACTATTTATTATATTTATTAAAATACTTGAGAAAATAGTGTCTAAGCAAATCTGTAGCTTCTTAAATGACAATAATATCCAGGAAACCTTCCAGTCAGGCTTTAGAACTAATCATAGCACAGAATCAGCCCTAGTTAAAGTCTTCAATGACCTCCTTATTGCATCTGATAATGGATATACATCAATATTAATCCTACTGGATCTTAGTGCTGCCTTTGACACTATTGACCATGGTATCCTACTACACAGGCTTGAACACATGATAGGCATCAAAGACACTGTATTAGCCTGGTTCAAATCATACCCCTCTGGTCGCTACCAGTTTGTACACGCTCATAATGAGTCATCAACCCATACCAAAGTAAAGTTTGGTGTACCCCAAGGCTTAGTACTAGGTCCCCTGCTGTTCTCCCTGTACATGTTACCTTTAGGATCTGTTATAAGGAAACATAGTATTACTTTCCACTCCTATGCTGATGATACCCAGCTTTACCTTTCTATGAAGCCTAATGACTATATGCCAATGACTAAACTTGATGCATGTCTCCTAGACATCAAAACCTGGATGACTAATAATTTCCTTTGTTTAAATTCTGATAAAACTGAAGTTATGATGATTGGCCCTAAACAGCTGACCAACACTCTACCCCATCACCAAAACTTACTCATTGGCCTGTCACTGTCATGTAATGCAAAAGTTAAAGACCTCAGGGACCTCTCTCTAAATAGTCATGTAAAACACATTTCAAAAACATCTTTTTCCACCTACGAAATATTGCTAAGGTTAGAAAGTTCCTATCCTTTGAGGGTGCTGAAACTTCCAGGCTCGATTATTGCAATGCTCTGTTCTCTGGGTGTAGCAATACTTGCATCAAAAACCTACAACTAATACAAAATACTGCGGCCCGAACACTCACCAGGACTAAAAAATATGAACATATCTCTCCTATCCTTGCTTCCCTACATTGGCTCCCTTACTTGTCCCTTAGCACCCTCCTAGAACCCTAAGATCCCAAAATGCTGGTCTCCTTGTAATCCCAAGAATATCAAAATCTACGATAGGAGGAAGAGCCTTCTGTTACCGTCCACCCCTCCTGTGGAATAGTCTCCCCCCACACATTCGACAAGCGGACACTCTCAATACCTTTAAGTCTAAGACTTAAAACCTTCCTCTTTACTGTTTCCCATAGTTAGGGATGGTGCATGGTAAATCATCACTTCTCATGGAAGGGACTGCCTCTGCTGTTGCCCCCACTTGCGAGGCATGGCAGCCACTGACCATCCCTGCAGTGGTGCTGGGTTACCATGCATCATACCTTAGTTATGCTGCTATAGCCTAGTGCCGCCACACAACCTTCATGTGTCATGCCATACAACTCTCTCTCTTTCAGCTCTCTCTCAATATATATATATATATATATATATATATATATATATATATATTATATAATATAATATAAAATAACACTGTTACCCCCATGTTATTTTCTTCTGTTTTGGCTTGGAAAATAATGCCCAGTTAGGAGATAAGGGCAATAAAAGGTGAGGATAATGCCTCTCTCCTAAGAGGGGATATTGGCTCAGTATTGGTAAAACCCATGTATCGGAATCACTGTCGGAGCTAAAAAAAGTCGGATCCCTCGCAATAGAATTGCTAATTTAGATTAAGATTTTGGCCACTTTCAGATTGTTAAATTCATAATAAAAATTTAATATGTCCGGCCCTCTACATTTTATTTCGGCCCACTGTGTATTTGAGTTTGACTCCCCTGTAGCCTGTTAGACCACAATGCTACATAAGAAGCATTGAGGTTTGCAATAAATTGTAGTTTCTTTATAGAAAATATTGTACATGAAGGCTCATAATGCTTTTTGTGTAAAGTTATCTGATATCAAAAATTCGACTAAATTAATTGGGGTGAGTGGAAATACTGCGATCTTCCCCAGTTTTAAACTGGACTTCCATTTCCGGGTATATTACCCAGACTAATCTAGCCACTTCGACATGCAAGTTTGTGACACTTGCAACAAGTCTACGAGAAAGGGCACACATGGAGTGTCACAGGACGTCACGGCCAAACCCCGGATGAAATCATAGACTGTAAAAGAACGTTGAAATGCTGTGTTTTTAGGGAGTCCCTTAAGAATCCTGCTGATCGCCATTGTTTCCTCTTTCTTCAAGTAGGCTATGTCATGTGACAGAAAATCATATGATCACTGTTCTGGGCGTAACGTTACAGAGAAACTGGGCACCTGGAACAGACTCCAAACAAAATGAGTGTTAATCTTGACGTTAGACTCAAACGTGCGAACAAAGTTTATCATGAGGGGGTAAGAAAATAATTCCCTTACTTACACGGTAATTGCATGGCATATTTCGAAGCGGCCCTTTTGGTTATCAGATTGTCGTTACTGAGGGATGTAGCCGGAAGGTAGCGTAGCAAAATATGTGGCAAAATTGGTTCAGTGTAGGCTACTTACTCAGTTTAAAGATCAGCCGGTACATGCGGTATATCTCTATCTCTGTTTTTTCTTTTTTTTTACCGACACAAATAGCAACAATCCTGTAATCTGTCCATTAGATATAGGGCTATAGTTGTTGCTTACGTATGGACAAGAAACAATACCAAAGTGAATTAACCTCAGTGTGTCGCAGTGTTATTAGCCTATCTGGACATATACCCTAGCGATAGCAAATTGTTTTGCTCAGCTCGTACGTCTAGCGAAGAGCCACAGGGCCACAGTAGGTCTTCTTCCAAGGTTTGGTCGAACCAATCACGTCGCCCGGTCCTTACAGTCGCCTCCCTATATATATAGAGAGAGAGAGGGAGTTGTACAGTGTGACGCATGAAGCTTTTGTGGCGGCTCTAGGCTATAGCAGCATAACTAAGGTATGACCATTGCACCACTGCAGGGATGGTCAGTGGCCGCCATGCCTCACAACTGGGGGCACAGCAGAGGCAGTCCCTCCCAAAAAGACCCATGAGAAGTGATGATTTGCCACACACCATCCACACACCATTATTCCACAGGAGGGGTGCACAGTAACAAAAGGCTCTTCCTCCTATTGAAGATTTTGATATTCTTGGGATTACAAGGAGACCAGCATTTTGGGATCTTAGGGTTCTAGGAGGGTGGTAAGGGACAAGTAAGTCTTTAATATATGTTGGTGCATCGCCCTTGATAGCTTTGTAGCTTTGAGTATTTTAAAATCAATTCGACTTTTAATAGGGAGCCAATGTAAGGAAGCAAGGATAGGAGAGATATGTTCATATTTTTTAGTCCTGGTGAGTGTACGGGCTGCAGCATTTTGTATTAGTTGTAGGTTTTTGATACAGGTATTACTACACCCAGAGAACAGAGCATTGCAGTAGTCGAAGTAATAAATAAATGCGAAAAATAAAAACGAAGTAATAAATGCATGCATTAATTTTTCA
The DNA here is from genome assembly GCA_027481765.1 of Tenualosa thibaudeaui. Taxonomy (NCBI): domain Eukaryota; kingdom Metazoa; phylum Chordata; class Actinopteri; order Clupeiformes; family Clupeidae; genus Tenualosa; species Tenualosa thibaudeaui. The sequence goes on from JAIFZK010000009.1 coordinate 1,706,891, forward strand.
GCATCCTCAAAGGATAGGAACTTTCTAACCTTAGCAATATTTCGTAGGTGGAAAAAAGATGTTTTTGAAATGTTTTACATGACTATTTAGAGAGAGGTCCTGGTCAATAATTACCCCGAGGTCTTTAACGTTTGCGGTGCATGACGGTGACAGGCCACTGAGTAAGTTTTGGTGAAGGGGTAGAGTGTTGGTCAGCTGTTTAGGGCCAATCATCATAACTTCAGTTTTATCAGAATTTAAACATAGGAAATTATTAGTCATCCAGGTTTTTATGTCTAGGAGACAGGCGTCTAGTTTAGTCATTGGCATATAGTCATTAGGCTTCATAGAAAGGTAAAGCTGGGTATCATCAGCACAGGAGTGGAAGGTAATGCCATGTTTCCTTATAACAGATCCTAAAGGTAACATGTACAGGGAGAACAGCAGGGGACCTAGCACTGTGCCTTGGGGTACACCAAACTTTATTTTGGTATGGGTTGATGACTCATTATGAGCATGTACAAACTGGTAGGAACCAGAGAGGTATGATTTGAACCAGGATAATGCAGAGTCGTTGATGCCTATCATATGTTCAAGCCTGTGTAGTAGGATACCATGGTCAATAGTGTCAAAGGCAGCACTAAGATCCAGTAGGATTAATATTGATATATATCCATTACCAGATGCAATAAGGAGGTCATTGAAGACTTTAACTAGGGCTGATTCTGTGCTATGATTAGTTCTAAAGCCTGACTGGAAGGTTTCCTGGATATTATTTTCATTTAAGAAGCTACAGATTTGATTAGACAAGCAAGTATTTTTGATACAAATGGGAGGTTAGATATGGGTCGGTAATGAGCAAGGACATCAGGATCAAGGTTTGGTTTTTTAATTGATGGCTTAATAACAGATGTCTTGAAAGATTTTGGGACATGCCCAGCTATGAGTGAGTCGTTTATAATTTTAAGAATCGTCTCAGCCAATAGAGGGAGAGCATCCAATAAGCATCCAATAAGCAAGGATCCAATAAGCATGTTGAGGCTTTAGCTGAAGAGATCAAAGATGTAATTTCTGATATATTGGTGGATGTGAATGAATCAAGGTATGCTACAGGTTGACTAGAGCTAGCTGTAACCATTACATGTGGTCCAACTGGATTTGAGGTTACAAGGGAGTTGTTTATTTTAAGTCTAATAGATTCAATTTTGTCATTAAAATAGTCCATGAAGTCATTGCTGCTTAGAGTTATTGGAATGGAATGGGACACCTCGTTCCTGCTTTTTGTTAAATGGGATATAATGTAGAGAAAGAGGAATTTCTGATTATTTTTATTATTATTATTAGGCCTACCAGATTGTTGCTTGCAGTCTAACACAAAGGTTCTCTGTTCACATAGATGACAAAGAATTAACATGAATACTACTACTACTGCTACTACTACTAATCATAATAATATTAATAACAATAATTATTATTAATAATAAAATAAAAGAATACTAAAATATTTTGGATGTTTTATAGGAGACACTGGCTGGAGTTGTTGTAATAATGAGCAAAGAGGCAGTCCAACATCAGGGTATATCTCTAACCATGGAGGGGGTTGTAAACCTGCAGCTAAGCTCAAAGAGTGTGGGTGTCTTTGAGGCATTCTACAACTCTGTGAAGGCAAGTATGAAAAATATACTATACTTATAGCAATATAACAAAAAGTAAAACTGTGTTAACTGTTTTCTCTTGTTTATTTTATAGCCTATTCAGCTAATCACCAGTAATATTGAAGTTGTAAAACCAGGAAAGGTTCCTAGTGGCAAAACTGAAATCCCCTTCGAATTCCCTCTGCATGCAAAGGGAAACAAGGTGTTATATGAAACCTATCACGGGGTGTTTGTCAATATTCAGGTAACTGTGCTACTCTATGCATTTAATAGAAATTATGCTCAGAAATAGGCATCATTCTGAACTGCTCATCCATACATCATGTATGTATCATGTAGGCATGAAATTTGTGTTTTGTGTTTCATGTGAACTTTAATTTAAGCAGTGTAATACCTTTCATATTGTCAACTGAATTTTGCCAATTATTTCATGACCTATCATATTTTTCCTTAATATGCATGTGTACAGTTAATTAGTGTGTCTTAAACTCCTCACAATCATCTACTGATGTGCCCAGGTGACTACTGTAGACTACTATTTCAGTGAAGTAGTAATTCATAGCAGTAATTCCTACTTTTTAATATAGAATAGACTAATGGGTGCACCTGGAAGGCTGTTATACTGTTACAAGTTATACTGGTAAAAAACATACACTGTGCTTTACTGATTCTCAAATACTGAGGAAATTGTGAATCAAAAGGCAGTCAGTCAAGAAATGCAAGAATTACCCGGTTTTATGCTTGTTGTTTGTAAAATGTATAAGTTTCTAGCTAAGCAATATTGGCTGATGAGTTACTAATTCACGTCACGGTTATGATTGGTAGTGGATTGTTATGGTATGTTGTTTACTCTTGTAAATAGAATGTAAATGGCATAACAGTACTTTATTGTGTGTTTAGTTGATGATTTTTTGCCCTTCTTTCCAGTATACATTGCGCTGTGACATGAAACGTTCCCTCTTGGCTAAAGACTTGACCAAGACCTGTGAATTTATGATCCATTGTCAGGTTTGTACACTTACTAAGGTGCAACATAACAGAAGTCTTTTAGATCAGTGGTTGTCAAGCTGGGGTACTTGGATCAGTTCTAGGGGGTACGCAAATAAATCTGTGAATGAGTTCTCAGCTCTCACCAGCATGGCTTAAAGAGAACATGGAAAATATCTTAGACTACACCCAATACAACCCAGTTGTGTATCATATAATATGTGTTCACATTTTGTGTAGCATTTAGTTTATTAATGCAAAAATATTAATTGTTATAGCATGTGGTCTGGGATGCACAGAGTACTTGGTTCTCGGGGTACTTGGTGGGAATCGAAGTGTCACAGGGAACACGACTGTTAAAAGTTTGGGGACCACTGTTTTAGATCATTTAGTAATCATGTCCCATCTTATACTCTTCTAGCCACAGAAAGCAAAAGTACTACCAAGTCCAGTAGATTTTACCATCACTCCAGACACTCTCCAAAATGTTAAAGAGGTAATGACTTTTAATGCCTTTCAAAATACCAGTCATGATTACAAAGTATGATGATGGTAATGACTGAGTTTAGTTCTCATTTAAGTCAGAAGCACTTGGATACCACAGAGGTTAATTTTTTAGTAAAGTAAATAAATGATTGTTAATTGCTGGAATGTAAAGAATAATGCCAAATTTAGTATTTTGCATGACCTGATTTAACAAATTGTTACAGCAGAGGATGGATTACTGTTTAATCATTTGTAAGTCCTAATGGGTTGTATTGCCTGATAACTGTTCTTGTCTTACAGAGAAACTCACTACCTAGATTTTTGATAAGAGGTCAACTACATGCCACCAGTTGCATCATAACACAGCCTCTAACGGGAGAGATGGTGGTAGAGAGCTCAGCTGTGCCCATTAAAAGCATTGAGCTGCAACTAGTCAGAGTGGAGACATGTGGTGAGTGACTTTTTGTATTCATTTTCTAGATTTGTTATGTAATACTAGAATTTAATTGCCATTTCAGGTAAACTCATTCAATATATTTCAGCAGAAGTAAAGACTCTGCAACCTTTCAATGTGGCTGATAAGAACTTCAAACATGTTGAAAAGTTGTAAAGTTTATAGAAACACTGTCATGTTAAAGGAAATGTCCAGTGTAAATCAACCCACATCCCTGTTGCTTGAGCTCAAAGTGCTGTCAGTGGGAATAGGAACAGAAAACAAAACAGGACGACATTGACCAAATTTCATGAACGGACAGCTAACGCTAACTGAAACAGGACACAGAAAACTGAAGCCATGTTTCCTTGCCCTCAGTGGTTAGCGTTAGCTACAGTTTCACTACTCGGTTCATGTTGTATCAAATTTTGGTGTTCCTCGCCCTGACCACAGCATTTGCTGAATTGAACAAGGGATATAGGTGGATATTCGCCAGGTTTTCCCTTAGTTGTCCAAAATCAGGAACTTTAATTGAGATTTGGAATTACATCAGAGATTGACTGAACCGTACCGATCTGCAAGTTTAAAAGCTCATCTCTGTGTTGACTGTAAGGATGCGCTGAGGGATATGCAAGAGATGCTACAGAAATTCAGAACATTCAGATTGCAGAGGGAGATGTGTGTCATGGTCTTCCCATTCCCATCTACATGGTGTTCCCAAGACTATTTACCTGCCCAACTCTCGAAACTACCAATTTCAAAGTTGGTAAGTGAGCTCTTTTCATTTGGAGTTGGATAGGTAAAGTTTACATTATTATCAGGATGATCAGAGTTCTTATGCATTGATTGTTTCATCACTGGTATAATGAATTATTTGACTTAATTTCATATTTCTCTTTTAAGAAGTAAACACAATCATGAACAAGATTTTTCTACATTTACCATAATTTCTTTTCTATCAAATTCCATTTCATAGGAGCAACACGCTGTTCAATTATCAGAACACAATAACTATTTTTGTAAACCACTGTTAAGATAGGACTAGGGAGGAGACGACTAATTGTATTGCATTTAAAAAGTTACAATTAATTGCGAAGGATCCGTTTCGTCGTTGCGATGTCATTCATAAAAAATAATGTATTGCGGCCGGTAGTCACAACTTCAGCCCAAGTGCGCAACTCACACAGAACAAATAGCTACAGTTATTTAGCTGCAGGACTGCTAACATCATAAGCCATAAATGATAAATCACCTGAGACACAACCACCATCAAAATCTGTAATCATCTCATCCCTAGATAGGACTGTAAAGAGTGTTGTCTGCAGACTTTCAAACTGCATCTCATTCAGTGTTGATTCAGTGCCTGTTATTGAGTATTCGGTATTAGTGGCTCACAGAAAAGTTCTTGAACACACAGCACTGAAAAACCACCTCAATTACAGTATATGGATTATCTCAAATTATTGTCTGCAGGAGTTTCTTTATAGATCATTCTCCAAACTGCTTACCATTTGATTTTAGCTTCTTAACTTTCTAAAGGTCCAAAATGTAACACATTGACTGATATTGTTTGGTAGTGTTTGAGTTTAAATATTCATTTTCAGAATTTAAAATAAATTTATGCTCGTAATGTTGTGTTTTATTAGCCTAGTTGAGCCTTAGATGTGGATCCAATCAATAATGGGCTTTCACCCTTTTAATGCGTTTTGTTTCAGATTTTGATGTATCCCGCTGTCTTGTCTCTGCAAAATAATCAAAATCATTGGTTTGGCAGGTTGCAGGTCTGTCTAATGTGAACAGAGGCATTTTGATCTGTCGATTCCGCCCCAGGGTAGTGGGAGATGACAGGAAAGTAGCTAGACCACAATAAATCCAAGATTTGGCAATCGGTCGAGCAAGCAAGGCTAGTGTTTCATTTGTTTTGGAAATAATTAGCACTGAACCTTTTCTCTCCCATAGAATTTGAAGTGAATGTGGTGATTGTCCTCCACGATGAACATCTGATTACAGAGAACTTTCCTCTGAAACTCTGTAGAGTATGACCACCTCTGGACCAACAAATGATTTTCTCTACTGTTATATTGAAAGGAAGGTCATAGACATAAGTGAGGTATGCATATACATGCATTAATATCACACACAGGGATTAAAGTGTTGTCATGCAAAGTCATGGAGGATGGAAAGGAATCATTTTTGAGTGGATTGACAATATTTTGTAAAACCAATTGAGATTTACATTTGCAAATTTACATTACAATGAGAACTCACACTGTCACACTGCTTACCTAGGAACTGTTGCCAGCTGTAAAAGTATTATTTGAAGTACCGTCAAATGTCCAGCACTATCAAATGTATACATGTCAAATGTCCTTTGTATAAGAATGGCAATTTGCTGAAACGTATCCTTTGCCTGTCCAATTTGTACAAATGAATGAACAAAAAAAATGAACAATAAAAATGCTGTGCTCATTATAGCAGGGTGTAAAATAATAATGTGGAAACATGTCTGAAGAGACTGTCTGAACTGCTGTGCTTGTTTTTATGGCCTTTCATGGTTTGACTTAGATTGGCCTATTCATAGCCTTTTCATGCAGAATTCAGTGTGTAGCAGTCCTCATGTTGCCCAAAGTGCTTGTCACTCATGAAAACACATACACCTGGACTATTTTGTACCCAGATTATTAGTGCACAGACAGCTAGACAAAACAATTCAATGCATAACTTAGGGGTTGATTGAGAAGGATTTTTCAAATTGTAACTTGCATGCATAGTGAACCTTGTTTTTTCCTTTAAAAAAACATTGACAGAAAACATGCAAGTTAACACATAATTCTAATCAAGTTTTTTAGCTTTTCCTTTTCTTAATTTGTATGTTGAATTTGTTGTAAGATGCATTTATTGTTTAGTGTTATGTTTAAAAAATAATAAAAATATTTTTGGCTATCAAAATTAATTGATATCACTATTGTTTCTAACAATAGTTTAATTTAATAATTGTTTCTATTGTAAGAAGTTACACAAATTTTAGCCTAGTACTTTGTTGAGAACTTGTTTTTTTCTTTTGTATGCGCTGTGGAAAAAGGTGTCTGCTAAATAACCATAACCATTACCATTATGAAACAACTTTATTTACAGACAACTAAATTGCACAATGACAGTAGAGCATATAACCATCACAAGCTGGGAATGTTTTTAAATGATTTAAATCCTACATATGCCAGAAGGAAGGAAAAAATATACATATTTACCAATAATTTTAGTATAGTAAAAAGAATCTTAAAAGTAAATGAACAAGAAAAAAACATTCAAATGTTTTGTAGTTTCATACCTGGACAAAAGGTTTGAAAAGTTTTTACATAGAGTAGTTAGTAGTCAAGACTCAGTGAGAAGACAAGTCCAGAGAAAGAATGCAGTGTTACACATTATATTTGTCCAACCGAACTGGCAGCCCTGGAAAATCATCTGAATAGAGAACATGCTTTCTGCAAGTAGGACATGTACTTTGGGTGTTCAGCCATGACTTGATGCACTATACACACACAGACAGACATAGACACAAAATGTAATTTGTTTATAAAGCCATCTACTATTTTAAATCATTAACATGAATTTAGCTTAACAGCTTTGAGCCACAAAACGTTTACAAGTTGTTTTTTTTTTGCGCATCATCTCATTTTAATTCAGGTTGACATACCTCGTGATGAAAGCCATGTCGACACTCGAGTACACACAGATTCTCAGGAAGCACATCTTCATGACAAATTATGCAAGGGTCCTCCATATTCAGCTGTGAAATCAATTTATGAAGTGCATTATGCATTTATAATCACAAGACATTGGAGATTATATATAAATATATATATATATTTTTTTTGTTAAGATATTTTTTTCAGGGACTTTATTCTGGTAGGACAGTATAGAGTGAAAGGAAATGAGTGGGAGAGGATTGGGAAACAACCTCCGGTCAGACTAGAACCTGTTTTTCCCAGGTTTATGGTATGATGCCTTAGCCCACTGAGCTGTTTGATATGTCTTTATCAAATTTAATTCTCAATTTTGACTTTTATTAGAAATGTACAGGGATCAGTATCTACTGAAAACGTACCACACTGCAACTCTTTTGTCTTTGCACAGCTTCGCATTTCCAGACAGGAGGAGATGGCTCGCTTGGTTTTATAGGTGAATATGGCCTTGATTCCATTTGACTCCTCTCAGAGATTGCACTGAAAAGGCCTGACTGAGTGCTGGTGGAATGTGTTTGATCCTAAGCAAAACAATCCTCTTAGAGTGATAAGGTACTTAGAAAGCATCCCTAATCAATGTTACTACACACATTCTGTAATGCTGTGCCAACATTATATACCTAATGTGACTGTGCAAGTGTATCTGTTACATTTTTTAACCTGTAACAACTTTACATTAAGTGAATACAGTGCATGACAAAAAAAACAATGGATTGGTAGGTGAATTGCTTAATGTACCGGGGAAAATAGTTAAACTATACAATAAATGTTGGACACGTTCTTGGCACAACATCTGCCATGTTTTTGCAATGGTCAAGTAAAGTGAATGGTATGCCCTCTGTAATGGCAACCTATGTAAAGTGAACTTACTGTTCTGCAGGCAGAAGGGTTTGAAGTAGACATATTTTTCTGCATGTAGGATGAATGAGGTTTCTTTGTACGTCTGAGTGGCGAATACGGCCTTGATGTTACATGACCCAACTCAGACTGGGCCTGATGTCTGGTGGAATTCACTTGCCCCTGAACAAATATAGTAATAATAATGCATCACAATGCAGACACACACTCAGAGTTTCAACTACCTAATTCTGTTTACTTCCTTTTGTTTTTTCAGTTTTACCACCGTTTTAAAAGTACTATTGCAACAAGCAGCATTAAGCACTGTGCACAACAGTGAGAATAGCAGATAATATATATGATAATATCAAGCTATTCAATGAGCATCTGTAACTCAATTGGTGCAATGTGCACAGCACCTATGACACTAGAAGAACTCCATTGGTTTGTGTTTAACTGATTCAACATGGAGGCCATGTCAAATCTGGCCACAAACAATAATCTTTGTGGTGTGTACCAGTGCAATTTTCCTGTCCCAATTCAGCAATGAAAGGTAAATTAACAGTCAGCTGGTACTGCAGCTATGACTTGGTATGTGCTGGGCTTTACACCTCATCCCAGTCTATCCACTAATAAAGCTTGTGATTTTTTTTTTTTTTTTTTTACCTTGTTCACATATTCATCTTCTGATAAATTCAAAATGTGCTGGGTTACTCTTTGTAATGTATCCTCATAAGAGATTGAGGTAGGATGTCCTCCATTTGAAGAGATCACTTTGTGTGTAAATTTAATGATTGTTTTCCTGAAACAATACAAACATAAACTTAAAGAAATGACTTGTAGAGTGTGTAGGTGCTGATCAACAGCAACATAATCTGATATGCTCCCAGTCTTTTTTTAAAGGCTCACCGATCAAAATGAGGAAACATGGTGAATAGGCGATCAGCAATCTTCTCAAGCACATTTTGTGCTTTTGATCCATGGGTAGACATCTCAGCAGACATGTCAAGCTGCTGATTTGTGAAGCTAATCGGGCCACTCTGGTGAGAGTATATTTGCCTTAGTCCAGGGTGATGTACAGATGGTTGTGAGGCCAAAATCTGCACACAACATAGAGGCAAGACATACCACAATAGTCATACAGAAACAAATGTAGTTATAATGATAATGATATAATCTCAAAAGCAACTATTGGGATTTTGACAGTTACAAACATCAAAGGGACATCGGAGACTTTATCACATAAAGAAAAGAAATACTATTTTTTGATTGGATGACGGGGTGTGTGTTAATTCCACATAACAGCACACCTATGAAGTGGATTTGTTTGAAAATATATATCACTGCTCTTTTGAATGGCAACTGTAGTAAATAGCAGTTAAAATTACCAGCACCACCACCTACTCTGCAGTATCTTCTTTAAAACAACTATTGCAATGGACCATTATCATTCACACCAGAGTGCATATCCCCCTTGACTTACCGGCTCAGAGGGAGTTGGAGGGCATTCAGGCACAGACACTTGTGGTAGTTCACTCAGTCGTGTTGTCCCATTCTTAACCAATTCCATCTGCTCCCTGTACTGGGCCTAAAGCATGCAGCAAAGTCAAAATTTGCATCATCTTCTTTTCCCACTGAACTGGGCTTCCTTATTTCACAACAAATCAGTGTGTCAATAGTGTATCTTAATTTTAATACAAACATAGCATAATGCTGTTTGGGTGAGAATACAGGGCGACCTTTTGAATGATGTTGATGGGTAACTACTTAAGTGGTTTCAAGAAGAAAGAGGCTGCACTATGTAACTAGTAATGTTTAGTCCAGCACTCTGAAAATGATAAAAAGGAGACTAAGTTAAGCCTGCTCCAACACCCATGTTCTAATTGGATGACCATACTTCATAAGTACTTCATAAAATATCATTGCCAAGTGTCATTGTGTTTAAGGGTGAATGCAAGTGACTTCATGTGTATGGGCAAGCAAATAGGGCGAAAGTCTCCCGAGTGCTCAAGTCAATAAGCACTTAGCTGCACGTTTTTTGAGCTGCGGGCATTTTGTAAATTACTTGGTCACTTACGCGCCGTGAGGCCAGATACACACTCTTGGGCGGAAGCCAAAACCTGGGTGTTTATCATATAAAATTCCCTTGCACGTATTTTCCCATCGACTTAAGTACATTTTCCCTTTTTTGCGTTTTGAAGGCTGTATTAAGGTTGTGTGCCACTATAAGCCGAAATGGCATATTGCTTTTGATGCCCACACTTGAAAAAATTCTAACTCCATGTAGGCAGTAAACATTGAAATAATATTACAGAATCAATTTCCACAGTCAAACTGCATATTTTACTCTGTGGAATATTGCAACGTGGTTGACTTTTACTGAAGTTGAACAACCTAAGCTGTCTGAGCTGACAAAGATGTTCAAAGATTACTACTTTCATTAGCATTCCTCTCTGCTCTGTTCATTTGAATAGCTAACTGTAGGCCCGCTGTGTTCTGCTTTGTTCTCTGTTTTTTATTTTCAAATTTTGCCATCATTGCCATTTTTACGCAGTTCTAGGTGGATAAAAATTATACTGTTTGCAGTGGCTACCAAAAAGCACAATCCAACTTTCTGTGCTCATGTTCACTGGAAGTCACCCAGACTTTCTGATAATCAAGGTCTGTTGCTTGTTATCATAAACAGTGCCATCACGAAACATTTTAGAACCGAGCTACTTCTATATATATATATAAATGTGGGCGATCTTTGGAGCAGAATTTATGTACGTAGCAATTTATTTTGTACTTGTGAATAGGCCTAGTTTATGTGTAACTGGCTACTAGATTAGGTCTGTGTGTCTAATTAGACAATGTAGACAAGTTTGCTTGTGCTATATGCTATATGTTGCTGGCGAAACCTATTTGAGGGATATAAAATTTGTTGCAATCTGCAATTTGTATACAATCTGCCTGAACAAGTCTTGTTTAGCCATGCTATAAATGGAGTTCAGGCTACGAACCAAAACGTGACAGAGCAACTGTTAAATGGACTGCATTTATATGGCGCTTTTCTACTCCTACAAGTACAGAGCCCTCTGTACAGTTACAGAGTATGCCTCACATTCACCCATTCACACACATGCATTCACACACCGGTGTGGAGGCTGCCATGCAAGGTGCCAACCTGCCACCGGGTCAGGCAGAGTGGGGCTCAAACCTGCAACCTGATTGAATGCCTCCTCAGACAACAATCTAAATGGGATCAAATCCAGACTAGCACTGTAGGGAGATTATAATCGAGCAGATGTGCGTAGGAGGGCATAGCCAGGCTAGGGAAAGTGATATCAGCTTTAAACTGTCACTATCTCAGAACTAAACCACTTAATCAGGATCATAGCATCTAAGTTCTTGATTCAACTGTTCAAGCCTTTGAATAGCATATTGGATGCGTCACCATAAAATGAGCTCAATTGGTCAAAAAAAAGAGTTAAATTCAATTTCATTCAATTATATTTATGCAGTGCAGCTAGTCAGTTTGCATAACTGTTCATGTGAGTGATAGATAATCATAAAAGGTGCTAGTCAATTAGCCATTTGTTTCCTCAGCCCAATTACAGGGTTGTTAATGGGCTTCTAAAACAATATCTGTTTTGACAGGTAAGATAATTCCCCTCCATGTTACCTTTCAGGGTGTTTAAAAAAGTAACTATTTAAGACCAAAATGTACCAATTTAAGACTATCGGAGGAATCATTTTAGTCACACTAAAGAATACTTTAGGATGTATGGCAAAACTAGATATTCTAATATCAGGGAAGTAGTGATAAAAGAGGTGGGTAATTTGATGATAACAAGAATGTGAACAGACTCTTACACTTGCAATCACACAGAGGATGAGGAAGAAAACACACCTGGGTCTGGGAAATTCTTTGCTCTGCCTCATGGATATAAGCCCTCCATGAATTAGTAAGTCCTTCAAATCCTGAAGAGGGGTGCCTTTGGACAAAACATAAGCACTATAAAATACACACACTACAGATACTAGTCACCAAATATATTCTGGATGCTTACCCAGAGAGTTCAGTGATGCGCTTGATGATTGCTTTACCCCTGACAACACATTTTTTCAGTTTTCTTAGTCTTTGTGCTTGGCGGCTCTCAACTACCAAAACCCCAGCAAGTTGGGACCTTTTGGTTTGTCTTGCAAACAACTGCTTGTACATGTCAATTTCATCCTTCAAATCTGTTTTCTCGGCAGACAACTGGTTCCTGTCAAATTACAGCATAATATTTAAGTGTAATTCTAAAAGCTTAAGAAGTCTTCAGTTACCTGTTAAATAGTTAAAACACTTCCATATGTGGGTAGATACTTGCCTTATTGTGGTGAAATAAGTGTGCTTTGCCTCATATTTCTTATTCTCCTCCATGATGTCCTTTGAAACACTGAAACAGAACCAGTTGATTATTTGTACCACTTCGAGAAAGTTACAAGCATATTTTATAGCATTGAGTCCAAGAAGTCTTTTCAATCCTCTGCTGCAACACAGGCCAATGACTTGAGCCATTGACTAAAATAATTACTGTCCTCTGTATTGCCAAGATACAAAGGGACTTACAGGACATTGGAAAGACAGAACTAATTTTAGGTCATATTTAAAATATAAACTCAGAGTCAACAGACAACAGGTGCAACACATATACACTTGAGACAAGAAATAATGGTTGACTTCAGAGGATCTATTCCAAATCCAACCCCAGTCTCCACATACAAGGCGATGTAGACAGGGCAACACTCACTAGGAATAAAAAATATGAACATATCTCCCCTATCCTCGCCACCTTACATTGGCTCCCCATTAAAAGTCAAACCAATTTTAAAATGCTCCTCCTAACCTACAAAGCCCTCAATGGCCTTGCTCCAACATATTAAAGACTTACTTGCCCCCTTACTACCATGCTAGATCCTAGAATGCTGGTCTCCTTGTAATCCCAAGAATATAAAACTCTACAATAGAAGAGCTTTTTGCTACCATGCACCTCTGTTGGGGAATAATGCCCCAAGTTGTGTTACAACTAGTGCTGTCAACGTGTTAACGCATTATTAATGTAAAAAATTTTACGAGCACAGCCCGCTGTATAGACATTGTAAATAATTTAAGACATTGTTTTGAATTCAGTGGCAGGGTTTCTCTATTGTACTGTGACTATCTTTCAATAATGTTTTAAATTCATAGCTTTGTCAGCAGGCAGTAATGAAAAGATTGCTTGTTAACAGAATATAAACTGACTACCCAGAAACCTTGTAAATAGTTCTGATATATTTTTGCTGTTGAAATATGCAGTGTCTTTTTTTAAAGTAATGTTAACAAAATGAAAGCATGACAAAGGAATTCATTAGACTCGACAGTTCTACTCAAAGCAGTTTGGTTGAGTGTGCTACACAAACATGGACACCCTCGACACAGAACCATAACAGGAAAATGATGACAGGCAACGTCAAAGATCATTGATACTGGATACAAGCAGCATAATAATGATTGTAGATGCTGCATAATATGGCATTTATAAAAGAGCTGATGGACATGTTGAATGGGACTACAAGAAAAAGGCCCAACCACGGTAGATTTGAAGCAAGGGGGGCATGCAGAAGCCAGTGATAACCAGGGACATGTGTGACATTCTTTCTTAACAAAAAAAAGGAGAATTCTGGAACTTTAAATATGTGATTAATTGTGATTAATCATGATTCGCTTACATTTTCTGTCAGACTATTTTATTGTTTACATTTGTATTGTGAACTATGTAAGGGGATAGTGTATTGTCTGCTGGTCATTATAGGAAAATATTTCCCTTGGGTCGAATCAAGACCTCTCTGCTGAAATCCCGCTTTGGCTACTTGCCAAAACGCCGACAGAAAACTTCACACAAATGTCTTTTAAATTAAATCTGCTACCGTTTTGTGACTTCCACAGATAAACAATTAATTCGCAATGCAACTTAAAAAGATTCTTTAGAACACAGCTGATCTCCTTTCACTTACAACAAAGTCTCACTGTGATAAGTGAATAATCTCTACTCGTGGAATGATATGCAGATGTGAATCTGAAGCAAAAAAAACCCCTGCTGCCCCAAACCTTGGGAAGGCCCATTCAAAGTGAATGGTAACTCCTGCAGCATTCTGGAGAGCCGTATGATAATCCATTCTAAAAGATGCATTCAGCAAGGTTTATTTTGTTAAGTGTTATGACAACAGCATTAATTAGAACAGATTTTTTGACTCAAGATTACTTGAGCTTAGACAAGGTCTAGAATGTGTAGAATCCATATCTGCATTTCCATGTTCGAGCAGCTTTGGCACCAGGGTCTCAGAATTTTTTTTTGGTCCAAACAGTCTACCCATATCCTGTGATCATCATACATATGCCATTTCAAATATGGCTAGCCCTGAAAATTTCTGCTAAATGCTAATATTTTATGCATACCAAATTTTGAAATGTTCCCTCAACAAAAACTTTTGCAGAACATTTGCACACTAGTGTATTATCATGTGTAGATTTCTGACACGTTCTTGCTATCTGACCCACTAGTGATATTCTATTGACTGAAAGAAATGCAGACAATACTTTTGCAACAACTTGAAAAATGTTTAAAGTTTGGTGTCAAGTGATTTTGATTGCTTAGTACCTACACACAAAACTTTACAGACCTGTGGTCCATGAGAAAATGTATATGCTAAAAAAAAATTGAGATGCTATTTTGTCTTATTTATAAGCTTTTAAAGTTGGCCTAAATAGTGATTTTTACATAGAAATACAAACACAATATATATCAACCTCTTGGAAGGACTGCACCCATTTTTTCCTGTTTGACCCAATAGTATAACACACTGTAGACAACTTGAAAGTGTTAGATAGTGTTAGACAGTTTTTTGGGAGAAAAAAAAAAAAAAAAACTCCAGCCAGTGCACCTATACAGTCTTTCTGTAGGTGGGGGATGCTACCTCAACAACCAAAAATTCTTGGAACACAGGCATTCGTCAAAATTTTAATCTTAACCATTGTATTTCATTCAATTCAATTAATTTTTTCAGGAAAACTCCTTTAAATAGTTCTGTAACATCTTAGGTGAGGCATGTGACTCAGCAAATAAACAAAGGGCAGAAAATATGTTAACAAAACCTCTCATTTGTTGCTGATGAACAGCTTATCTTTTCCTTCAATATTTTCAGTGTTTCCTGGTTTTCCCTTTTCTCTGGCTGATACATTTTCATCTCTTCATCAAACTTTTGCTGCAATACATTAAGTTCCTTATTGGTGACCTGGAAGACAAAAAAAAAACACACACACACAGGACATACATGGATATATGTATATAGTTATATCTAAATATCTATTTCTAGCTCTTTTCCAAAACACTATTGGCTCCATCATGCACACAGCACACTGTGCTTTCATGACTGACGCAAGTTGTTAAATGCGCCTGCATCTACAGTGCATTTCTAATGGTACCAACCAGGGCTGATTATTTCGGTGTTACACCCAAAACACACCCATGATTAATTAACTGTATTAACATACAGTATCTCGCAAAGTGAGGACACCCCTCACATGCAAATATTCTGTTATATTTTTTCATGGGACATGAAATTAAATTTTGATACAACTTAAAGTAGTCATTGTCCAGCTTTTATAGCAGTATAGATTTATTGTCCTCTGAAAATAACTCAACAGTCCCTTGCCTAAAGTCAAGCATTTTGGTGTTGGCATCATGGTCTAGGGCTGTATAAGTGCTGCTGACACTGGGGAGCTTTAGCTCATAGAGGGAAACATGAATTCCAAGCAGACCATGATCCCCTTTCTTCGGAAACTGGGGCACATGCAGGCATGGCAGTTTTATAGCATGACCCTAAACACACCTCCAAGATGACAACTGCCTTGCTGAGGAAGCTGAAGATAAAGGTGATGGACTGACCAAGTACCTAAACCCATCCTTAAGCAGAAGGTGGAGGAGAGCAAGATGTCTAACATCCACAAGTTCTGTGATCATCAAGGAGAGGAAGAGCATTCCAGTAGAAACCTGTGCAGCTCTGGTGAATTTCAAGCCCACAGAGATTTTAGATCTCACACAAAATATTGACAGCTTAGGCACAATTTGGACATGTTCACTGTGAGGTGTACTCACTTTTGTTGCCAGCTGTTTAGACGTTAATGGTTGGATGTTGAGGACAATAAATCTATAATGCTATAAACTGTGCAATGATGTCTTTAAGTTGTATCAAATTTCTATAGTGCTGTCCTGTGAAAAGGTGACATAATATTTGGAAAATATGAAAGGTGTACTCACGTTTGTGAGATACTATTAGTCCAACCCTTCTTAATGTTGCGCTGTGGACAACGCCGCTGTCAAAATACCATATCAGGGGAGATGCCAGTTCGAGCCCTACTCTGCCTGACCCCTTCGAAGTGTCCTTACACTTCGATAGATCCTGAACCCCAAATTACTCCCGGTGACAGGTTACACTCCCGGTGACAGGCATACACTGTAAAGCGTTTTGAGTACTTGTAGGAGTAGATATATAAATGCAGTTACCATATCGTAAATCCATTTACCATATCGTACTGGGGGTGCCTCCAAACCAACTTGCACTTTACACATACACACAGCCACACATACATACACAAAAGATATATGATATAAATTAATTTGTCAGGAATATCAAGAATTACCTCTATTTGTTGACAAATTCTTCTATAAACATCACTGCGCTGAGCCAAGTCAGTGTTTCTCGTCTGAATCTTAGATTTTATTTCTTTTTTTAGTAGTGGTATTTTAGATTTACACTCCATGTAGCTGTTTTCTTTTTTTGTCATGTCACCCTGAGACAAAGAAAGCAGATAAGTATTTGAGAAAGTCATTAACATTATCAAGAGTTGACACTTAAAGGAATGGTGGAAGGAACCATCAATTCAGTACTCACCTTCATATTTTCAAAAAGGTCATGTGCCTCAGTATTAACTGCAACATCATCTCCCATTGAGGAAAATGCCTAAAATTACAGGGGACTTTTAGCTATGACTGTCATTATGAGGAAACATTCAATAGAATTTGTCCCCTTCCCCCCATACCTGTTCATTGCAAGCTGCCATTCCATGCTGGAAGCTATTTGCTCCATTGTCCCTCTCATTAAAAAAATCAACTGATTCTGTCTGACCTGTTTGCTTGATAGAAGAGATATTAACAGCAGAATTGCATATTTCAAAATGAGGTACAAAGTTTTCACTAGTGGACTCAAAAGGTGAATGAGAGGACTTTGATATTTCAAAACATGAATCCTGAAGTTGGTGTGCCTGACTAGGTCTTGTAAATGGCTCACAACTGGCATCTCCAAATGCTCCATTATACAAATCCTCAGAGGAAGCAATGTTTCCCATCCTTGAAACTGTTGGGTAAAATTCTTCCGCTAATGGGTTAAGAGTAGTTTCATTATCAGAAAAAACACCCAAAAAATCATTGCAGCATGTGAGATCATGAGAGCTTTGTTCCCGAGTCACATTTTGAAGCACTCCAGCATGTTTCATTAAGGCAAAAACATCATCCTTCATGATGAATCTAATAGACTGCTGAAGGAAAGGTTTTAGCCCTCCAGATTCCTCAATTTTTTTCTGAGCGTCAGGAGGGAAGTTTTCTAGTTCTCCAACAAGTAATGGGTGGTCAGTTTTCAAAGGTCCATGTTCCTCTAAAACTTGTGCAAAATAACTGTATAAATGGGAAACACAGTGGTTTACATCTTACTTATTAGTCTATTCTTAGTATAATATAGTAGTAGTTAAAAACTAGTTAGCACAATGTACGTGCTATGCATTAATATTACTTACTCATACAAATTTTCTCTGGTTGGATCTGGAATGTGGTATGGATATCTGCTATGCATAGCATCTACAGTGCCTATGCATTCCTCTTCAAATTCAGCGACTTGGTCTCGTAGGTAATCGGGAATGGTGAATGAATCAATGTTGTCAAGAAGCATGCTGCAAAAATAAAGTTGACTGATATTTAGCAGACGCTTATCCAAAGCAACACAGACTTGCAGCGTGGGGTTCGAGAATCAAGCTACATAACCACTGCTCCAACATGCCCACAAGTTATACATGTCATTAGACATCAGACAAAACATTATTGTACATAACACTGATAATGTGGAAACTCACAATGAATCCTCTTCATAAAGATAATCATCTTCCCTTTCCTCTCTTAAGGCTCCACTTCTCATGCCAGACAAGACAAGAACTGACTGGAGAAAAGACTGGAGTAAATTTATTATAATTCAGTGCCAAGACAAAGATGAACTATGCTGTCAAGAATGACACTGACAGTCTCTACCTTTGGCTCTTTAAGTTTCTTTCTTTTGCTCTTGTTCTTCTTAGGGTGCTGCTTCTAAAAAGGTATGATCAAATTGTGTGCTCAAACAGAACATAGCTTTATCATCACAGGTTGATATAATAATGGTCAAAATATAGGTCAATGATGGTAATACTTACAGCTGGGCTTTCATGTTCAGTTTTTTTGATAACCAAATAACTGCAATCTGTAAAATGCAGAGTGATAATTATTAATCAATAGTCAGTAACATGACTTTTTTTCTGCGAGAGCTGCTCAAGATGGCTGAGAGCTACTCATGTTTTACATTAGGGCATTTTCAGAGTTATTCAATTAAATTTGATTATATTTATACAGCGCCTTTTACAATAGTATTGTCTCATGATGCTTTACAGCAAGGAGCATCCAAGAGCAACGGGGCAGGGAAAAACTCCCTTGTGGTAGTTAGTATACCTTGGGCAGATCCGTGGCTCAAGGGGCCAACCCAACTGCCATCTTGTTGATGAACAACATGCTACCTAACTTTAGCAAACATAGCAGTATCTTATTATTTTGTTTATTTTATTATGCAACCTCCATAGCTGAATACAAATAAAAGCTTGAATTCATACCATGATTTACATTGTAAGAATTTGAGCCATTCAATTAATGTTATGGACATGACATTGAATGAACAAGCTTTTATGATGATGAACAAGATAACAGTTTTCCTATAAAGTCTGTTAAGTTTACAGTAAAACATTAGCTAAATCGTTAGCTTTTTACCACAAGGAACACCTGAATGAACACAGCAAAAACTTAGTTTGTAAATAAATTGTTTTTGATTGGAATTTGATTTAACCTGAAACGACTGAAATAGTTTAGTCATTTTACGTCTGGGTGGATGTGTAGCTTTAAAGCCAAGAGAAGTTGTGGAATTCTAATGTTTGGTGTTGATAGTATTGCATTAATATAAACCATTATTGACAGTGGTACCAACAACTGTGCACCTCAAGCAAACCTCAAACGCTCCCTTGCCATAAAAACGCACCTCAAATGCCATAAAAATGTTACTTAAAATTACAAGTTGACCATAATCATAGAATGAAACTATCAGCATTTGACAGCTACCTAGCTGCAGCTCATGCACATAGTTGTAAATGATTGGCATTATAGTTGCGTAAACCAACAACTGCTTAAGCATGAACCAAACAAGAGTATTTTACATCAATTAGATAAAAATAACACAACTTTTGCCTGAATTAAGCCCCCCTCCCCTTCTTAAAAAAAAACTGTTTTGAAGCACTTCCTTCAGAATTTCATTTGCCAATGAGAGGTAAATGCTTTGATAATTGTATACTAAGACATATTACTTTGCCATTTTAACATGCCTTCCCATCTCTGAAAGCGGAAGGTAAACTTATTATATTAGAATTTATTAATAGTATTAGAATTTTGAAAAATTACAGATGTAACACAATTCTAACACATCATATAAGTATTTCAAAGTAGTAGTTCAAAGTACAATTTTGGAACAATTTGTTAATAAGAGGAGATAGTATCTTACCCATTGCAAAGTACTCATCCAAAACTGTATTGCAGGAGGGGTATTCACCTCTGTGCTCCTCAAGTGTCCAGATAAACAAACGCATCTTTTGAGGAGAAGCCTGTCTCAGGCATTCTGTAATAGTTAATTCAGTACCGGTCAACAAATCTGGCATGGTCCCAAAGCTGTCAATAAAGGCATCTTGCAATGGTGGGAATTTAAGCAAAAGCCCAAGGTCCAATTCCTCTAAGGGTTCTGAGTAACGTTCAATGAATGCCTTGGCTGATTTAAGACCTGTGAAAGAACAAAAGCAACCATCAGGAGGACACGTCTTTGCTGAAACACAAAAAAGACCTCATATATTGTATCATGTATTTCACCTTGACTATTCAAATGCTGTGCCCACTCAAGCAATTCTGGTTTCAGGTCAGCAAAGTCACAGAGCTCTTGGATAAATATTCTTGCCCACACTCTGTTTTTCCTCTGCAAAAGCATAGCTACCACATCTGTGGACTCCTCCCCCTTATTTAGTGTTGGATCATCAAGGCCTTTGGCTTTATCCCTTTCAATCCATGTCTTCAGAGTCTTAAAATCAGACATATCAAGGTTTTCAAAACTCTCTCTCATTTCTCCAATTTTACGCAAGACGTGGTCCTCATCAAGCCAAGCTCGGACTATTCCTGGAAAGATATTAAATTAAAACATCAGGGTTATTCAACAGGAAAAAATAATGCTCTTCAATGCTTAACAGAAAATAATCCTCTTCAGTTTCATCCGGGTTAATCAATACCTTTTCCAGCACATTCTCTAATACTGGTACTGTGATCTGAAAATGAATCATCCTTGACTGTAACTGAGGCAGCTTGCCGGTTATGTTTCCCTTTCCGGTCTTCTTTGATTTTCACAACCTTAAGACTAGAACAAAAACAAAACAACACTGAATTAAAAAAAATAAATGAATATTCTAATAACCAAAGATACTGTAATTTCTTGGATATTACACACACTGTGTATGACCCACATGCAGAGTTTTATGCATATAAAACATTTTAATTGTGTATTAGCTGCGATCATGTAATAACCACAATTAAAATTCAGTTCAGCATAGAAAACATTATTTAAGACAAGTGGTTAGCATCAATTGGACCACTTTTTGCATAACTTACTACTGTTAAGATTACAGTGGTCACTCAGCTGCTGACACACAGAGCCCAGAGCCATGATTTTTTCTATCATTCTCTAACTGATCCTTTCTTGACTTATTCAATGCCACGATCACTTCATGAGCCACATGATGGATACATAAGCCTATTATTCTGCCACAAAGGCATTTTTACAGAATTTTTACAGAATTTACAGAAACTATGCGACTCCTTTTCATCAGAATCAGTTTTTATTGTAAGTATACTTACATACACAAGGAATATGACTCTGATAAACACATTTGTTAGCTCTTGATACATTCAGCATATAGGCTGTGTAGTAGTATACATGCAATAGGCAAATGGAAATATATCTTCATATCTTTACTTTCACTAAAGATCCTTGCCTTCACTTTCCAAAAGCTCCTTTTTCATGTACTGTTAAACTAAATTCTAGAAGGCTGGCCTGAATTTTAGATTTTGGCTGAATAAACTCCCTTAAAGCCCACCAAATCACCCGTTGAAGCCAGTTCTACTAGGCTGCTCCCTGCTCTCTGATAGATGACACTGATTAACATTCTTCAAAATTCAATCGTTTAATTTAATAGCCTACAACCCACACCATAAAAAATGAATGTCACTACTGCTGCAGTAACAATGCAAATTTCTCTACCGTGAGATGATTAAAGGATTATCTTATGTGTGTTTTTCTTTTC
Source organism: Tenualosa thibaudeaui (assembly GCA_027481765.1). Taxonomy (NCBI): domain Eukaryota; kingdom Metazoa; phylum Chordata; class Actinopteri; order Clupeiformes; family Clupeidae; genus Tenualosa; species Tenualosa thibaudeaui. Next base: position 1,728,752 of record JAIFZK010000009.1, read on the forward strand.
CCCTGCTGTTCTCCCTGTACATGTTACCTTTAGGATCTGTTATAAGGAAACATGGCATTACTTTCCACTCCTATGCTGATGATACCCAGCTTTACCTTTCTATGAAGCCTAATGACTATATGCCAGTGACTAAACTGATAAAACTGAAGTTATGATGATTGGCCCTAAACAGCTGACCAACACTCTACCCCTTCACCAAAACTTACTCAGTGGCCCGTCACCATCATGCACCGCAAAAGTCAAAGAACTCGGGGTAATTATTGACCAGGACCTCTCTCTAAATAGTCATGTAAAACACATTTCAAAAACATCTTTTTTCCACCTACGAAATATTGCTAAGGTTAGAAAGTTCCTATCCTTTGAGGATGCTGAAAAATACACGCATTTATTACTTCCAGGCTTGATTACTGCAATGCTCTGTTCTCTGGGTGTAGTAATACCTGTATCAAAAACCTACAACTAATACAAAATGCTGCAGCCCGAACACTCACCAGGACAAAAAAATATTAACATACCTCTCCTATTCTTGCTTCCTTACATTGGCTCCCTATTAAAAGTCGAATTGATTTTAAAATACTCCTCCTAACCTACAAAGCTCTCAAGGGCGATGCACCAACATATATGAAAGACTTACTTGTCCCTTACCACCCTCCTAGAACCCCAAGATCCCAAAATGCTGGTGTCCTTGTAATCCCAAGAATATCAAAATCTACGATAGGAGGAAGAGCCTTTTGTTACCGTGCACCCCTCTTGTGGAATCAGGGTGAGAACTATTAGCCAAAGCAAGACAGGCAGAATCAGCTGAGGTTGGAGAGGAAGCCGAGGAGAGTGAAAAATTAATAACAAATTTGTTGTTGAGGATGAGGACATTGATGATGATGAGTAGAGGGGTGATAGCCTACTGTATTTACACGTCCAGCTCTTTTACGTAGCAAGGTCACATAACATGATTTCATTCAAGATGCCTTTATGCTTTTCTTTGCAGGCCATTATCTTTGTTGCCTTGCGAAAGTTAGATAGAAATACTTTATTTTTATCCTGAAGGAAATTACATAAGTCAGACCTACTTATGTTCTCGTTCAGAGAAAAGAGAGAAGAGAAAATGTTTCGCATGAACACTATTTTTTTTTTTCAAATAAATGGTCATAATTTGGAAATTCTCTGCCGTCATCTTTTCAGACTAATCTCTCTGTACGCATGAGGTTTGCCAGCAACACTAGATCCAAGGGATTTAGTATTGACCGAATACTCTCATAGGGGGAGAATATTTCCAATGACCAATTCGATAATATTCTCTTATTTCTGGAGAATAAAAGTTTTAACCAAAATAATTAAAGGCCTGCCCAAAATATCTGCCTGTCTTAAATTTAAGCAGGGGCAATTTTGTGATTTAGGCAAATAAAAAATGAATTATAATTTGAAGTTTTCCAGTATTCAGGTTCAAACAGACATGGCTCTCTACATCTGCTCCAAAGTAAATCTCTTCTGAATAGTTTCTTACAAATGACTCCATGGCTGAATCTCAAATTCCTCACTGAGACCTAAGCCCTGAGCCCTCACAAACTTAACTGACTCATGCTGTTAAGTGAATGAGTTTGCGAGCAAATTGCATCTTGCTATTTGTGTGATTGGGACACCACTGCCATTGCGACACATCATTCAATTAATTAAAACACATTCCCATTTCATGGCAATTGTTCACAGATGCTTGTTCTATGTTTCCATGCTTCCTAAGTTTTTAGGAATCACAGATTTTGACAGCGGGACACCCCTAAACCCTTGGGAACTTAGCATGAATGCACATTTAAGTCTGTGAGTCTGTAAGGGCAGGCACAGACTGGGCCAGTGGTTGCAAGAAACACTCTCTGCAAGTAGTCAAGACCTGGTAATTTTTTTCAGAGTTGTTAGAGACCTAAGTGTGTGAGCATTGGTTAAATTGACATGGAATGTCCCAAATGTAAACAGTAGGCCAATCAATAAATAGGACCTATAAACATACAAGAAGAAAAGAAAACAAAAATCTTCTATGATGATACAGCGAACATGGCATCTACATTTAGTTAATACATACTGTTTTTATGCAAATTTCCTAAGTACATTTAAACTTCTTGACAGTTTTTTAAAATACACATATTTTGGGATATTTTTGGTGACCAACACTGGGTAGAAGGGTGGTGGTGCGGTGGTGGTGGCATGGAGGTTAGCCTGGAAAATTGTGGGTTCAAATCCTGGCTGCCACCGTTGTGCCCTTGAGCAAGGCACTTAGCCCTAAATTGCTCAAAGGGAGACTGGCCCTGATGTAACTGATAGTTGACAAATGTAAGTCGCTTTGGATAAAAGCGTCTGCTAAATGCATAAATGTAAAGAGGGCCCCCTGTGAATTTTTGCTTAGGGCCCCAACAGGCTCTAGAATCACCTCTAGAATAGATGTGACAAAGAGACCGTGAAGGCATTAACGCCTCTCCATACGAAAACAATGGGCCAACATGCATCAGATGCGTTTGACAGTGGTCATCTGGAAGCGTCTTACGATGAGTTTGACAGTGGTCATCTGCAAGCACTTTAAGATGCGTTTGACAGTGGTCATCTGCAAGCACCTTAAGATGCGTTTGAAAGTGGTCCTGAACTGCCAACTTGCCCTGAACAATTGATAGTTGACAAAATTGTAAGTCGCTTTGGATAAAAGTGTCTGGTAAATGCATAAACCCACTTTGGTCATTTTTGCCAATAGGGTTTTGTGATCCTCATTGCCTGCTAACAGGTGAACTGGGCCAGACAGAGAATGGCACACACTCTCAGTCAAGGATGCATAGCAACGGTAAAGTTACCTATCAAAGTGGGGATCTAATGTATGTAATGATTGCAGGAGCAGGGACAAACTATAAAACTTTACCACTCCCATGCTACTTGACTACAAACATTAAGAGTTCGTGTTTCTCTTTTAATGCCATTAATTTTCCTGCTCGTAATCCGTTTCCACCACCTCCTAAACAACCCCAAATGGCTGTCACCACTGATGATCTTTCACTGACTTGTGACATTTGTGATAACAGAACCAAAAGTTGAGTGGTGTGATTAAAAGTACTAATTACTTACCATGTGGATCGTTGCTTTGTTTTTGATCTATGAATTGCCTGCCTTGGTATGGCTGATTCAAACTGCAAATGAATTGTGCACAGCAAGCAACATTACCAAATAAAAATGTACCACTATGTAATACTATAACACGACTACTTGCAAATGGACTTACCTCACATTTAATATGTCCAGTAGATCCAACAATCACAACATGGCAAATTGTGCCAATGCAGTCAGGGGTGAAGCAATTTTTCTGTAGAAAATCCTGCAAAATATTTAGGTTCACTTCAAGCTTCTTGAACCAACCAACCAAACAAGCAAGCAAACAATAAGCATTTTATGGGGAAAATAACTACCTTGTCCGTTTTGTCAGGGAATGTGGCAGTCTTAAATTTCTTCCAACAGCTAGTATGAAATTCCACAACACACCTTTGACTGCATTCAATACGATGAAATCCCTGTGAAAATATACTGGCTTAAGCCCAACACCCATCTGTGTCTGACATCTCAAGAGATGAAAAGTTTTCAACATAGAGCTTGATTTTCTATCAAATACATAGTTTTTCCATTTGAGCTAAAGGTGATTTTACAGCATGATATTCCTTCCTTTAGCAAATGAAATACTTTTGGTTTTGATTTTTTTTAATGTAGTTTAGCATTGACTTGCATTTTGATATCATTATGACACTAGTGACAGGCCTGGCCTGGGCCAAAACAGCTGTGCAGTGGAAAGGTTTGAAGAGGTTTGAGCAAGTTACCTTAAACCCTGGGTCTGTATAGTAAATTTCTTTCTTGAAATGGTCCTCATTGATCTTGTGTCTGCATATTGCATCTGGTGAAGGTGGGAATCTGCAAGTTTCAATGGATTCCTCAAGGAAGTCCTGAAAAAGCACAGTTGGGTATATCTATGATATATCTATAGTTTTCGGAATTATTTTCTAGTACAAGGGAGGAGAATATACCTGTTTTCATATACATCTAGGTACATATATGTGTTGTTTAAATAACTACCAATAAATGTTCTATCTGGGCATCCTTAATAGGAACATTGGTGGTTGGCCAGGTCAGGTCTCCAGGGCTTGTTTTTCTTTCACACAACAGCAGTGCTTCAGAAAATTGATTGAGAGCCTCTGAAAATCTATGAAATAAATCATACAAATAGACATTTTGTGCAATTCAGTAAAAAAGAAAACAAAAAACTACATGCATTTAATCATAATATTTCTCTGTATTACATAAGTGAAATGAATCTAAAGAAACAACAAATATTTAAGGAGTCCCTACCTGTTTTCTTTCAGAAATACTCTTCCCATCCCATAGTAAACCAAGTGTTCAAGCTTTCCATCACAACCAGACTGCATTTGGACAAACTGCTTTGTGGCCTCTGCTAGCTCCTACAATAATAATGAAGTTAGTGTACGTTCATTCAGAAATTAAAATCAATACAACATACAGTATAGGTAAATAATTTGAAAAGGCCCCAAAGAGAAAGCATTTTAGAACAAGGGTAAGTTCAAAGGCATAATATCCACCATCATGGTGGATCCAATGGCTACCACAGCATTTGAGCATTCATACAGGAATAATAATGGTTGCGGTGAGGTAGGTCTGAGCAATTTGGACCAAAACTCTCAATATTTTTAGGTCATATATACGATATACATAGTGAGCAAAGTGTTTCAATAAGCAAAGTGTTCAACAGTTGTTTGACAAAACGTCCGGATCCAGATCAGAGTCCCTAGGCCTACTACATTACCTACTCCTTTTTTGACATAATGTACATTAGCCTACTAAATGATGCATACTTTGTTTCATGACAGATTTTACACGGACAAGGCAGCCGCAGCAGAACACAGACTGCACTTCCACCTTTTGAAACATGTTTGTGACAGTTGAAAAGAGTTGCAATTCTTCTCATCTGTAATCCTAAATCCGAAATAGGCTACATCCAAATTATTTTTCTTTGGAATTAACGATCAGCACCATTTTTATAGAGTCTTAAGAAAATTTGTTGTGTGAGTGGAATTGACTGGTTCACTAAAGAAAGAGGCATCTTTAATCTGATGATACACCAATATATCACACAGCCTTTCTGTGATGACACCTGACTACCTATGTTAACTGCATTCTTTATCTGGTTTCCAGCAACAAACATAAAAAACTGTTTCTACAAACAAAACTTATTGACTGACTTTTTTGACAAGACAGTAGGTGGCATACAGGAAACAATATACTTTAAATACTTTAAATGTGCAAAGGAATGGCCCACCTGTGGTTGTCCAATTTCCAGGAGAGCTGTCCCATATCCATATACGAGAAGGAGTTTGTCGAGTTCAGATACACTCAATTCCTACAGGAAATAAACAACACTGTTTCTGAAAAAACTGCAATAACCATCCCTTCGCCTCTCCTTACCAAATCATTTATACAATTATGCAATTGCTGCAGTTATTTAAGGTCCCTGAGGATACACTTAGACTACCTGTGAAGAAGTAGAGTCAAGTATATTCAGAGCATGGAAGAAGGCCTGCTTTGCATTAAACCAGTGCTCCTCAGTCAGGGCCATTTGGGCATCTTGAACAGCACAGGCCAGCTCCTCCTTTAGAGTTGCAGCACTTTTGAATGTCTCAGTCTAATCAAAGCAATGAAGAATTTCGAAAAAGAGAAGGGAAATATTTCATTAGCACAGACAACCTCCTGTGCAAACTTAACCACAAAATGAACCCTAAACCCTAGACATACATGTCTAGTCAATACTCGGCAGATATTCATTATGTGCAGATACTCTACCTCTTTCTCTACTGCTGAATGTCTGCTTTTCATATTCAGCTTTTCTGCTCCAAGGAATTTCCTTTCCTTCATATCCCTACAAAGAGAAACATAAAAAATAACTTCATAGCAGTACAGAGTTGGCAAGCCGGCAGTATGTGGTGAATTAGCATTTTGAACGTTCCAGCTTCCAAGGAAAAAGTCCTATGAGAAAATGAATGATGTTTCTGGGCATCAATGGCCAATAGTTAATTAACAGTCTGAGAGCCTCTGCATACCCTGATCGAAGTTACATGAAAACGAGGTAAATAAGGAGTGATTCATTAACTATGGATACCTGTCTCAAGTCAAGATTGGCACTCATGCCAACTGACACTCTGTAGTTCGCTAGATTTCCTCAGTCCAGTTAAATGGGTTGAGTTTTTGATCATGGCTTTGGTTGAGTTATTTTAGAATTTTCCTTTCACTGTTTTGAGCCACTCAAGCAAGCTTAGGTAATTCTTCTACTTTTGAGCTTAGGTAATTCTTCTACTTGTGTAGCAAACCTACCCCAAGCCTTGGTTTGATAACTCACACTAACAGGATATTTGAGCGCAATTTCTCTTCATTCCCATTCAATGATGTTATACCTGCCATATTTGAAAACTGGGATTGTGTTTGTGTCTTTGTGAATAAGGTTAACACAAAGCTAGAGAGCTTTGACAATTGTCCAAAAAGATCCATTTCATATGACTCTCTGCAAACAGATATGCTTCAGTCGCAGATATGCTTCAGTCGCACCTGACTGTTCAGTAGCACCTGACTGTTCAGCACAGTACCACTAAAGAAATACTGTCATAAGTAGATTTGCAGTCTGTTTGATAATGGCGTTGCATGTTGTTACTCATAAAAAGACATGAGACATGAGTGACGATCCATTTTAGAACTGTAAACTCATTCCCATACTAAAGTCTAAAGTTATTTAATAAATAAATATAAAGATATAAACAGACATAGAAAATTACCTTTTCATTTGTTTGATCTCTTCGCTGTCTTTATCGTGTATCCCAATGTCTGATGCACCTATAAAGACAACACAGCAGAAGTGGCACACACAGCACGCAAAACTTGAGTTAATCAAGCTCTCAATTCAAGTATAACCAGTTCAACAGGGCTGTTATGTTATGCTAGAACCAGAAACAATTTCCTGTGTACACACACTGCCTTTGAAAAATACAAATACAAAATACAAAATACAAAACACTTAATGGAAACACATGGGTGATATATCTGGGTTGTAGATTACTGATTCCCTGTTTGACTAAGATTTAACTCATTTCCATGATGGACTGGACAGTGGAATAAAAACATACTACCTGGACATACTCCACTGCTCGTCTGGTCCTCTTCTTCCTATTTCAGTACATAGTCAAGAATCATTTTTAAAAGCATTCTCAATGGTCAACAACAGTCATACAGCACATTTAAAAACAACAGCAGCTGACCTTAGTGCTGTAAAACAAAGAAAATTAAAGAAAAACAAAGAAACAAACAAAAACAAGAAAACACACCTAAGATTCAGTTGTCAAAACTGTAAAGAGTACAGAAATGTCAAAAAGACAGTAACACAAACAAAAAAGTTGATAAAAACAAAATAAAGTCAAACTAAATAAAATTACATGAAAAAAACAAAGCAAAATAAGATTACCACAGGATCAGTTCTAATATCAAATTAAAAGCTACAGAATAAAAATGTGATTTGAGATGGGATTTGAAGAGCAAACATGCTCTTGCTACAGCATCATACAACATATATGTCTTCAGCTGACGCCAATGTCAATCTTACAAGGCCAACATGTCTTGCTAATAAGGGATCCTTTTAACCTAACTCCCACAACAAAGAAATAACTTCCTGATATCTCCCATTCTTTCATCAACCACCTCTTCCAGCAAGAACTCAGAGAAGGGCCCCTCACATAGCAGGTACATTGCTATATTTCACTTCATTCTTAAGTAACATTCATCAGCAAAAAAATCTTACCTTACCTGACTTCAGCTTTGATCAAACCCTACTGACATCCTTTTATCTGATCACACATCATGTTATGTAACTACATAGGCTACATTCTCAACATTGTGTGTGGTTATGAATAATTAAGAATTTATTTATTTTTATTAAGAAAGTAGGCTAGGCTACAGAAAAACTTTAATTTTGCAAATGTCCACTAGCCTACATAGATCGCCAGCCAGATTGATTCAATGTATTAAGATAATAGGAAAGAAAATAGTGGTACAACACAGAAGAGCAGGCTCAGTGAAACTGAATTCTTGCGTGGTAGTGTAATTTCACAAAATACCGAGACAACTGCCGTCCTGGGAAAGATGATAAATTTTCTGAAACATGCAGACAGTAAAAATTCCAGCAAAACCAGGCCTTGTGAAGATGCCTGCTCGGGATGTCTGCAGACTATAATCTATTACATGATGCATCATGAATCAGTATCATGTGTGCACAAATCTATTTTATTCCTTAGGACAGGTGTGATACTATTTAAAACGATAACATTTGAAGCACAAAACTGCTCTCTCACTAACTCTCTCTCCCCCTCTCTCAAGTGCTTAGTCTCATAAACGTACAATATAGGCTACATTATACAAATAACAACTTTTAATGGTTTTTAATGACTACTTACTAATGTCTATTCTGCAGCTGACTGTAGCTTTCCTTATGGAGAAGGGGGTAGTTCTCATTACAAGGTAGGGAGGAGTAAGGGACCGATTTCAGTGGTGGCAGCATTTTGAAATGTTGATCCCTTTCATTCCTGTGCGTGACATTTAAAATGTTCTGTCATTTTGAAAGAATGATTTCATGTGAACTAACGTGAATTAATGTGAATGTGCGGCCGACCTGCATCATAAACTATAACCATATAATCCACTTAAAAACCATATAATCCACTTAAAAATGCTAGATTCTGGGGATAAAAAAACACACCATATGAACTTTTCTGAAACTCTCCTCATTATACCCCTTGCTTTTTTCCTAGAAAATATGATTTTGCTAATAAGTGAAAAAAAAATCCCCTAAATTCCTGCACATTGCCACTTTAATATTAAGTGAAAGGCATTTAGAAAAACATGTCTTTAATATTTTCACAATTACAGCATTTTGGAACCAAACTCCTTGGAACCAAACTCATTTGTACTTTTATTTAAATACAATTTCAGTAGCGTAATATCTACTACAGATATTTGAATCTTTGAAACACAATAAAATCATTAAAAATTATTTGCATCTGTCATTTTCATTACAAAAAAAACCAAACACTGACGGTGAAAAATTATTACCTCTTTCTCTTCAGTGAGGTCATCATCAACTTGGTCAAGTTTACATCTGGGCTCTGGATAACACTGAGACTCTGTGCTGGTGGCAAAGGCCTGAGACCTGTTTTTTCAAACACATTTGAATTAATATAAACTTCTGTCTGTCTGACATGCTTTTGTGGAGAACCAACCTTTTATGTGAGGTTTTCATTATTCCAGTCCTCTTAGGTCTGCCTGACTTGCCTTCATCTACAAAGGAAAACACAACCTGTCACAACACACAGGAAAACACAACCTACCTATAATGAATGTTGAAATATTACTTATATCTATAGTATCTTCATTAGCAAAGTAACTACAAATCTAGTTCATTTTCTGCAATTTAACCAGTTCTCTGGACAAAAGGTATGAGTGGGGCTATCTTGGCACTATCTTGGTTCAGGTGATTTGGGGAAAAAAGTTTGTCACTATTGCATATTAAACTAAAACGCCAGCGTTAAAGCTATTAAGGCTCTTTTTCCATCATGTACACAAGTCAAACTTTTGTTCAAAAGCAAAATGACGGTAGCTGGCTTTTTAAGTTTGATAATTTCCGTTCACAGCCATACAATGGGTTTCAATGAGCATACCAATGCCACTTGGCCAGATGCATCCAGTTTGACTCATGCCCATGGTGAAAAAGACTCTCTCACTCCAGCCTCCATCACCTTAATGACACTTTTGAATGGTGACTATAAGAACCATAGTAACAGTTCTTAAAGGGTTGACGCAAATTCATTAACAGCAGCTGCTACTGTGAGTGTGTACTGTAGTCAAACGTTTACACAAATGACTGAATAAAATAAACACATGCTCTCATTTCACTAAATGGGTTTTAGCCATAGTTAAACAACTGGGTGGTTATGTGGAGAACTAACAAAGATCTAACAACACAGAACCATACAGAGCTAAACCAAAACACTACTTTATGTTTTCACTACATGACAGACACACAATGAAAGTATGTCATTCAATAAACTAAACATGTTGATTTGAGTTAAAATGTAACCACATATTTCCTTTTAGTGACATACATTCATGCTGGAGATACATATGTGACAAATACGATATAAGCTTGATAATGACATTTACAGTGACCCATTATAGAAAAGTAGTGAGCTTTCAGGGAATTCCACTCAACAAAGCCTCCAATTCATCCATTAATTCTGTATGAATGGAACCATTCCCCAGTCCCTCCACATCCCTTATACTGTATATGTATACAGTGTGTAGAGACCTTTGCTATCCTCCATCTCCGATAAGAACTTGGCCCTCTGTCGCTGAAGATCTTTAATCCCCTCTGGATCAGTATGGCAAAGAGTGTGTGCCATCTCATTAGCTTCCAGAGCCTTCTTGTGCTGTTCCAAAAGGAATAATGCCTCACAGAAGCGATAGTGGCCCTGCCAAATACAACGGCAATATGTTTACAAAAAGTTTAGAAAACATGTTTCCTTACTGTATGTGCACACCAAGAGCTACTAAAGCTGCAAAAGTCACTGGACACTCAAAAAGCATCAAATGTACTTCAAGCCCTCATGTCATGACCATTGCCTGCTGTTTACAGACAAAATGTAGCACAATTTTTAATTTGCTATTGTTAATATTGTTAATATTTCAACCTCAATTACTTCACCTTTGCCCAGTCTGGTTTTAGCACCATAGCACGTTTCCCATCTCCAACAGCTTTCCTGAAAGTGGAGAAGGTGTAGGCCATTACCATCAAGTGCAAAGCATATTATGAAAAGGAAAAGAAAAATACTTACAGATATTTTGCAATGCGAATAAAGCAAATTGCTCTATTTCCATAGAGTACATGATTAGTTGGACTGTGAAAAGAAAAGCAGAAATTCATGAATCAAGACAAGTACCAGCAAAGAAATAATACCCTACCAGATGTCATTTCTACATGATGGAAAAACCAAAGGTATCTTAATCTTAAAAAAGACATTCAAGATAATTCACTATAGAGAACCAGAAGTCACAAAAAGAAATACAAACTTTCATTGATATATAGTTGTAATCAGTAAGAAAAAGTATTAAAAAGGTATTACATAAAGATTTTTAAAAATTACATTTTAATTTGTGTGTTTAAGATTAAGAGATTAAAAATTATTATTATTTAATTTAATAAATGAATACTTTATATTTATTTAATTTAATTTAATCCCTTTTCCATTTACTTCTCAATTTTACAGCTGCTTTTTCTTTTCTATTTAGCTGCATAGTCATATCAAACTCTGAGTACAAGTGCTCAGGAACTCAGAGGGTTAGCTGGATCTAGAGGCATGCAGATAACTAAACTGATGAAAAAGTCCCACTCAAAAGTACCAGCTAGCGAGCCAAGTCGAACAGGCCTGTTTAATCATCCCTGCATATGGCTGCCTGATCTTGAATTCACCTAATGCACCTAACACAAAGTAATCCAGGCAGTTTAACGTTTAGCATCATTTTGATAAGGTAACTAAAAATGCAACTTTTGTTGACAGGGGACAAGTTTCCACATTCGCCATCACCCTGCGCAATGCAAACATCTGCAGGTTAAGTCACCTACCACATATGTTGTTCCCCACATAAAAGCACAACATTTGGTACTTTTAATCTTTTTGCAAGAAGCTTTCAAATGCTGACCCATGCCGCATGCTTTTGTGCCGCGTCCTGCAGGTCCCGCGGGCGTCCCGTCGCAGGCAAGCATTAAATCCATCAACATCACATCATTTCAACCAACTGTAGACTAATTCACAACCGGCAATCCTCAACTTGATTCAAACTGCGTGAGTACAGCTGTTGAAAACAGTTACTCAAGAATCAGCTGGCTAGCTGTCATCAATTAGGTCAGGCTATAATCCCATGATGGAGAATTTCCCAACCAAATGTATAGTCTGAGAAGAAAATAAAAATTGTGTCAGAATACAGTGATAGCAGTTTGCTGGAGATTTGGAGGCACTCTCCCTGGGTAGAGATGGTTGCATAAACTAGCATGCAGAGCCATTACTATTCTCAAATAAAATTGGCTTTGTTTGTGCAAAGAGTAGGAAACGGCTATAGAAAAGTTTATAATAGCAAAATACAAAACCCTTTACCTTAAGATAACTGAAATATTTCCAGAGCATGATAGAAGCTTTGTCAAATTCCCCCCCCCCCCTTTTTCTTCCCACCGATTTTCCGCCAACGATTGCTGGGACACTGAAACGCTGGGGGACATGAATCTTTGAAGGCATGTAGCCCTAGTAGGATGTGAGCGACTAGAAGCTTTTGGCCCCAAAGGGCCACATTCCCTCTGTGCCAGTATCCGTCAAAGAGGGGGACACGTCCAAAAGTTTTTGCTGAATAACTTAATGAACGTTTCATGCAACAACATGAAATTTTGTAATATGTTGGTGTTACAGAGGAGTATCGACCCAGCCCATTAAGACTCACTTGTAGCATTGCGCCATTTTGATTTTGGGCCTAGAAGGCGGGAACTGCACAAAATTTGTTGTGTACAATCATCACAATGACCTCTGAAAAGTACCATATAATTTGGCCCATAGGGGGCGCTGTAATTGTACAAAATGTCATTTTGCCTATTATCTATGGAACGCTAAAGTTGGCAACCAAATTTCTTTTGTCTTGAAATCCATTGACCCTCAAGCACTGGAAACATTGGTCGCTGCCCAGTTCTAATAAAAACAATTTCCGAGAAATTTTTAAATCACGAAAGTGAAAGTAAACAAACTCGTCATAGGCTGTTCATGTGAATCTCACCAAATTTGGTATGTCATCAATGCTGACAAAAAGTTATCAAAGGATTTATCTTATGAACCGTTTCAAAGTTACATGTCAATCAAAATTCAAAACGTAGCTTAAAATTCTTTAAAAGTCCACATCTTGGCTTCTATTCGCTGTATAATTACTGCTGCAAAAGTCAACAGGTTTTTTGCTTCAGATTCACATCTGCATATCATTCCACGAGTAGAGATCAATCACTTATCACCTTGGAACTTTGTTGATAGTGAAAGGAGATCAGCTGCATTCTAAAGAATCCTCAAGTTCAAGTTGCCTTGCGAACTATTTGTTTATTTGCGAAAGCCAAAACGGTAAGAAATTAAATTAAAAAGACGTTTGTGTGCAGTTTTCTGTCATCACGTTGACAGGTAGCTGTATAGCGGCACAATGTACTGTCTGCCGGTCATTATAGGAAGATATTGATTCGTCCGGAAGGGAAATATTTTCCTATAATGACCAGCGGACAATACATTATCCTTTACTTAATTTACCATTGAGAATATTCCCAAAAAATATAATAATAACCTATTTTATTTATGAAATAGTAATAATTATTAAATCTTTTTAAATTAGACACATAAATTGATGGATTAAAATGTATTTTTTGAAATCTCTATTTAATACCTCTTTATAATACTTTTTATTTCTGTTTACACCTATATAACAATTAAATCTTACATAAATTTTTGTGAAACACCTGGTCCTCCATACTAAACACCACATTTCACAGGGAAAATATCAATTTAGTTACCACGAATTACTTACTGATGCTCGATAGCTTTGGTGTACCACTTCAGTGCCAGTCGAAAATTGTTTTTTCGATACTGCTCATTGCCCTTGCTTTTCAGATGCTCGCTTTTCTGTTGAGTTTAAGACCAACAAGGTCTTAAGGAAGGTTTCTATGAGACTACAACAGTGTTTCAACAATAATAGTTAAACAATTCACATACAATGTGGTTATTACCTTGCTACTGATGTCTAGTTGTTTTCCTGAATTCAACTACTTATTAGAATTATAATTTACAAAAGAATCTCTGCCCTTGTCCCAGCTAGGGGTGGGAATTTAAGATAACACCAGTTTATTGTGTTCTCAAGTTCACTGTCCATTTGTAGTTTTGAACAAGAATGTTTTTCTGTCTGATTATATCTGCCATCTGGGCTGTCAGGTCTTTGAACTTTGATGTCTGTTGGCTATGTCAGCCAATTTCACCTCGAGGTCAGGCAAACTCACACTAAATGAAGACGTATTCAACAGGGGTGTGTCAGTAGCCAAGGGCTTAAGAGGGCTTTTTTCTTTTCTGAACTCATTGAATCTCCCTGCAAATGCAGCTTGTATTCCGATGACTACACACTGTAAATAGTTGCAGTTGACATTATTCTGTTTTCTGAACTCCTTCAGACAGGGACAGAAAAAAGGTTTACCACTTTGTACATCTTTTGCTAGCACAGTTAACTTGCGCTCAAAAGCCAATATGTCTTCAAGCAGCTGCAGAGCCGAGTACCCCTTTCACTGAAGAGCTGTGTTTAACGAATTTAGATGTCATATCCACAATGAAGTGCAACTTCTAAAGCCCTGGATAGTTTTGTGCTTTGCTTTGCATGAACTTGTTAACATGTTCATTACAAACAGCCATTGGATTCAGTTATGCAAGAGATCTGATATGCACTGTCATCCTCATCCAGCAGTGCACGGAATTGACAGGGGTTTAAGCCTCTTGAAATTAAGTTGTTCACTATTTGAATGACAAGGTCCATGACTTATCTTCAGGTCATGGGGACATATGCTTTTTGGTGCAAGATGCAGTGAAACGTAAGGAGCTTTCGACCCAACGTCTTTTGAAGTAAAGTGTCAAACCCCTTGTGTGCCCCTCTCATACTAGGTGCCCTACCTGTAAACACAGACACCATGTTGCTGGTGTTGATGTCCTTGGCTTTTAAACAGTTGATCACAGCCTCTCAAATGTCCTCCCCTCAGGTTTGGTCTTTCAAAGATATCAGTAATTTCTTCCTTTGATCATCAGAGCTCACATACCTACAGAGTAGCGTGGTCTGCTCAACACTGTTGATATCACAGGTTTCTTCACAGGTGAAAGAGTAAGCTAGAGCTGAATTTATGTCCTCAATTTGCCTACTAGTAAGGTTATCTTCCATTTTCATGGTCCTGTCCTCTGCTTTGTTTTTGAGGTCTGACACAGCTGCTCAGATACCTTCATAAATGTTTCTTTCACATACCCATCAGCTAATGGCTTTCCATGTCTTGCAATCTCCCAGCCACAAAACTAGCAGCAGTAATGGAGTTTGGAGATGATATCCATTTCTTGAAAGTAGCTTTGCTCTGCCCTCTTCAACAATTCCAGAAACCACACTCCTTCTTGCCTCCTCAGCTGGATACTCCACAAATGTTGTGTGCTTCTGGAAGTGTCCCTCCCCCACCTAGGACACTCAGACCACTCCACAGTTATGCTAATTCCTGCATATCCAAAATCATCACCACACGCCCCAACCAGAAACCATGGATGACTGCAGAGGTGAGGGTGCTTTTGAAAGCCAGGGACGCTCCCTACAGGGCTGGGGAGGAGGAAGTCCTGAGGAAAGCAAGAGCTGAGCTGTCCCAGGCCATTAAAACAGCAAAGCGCTCTCATGCTCAGAGAATCCACAACCACTTTGCAGACACTAACAACACACGACGCCTATGGCAGGGCATTCAAGCTACAGGCCTGCCCCCCTTTCCTGTGGTGGTGATGACTCCTGAGGCACTAAACCAGTTCTATTCAAGGTTTGAGGAACAGAACGACTCAGAGGTGAGAAAGGACACCCCTCCCCCTAACAACCTAGTGCTGTGCCTGTCCACTTCTGAAGTGAGGAAGACCCTACTCAGAGTCAACCCACGGAAAGCTGCTGGGCCGGACGGCATACCAGGCTGTGTGCTGAGGGAGTGTGCGGACCAACTGACAAACGTCCTCACAGATGTCTTCAACATCTCCCTGGCCACCACTGTCGTTCCCACCTGTTTCAAGACCACCACCATCATACCCGTTCCGAAGAAACCCACAGTGACCTGCCTCAATGACTACCACCCGGTTGCACTGACATCTACCATCATGAAGTGCTTCGAAAGGCTGGTATTGAGACACATCAAGTCACAACTACCAGCCACACTGGACCCAATGCAGTTTGCATACCGCCCAAATCGCTCCACAGACGATGCCATCAACACTGCCATCCACCTGGCTCTCTCTCATCTGGACCAAAAGAACGCATATGTCAGGATGCTGTTCGTTGACTTCAGCTCAGCATTCAACACCATCATCCCTCAGCAGCTGATAACAAAATTAGGTGAACTTGGCCTGAACACAACCCTCTGCAACTGGATCCTGGACTTCCTGGTGGGCAGACCACAAGCAGTCAGGATCGGGAGCAAGACTTCCAGCACAACCATACTGAACACTGGAGCACCTCAAGGCTGCGTGCTCAGTCCACTGCTGTTCACACTGTTCACCCATGACTGTGCGGCAACGCACAGCTCAAACCACATCATCAAGTTTGCTGATGACACTACCGTGGTGGGTCTGATCAGCGGAGGCAACGAGGCCCCGTACAGAGAAGAGGTGGCTCAGCTCAGCAACTGGTGCACCAACAACAACCTGTCCCTCAACATGGACAAAACTAAAGAACTGGTCATCGACTTTAGGCGGCCTTTGCATAAGCACATCCCACTGTGCATCAACAACCTTCCAGTACAGATTGTCCAGAGCACAAAGTTTCTGGGCACACACATAACTGACGACCTCTCATGGATTCTCAACACCACACACACCACAAAGAAAGCCCAGCCGCGTCTGTACTTTCTGAGAAGACTGCGTTAAGCCAATCTCCCAACCTCCATCCTCACAACTTTCAGAGGGACGATTGAGAGCATCCTCAGCGGCGCCATCACAGCATGGTTCGGCAATTGCACCGCGGCAGACCGTAAGGCCCTGCAGCAGATTGTGAGGACAGCCAAAAAGATCACTGGAGTCTCTCTGCCCCCCCTCTCAGACATCTACAGCACCCACTGTCTGCGGAAAGCCAAGAATATTACCAAAGACACAACCCATCCCTCCCATGGACTATTCACCCTACTACCATCTGGCAGAAGGTTCCGCAGTATCACTGCCCGCACCTCCAGAATGGGGAAGAGCTTCTTCCCGCAGGCAGTCAGACTGCTGAACAACCTGTAGTGCAACTGGACTGGAATTTCTTAGTAACTCAGGATGCAAACCAGCGCATCACAGCACCTTATGCCTCCCGCACTTTCTTGCTGCTATCACTTATATTTATGTAGAATAGTCTCTAGCTGCTATTATTTATATTTATATTGAACAGTCGCCATTTTACAAATCACACCACTAGCCACAGTGCTCTGCAAAAAGCCATGTCCTGTCTAGCCTGTTTGTTTTAGGTCACCTGTATTTTGACCTGCAAATCGTTTACAACTGTGTTGTAATGTATGTACATATGTGTACAACAGTGTGCACGCGTGCGTGTGTGAGTGGGTGAGTGAATCTGTGTAGTCCCACAACAGTGTACGTAGGCACTACGTATCTGTCTTGTCCATACTGTGTTTTAACAGTTACGTGCATCAACAATTGTTCCCGGTGAAACATTGTCTCGTCTCACTATGTACTGTGTATATGCCTGAAACGACAATAAAACCCTACTTGACTACTTGACTTGACTTGAGAAGAGCATATCACTTGGGCCCTCTGACCCCAATAACATCTGACATGACTAGGCCGCAAGTCAAAGAAAATTTAGAAAGCTCTGAATGTTTTAGTGGTCTGATATTAATTCCAGCTGTCTAGAGAAATTAGACATTATTACACATAATTTCAATTGAGGTAATCAACTTTACCTCTTTTGACCAACTGTCTGGCTCTACAGAAATTTCTTCCTTTAACTTCAACAGAACACCTTGACCCGCCACAGCTTGAGTTGTAAGAGGGGTATCTATGAAATTGAAAGGTACAATTAATTCAACACAAAGTAGAGACTAAGCAACAATGCAGTACAGGCTCTGTAGTATGCGTGATTATATTGCAAGCTTTGTCTTACATTTTCCAAAGATGAACCTCAGGACTTCATAGCAAATATATTTGGGACCAAGCTTGTGAACTTTCCTCACAATATTGGGCTCCCCTGTTTTTGCCAGCCATGCAATTGCATCATCTGTGAGGTCACCACCCTGTACAAGTGATAATCACAACACAAAATTTCCTCATTTGAAATTCTGATGAATGGATTTTAGCTTGTTGCACTAGTCACTTAGCCTGATGCATCAAATGCTTTCACATTGTTTCACTTCGTGCAAAGCATCTGAAACCTATCCATTGGTATACGCTCCACAGTAGGCAGATACTTTCTGCTTTAACCAAAAAAAAAAAAAAAAAACACCCAGAACCTTCATAGATAAACCTGTCTTTTGGCAATATATTCAGCCTTGTTTAGGTAACAAAAGAGAACCCCTAGCTTGTTGCATGTTATTTTAATTTTTTTGTGGCTTTAATTAATACACACATAAAAACGCAGGTGAATATCTTTATCTGTTTAATTATTATATTAACCTATTTTTAAATAAAGCTAGTCAGGTTTAATGGTGACCAAATGCTATTCTATATCCATTAAAAAAACACAGGTAAACATGGTAAATTTAGGATGGCAAAGTGGCTTTGCTTTTACATAGCACTCCACCAGCAGGTTCCCATGCACCATTTAAGTCTTGGAATGGTTTGCGCAGCCTCTTGTTTCAAGCTCAGTCATTCACCTTCAAGCACAAAGTCTTTGCTTTGTGGAATAACTACAGAGGTAGAGAGTGACTAGTTCTAAATATATGGGAGTACACATCTCTAAAGACCTGATCTGGGCTACTCACACCTAGGCTCTGGTTAAAAATTGGCAAACAATGGATATACCAACTTGGACAACTGCAAACATTTAAGATTTCAATAACAATTCAAAAAGCTTTTTATACTGGGGCCATAGAGACCATACTGACCAATACTGAGTATTACAGTGTGGTATACCAACCGTTCTGCAAAAGACCACAAGGCACTGCAGCAAGTGGTGCTGCCTAGAGTATCTCCAGGACTGCTCTACCCTCTCTGCATGACATGTACATCAGTCCATGCAAGACTAGAGCCATTATCATCATAAAGGATACCACCAACCCCAGCAACTGCTTACTAAACTCAGGCAAGCTGTTTTGTAGCTTAATGGCCAAAACTGAGAGACAAAAAAGAGCTATTTCCCTCAGGCCATCAGACTCCTCAAGATGGGAATGTCTGGCAGTTTAGAAGCTATAGCCTGGTGTTATTAGCTATAGCCTGGTGTTACTTCACAGCTATCCTGCATCTTAGTCATTTATTTATTTTATTAATATTTATTTATGTAATTATCAATACTAGATTTTTACTCCATCTACATACTTTTATTTTGCACTGTGACATTTCACTGTGAGTTGTATATGTTATAACTATGTATGTGACAAAAAAAATCTATATAAGTAGCCTATATAAGACAGTTTGTCTCCATACCCTCTGGAGATGAACAGGGATGTTGTGTCATTGTACGTGCTGTCATTATCTTTAACTGAACCGGTAGACTTACTGCTCTCCTTAGAGACTTGTGACATTAATTCTTACAGCAGTGATCACAAATGAGAGAAGTTGCCATCAGCAGGACAGGTATGTGAGTTTACAATCAAGATTTTTTTTCATGTGAATATAATAAGATATACAGCAAATATAAAATATGCTGTAGTTGCAAAAAATTACAATAAATCATTGATTTTGCATGATTTTGCAGTCAGTCCGCGATTTACACAAAATCGCGGACTGACTGGAGAGACTGATTAGCTTGCTGGTGTGGTTTTATGTTTTGTTTTGTTTTTCTCTCCCATGGGATTTTGCATAAAAGCTCTTGGAGAAAATCCATTCAATACATCCACAAATTTTCAGTATTAAATACAAAATGGCCCATAAGCTGTGTTTTAGCTGCAGACAAATAAACAGCAAGATTTTTATGACATGATTAGTTATCAATTTCAATCAATGAGTAGTGAAATTACTAAAATGACAAATTCAAATCCAAATGCTAGAATTCTACCACAATGTCAGAATATATTAAACCCTGAATATCTGTCTATCTATCATAAATATACATAAAAGAATATTGTAATCTTTCTAAATGCCAACCCATGAAACTAATCATAACAGAAGAAAAAGATCTGTTTTTTGATCTAAGGGTTTGGACAAACCGTGAAATAATTATAATAATTATTACTAGTGACTGTTTACTGTCATGGTCATGTAGTTTGAAAAGTTTCAGAACTTTTCAAAGTTTCAAAAGTTTCTCCTTCAAACTGTTCATGTGAAAAAATTTGGAAGAAAGATAAGGCAAAATGAATACAATTTAAAAAATTACAGAAAATAAATATACTTACTGACAATAGAAAACAGGCACTCATGGGTATTAATTGCTTTGCCAGCTTGTCAGATAACTATGGGGGAAACAAAAAGTAAAGACACAACCTCAAGCACAAAGATGATACAACCTAAACTGAGAAAATAGGACAACCATACCCAGCCTCGCTCAATGGCACTGAGGATGCTTTCCAAAATTTCAATCCTCTCCAGTTTTTGCAGGCTTAAATCACTCTTTACACTGACACAAAAAAGAAACATTGTGATGGTCAGTAGTTCTGACAGACAGGTTGTGTGTGTGCCATGATGCATCATACTGCCACTTACTTTGAGTCAAGGAATCCTGTCATAATGGCCCATAATGTGGTGGAGTGCTTATCTTCTTTTCGAAGTAAAATGTGCCACCAGAATTCTGAAATCTTCAATCTATGACTCATTCTCTTTTTGACACCATTGGATAGCTGATACCATGCCGACAAAGCTGCATCTAAAAAAAAAAAAAAAAGAAAAAGCCAGTTTAAGAGATACTGTATGTTACAGTATTCAAATGTATTGGTGTTTCATCCGTGGTCAAAATGGTCGCAGGTGTTTTTTTGTTCTGATTTGTTCATGCATTCCTCTTCCACTTTGTTGCTGTGGATATTTTGTTTCTGAACCATTATGATTAAAACTTGTATGTCATGACTAAAGCTTATGTTATTTTCTGTAAGAGGCAGCAACATGGCTGCAAAATGACAAAAGGAAAGACAGGTTCATGTTTATCATGCCACAATCAATAGACAGTTGTCTATTGTCTATAAATATAAGCAATCACAAAATAAGACAAACAACTTGTTGATGTGCAAAAAGACACCATGCAAGAATTTTATGTTAATTTTATGTTAATTAAATTTTGCAGTCAGCTTTATGGTTAAATGACTCATTACCCCCCGAATGAAGGCTCTCTCGTCTCCTTTTTTGATCTCTTGGTGAATTTACCATGCTTACAAGATGTTTTCAATGCCTCGCTGAGCAAAACTCTATATGTGAGAAAGTAACTCACATGTATTGGCGAGAATTTAGGACATTGGTGTAAGTCACAAAAAAGGCAATTGTAGGGGGACCTCTAAAGTAAAAAAAAATCCACTATCAGCTATACAATGAACACACGTTCCTAAAATTAAACTTTTCAATCGAACAGTACCATGTAACAAACTGACAAAAACAACTAAATCCAAACCCAAGAATTACCCAAGAATGTCACTTTATAGGTATCCTACGCAAGTCTGGGACTTTTTTTATTATGGAAATTACATTCATATGCACAGCATCACAATTAATTTTTATATCATACAAAAAGTAGGTTAGAATCCTGCAAGTCTGAAATCTTGAAATAAACTGTGGTAAGAATACTTTGGCTAATGGTCTTACATAGTAGGCCAGGCTTCTCTGAAGAGGTCAGATAGCCAAAGCATATATGTACAAACAATGGCAATGCTTTACTAAAACATGACATGATGAAATATTTCATATAGTAAGCAATTTGGTTATGATGCACAACATCATCAAGTAACTGTTATAGCAATGCCAATAACAAATGCAAGAGGGTGAGATTTACGTATAGCTACTTTAATGTAACCATTACTAGCCTTTGCATTGTATCAGTTTAAAATAGCCTGACTGATTCAGTGTATGTTAATTAGTATTATTTTAACCATCACTAAAATTGTTCATGCTTCTGTTTTTACTTAAACATCTAAAATTTCAAATTTTATCCAAGTAGTTTTTTTGTTTAAATATAGTGTTTTTGTATAGCATGTTGTTTTAGATAAGATAGTATCTGCCAAGGACCTTTAAGCATCACATGAACATTAAATAAGTGTTTAATGCACCAATTTAACAAATTTTCACACTGGTTACACGCCTGGAAATAGGAGGGGAGAGTCGTCAGAGAGTCAGGCTTATTCTCAATCTTAACTGAGATTGGGTTTTCCAAGATACTGATTAAACCCTCTGTGCACACTTCTTCTAACAAATTAGATAGCTATGGATTTCATCATTTATGCACACTGTATAACTATAACAACAACTAAAATAACAATAACAACAACTACTACTAACTACTTACCATAGGGATATATACCATTCATAACATCTTCCCCATCTTCCTCATCCTCATATTCCTCTTCAGATTCCTGGTGGTACAACCAAACATATTGAAACACTAAAAACTTTAAACACCAATGAACTAAAATGGCTTACAAATACATCGAAACTCACAGGTCTGACAAGCTTAGGACATCCATCTGTCTCTTCATCACAATCCAGTTCCAGCATTGTGTGATATCTACCAAGAGAAATGATTGGTCATGAAATCTCACCAAATGTACAATTTCATGTCGAGTCAGCATACAAGTAAAATAAACTTGCAAATTAAACCTGAACCAGAGTTTTTTTTTTTTTTTGCAAAACGTGATAGCACTGGACAGTACTGTACTCGTGTAGTATTTTGAGTGTTTATAAATCACGTTTAGTATAGCTGATCTTATAAGGCCAACATGTCTTACCAGTCAGGGATCCTTTTAAGTACTTTTCAGAGTCTGTACTTTACTACCTACTTGAGTGAGACGTTGAGTCCACAACTATCTGTACTTCTACTTGAGTATGGAAAGTGTGTACTTTCCCTATTTGTGGATGTTCAATTTTATTTATACAGCGCCTTTTACAATAGTATTGTCTCATGGCACTTTACTGCAAGGAGTACCCAAGAGCAACTGGGGCAAGGAAAAAGTCCCTTATGTTTAATTAGTCTAGGAAGAAACCTTGGGCAGGTCCACGACTCAAGGGTCTAAACCAACTGCCAGGGGTCAGAAAATTTGGTGTACCCATAGAAAATTCAGGCATTCAAGACATTCACACTCAAAATTACTACAAATTTGTAACAACTGTGTGCCACAGACACATTTTTACATGAAACAGACTTGCTTCTTTTTGTAAGTTGCTTTGGATAAAAGCGTCTGCTAAATGCATAAATGTAGAAGATTCAAGTCTATCTGTTTTTAAGGTGACATGGTCCCCTAATGTTTGGTAGTGAGAAAGGCAGCACAGATGAGAACGCCAGAAGTTGGAAACTAAAATAACAGAGACAACAGCAAACTTATGCAAACTTTGGAAATGTTATAACACTGCAGCTCCTTGAACTGAAGCAGCATCCTGCATTGACACCATCAGGTGAAAGGCGTTAATGTTCAGCATCCTTTAATGACAACCACACTGTCAGGATATTTAATCATTGTCATCTCCTACACTCGAACAAAATCCTAGAGAGATGAGTTTCAGTTAGACAGTAAACAGAGTTTACTGCATTTTCCGAGTGCGGAGAAATCCAGGCTACAGTCATACCTACCACCACAAAAGTGAACACTTTAGTTGCATCTGCAGCTTATAGTGACCTAAACTTTGCACTATGATTATTTGCCAGCGTCTGTTTGAGAAATGCTGGTCTACACTAAAGCCTACACTCATTTGCAGACACCTGACTTTTCAAATACTGAACACTTCAGCGTGCCATATGGATAGCTCAAACACTTATTTCAACGGAGCAGCCTCTGGCCGCTTAATATATCCGACAATAGCAGATATATTAAGCGGACCTGCTGTACATAAGAGAGATCCACAAAATAAGGAATCAAGATCCAATTTTTCGAGCGAGAACCAATATTAATTGCTGAATCAATTTTTTGAATCCAGCCCTAGTGATGCATTGCAAGTTTTCCAAAAGTGTGTTCATAACTGATGTATATAAAATGCCTTTCCTAATCAAGATAATTTTCCAAATGCACAATGTGTTGCATAACTTTTATCAAAACCTAGATTCATGAATCGTTAAGCTTACCAAGGCATATGGTTTAAGTAGCCACTTGGTCAAGCGCCAGATGAGTCAACCTGTAGAGTAGGAGAGAAGCTCTGCAAATTCTATGTCTGCTAGGCAGCATCACCTGCAGTTGATATGAGGATGGGAGACGGAACACATTTGGATGATGCAGAGCTTCTGAGGATAAGATTACCTCTACTCATGATGTAATACAAAGAGTGGGTGTTGCCAAAGAGTGGCATTTTTTTGTGCTTGTGTGAGAGCCAAATACAGTTTAAAGCCTATATTTTAGGCCTAATACATCATAGACACACAGAACTGCAAATTTCTTGAACACTATAATGTAAGAAATGAGAAAATACACGCATGCCATTCTTAAGCTTTTGTGTTGTTTGGAAATTTTCATTAAAAATCTGTGTTACAATGAACAAAAATGGTTTGAGCACAGCTCGAGACTTCATTTCGACAACACTACTTACTAATGTCTACTCTGCAGCTGACTGCAGCCATCCTTATGGAGGAGGGAGTGGTCATCTCATTACAAAGGAGGGAGGAGTAAGGGACCAGTTTCTATTTGCCATTTCATTTTATTGCTGTCCTGGTATATTGCTGCCATTTCTTAAAGTGTAAACCTAAACAAATGACACCTACTGGCGATTTACTTATTTTTTCACATTTTTTTTTTTGCATTTTCAGTAACCTCACCAACATTCAAATAGCCTGTATGTTAATGACCAGTAGGTGGGACAAGAACTACATAAAAGCCAGAGTGATGGCTGGAGAAGGAAAAGACGAAGACAAAGCCGAAATTTGGGCTTTCGTTTTTCCAATGAATCTTTACATTTTAAGAAAGTAAAAAAATAAAGTAAGTTAAAAAAATTATAATAAATTCCTGAATATATATTATATATACAACAACATGTGTGCAGATCATAGATGAACAGGAGGATGATGAAGTCTGAGTCTAGAAATGGCTCAAAAGACTTTGATGATCTTAGAAACCTGGTCCAAGATGTACTAAAACAGGACAGGTTTGCAGAACATGTACAAAAACTGGATGTCAGTTTCAGATAAGATGGACTATTAAAATATCCTTTTAAAATGCCACAATATTGTTGTAGATGGCATAAGAGAGTCCAAAAATGAAAAGACATTTGAATCTGAAGTAAATGTGTGAAAGTTATTCAGCAAACAATTACATCTGGATGACTTGAAAATATAGAATTGGATTTGGCTTACTGGAAAGTCCACAGCATCTGAGAGGCCTAGACTAGTTGTCAAGTTTCTTTGGATGAAGAATCAACTTGCTGTTGTGAATAAATAAAACAGAAAATTTGAAGGGATCAGATATCTACATAAATGAGGATTTTCCTGAAGCTATCCGGCAAAAAAGTTTTTTTACATTTTTACATTACATACATTAAATTTATTTGCAGTTCGCAAATAATTTGCAGATGTCCAATGTTTCTGATGATTGGAGAGCATGCAGCTGTTGGAAAACAAGCATCATGTTTTTTAAGACCTCTAAAATTCATGATTTGTTCAAAAATCTCAAATACAGAGGATTTTCAAAAGAAAAATACCTTTTTTATAATTTCAAGAGATGTGGACATCTGATGGCATTGTGTTCAATTTCCAACTTGCCATAATTCATTGAAAATTTCCAAATGGGGATTAACTATAAAAAGAACAGTTTCAGATGCCAAATATCATCCCTATAAAGTTTTAGGACATATATATGAAATTAACCACCTCCGTGAGATGACACGGAATGACCCACATGCTCCCAGGGCTCTGTGCTCCTCAGCTGTATTTGCACATAATAGGGAATTGTAGAATGGGAATGAAAATCAAAATCAGTGCCCTCCTTTGACATAATAAATATGGTGATGCCAGTCAAAACTAAGGCTAGCTGGAGTTCACCATTACTATCTCAGAGCTAGAAAAAAATGCTTTTGGACATTACGGCAAAAATTCTCAGGGCAAGGCCTCTAAAATGTAAAGGTCTTGAAAACACTACACAGAAGGGGATAATGTATGTTGACAGAACACTGCACTGATGGGCCCTCCCTGTGAACAGAGGGCCCTGCGAACATATCTATGTATCCACGTGTCAGTATCTGTAGGGTTCTCACTTCAGCAAGGCATCTTCAGGCAATACAGGCGTATTATATGACATCCTGACAGAAGATTCACAAAGTCGCACATTCACAAAGAATTTATACAAGTCGCATATCATGTCTAGGCCTATTGCAACGAATGATGCGCAAATTACACACGCTTAAAGACTGATAACACCGGAACTGTCGCAAATGCACAAAAATTGACTCATAACGTTACACGGACTAAATCCTCAACATAAATTTCCTCATTTTCATAACTTACATCGTGTCCTGAGTAACTTGGCTGCACAACACTTACCTAAACTGAACCGCCGAAGGTTAAACTTTAACTTAATCCTACCCCAGGTTTACTAATCTTGATGACGCTGGACGTTAACTGGCGATATCTAACGTTACGTGCGTCGCCCATCTGTTAGCATCTGTGTTTTTTATGATGAATCTACAAAAGGGGCTTACTTATAACTTTTATAAGTATAAAAAGTATACTTTTATAATAGTATAAAGTATAAAAAGTATACTTTTTTATGTCGTGACCACACAGTCCGCTGTTATCGTTGTTGGTTTATAAGATGTTATGCCTATCTTACATTTATTACACACAATAATCTTTGAAGGCATCACAGCTTTTAAAGCACTGTGTAATAGTATAACATTAGAGATAGCAATCTCACTCACGTCCTCTATAGACAGCCACCTCACATTCGTCAAAAAGCGATCAACCTCCGCAAACTAAATAAACCGAGGCGGTTCAGACATGAACGTCACCCACTCTTTCTTCGTGCACATCACTTGAGGAATCAAACTTTCCCTTGCTTTACCGCCACCACCTGTGCCGGGGTGAATGAGGATAATCGAGGTCTAATAGATTCGCCCCCTCGTGGTTGTTTTCTGCTACAGGCGATCCATTCCAATTGCCTTTCAGATAGAATGCATACGTGTGTTCAATGCCCTGGTTCCCCCCAAATAAACATTGTCAAAACACTGTCAAAAACAAGCAGAAAAACTGAAAACCACAAAAAAACACAGTTGTACAGCTACAGACATGTGCCACAGATGCGTGCACTTATCATACACTGTGTATGTGTGTGTGTGTGTGTGTGTGTGTGTGAGAGAGAGAGAGAGAGAGAGAGAGAGAGAGATTCAGCCCTGAATGTTTTAGCCTGGGAACCCATGCCGCTAGCAAATTTGAATTTTCCCTGTTGGTCTGCCACAAGCCATTGGAAATCATTAGCTGGCCTGACCAAAATCCCAGGAACCAATCACAACTGCTTTCTAGTATGGGTTGGGCATTATAATTCAGTGAATTCAGTGAATAATTTAACACAATTCAGTGAATTATGTCTGCATGTTGTGTTTTTTTTTTGGACTGCACATTGTGTTCCCAAATGGAGTCAACAAATTAAAACATTCCTGTTTCGTTTATCTGTTTCAACAGATATTGTTGTAACAGATGTGTTCTGTACACTCATGGTCGTGGTCTACACTACAACGGGATGAGAAAAACTTTCAATATCATGGTTACATCTCATGCAGTCTTTTTTCATTTTTTTAAATTATGCTGGATAAAGTATTAAACTTTTGATATCACTGGCTGGCTGGCTTAAAGCGATCCATGCTGGGGAGCATAGCACTGGCAAAATTCTGTGATGCTGCTTACATCATGACTTTTGAGCAGCCATCCAGCCATGTTCGAAGAAGTCCATTGGGACTGGGAAAGGTGTAATTTCCATCCAATGAAAATAATGGTCTGATGTCATGGGGGTGCTGCTGTAGTGGTGTGAAACAAAATGCAAAGCACTGCAAAATCTGTCTGCAAGTAAGCTTGTTTGAAGTGACTGGCTGGATGAATGAAGGCAAAGCATTCTGACTTGAAATGGTGCATCATGGTATGGCACCTTTGACCTTACAAGGGTCAAGTTGAGACCACTTTTTTGTTAGATATGAAAATTGCAAAGCAAAACCTCTCCAAAACAGCAGAATGATGAAAAATTATACCCCGTTCTCCCCTACATCACTGTCTGCAGTCCTTTGCAATCAACTTGGTGTCAAACAAGACTAAAAAAAATCTTTTTTCAATGCCCTATGAGGTTCAGAGAGATCAGTGGAGAGTTGAGTTGCAGAGGGAGGATGTGCTGTATTTGATCAGATTGCATTGGGCAAATAATAAATTGATTAGGTTACTTTTCAGAAGAACACAGAGTTATGACAGCATTTAACAGTTAGACCACAGCAGACAATAGATTTCAGAAGATGGCAGTACACACAAGAGAAGCCAAAGGAAGCCAAAGGAATAAAAAAAAGAAGATCCAGCTTGTATTTTTCAGTATTTTTGTATTTCATTTCAGCATCATGATACTTAAGGAATGAGGAACTTTAGCAGTTTTTGCATTGTGTATAACAAAGTGTAGGAGGAGGGCAAGATTCCTTCAGAGTGGAATGAGGCAATTCTCTTCTTACAAGAGAACATCAGATTTCCTGAATGTGTTTACCGTGGAATTCTATGCTATTCTAATGGCAGTGCAGTGGGCAGCTCAGATAATCAAAGTAGGCTATTGGTGTGCAGTAACTCTGTATCAGCTGTGGATTGTGATCACATTGATGTGGGTTCCTGTATATGTATTCCAACAAATAAGAAGGTGGATAGGTTGGCTTAAAAAGCTGTGAAAAAAACACTTACACATCAGGCAGAGGGCAAGTATAGGCCTATTGTCTGAAGATGAATTAAAAATGGCAACAATCCTGGGAGAGTAAGTGATGACATTTATTCTCATTAACTAATAAAATTACTGATTCAGCTATTTATTTTGGTTTGGAATTGGCCACATTTACCTAATAACCTACCTAAATAATACTCTCCTTCTAGGTAAACATCAAGATGGACAATGACTAGAACGCCCATAGCCAGAGACAGTGCAACATGTTAACCTGTAACAGCCTACATATATTGGAGAAAGACATGAAAAATGGACATGAAAGAAGTGTGTTAAACTAATCTAGAGTTAGGGTCAACCGGGAAGGGAAAGTGTATACTTTTTGTATACCTGAAAAGTACTGTGTTAAAGTGAATTTAATGCAATAATAGAATGACACTGAAGGTGGCAGCAATGCAACAAATTGGATTCCAGCTGCCATAAAAAGCCGATGAAGAAGAAGAATTTCAACAACATCCTTATTATTGCTGCACGGAATGCGTTGTTGGTCTACGGACAGAAAACCCTGGAACAGATGTTTTAAAGCTTCTTTTTGAGACATCTCAAGGTAGTAGCCTAAAAGTGTTTATTGCCAAAATGTTAGCCTTGACTTCCTAGTAACGCTTAGCACGCACATAATTCGACATGCATTTACATCAATTCATTAGGAAAGGTATACACTGACCCTAACTGCTTTTTGAACGTCAGTTGAACTCGACTAAATTACTTTGATCAGGCCTGTGTGACCTCGCGGAAAAATTGTCTAGATTCGACTTTATTCGACTCGACCCATACACGCAAGCATAGCAAAAGCTTGCTAACGTTAGCTTGGCAGGGCTACAGAAGTGGGAAGCCGGTAGTCTTTGAGCCAGTGTTGGTCGGTTTTATCTGAGGGCAGTAAAGGCACATGGTGATTTTTGGATCACTATCACCCTAGAGTTAGAAAATAAATGATAGTATTGGTGGTAGCTTTTTTGTGTGTTATCACCATTATGCCAATTATAAGTCCTGGATGGATGGGTGTGTAGGGTGCAGATTTATCAGGTACCAAATAATATATAAAATATCAAAACTTCCCCGGCTGATGATTTACAATACTTTTTTGTATCCACTGAAATATGTGATAATTTGCACACATTTAGGCCATGGGCTAGGGGGCTTACAGTGCACCTCTACCAATCAAACAAACTTTTTGTGAGAATTCATTGGGAATGGGACAATTTGGGGATGCACTTGCTATTAAAGCCAATGGGTGTACATTGACAATCAATGCATTTAGTATAGTATTAATACAAATACTATAGAGGATTGTCCATGGTGTGGAAAATGGTGGTGTGTCTCAGTACATATTAAATCACATCTATAGGGTGTAGTCTTCTAGAAAATGTATAGATTAGACTGGGCTTGTTTGAAATGGCTGGCTTAATCTCGCTGTAACTTCACCATAGACGTACTGTATGACACTAAAACCTTGCGGGATCAAATAAGCTGAAGCCAGATCAGATGTGGCTGATCCAAACCTAAACTAAATGAGAGGTCAGCCAATGGCCATTGCCCTACAATGGGGTCCAGACCCTCAAGATACCCCAGGTATCCATTGGCTATTCTTGTCAATATTAATAGACATCATGACAGCCAGCCGGTAAGCCAGCCAGCCAGCCATTTCAAGCAAGCCCACTGTCTGATACTGCTCTGGTATAGGCCAAAATTCTGATAATTATTGCATATATTGAAATGTATGATGCCTCATTTACATATTTGTACATTTGTACATTCACTTAATGTAAATTATCAGCTGAAGACGTTGTGTAGGGATATTAATTAGTTAAATGATTTACCCTATTCACCTGTAATAAAATGCTCCATTGGCTTATGATTAACATAAACAGGCTGATAAAACAAAAAAGCTACCCCGAATGCAATGCTATCACACATTTTCTGGGGTGGCACACCTTACCAAAAAACACAATGAGATTTACTGGCCCTGAGTGGTACGAACAGGCCAAATATGGGCGTCTCAAGGACCATATGGAGGGGTGTGTCAGACAGCCATAAAACCATAAACAAAGTTGGCTGAGTGCACGGTTAAAACGAAAAGTAATTGTGTCCAAATAAAGCTACAGTCAGATCGTCATAGCTCAATGTGGTTCAGATGAGAACTCTTTCTTTCTTCTTTTTTTCAGAATATGGTAGAGAATTCCCCATCTCCTCTGCCAGAAAGGGCTATCTATGGATATGTGCTTTTCTTAGGCTCACAGTTTGGATTGTGTAAGTTCCAGCCCGGATGTTTTGCATGTTGTTGATGTTTGCACAGATGTTTTGACATCCTGACTGCTGTCAGAAATATTCTAAAATAGCCCAATATAGTAATCAATAAATATGTTCATTTGATGTTGATTGGATTTGAGCTGGAACTGAGGAGAGGGTAACAATGCAGTGCATTAATTCTGTTTGTCGATTATTAGAGATAGTGGATTGTTTTAGAATCTCTGATCTCAATTCAATTAAAATATATTTATACAGTGCTTTTTTACAATAGTAAAATCTAATGGCGTTTTATAGCAAGGTGCACCCAAATGCAACAGGGGCAAGGAAAAACTCCCTTGTGGTAGTTAGTCTAGGAAGAAACTATGTCTGAAATGATGGGCAGGGAAACAAAGCAGTGCATTAATTTGTAGGCCATTCTGTTCCATTTAGGCTACATTTTGACCATGTTGTGTACCAATATGCCAGTCTTTAATTTAATATATTCTGTCATTTTATTTTTTGTAGTTTTATATTTAGTGTGGGCATATGTTCCAGAGGCTTGGCTTCACTCAGTTGGATTAACATACTGGCCCCAGAAGTAAGTAGGTTAACATGAATGTCTGATAAATAAAGTAAATTGTTATGATCAAGCATAAAATGTTTGCAGACAATGATAAGCAGACTACAGTGGCTCAAACTTTGCCTCCAAACTTTGGCTAATCTGGGGCCACTGTAATTCAAAATGAATTCGTTTCAGAGCTTTGATTTTTTTTTTCTCTCTCTCTTTTCTTTATGAGAACTTTTAATGAGAACCAAATATAAATTCCAGATGCTCTAGGTTTCCTCCATAATTTTTAGATCTTTTAAAAGTGTGTAATTTCTTTGTACTACACACATACAGGTGAACAGGGTATTTTTTTTTACCATATCACTGTTCCCTATTTTCTGATCGGCTGATAGGGTGTCTGTTATTCCCCAGTAACGGGACACCTATGAAGTAGATCTGGTAAAAGCTAATCAGTGTTCCATATCAATGTTATTTTGAATGGTAACTATAACAGCCATAGTCAACGACAGTTGAATTAGCAACTGCAACCAGGTGCTAAGCAGGATAATGACCTTCGAGGTGTCCTGATATAGGGGAGTTATGGACTAGGCATTGTGTGTCGCGCCGTTTTTCGCCCACACCTCTCCCATTAATCCCCTATATAGGGACACCTTGGTGGCCGTTATCCCTAACTTAATTCACTTTATCACAGACATTTTCTGATTTTTTTTTTCTTGTACTTGTGTAATTGTGCACTGATTTGCATATATTTGTTGACAGAAAATTGTCAGGTTCAAAATTATTGTTATCTTTTACTTACTGTTACATTATTATTATTATTATTATTATTACATTGTTTATGAATTTCTTGACAATTACATGTCATTCGTAAATACCAACTCGGGCAACATAAAACAACAAGGATAGACACATTTCTCTAAATCCAAACATATTAACGGATGGCTTTATCATTTTGAAATGTGGTAATCCTTCAGGAACTTATCATATGTTCCTTTCCTGAGCATATGATATAGGGGACCATATATTACAGAAATCTTGTGTGTGTGTCTGTCTCCGTCTGTCTGTCTCATTTTTATTCAGGTACTGGGCACTTGCTGTCCCAGTATATCTCCTGGTCGGTTTGACATTCTCTTTAATTATTCTGTTTGGGATCAACATGATAAACACAGCTCCACTCTGTTCAGTTGATAACATCACAGGTAATTATTTCAACATTATTTTAAGAATATCTAGTAATATGTAAGCTTGGTTATGGACATGTGACAGAAGCCCAAAGATAAACTTTTCTTGGGTGTTTATGACTACATTTTATTGCAGTTCAGTTTTTGATATTACAATGAGTCATAACATTATTCTTTTCTGGGATATATCATAATGATTATAAATGTAGTCTTTAATGTCCCCTAAGGGCGAATTAGTTTTAAAGCCAGCAGTGTAACAAATACATAGACATACAACAAGACACACATTAGTACATTCAGCACTCATGTCTGTATGACTTATAAGGAAAATATAGTAAGTCTAAATTGCAGTCCAAGAATGCCTAGTTTAAAAAAAAAATGTGGTGGTGAGATAAATAAGTGTGTTGATTTGGATTACCCTTAACATGTATTCTAGGTATAAATAATATCAATTGTGGGTATCCTCACTGTATACAGTATACTGGCTCTAAAGTCTGTTGGTTCTAATTTGTTCCTTCAAGACGCAATGCACAATGAACAAATGTCACTTTTAAAAATGTCATTCCTATTGCTTGTTCGCACTGTGAACCTTTTGATTATGTACTATGAGAATCACAATGCATGTATAACATTAGTAAAATGTTTGTCCAGTTAATTAAATTAGCATTTTTTTCTTGCTGTCATTATGAACAAATTGTACATTCCACCTCAAACAAATAAGAGCCACAACAGAAATAAAAAGTAGAACTGTGTTCTGTCCATCTTGCATGAGATGAAACATTTCTAGAAATGTTCAGGGCTTGGTGCATCAGTCACATCTTTCTCTGGAATTTCAGTGGTGATTTTCTTCTTTTAGATTCCTATGCCAAATGTCAAACAGACTGCTTTCCAAGAGGATCGACGCCTAGACTGAAGGATGTGCCCATTAGTGAAATAAACTATATGTTTTATTTAGCAGTAGAGGAATGCAAATGAATTCAAAAATATATTTTACATAATAAATAATTGTGTGGTCAAAGATTCATTCTTTCTCAAGTTTTAGGATCTTTTATTTGCTCGGTTGAAAGAAAATCTCACACTAGTCTATAGAACTTAAACATTGTATTGGCTGTGTCTTTCCATCATGTATTATGTCTTATTTTATAAATATTTACCCTATTAATGTAAATATAGAATAATGCCATGATTTTCATAATCTTCAAAAGCATTTTATTTCTCAGAGCTGAACTTGTGTTATAGGGGAGCTGCCACATCTTATCTGTGTTACAGGACCCTGAGCACCGTTAGTTGGCAAAAAAAGAGAGACAAAAACCAGTAGGCTCTAGCATTGACATGTCAATGGCATGGGCATGCTAGTGGTAAAAATGGCTCATCAGCTACATAGCCACACTACTACAGACGAAGAAACTATGTCAAAGTAGCCCACTGTTATCACACGACATTTGTGAAGACATATCGAACCTCCTCACTGGCATAAAATGTCCCACTTTATGTGGCCGTAGCCAGGATTTTTCAAATACTTAGGTCAAAAATGGCTGAAATGCTCACCTTTGGGAAAATTTCTGATATGCAAATAATCAGCATGCAAGTTGTGCCATGAGAGAGTTGGTGGGATATGAAACTTGTTACCTAACCTGTGGGGTTTGAAACCTATACCCCCCTCATACTGTGTGTGAGTGTGTGGCAGGCCACTAGCCACCAGGCACATAAATGGTCAATGTCACAAGTCACTCAGTTGTAGATCATGACTTTGAATCTGAAATCTAAAACCAGAATATTGCTATTCTTATATGATGAGCTGCATAGTTCCTCAAAAATGCAGTTTCAGACATCCTAACCTGAAAAAAAAAGTGTTAAACTCAATTGTCATTGCAGTAAACCAGCCCCGTGGAAATGTAGGGTAGCTGTTTTAACCTATTTACATAGGCTGCACCGTGCTGCGACCATACACGGTCAAATTTCTATTACTTTTAAAGACTGGATCTGCAGTTTTGACGGTTGTAGTTAAGAGGTATGTAGTCTATCTTTGTAGAGTTTACCATCCCATTCTCCCAGAGAACCCATTGTATCTTTGCTTCACCACGACAAATGCCAACAGCTCATTTGTTTGTGACAGTGTTGGAATGTAGGCCTTTTGAAGTTCATGCGAGCCGTGATGTATATTGCGCGTTCGAAGCGCTCTTTCTATAAATAGCACACACTCCGCGTACATTTCTGTCAAGTTTTAAGTCATATTGGTCGAAGAAGTCTATTTTCGTAGTAAACCTGATGCTCATGCGACTGTACGCCTGCACAGACGGTGGCAGTAATGCACATGCAAGACGAGCATGAAACAGAAGAAGGACCATAATCTGACGTAGAGCTATCTGACAAACGCGTTGTATGCATAACAAGGAAGTGTTCCGTTTGCACAGCCCGGTTAACAGGCCTTCGGCCAAATGGGTTCCCTTTTCATTCTCCAAATGTAACTAAAAATGCTTATAACGCTGTGTTACATCTATCTCTGGGTGCGTTTTCAGAAGTTTTACACGCCAGTCATTCGCAGGACTGTACATAGACTGTGCGGGAGCAGTAACCTTAGCAGTTTCACATTTTGTGCTATCAAGCCACACGAGTGTCAAACGGAGGACCAAGCGTCAAAGCAACGCGAGTCAACCTTACCTGAAGAAAACCAAGTGTTCCTAAAGCTGGGAAACAAGGCCATATATATAACAGAACCACAGGTACCTTGATGCTAGATTATATAATTAATTAATAATAGTAATTTTGTGCATGTAGCTAGCGCTCTCAACTAGGCTATGGCATGGTCTTTTTAGCTAATCAAATCCCAAGTTCATGGCGATTAATGATGGCACTTGCTTGCCGAATGTGACTGAGCATGGTGCTAGCATGCTATGCAGTGCAGAATAACCCTTGTCATAATATTGGTGAACAGTCAGTCAGTGAAATTGAACCAGTAATCCAGTGCCACTTGCCTTACTAATTCATCTCCAAGTGCAATCTTCGGTTATCTTTACAAATGTGTGGTATCCTTATGTGTTTGTATGCTATTGGTGTTATTTGTAGGCATGCGATGACCTCAGCAAGTGGACACTCTTAATAGGATCTTCACTGTTCTGTCGCCCAAGGATAGAGAACATTGCTTTCATCATAGAGGCTACAACAGGACCTAATGGGGGCCAATCTCTTAACTCAAATCAAAAAGTATTGGTCTTATTTTACTTACTTATCTCAAAATTCTCAGTCCCCGCCATCTTTCCAAATCCTGATAAGCTTATTTAAAACATCCACGTTTCCCTACTAAAAGAGCACAGTCTGGAGTTTCTCAGGGAACACCAAAAGGAGGGGTGGGGGGGGGCGGCTTCCTCTGTGGTGTGTTTTTTTGTGTTAGATTGAAATATAAAATAAGTTGCTTTGGATGAAATACAAACATGACCAGTAACCAATAAACACATCATCTGGCATCGCTTACCCTACTTTTAAATAGTGTTAATAGAGCAATTAATAATGCCTGTGTGATGTCAGTTGAGAGGGAAAATTGTCTTGGACTTGTGCTGCTCCAATGCTGCTTACATAGACAAATATGTCCCTCTTCTACAGTATATCACAAAAGTTAGTATACCCTTCACATTTTTGTGAATATTCTGTTGGTATATATTGGAATATTCTCAAGCATGCTGCCACTACACTTGACTTTGGGCATGGGACAGTTGTCTTGGTGCTTACCAGGGTGCCGCCACACAAGTTAAACATCATCTGAGCATGGACACAGTTCCAGTTATCTATGTTCTTGAACTGCTTGTCTTTAGCCAAGAGATCAAGATCAATTTGTTTGGCTCGCCAACTGTATCCTGACTACTTCAAGTTGTATCCAAGTTTCATTTCTATAGTGTTGTCTCATGAAAAGATGTAACAGAATAATTGCAAAAATGTGAAGGGTGTATTTACTTTTGTGATAATACTGTATGTACAGCATATTCAGGGTTACCCCCTCCTTTTGAGTGTTTTTGCTAAAAGTGCATTCTGTGTGATTCTATGACTTAGGCCTACAGAGTTATAGGTTAGAATGGATGTTTTGTTTTCTATTCAGCTCATTGATCTATAAACTGTCAGGGGTGGGTATGACTACTAAAATTATTTTATGTCAGTCCCCTTGACGTGGGATTATTCCACCATTCTTTTAGAAACATTTTATGAAAATTGAATGAAGGGTTACAGACTTTCCCATGATAATCCTCACATTTGATTTTTACTTTCATTGTCCAAAATATGAATGATTCAGTGGAACATTGAGACACATTAATGCAATGTGTGTAATTAACAAGAGGTACACTAAATGTAAATATTAGAAGTCGTACATTCAGGGAAAATAATCTCTTTGCCTCACATTCTCACTTTGATATAAAGTAACTATAAATTGTGTTGACTGAAGTTCATATCATTGCTTTATTACCTCAGAATATAAGAAACTCGTCTGACACTCAATCCCTTGTTTTCCGTCTTGTACTTTTTGTTTTAGGCGCTGAAGTGGTCTGATTACTGCCACCCATTGGCCTGCAGTCCTGGGCTCCCCTTCAGGGCTGTAGCTGAGACAAGTGTAGATAACTTTAGCCGCCTGGGGGTGGCGTTCATGGAAGATTGCCTTCAGATGGAAAATGGTCTTATTCCAGAAAAAATAGTCTGTAGGTTCTACGTTAATCACCCAATTACCTTATTTTTCCCCAAGGCATATATTACATCTGGTTTTCTTCCTTTTCCTAGCTGTTCAGCTTCAGGAATCGACACTCAGGGAACTCATTGAGAAGAAACAATCATTGAACAGCAACCAGAGTGAACATAAAGCTCAGCCTCTTCTTTTAAATCCCACCACTGCAATAGTGCTCTCCGAACCATCACCAAGAGAGAAGGAAGTGGAAGATCTGCCCCTGTGCTCTGAGAAGACCCGCAGGAAGAGCAGTGTGAACCTCTCTGTTGCTTCTGAGCCCATCAGTCACAGGAGCAGTGAAGGGGAGTGTAGGGACTCCCATGATAAGGAGCGGAAGGCAGGACCACTAACAGGACACCATCACATGGAAGGCCACCATCACCTCCACCTGTCCAGCTGCCATGAGTGCCTGGAGCTGGAGCATAGCACTATCTTGTCTGTGAAGTATGCCTCAATAGAGAACATTCCAGATCTCCCACATGATTATGATTATGTGGATAGTGATGAAGGCACAGATGAGGTGGAGAGCTTTGCTGGCCAGAGCAAAAGGGTCAACATCAGTGGGAAACCCCCTAATGTTCTTGTGTACACAGGGAGCTGTATGGAAAGATTTGACATGATCTGCGGCCTTCTTTCTGAATGCATAGACACTGACAGCTATGTACTATACCCACTTAGACCTCAGCAGGCCCTCAGTGAGCCTTGGCTAGAGAATACGTTGCTGTTAGTACTAGCAGCAGATGAGTCCCTTACCCCACAGCTTCAAGAGCGTTTCCTGGCATACCTAGACAAGGGAGGGAAAATTTTAGGGCTCTCCTCCAACTTCT
Organism: Tenualosa thibaudeaui; assembly: GCA_027481765.1. Taxonomy (NCBI): domain Eukaryota; kingdom Metazoa; phylum Chordata; class Actinopteri; order Clupeiformes; family Clupeidae; genus Tenualosa; species Tenualosa thibaudeaui. The sequence continues at coordinate 1,767,360 of JAIFZK010000009.1, forward strand.
CTCCAGCAGGCCTTAATATGGTGGCGAAGGAAAGCCAGAGAAATCAGATCTGCAGGTTGAGTTTCACCAAGGCTGACAGCACGGAGTTGGAGCTGAGTGTTCTGGCCTGTGGGAGCGTGTATGTGCGGGAGCCAGCCGACTATGAGACAGGGGAGGTGGAGCTCTGGGGGGAGCTGCATGGAGATGCCAAGGATATGGTGATTGTCAGAGTGACACATGGAGCATGCGGTGGAGAAGCTGTGTTGTGTCAGGTACTTGCCTACCCTCAATTGCTCCATTACTTAATGGGGCCCAGTTATTGTGTAAGAGAAATATTAGGCAATATTTCACAATTTAAAAAAATTAAATAAAGAAGAAAGGTTTTGCGTTAGACAAGTGAAATTGTTGGACTGTTGGATTGTGGAGAATAAAGTCAAAAATATTTTTAAAAAATCTTTGGACATTCCCACAGGGCGTTAGGATCCTCTGAAAATGAAATCCAAAATTATTTTTCAGACTTGTGAGCTCTACTGTTCAGACCCTGATGGAATTCCTTTTCTGTTCATTGCTTACCTACTTACTACTTATCTGAATAAAATAAGTTAGTATTTTGGATGGTTTAGTTCTTGAGCGATGGGTTTGTGAACTTTAACAAAAAAAGAGGGCGATCTAAATCAACACCTTCCTCCTCTCGTAAAACTGTCTTACTTATTGCATCAAAACTCCTAGCTTACATAGATATACCTGATATTTCAGAATTTCAGAAAACCATTATCCCTTTGTGGGGGGGGCACTTTGACCACATTTTTACCAAAAGCCAATCAGGTGCCATGTTTCAGATTGCCATAACAAGATGTCATCTCTGTGGATTGGTTTATACAGATTTGTATATAGCTTCAAAAACTGGAAATAGAAGCACCTTGTTTGCTTTATTTTGAAATTTGGCTAAAAACAACCACATGTAAAATTTGTAAAGTTTTTAGAAGTTTTCATGGTTAATTAAGATAATAATAAAATTTGGTCTCTGCATTAACTGAATTAGTGAAACACATACAGCACACAGTGAAGTGAGGTACACGCTAACCAAAAGCAGTTGGCTGCCTGCAAAAGTGGCACCCGGGGAGCAGTGAGGGGTTAGGTGCCTTGCTCAAGGGTACTCCAGCCACGGCTGGGGATTGAAACTGCAGCCCTTTGGGTACAACCCCGAAGCCCTAACCAGTAGGCCATGGCTGCCACAATGCTCCAATCACAGATGCTCATCAGCTGAAGCTCAGCTGACACTCCAACTCTTGACCCCTGGGATATGACACACAAGTAGGGCACATCATTGTAGGTAACAAATAAAACTTCCAAATGCCATTCACTTATTTTTTCCACTCCACATAAAACAATGTGATTGGAAAATTATACTGCAAATGCCATCCAAGCATTTTGTTGAATGTTTTTTTTTTTTTATCATAAGCATCTAATTGTAACCTAGTGTGCACAACTTACATCAGCTTTTACAATTGTAAAGGCTACGTAAATATGTTTTTACTTTTTTCAAAATAGCTTGTTCAATCTCTTTCAATTCCCAGGTCCGGCTGGAGACTGCACCAGATTCCCACCATGTGCAGAGTCCAGCTGACTTTGACATGCTGAAGATGAGTAATGCCCTTCGCTATGAGGTGTTAACAGAGATCCTTACGTCATTGGGCCTGAGCTGTGAGCTGAGCCAGATGCCACCTCCTAGCCCTGTGCACGTCCTCTCTACCTGTCCGGTACAGCAAACTACTCTCTTTGCACCTCAGGATATATGTTTTTAAGGCCCGTTCACACCAAGAACAGTAACTCTAGTTATTATGAATAATAATAGTCCTTGAGCTACCACCCACCAAAAGTTGGCCCATTGGTACCACTCAGGGGCAGTAAGTCTCATGAATTTTGCCAAGGTGTGCCACCCTAGTGTTAGAAAATATGTGATATCATTGCATTCAGAGTAGCTCTTTGTGTTTTATCAGTCTTTCAATGTCCATTATAAAAAATGTAACTAATAGATATCCCAACAAAACTTCCTCAGATGATTATTTACATTAAGGCAACACTTTTTGTATTGCAAGTTTTCTGAATATAACAGCCTAACCTTTATATTTTCTAGAAGCCTTCACCTTGTAGATGTGATAGTTGGTAGAGGTGCACTTTAAGCCCCCCACCCCATGGCCTAAAATGTATGCAAATTATTACATATTTCAATGGATAATGGCTTATCTACATGTATGTACATAGTATTTTAGAAAATTTCCAATGTGAAACATATTAATAAAATAACTTAAAATAAATAACCAGCTGGAGAAGTTTTGAGGGGATATGTATTTTTTAACATTTTTACCCTATTCACCCATAATGTACCCATCCATAGGCTTATAATGGGCATAAAGAGGGTGATGACACACAAAAAGCTTTCACCAATGCAATACTAACATTTATTTTTTAACTTTAGTGTGGTGGACCATTCCAAAAATTACTATGTGCCTTACTGCCCCTATATGGTACTGACCCCCTGGCTCAAGGACTATAACATCCACACCGCAAACTATAAGACAACAGCGTTTGTAATAATATTACTGGCATCACTTTCAGACTGATTTTGAGAGTAAAAAGCTTACAGCCAATCACATCAAAATATCAAATTTCAAACATTGCATGAAGAGAGACATAAAGAGAGAGAGAGGCTTTTGTTATTGTTGGGTCAGTGTGGATTACAGTAATCTTTATAGTTAAAGTTTCTGGTGCGAACAGACTGTTAGTGACCTTTAATGTTTGATAATACAGATTTGTTTTTTTAACTGTGCAACCCACATCTGATACCTGTGTTTACAACAATCATTACATTTCTCACTAATTGCTCTCTTACAAGCTGCACAGTTATTCCCTACCGATTGATATACTGTGTATGTGATTCCACAAGAGCATTTCAAAACATATCAACATATCATCATATAAATTATTCTGAAAGAAGAAGAAAAGAAAAGACAGAGATTATGGGCCGTTATATGTTTAGACGGCAGTCACACTGAGTGTGTTTACTTGCGCATCAAAAAAACAGATCGTTATCAGGTTACTGTAGTTACCTGAATATTCAAGTGTTCATGTAAACGGAAAAAAATATGTTCTTTATCAGATTACTGTCTTTATCTGTTTATGAGAAATCTGTTTAACACACCAAGGTTTCTCAATCGGGTTCATTTTGTTTTTATCTGCGCCTATTCGGGACACATAGAAACTTGAAGAAATCTAGCAATTGATTGTATTCAATTTTATTTATATTTATGCAGCGCCTTTTGCAATAGTTGTATTAGCACTTTACAGAAGAAGCACCCAAGAGCAACAGGGGCAAGTAAAAACTCCCTTATGTTTAGTTAGTCTAGGCAGAAACCTTGGGCAGATCCACAACTCAAGGGGCTAACCCAACTGCCAGGGCTCATGCAGGAAAAGTACAATCAGTAGTAACCATGATAGACTACGATTAGTAGTAGATTGATTAGTGCCAGTTATCCGTTCATTTGAGAGGCTTGTGAACAATATAATTTCCTGCATGATTCCACCAACTCTGGACTCCTATCAATTTGCCTACAGGCAGGATAGATCCACTGACGATGCCATTATCACTGCACTGCATTCCTCCCTTACACATTTGGTGGAGAATGTAGGGATGCTGTTTGTAGACTACAGCTCTGCATTTAACACCATTGTCCCGAGTAGACTTGACAGCAAGCACAGGAGTCTAGGTCTACACTGCAGTCTATGCAGCTGGATCCTGTATCCTGTGATGGGCTCCATCACAACAACCTCATTGACCATCAACACAGGTGCCCCTCAAGGTTGTGTCCTGAGCCCTCTCCTGTACTCCCTGTATACTTATGACTGTGTGGCTATGCATAGCTCTAATATGGTCATTAAGTTTGCTGATGACACCGCAGTAATTAGACTGATTGCCAACAATGATGAGGCGGCCCACAGAAATTAAATTAACAACTTATTGCAGTGGTGTCAGGAGAATAATCTTTCTCTCTATGTTGCAAAGACCAAGAGGTGATTGTGAACTTCAGAAGGAAAGGAGATCAGCTGGAGCCCAATATCAATGGTTCTGAAGTGGATAGGGTCAACAGTTTCAAGTTTTTTGGTGTTAACATCACAGGACAAGACCTTACCTGGGATGGTTACACTAACCATATTGTCAAGAAAACCAAATGTCTCTTCCAACTCAGACGACTAAGAAAGTTTGGAGTGAGATCAAAGATCCTGAAGGGGACATTGCTGAATGGTGTAGAGGCTGCGTCAAATGACAAGTACTGCATAGAGTTGTGCGTACAGCACAGGCATCTGTGGCTGTGACTTGCCCTCCGTCCAGAAGTTGTATAAAAGGCATGTATCAGAAAGGCCAAAAAAATCACTAAGGACCCCAGTCATCCTAGTCATGGACTGTTTCAGCTGCTACCATCTGGCAATCAATATTGCAGTCTTAAAGCTAGAACCACCAAACTCCAGAACAGCTTTTTCCGTCAAGCTATAAGGCTTATGGACACAGAAACAACAACAGCCTAAACCTTGTCTGCCTTCTTTGCTACAGTTTTTTTCTACTCTTTTTTTCTCACATGCATAGACACACATACACATTTACACACACATACACATACATACTCTTACACTAAACCAGTGCTTCTCAATTACCCCCCGCCCCCTCAGAAAAAGAAAACATTTCACGCCCCTCACTCTCTGCTGCGACTATAAATAATATTATTTATTACACTTTTTTCTAGTAAGGCAAAAGAAAAGCTTGTTCCCCATGGCATCGCACAGGGGCACACCCCACTATTTGAGAGGGACTGCACTAAACACACTATTCATTTACTGTTTGAGGAGCAAAAAAACACAAGAATATTATTCTCTTATATACTAGTATAATGAGATATAATAAAGACTGAATGTTGAATCCTACTGTATATTCGCATTAAATTTAAAATAACATATAAGTGTTATCTGAAGATTCTGTTTTCCACCTTGAGCACTGCTTGAGCTGGAACAGGAGGGATGGTGTGAGAAAAGCCACTCTATTCTTGAGCTCATGTTGACCATCTGCTTTGAAGTGAGGGGATGAATTGAATTGGCAGTGTTTCAGCATTATTCAACTTCTGGGACATGATGAAGCCTGATCAAAGACTTCATTTAAAGTGCAGAGTTTGTTGTCTCGTTGAATCCATTTAAGACTAACTTTAATGAATCTTCTGTTGTCATTTAAGCCTTTCAAGCTATATGTTCTTTGGCTGCAATTGTTTTGAAGGTCGTCTGCTTGTTTAGGATTGATACGTTATGGGAAAGCTTAATAAACATTTGCATAGACAAATATAGGTGTAATTTCTCAAACACTAAGGGTAAGGAATAGCGCTGTAGTGACAGAATGCAGCCAAAACTACTCAGCAGGGAACAGTTGATCAGTCTTAGAAGTCAGTGTTTAATTCAGCTATTATGACAGCAAAGCTCTGGATCCCCCCATTGATATTCAAATAGACCTGTTGCCACTGGTGCTCAATCCAGTGGTATGCTGGGAATGTGCACTCTAAGTTAATCAGTATTTGATGTGGATTATGAGAAAAAGGAAAAGAAAGTGGCTGATTCAAGGCCCTGTGCTATGTTAAGACCACACACTGTTACAGAACCTCAGTGGAGAATCAGAGCCCGTTTGAGGCTGTTAGCTTTGAGATTATGTGCTGTCCAAAGGTTTTTGGTGCTTTAGTAGTTTCATTACTTTCATGCAGTTATTTTCTGTTGTAGGCAGCTTTTCTATATAGCAATAGGAAATTACATGTTTTTTAAATAATAATTTAATTTCTGTGAAACACAGAAGATATATGCACAAAATGCAGTCTTTCAATACCATAACCATAGTGTACCTATTGGTAATTTACTACTGTTTGAAAGACTTGTGGACGTTACACCAAATATCAATTTGAATGAGTTTCTTTTTGGTTTGGTTCTGGTTTGGTTTGGTTTGGCTCTGGTTTGGATCTGTAAATTACAGATTTTTTTCAGCGGTGCCTACATTTTTAAAAGCAGTACTGTAGTCTCTCTGAAGTTGATTGATGTGATGAAGATGTGGCAGTGGTGTATGCTGAAATCATGCTAATTTCTCTGGGAATCAGTTTTTATTGGGCATAGTCTAAGTGTTACTTTAATGTTTGCAGTGTACTCTCTTATCCACTAGATGGCAGGCAGTGTGCATGCTTGTTACCTTACACTCTACCCTTATTTTGGTGCACTGTACCTGTAACAAAATTTTGAACATGTCCCTCGCTGCCTTGCAGATCACATCTACCTTTGCTTCAGTTTCAGACCAACGTGTAATAAATAGCTTGACCTTGGAAATATAAAATGTTCTAGGCTATTAAAAATGCAATTTTCAATGGATTTTCTGTGTTTTGCCACAAGAAGATCATTTACAATGTGGTGCTTGAATGATTTTGACAAGTTAAGTTACTCATTTGTACACCCACTTGGCCCAGTTGGCCTCCCTTGCTTGACACAAACAATTCTGTTACTGAAAGTCAAAAACTAGTATTATGGCAGAGAGGTTTGTTTGGACTTGAGCATGACATTTGACCCTTGCCCTAGCCACTTTGTTCCAACAAACACCCGAATGATGAAAGCAGACTGCCTGTGGGATTGGTTCCAGATTGGGTTGGAAATGGCAGGGCCGTGGCAAATAGAGTCTGCTCTGTGCACCTTGCCCCAAGAGGAAGAGATGAGGGCCTGTACCTCTGGGGCTATTGAGGCGCTCCCTGAGAGAAACCCCACAAGCCCCACTGTTCACACGACACACTCATGGCCTCCGTTAGACCTCTGATCTGTCTGCTGTCCTACAGTGATGAGACTATACATTCTCTACCAGATGCTCAGTGGCATTAAGAGTTTTGAATTTAGTGTCATGTGTCAGAGTACCAACTAAGCCTTATATACATTTTCAATCCATCTTTTGTCCAGCTCAACTAATTACTCCTACGTTCCTTCAGCTGCCCTTTTTATGTGTGTTCATAGACAAGCCCACTTCTGTTAGCGAGAAACAGACAACAAATAAAAGCAACCTTTGCCAGAATCATGGACTCTATTTTAAACTTCTGAACTAGCTATAGGCCTCTCTTGCTTGTATGCATGCTCTATTGGTGCTACAGTCTTTATTGCTTTAAAGTGAGCCAGCCATTCAGCATGCCACCTCTTGTGTGAAGGAAGCCCGGCCTATCTGGCTTGTTAAAGACAGCTGAGTGGGCCTCAGGAGACGCGGCAGTCATTACCATCCCTATTGAACATGACACAAAGCACAAAGTGATGGGCATGTCCACAACACCTTCCACATGATTAACTGCTCCCGTGAGTGCAGGGTGTAGATTTGACATAATCACACGATTATACTCATTTAATCATACTTTACGGCTTTTTTACTCCAACAGTCTTTCATCACTGTCTAATCATTTATTTACAATAAAAAAAACATAAAATTATCTTGTTCACTTTCACAACCTTTCTTTTACTAGCGTTCTGTGGTTTGCTGTGGGAGCTTTGGTATGAGTAGTGCATTTTATCTAGCAGAAAGGCACTGCTTAGTCCATGGACTGGTGCCAGCCAAGATTTCCTCTCGATGGACTGTAACTATGTTAGTTATTTTAAAAGATCTATACTGTTACTCTACCTTTCTTTAAGTGTTAAGGTCAGAGGAGTACTTAGTACTTAGCAGTCATATCACAGTCCAGTCTGAAGAGCAATCTTTTAATTTAATCTCTTTGTGGAATCATTCTTGTTTGGTGATAACAGTGTAAATCACAGAAATAGCAGTCAATATAAACATTTCCTGTGCCTAGATATGGCATTTTGATTAGTGCCTGGGTTCAGTGCTTGATTTAGTGTGCAATGAAACACAATGGCCCTGAGTCACAACTTTATTTCAATCTATTTATTTTATTCTGATGCAATGTTGGTTTACCCATTGAGTGACAGCTTAAGCTTTTTTTTCAGTGTGCATTACAAATGAACAGTATTTCAGGGAGTGAGTGATTTTGATGAAAATGTGAAAAAGTGTATCTGTATTTGTAAACTCCATTGTTTTAAAACAAAAAAAAAAATTAAAAAATGCTTTTGGGGGTTTCCCAGTTGTGGAATGCCACAAATCCATGCCTCTGATTTCAGTGTATGTTTGCGGAACATAATGTAACATATATCTCCATGGACACAGGCAACAGTGACCTCCATCAATAGCAAAAAAGTATCAAAAAAGTACCAAATTAAACCTTACTCTTGATTAAGGGGCCATTTTAATAGGATGAGCTAATTCTTTCTATTGCATTTGTCAAACATTTGTTCAGTTTTTCTTGACAACGTAGAAATTAGTACTTGTCGAGAAGCGTATGACCCCGTTGATTAATGAACTTTGACAGAAAAAGGCCAGTAACTCTACAGCTCAGGGGAAAACAATATAATGAAGCCAACTTGTATAGTAATTGATTACATGCCTGTTAATTAAATTGAAGAGTGTTTTTCTTTTCTTTTTGGCAAAACTGAAGTAGGAAAAACAAGTTTTCAAATCAGCTCTTTCAACATTTTTAGGTGTATTTACTTATTGTTCCCTATTCATTTGTGTTGTGAATTGAGTTGTGCATATAATGTTTTCATTTTCTTCAACAATTTGAAATGTTCCGCAGACATTGAAGGCAGTTTGTTTTCTCTCGGCCAGGAGTTGAAAGGGCGCTTCTTAAAGTGGCTGGAGAGCCAGATGGACAAGGAGGGCATGCTGCGCTCCCCAAAGACCAGCCTCAAGCTGTTGTCAAGTGCGGAGCTGCAGACGGACCTGCCTGAGGGGCTGCTTGCCTTGGTCTCTGAACCCCCAGAGCTTTTGTCAGAGCAGTTCAACCTGCAGACCTACAGTCACCACCTGCACACGCACACCCTGGGTCGGACCCTCCTCTACGCCGAGGTCACCCCTACTACCATGGACCTGTTGGAGGGGTAATGTAGCTTCATTTTTTTTCCTCTTGCTGGTGTGTCATTGGCAGATAGTTAAAGAAGTGAATTGAGTTGCCTTTAAGCCAACATTTGCAGGCAGTGTGTGTATCTTTCATGTGTGGAAGTATGGTTGCACTCTGGGTTCTCAGTCAGAGTGTGTGTGTGTTTGTGAGTGTGTAAGAGAGAGAGAGAGGATTGGAAGGCCCTTGATGAGTGCAGCCACTTACAAGGCGACACAGAAGTTAAGAGTGGTTCACTCTGCTGTTGGGAGGGTGGCGTGTGTGTGTGTGTGTGTGTGTGTGTGCGTGTGTGTGTGTGCGCGCTGCCTCTGAGCTGGATCTAATTTAATGCCTGAATGACTTCACAGCAGTAGAGGCAGGCTGTACCTAATAGAAGCCTTTGTCTCCATCTCCACATTTTACTGGGAACCTGCCAGTCAACAGGCGGGATCGTAGAAACAGGTGGAAGCTATTAGAGCTGTCATAAAGTTTGAAAAATGGATTCTGGACCTGTGCTGAGGTGATTGAAAATGACAGTGTTGTCATTAAGGTTGTAAGGTAACGAAAAAGGGGGAAAGTCTGGGGCAAGGCAAAAAAATATCTACAGTGTGATTTCCCGTCCCTTGATCATAAGTTTAATTTCCAGATGTACCAGGTTACAGTCTGATTAAATCGTATTATTTTTGAATTAAGTACCAAGCATGAATGTGTTTATTTTAGCCAAGTAAGCAGGACAGAGTTTGATTTTCTGTATTCATAATTTTAAAAACATGTTCCTTTAGATTTGTTACTGATTGTTTATTTCAGTGTAAGGAACATGTGTATATTATCTTATAAACAGTCACATTAGAATGCTTATTTAATTTCAAAATATATAAAGCAAGAGAATTCAGCACTTGCATTATGTTCTTTTTTTGTGGAGACTGTATACCTGACTTAATCACTTGATTAATGCAAGATAGTATTTTTACTGAAGCATAGCAAGAAGAAGCAGTATATAAGAAGCTGTATAATAGATTTTCAGGAGGTTTATCAACAATTTAACAAAAACTATAATGGCTTGTGTAAATATGTAGCTTGGTTAAAATTCTTCCATTGATATTGTAATTATTTAAGCCAATCTGATTTTACATTAATTTAAATTAAATTAATACATAAAACTCATGTGTGACACAATTCATGAGATTATTATTATTTTATTCTTTCTTGTGGTGGTGACCTGACTGTCTTTTAATTGTCAAGGCATTATCTGATTAACATAAGTCATTTAGTTTATGCTATCCATCTGGCAGTGATGTTGGCCATATCAATTAGACGCCTCAGATTGTGGACAATGATGAAACTTTTCCTTCTTGGTGATAAAAGGGGGATTTAGTGGCATTTATTAATAAAAGTAGTGCAGGACTTGGGGCAAAGTGCTGTGGTAGGCGTTGTGGTGTGGAGCCGATGAAGACGGGTTATATTGATGTCTCTGCTGAGCTAGGCGAGCGGTGTGTTTGGCTAGAGTATTAGCGCTTTGTTTGGCCAGGGCCAACTAATAATAGGCAGCCTGAGACATAGGATAGTGTTCTCACAAGGTCACAAGCAAGCAGGGCTCCCAGTCATTCCCTGCTCACTGAGCCATTCAGCTTGCTGCGACGTCTGCTAGAACCAGTAGCCACTGATTTATTTTGCATCACTTTAATTAGATTTGATTATTTTCACTGTATTATTGACTTTAGAAAGTCTACAATTTAATGTGACAAATATGTCAAATGATTTTTGATGTCACAAATAAATACTGGTGGTTGCATTATGTGACCCATTCATTTGTGGTGGTCCCAGTAATCATTAAAACCGTTCAGCAGTTATGATGCTTGCATGATGCATGTTGGAAGGTGCTGAGTAGACAGTCATTGGGATGTTTTGGCAAGGCCAGCTGAGTGGCAGGGTGGTAGGCAGTAGTGAAGCGCAGGGAAGTGTTTATTTGTTAAGCTACGAGGAGCAGACGGGATAAGAGCCGTGGGCTTCATGGGTGATACCTTACCAGCGAGCTGTAATGATACTTTTCCTGTTCTGCTGAATCTGATCCCTGGGCCTGCAGCTCTTTGCTTCCTTTTGTCACTCTCTCTCTTTTCTCACTTGCCACATTCACTTGGTCTGTTTCTAAGCCATGCTGGCTGCTCAGTCACACAGGGTTGCCTTTTTTATGTTCAAGGATCTCTGAAAGTATCAATTCAGATTTTATTTCTCTTTATACAAAGGTGTATTGTTTCAGGTAACTGCAACTACTCAATATATGACAGTATTAATTTATATTAATTTGTTAATATATAGGGGACTCGTTATTCACGTCATGTGTTACATAATGGCCACCACAAGCAACTCACTCTCTGAAAAGCAAGACATTCATCTTGGTTAAACATTACTGGGACCCAGAGTTCGTATGTGGAGACTTCCTCCTCTGGCAGCTGAATTAAGACAAACACTCGGAACAAGGGCCTCCTCTGGTGAAAATGTGCCAGTTGTTGGACCAAAGAACCGGCAATCAGTGTTTGTTTTGACAGCGAATCCCAAATCAAAACTGACACTGTATGGAATTAGGCCCTGTTTCCTGTGTAAAATACAAATCTGGCAGTATGGGGTGGAGTGGAAGGTAAAAAGACACCAATAACTTCAGCAGCAGGTTTGTACATAAAATAAAATTGCTCCAATTGACCTTGCATGCTCTACCTCCAATTATCTTAAATTGTAAGCAGATGCTTAAAATCCTCATTTCATATTCTGTTAACATCTGGCATTGCATGCTTAAGAAGTTTACATCTCTGGCAAGCTGCATACTAACTAGTTGAGGCAGGGGTTAGGCTGGTTGAAACATGTGCTGCAGGGCAGTTAAATGTATTAAACTGTGAAAGTGTTGACACGTAAACACACACAAACTTTGTGGTTTCTGATGCACAGAGAACACTGAGTCAAATGGGAGCATTGTAGTTTTGCACATTTTATGGACTTTATTGCTGTATGTCGACTAACATGAAATGAATAATCTGTAGAAAACCATGAAGTGGAAACAGCAATCGGCAGTGCTGTCCCTTTTTCTGTGGTCTATCAGGTGACTGTGAGTGGAGCAGCCCACATGGAGTTTGGGTCCAGCCATGTCAGGGAAAGTGGGAATTCCAACCTTGGAGCTCAGAGTAATGGAGAACAAGTGTCATTGATCACCTCTGAGGGAGCTATTTGAAAATGATAATTTGCGGTGCTCTTCAGGAAACAGGATTAGCTCAATTAATCACATTTACAGATTAGGTGTCCTTTATTGATCACATTTATTCCCTCAGGTGATCAATACAAACATGCTTATGTTAATTGCAGTAAATCCTGTTTTGGAATTGATATGAGGAATCAGCTGGGATGGTTGTTTAGGATATTTGTAATGTTTATTTGAAGCTTAGATTTTAGGATGAATGGGTTCGGGAAGGATTTTTATTATTATTATTACAATAATTTTCATATGATCATTTTCAGGACATAAATGTGGCAAAATGAAATTAGAAATTTTAAAGAATTAGTCGTTTTTATCATGGTTTAATTTTAGTCAGTTACTTGAGCAAAACCCCACATCAGTGCACTATAATGTCATTGTCTGACACAAAGCACATTTTAAATGTCTTCATAAAATGCCTTCATCTGCAGTGTTTTACATGAAACTAAAGAGGAATCTCTAAATATTGGTAGTTAGGGGTAACCTTTGCTTGGAAATCCTCCTTTGTCAGTTTGTGTGTTAGGAGTCCCCAAACAAGGTGACTGGGGTGCTAATCCATGAGGCAGTGAATAGGAAGCCTGGGTGTGGCTCATCACTCCTGTCCACTTGGCACACACATGACTCGGGTGGTGGCCATTTATCCTCTGACCCCCCACCCCTGGGTAAGTGACCCTTTGGGCTGAGCTGTCCTAACAAAGGCCTTTGAGGGACGGCTAAGGAGTATCATTCCCAATGGTAACAAAGGCCTGACTTGACTTAAAAGATCGGCTCTTCTGCTGGGAGATGTGGTTTGTTCTTTCATCCACAGATGTGCTACTTTGTATGTCTTTGTTTGGCACTTGTAGTAATTATCAGCAAGACAATATTCCTGGCGTGGCTGTAGAAAAAGAAATGTATGATCTGGGAACTTCTGAATTGCAGCCCCCTCTTTGTCTGTGCTGGATGCTCATGTCTCTTATTGGTTTCAGAATGGCAAATAGCTAGTATGAAACGGGTCTGAAACAGAACTTTTTTAATGTCACCAAAATGTGTTTACAATAGCAGTCTTTATTCGAAAAGACAGTTTCTCTAATTGCATGACGGCATCCAGGCCTTCGTTTTTCCCTTTTGTGTTTGAGAGAAAAATTACTTTCATACTGGAGGGGAAAATTTGTAGATCATGCACATGGAATTAGTAAGAGCTTTTACAAAAATAGAAATGATACAAGTATGGATTTTACTCCTGCACCGTAGTGTTAAATTAATGAAGCTAGAGGTACAAATCTAATGATTAATATGTTTAGATTACTTTCTACAGAGAATCCAAATGTCCTTTGACATGGCTCAGGTTTTCCTCCTCTCTTAGCTATTTGTCTTTGAGCTTTGATATTAGATCATTTTCACGCCATGTCCGAGAACCAGACTGAATCTGTCTGGAGTGCTGTCACTTTGTAGTCACAGCTGAGACTGACTAGAAAGGCGGTGTTTGGCCGTGCCATTGTTGGTGTCTAATTGCTAATTGTTGGTGCTTTCCCCACTTGTCCTGTTTTCTCTTTTGTGAATTTTATTGGGAATTTTTTAATGCATTTTTGGTTTCACAGCCACCAACGACCTCTGAGCCGCTCAGTGGATGTGCTTTCAAAATGAGATTAACTTCTAGAGGAATGCATTAGCCTCAGCTTTGCAGCCCCACACTGCCTGAGCTAGCCTTATTATAGATTGCTCTTCACTTCAGCCTCACACATCCCCCTGCCCCCTCTTGCCTGATCCCCCCCCACCCCAGCTTTTATTGACAGCCTCCTATTGAGCATATAAGAGCATTACCATGTTTAGAAGTGAGTTGTTTGGTGTGATCCAAGGCTGATCTCATATTTGCGTTGCAGAAATTAATTTGATACTGCTTTGCATGCTAATCTGCTCTGGATTGATGTCAGTCAGGACAAAGCCTTGAAAAGGAGACATTCGTGTGTGGAATGACAGACCATGTGCACAAAATGCCTCTTTTTAGTTCCCAGCCCTTGGACAATGCATGTTTTTCCCCTGAGTTGGCACTGGTTTGAGGTTTAGCGTGCAAGCCACAAGTTTTAAAGAAATAGCTTATATAAAGCCCAGGGTTAGAGCTGAACTCTTTTGTGTGGATATCTATGTATTGCCTTGCCTTGCCTTGCCTTGTCTTGTCTTGTCTTGTCTTGTCTTACCTGCTTTTCCTTGCCTTGCAGCCATTGTAATATCTCTTGGAAGTTTTTTTTTTCCCCCATAATTTGCTTACTACAGCCATTGCTGCCATTGGCAATGCATGGTAAAGATGGTCTAAAACTCCAGTACCACCTAACCAGAAAATATGCACTGAGGAAGACTCAGCTGTATCATTCCCTCATTTAGGTGTGTTCAATTTAGCCCTCGGCACAAGTACACTAGTGGCTTGACGAAAAGGTCATGACTGGCCTTCCTTGCCTTGTTAGGTGTTGATGTGCCTATTAAAAGTTCATTTATTTGGCTGAAGGACTCCAGAGAGCCAGCTGGGCCCCCTGTCTGCACTCGTCAAGCCTTGATTTGCAAAGGAGCAGCCGTTGTCACGAACAAGTGCACCGGGTTCTCCGGTGGTCCTGCCAAACAGTAAAAGCTCTCAATTAGGCGGCTCGCTCAGTCAGGCTGCTTAACCTGCCTCAGCTGCGGGGAGGTCATGTTCCTCTGAGCTGCACCCCACTGCCTGCACACAGGGACATGAACCATCCAGCAGCCTAACACTCTCGCCTCCCTGGGACTGTGTGTGTGTGCATGCGTGCGTGTGTGCATGTGCATGTGTGTCTGGTGTACTTGCTTGTGTCTCTGGGAAAAAGAGAGAGAGGTGTCTATGCAGAAAGTCTATGAATATGTTTGCCAGTGTGTATGTTAATGAGTATGAACAGTGCTGTATCAATTTAGGTAAAAAGTGAATGTGTCCTTGTCTGTTGCCCTAAAGATTTTGAACATGGTTCCTGTTCCTTATGTTTTATTTGCAGAATATACTGTAACATTAGTACTGTAGAATAGACTGTAACATTCAACTCATGTATTTAATACAACTTACACATGACTTTGCCAAGAATGGTTTTTGCTTTTTTCGACATAGCCACCCGGGATTTTTATTTATTTTTTTCTCTAATTGAACACTATGTGGCGTTTTTGGCAGTTTAGTTCTTTCAGCCTGCCTACACTAATTAAATGTACTTTGACAACACAAATGCTTTATTCTCCAAATTAGTCTTAGCCTTAGTCTCTGAATATAGGGCCAGGTCCAGGTCCAAAGGTGTACTCCCAGTGTACTGTTATATCCAGTACATTCATTAATGTGTGAAATGAATGGTGTTTATGTTTTTAATATATATATATATATTTATTTATTTATTGTTTTTTTTATATTTAATCTGAATCTGTGTCTGTATACCTCTGTATGCATTCTTTAAATTTAGTGTCTTTGTTTAGTGTACTTTTTCCTACGGTTATACAACATTTCCTAAAAAGCCTTCTCCACAAAGGCTTGTGGTGGAGTAATTGTGAGGTAATCAGTAATTTGGCATCATAAAAGTTCTTCTATTCTAAGCCAGCTGTCAGTCACAGGATCTCTTTCAACTGTCAGACAGATTGAAACACTCATAGGTCAGAATGTTATTATTTTTCCTGATGCAGTGAGACCTTCTTTCCAAAGCCACAGTAAGCAGAATGCAGAAAATGAAAATTCTGTTCTCTAACCATATTGTGAACTGTCTTCCTACCAAAATAGACATGGTAGACTGGTAGGTTTTCTATTGTTTGCTGTGGTTTGGCTGGAGAAGAGTTGGCACATGGTTCAACTTCCAGGGCATAACTCAAAGGCCATCAATGTCAGGTTAATGTATTCTGGAAACATTTGTGGCATTCTGACAAATCAAAGCAGCAGGATTCTTTATATTGATGCGACCTTTCTTTTTTGGTGGACAGACATGAGCCCTTGGTATTACGATTTAGCAGGAGTGAAATGGTTTGAATCCACAGAATTATTCTGGTCTGAGCACCACATTAGCTGCTTCTGCTTCCTCATTTCCAGTGTGAGCCACACATTCTCAGTGTTTCTCATGGAACAAAGCAAATGGAGCAATTTATATATTCATTTCAGATTTATTTTATATTTCAGATGTCTGCTTAAAGGCTTGACAATAGTAGCACCTATTAGGCAAATTGTTGGTCTGAAAAAGGAGTACTTTGTCATTTTACTTTGGAAGCAGTGAATGACGTAGATTGAGGCAGTAGTTTATATGTAACTTTATAATTTATTTTAATGCTACATGTTTACTTGAACTAAAAATAAACAACCACATGCATTTCAATCATTAACTCAGATATATTTCTTCTCAATCAGGCATTACAATAAATGATTATTCAAGATACTTCTGACAACCTTTTGTTTTTTCAAATAACTGTCATCATTCTTCATCATTCACCTGAAAATGGTAGTCATGCTTTAGGAAAGGCTCTGGCCTGGTAAATCAAATCGCCAAGCTCTTTGAATTGCTTTTATTGCCTGTCTTTACACTTCCCAGGTTGATGCTTCAGTTACCAGAGGAAATGGGGTTAATTGCCATAGCTCTTCGGCAGACAAAGGGCAAAGGTGAGTAGGTTTCTACTGAAACCCCCTTTGCCATTAGATGCACTCCTTCAGGTCCAGCAGCTCTGCACACGCATGCTTCTCACCCATGCAGATCAACAGCCACATTGCTATGTGTGCTACTCTTTCAAACAGATGTAAATCAGTGTCCACTTGCTAAAGCATTTTATCCCATCAGTGATTTTGTGGTCGGAGACCAATGTCTGTCAGAAATGTTTGGATTGCATAGGGTCTGTCTGATGGTCAGGTCGTGGAGGCAATGCTTGAATTTTTAAATTTCGTGGTGTTTTTGGCAGTTTAGTTCTTTCAGCCTGCCTACACTAATTAAATGTACTTTGACAACACAAATGCTTTATTCTCCAAATTAGTCTTGGCCTTAGTCTCTGAATATAGGGCCAGGTCCAGGTCCAAAGGTGTACTCCCAGTGTACTGTTATATCCAGTACATTCCATAGTGTATGAAATACTATTCCAGAATATCTCCTCTGAATGGTCTTTATGTTTTTATTTTTAAAAATGTATATTTTAAAAATGGATATTCAATTAGAATCTGTGTCTGTATACATCTGTATACATTCTTGTCTCTCATAAATGTCATTGCTTAGTATCTGTCTGATAGTCTCTGCTATTTTCTGTGGACTTGACTTTCAGGTCGTGGAGGCAATGCTTGGCTTAGCCCGCTGGGGTGTGCCATGTTCACTCTGCATGTCTGCATCCCCATCAGTTCAACTCTGGGCCAGAGGATTCCTTTCCTGCAGCACCTGGCAGCACTGGCAGTGGTGGAGGCCGTGTGCACTCTACCGGGATATGAGGTGAGCTTCCCCCTCCTCCCAGTCACCCAGGGAGTGGAAATGCCTCCGATGCCCCCATGTGTAGCCCTGAGCTCCCTGATACTCAATGCTCACACTGACTTCAAAAAAAGCAGACCTGTGCAGTGTCCTGCCCTTTTGGCTTGTTGTGGTGTCAGTGGATGTGTGCATGCAGATGTGGGAACAAAGCGAAGCGCTTATGTGTTTGTAAAAGTGTGTCTGTGCAGGGAACCTTTGGTGAGAAACACTTATGCCACATATAGGCTAGTTGTTGAATTTTGGAAAAAAAAAATTGGCACTTGCACTTGATTTTGGGCATTCTTGTCTAATGGTAGGCTGTTCCAATATTGCTTAAGAGCAAGGGAAACCGGTCGGAGGTCAGGTGCAGACAAACAAAGTGTAGGGATGATTACCCAAGATACCTTCTGAATTTACACAGCGAGATTCCAGAAAGTAGTTGAAGAAAGATGATTGCCAGCTTGGGAAAAGAAAAAAATGTAATGTATATTTTCGCAATTAAGCATGTAAATTTAAAAATAAATTGGGATGTCTAGTTTGATGCACATGCAAAGAAATTCTGTTGAGTCAGAATATGAACGTTGGGGAATTTAAGATAGACATAAACATATCTGCCAAGAGTGTTTTGAGAGGCCACCAAATAGGAAGGCTATTTTTGAGGAATGAATCAGTATGCTTGCTTTTACATGAACAAAAGTATCCCGGTGTTGAGGTTATTCCCATTTACATTTTTGACTTACATTTTTGGCATTTTCAAACAGAGTGAACTGTACTATCGGTATCAGTCACTGTGTGTTATATAGGTGAAGACGTCGGCTACACAAATTTGCATAAGTGGTGTCCCATGTAGGTATATCTAACACTAACATTTCTCATTTCATTGTCAAGGGATATCTTCTTTTGGTGTGCTAGTGTTAAAGGTACACCAGGCAAGTCTGTAATTTTACCTCTGGAACTGCCCCTTTTAAAAAGACAAAAAAATCACTATGACTTTGTACATTCTCACCTATCCATTTGTTTGCATACAAAAGAATAGGAACCAGTGATCATTTTTGTAGAGTCATGTAGAGCAACAAGGTAATAAACACTATTTCAGTTCCATTCTGTTTTGGTTTTGTTTGCCTCACTGTTTAGGATCTGCAAGTGCAGCATCTGCAGAATATACATTACAGGCAGCCAAGAGAGCCCTTCACCCCGTAGTGAGACATGCATCCCGTAATGAGCTATGCACCCCGTAATGATACATGCACCCCATAATGATACATGCACCACGTAGTGAGCCATTCAACCATCTAAGCTATGCTAAGAAGCTGAGCCTTTAAGGGAGGAGAAATTGTGTTTTTATGATTGGTATTCTTTTATGTGTTTTTATGATTGTATTTTTATGATTTAGATTTTTCTCTCCGTTCACTTTCCTAACAGGAAATAGACTTGCGGGTCAAGTGGCCTAATGACATTTACTACAGTAACCTTATGAAACTTGGGGGTGTTTTGGTGAATTCAACAGTTATGGGACCAACCTTTCTTATCCTTATTGGTAAGCGAAGATTTGGTCTGAATCATATGATTTAGCATGCAGAGGATTTTTTTTTGCCCTGCATCTGGATAATTAGGCCTCACACACACTGTTGTCTGTTTTCAGGCTGCGGCTTCAATGTGAGCAACAGCAACCCAACCATCTGCATCAATGACCTGGTGGTGCAGCACAACAGGGAGCATGGCACAGACCTGGAGCCTCTGAGTCCGGCTCAGCTGATTGGCCGCACACTCACCCATCTGGAGAAGCTCATTGCAGACTTCCAAGAAAAGGGCCCGTCATCTGTGCTGCCCCTCTACTACAAAAGATGGGTTCACAGGTAAACTACAGCCCTGCTGCTTCTGCTCTCTCACACACATTTATATGTAATCATGGAACACCGCCTGCCACTGTTTGTATATTTTAAGGTTATTTTCCATTTCAAAAGTGGATTGTTCAGTTTCTTTAAGTCTGTTAAACAAGAATTTATTTGTTAGTCAGAACTATTTTCAATTGTATTATTTTCAATACGGTTCAGCATACAGATTTGCACCTGTGTGAAAACTGCTGTGCTCTGCTGTGTGTGGGCAGCTGTATGTAATGAGCATGTGGCTTGTGCCCCCCCCCCAGTGGGACTCGGGTGAGGTTGTGGAGTGAGGATGGCCCCGAGGCGGAGGTGCTGGGCTTAGATGACCATGGCTTCCTGCAGGTGAAGGCAGATAAGGAGGTGGTGTCTGTTCAGCCTGATGGGAACTCCTTTGACATGCTGAGGAACTTGGTGGTCACCAAACACAGCTAGCCACCCTCCAAATCACTACATCGTTCTTGCTTTAGACTCATAGACTGTAAATCTGTGCTGTGCACTGTGCACGGTTTTACATTTCTCTTAATTATTGAATGAATAAGTATCCAAGTACTCTATCCCAAACATAAATTAGGACCATTTCATCTATTACAAGATAAAAGTATTAGGCATTGTGTAAGTCATTTTAATTGACTATGCAAAACATGTATAATGTACTATGCTAACTTACCAACATGGCAGCTTGTTTGTAATGGCAGTTTGTAATGGTTGAAATTGATACCATGCGCATAAATAGGAATTTTCTTTTTAACACTATTAAAGTGAAAGAAAAAGATTTTGTGCTTTTTGATTTTCACATGCTGTTGTTTTCATTATCAGTGCTATAAATGATGTCTGAGACCCTTGCCCCTCCTGGTCACTGCTAAGTGAGACATTATGAAAAGCCTAAAAAAGAAAACAAAGCATGACTGGCTATATATTGTGACATGTTAGGAACAGAATGGCTGTGTTTCATATTCATAGTTAAGTAGAGTTCTAAAACCTTGATTCCTTGCAGAGTATTTACATATTTTCCCCTTATACTGATTTCTGGTCTGTGCGCTCTGCTCTAAAACAGACACAGCTTAGTCTTAGTAGATTTTACTTAGTGTAAATGTCCCCACTCTGTCAGTACATTAAAGCAACACCAGCCAACATTTTACGCTGTTTTTAGGTTAATTTACCAGCTTCATAGTCACTTTAATGGTTAAATGGCTCATTACGGGGTGAATGAAGGCTCTCTCAGCCCCTCTAGTGATTTCCTAGCGCTTACCCCTTGCAGCTTCTCATCACCAAGCGGCTGTGGAACGAAACTGAAACTGGATTAAGCCAAAACGTGTTTATTAACTTGTCAGTCAGCATAACTTTATGAGAATCATCACTGGTTCCTATTCTTTGGTTTGCACATCACATGTATTGGTGAGAATTTACACTGCTGCAAGTTTAAAAAAAAACAGTGACTCAGAAGGTAAAAAAAAAAAAACGCAGGCTTGCCTGGTGTGCCGTTGACTGACATCTGGCTTAGAAATTAGAGATGTGGATGTTTGAGTCTACCCTGCGATGATGTCGTGTATCTCTTTAAGGGATGCTCTTAAGCCATGCTCTGATACGCAACCACACAGAAGTCAGAAGAAAAAAATATTTGGAAAAAGTCTAATATACTAAAATGCTCTGGTGCACAAAGGAAGCTTTGCAGATCTTCACATTTCAGTATTTGGTATAAGGTGTTTTTATTTGTCAACTTAATTAACACAGATAGAAGAAATAAAAGACAATATTAAACATACATAGACCAAATTGACCCTTACATTCTTGAAATCTCATGAACATTCGTGGTATGAGAAGGGAAAATCAGCTCGCTGCCACACAGACTTTCATATGCATTTGGTTTGTACAGAGATGGAGTCTCCCTCTGCCACAATGTATTGATCTCTGTGACTTCTCATTTCATTAATGCATTATTATGCATCATTATGCATTTCATTAATTTAAAGGTGAACTGGGTTTGTATGTTTTACATTTTCAATATAGGCAAAATTGTCAGATCTAGCTTTCAAAAAATAAATACAAATGACTCTTTTATTATATTTATACCGTACTTATCTATTTTTATTGTTCTGCTACATAGTCTTGTATTAGTTTTGTATGTGCTAAGGATAGACATGTCTTAAGTGTTTTAGAGAAAAGTGAAAATGTCAACTTGGTGTCTGAAAATTATAGGTGGCTCATAATTTGATGTATTATTATGTACATAATGCACTAAATAGTTTGTGATTGCTTCTATTAAACTAGAATAAGGTGCGTAACGTAATATTTCATTTGATTAGGTTAATGGGATTTAGAATCCTTGATTAAATCACACACATTAGTCTTTTACTTTTTGTATGTTATGATGACTAAATAAAACAAAAAATGAAAACAAAAGATCTGTTTTGTGTCATCATAACAAATCATCATACCCAAAAGGTTTGTAGCTTGATCCATATCGCCCCCCCTTTAGTAGATGTTCTATTGAGTAAGCTCAGTTGTATTTATGGGTTAAAAAAAACAGTTGACCTGTTCTAACCTTACCCAGCATGCTTGAGGGACCAGGTGGTCCAGCCCCCATTCTTCCCTGTCCCATGGGCTGGCTGCCCTGTGGGGGTGATGAGGTGTGGGAGAGGGCTGTGGTGCAGGTGGACAGGGGCCGAGTGTGCAGTGAGGGCTGGGCCGGGGAGGCAGAGAGGCCATTTCCTGCACTGCCTTTGGCTCATCCCAGGCCTGTTGGAGGACACCTCATTTGTCTTCAGCACCTAAGGCTTTTGCCTCATCTCTGCCAGATGAAGTGAAAATATGCCTACAGACGTTGCACGCTGTATGAAGCCTTCACCTCATTATGAGTTATTTTCTCATCCTTAGGCTCTGTAACTGGATGCAGTAGGGAGACTCAGTTTCCATGACTAGCCTCAGAGGTTCCCCCATCTTGCTACTCTTGTTTGAATCAGGTATACCATTTGCATTCAGAGAATAGAGGCTCCTTATCAAGGATGTTTTCACTTCACTTTAACAGTTCCTCTCATCTTAGCCACTCATCACAGACTGATTATGGAGGAGAAAAGCTTTTGACTGTTGGGAGTGTTTGCTTCAGAATCACATTCCATATCTGTGCTTGGATTGGTCATCCTTTCTGAACACTGTAGTAGTTTGAAAGTTCATTAAGCAAATAGCTTACCTTGGATCCATAACTGGTGCCCTCTCAATATCCTATTAAACAATTTCTGTGGAAGGTCTCCAGGGTCAAAGGAATCTAGCCTTTTTAATATTGGCTGCATAATACCACATCTCTATCTGCCCTCCCCAGAGACCGGCAGGCAGGGCAGCACAAAGGAGCCCTCTGGCTCACCTTCAGAATAATTTGTTTTCCTACAAAATGGGAGGGGGGCTTATTGTTTTCCCAACCAAACATAAAGCACCACTTTTTTATGGTGTTTGGACTCTGAAGTTTGGCACTAGGATAACTTAGGACCTTGAGGACTTAAGTCGCTGCTGGCTACTAAGGGTGAGGGATGAGTAAGGTGTGCTCTTACTGATGCAGGCCATAGGGCCTCATTGTCAAAACAATAGCTTCAAACCTTTCTGCCATGTAGACACAGGTAGTGTTTCACATGACTACTCCTATGAACAACAGAAAGAATTATATAAATATGCTACACAAATCTACCTTTATACAGTGTACTTTCACACAATCCTGATCTCTAAATTAGCAGACAATGAACCAATTTGATTTTCATATGAGAAATATGCACATGGAAAGAAAATGACATCCAAACCTGAAAGCAATTTCACATGTTTATTTCCAGTTTGAAGCAAACTACTCTCTTTCATTTCAAGTTCATATGAGAATATGAATGCTTTGTTTATACATGAGACAACTGTTTTGCAATTATAAATAAGTAAATTGCTAAGTGTTTACAAGAATAAATACACACAACCTCTACGGCAAAAAGAAGAATCTTAATTGAATGACCAACTGAAGTCTTGTTAATTGTCTGCATTGAGAGAGATGCCAAGAGAATCTCTGCATGCTTTGTGTTGAAGACCTTTTTTTATGAACATGGCTGAAAATTGTGAAATATTTGGTGTTTTTGCACGTCATCATTTCAACACATTTCCTGATCTCTTCAGACAACTGATTCAATTTTAGAGACTTATATTTCACAATGTTGGGGTGTAACATCTGAATGACTAACAACTGAAAACAAACCACATTTAAAGCTTGCATTAATTTAGATGTTTGAGTTATAGCTGTGTTTAAAACATGCAAAATAATGGTAAAAACAAAAGCAATATAAATCATTACATGTTTTCTTTTGAAGATACAGCTCATTGTTGAATGGACTATGAATTTTAATGAATTTGTCATTAGATATTTGACCAAATTTGCAGTTCTGTACAAAAGCAAATATTGGCTACAATCTGTCAATGCATTACATATGCCCACAGTATGCAAAAATATGTATTCAGTAACCCTGAAATTGCATCCTGCAGGAATCTCTTGTGTGTGTATGTAGGGTTAAGATGCTGAAAGCAATGAGATTCTCTCTCTCCCCATCCTGTGGTGTGCGCTTTGACCCTCTGGCCTGTTACCTCTCATTGGTGATGATGACAGATGTGCCAATGTAATGGGGGATCTCCCTGTGGCTCTCGGGCGAGGAGCTAGAGGCTGGGCTTTGGCTTTTGTAGAGGTACGGGTTGATCTCTTCCCCCCTGTAGCTGTAATTGTCCGTTAAATGGCCCAGTGCATACGCTGAGCCTTGGAAGGGGCTATGCTTGGCTAAAACATGGTGGAGGTTCAAAGACACATAGGGGCTATGGCTCCCTAGGCCCACCCCCATGAACATCCTCTTGTCCTCAGCCCCACACTGCTCCACCAGCTTTGGGCTCCCCCGCTCCCCACTGCTGTCCATGTGCTCGGAGGCGGGGTGGTCTGAGCACTGCGTGTAGGAGGACTCCATCATGCACAGCCTCCTCCGCTGCTCCAGCATCACCTGCATAGGTAAGTGCTGGCCCAAATTGTGCAGGGGTCGAGCCTGTTCACAGCTGGCCTTGGCAAACATGGAGCCACCGAACATAGGGCATGGGTTCACCTTCTCTTCCACATCCATAGAGTCTTTGGGGTCTCGACTGAACAAGATCTTGCTGTCCTCTTTCATGACATGCGGAGGAGGTTTTTCATAAGGTTCCTCCTTGAACCCACTGTTGGGTCTGGAAGTTGAGCAGCTGGAAAACCCCTCATGAACTGGTTCACTGATGTATCGTCTGCTTGCTGTTGGCCCTGAAGTTGAAAATGATATGCTACATTAAAGCAACTGAATTGTAACTGGTGACATCAGGGAAAGTATGTTCTGAGTGATACAGCAGACACAGAGCAACAGCTAACCTCAACACAGACCACAGATCAATTGCTGTAAGACTGCTGTAAGAGATGAGAGCTAATGGAAGTTAATGGGTAATCATTTAATAATTTACAAAAGCTTTTGTGACACACCTACTTGGACACAAACTGTCTTTTAAGTGTGTGTGTGTGTGTGTGTGTGTGTGTGTGTGTTTACATGTGTGTTGGTATGAACTGACTTTCAAGGTTCCATTTGGCACAAAAAATTACTGGCATTTGAATCAATTGCAAAGGCTCTGAGGCTGTTTCACTTGCTTCTCAGCAAAGACAACGTCTATTTTCCACCCTGCAGTTAAAGCTCCATCTGTGTTTGGTGCTTATTTGGACTGGGTTTCATGCAACAGCTCATTTTTGACGCTCACCACGCTGAAGAGCTGTTTCTTTCCTGCAAGAGTCCCTTGCTTCAGTGATGTCTTTTGTAACTGTCAAAGGATACAACTGCTATTTTTATTTGACTTCAGGTCTGCCAAAGGGATGTCTAATAGACTTTATAAATGCCCAGTGCCTGAAGGGCTTGGAATGTGTAACCATGGTGGGAATGTAACTGAAGTCATCCCAGAAAGAGATCAGTATAAATCAGTGCAAGTAGTGCAGTGTTGAGTTATAGTCCCCCACATGGCTGCAGTTTCCTCTTCCTCACCACACACACTACATGCACCTCTGCTTAAGAGAGCACTTTGTGCACTCTACTGCAGAGTCAGGCAACACAGTGAAGCTCTTTCATACAACAATCTCAATTTACCACGTCAACAGTCATACATTTCTGCAACATTCAATATTGCACAGCATCAGGAGCAAATACAGCAAACATGATCATTCTTATTCTGATAATTCTGCCATAATGATCACTTCAATATGTCTTCAATATGCCCAGTCTGCATCTGGGCAGGGTACCTAAACTATGGAAAATATCATGCCTGTTACCAGTTCCCAAGAAGACACACCCCAGGGAACTGAATGACTTTCGGCCTGTTGCCCTCACCTCACACTTAATGAGGACTCTTGAATGGCTGCTGCTCCATCTGCTAAGACCCTAGGTCCGGCATGCACTTGACGCTCTATAGTTCGCCTACCAGGAGAAGTTGGGAGTGGAGGATGCCATTCTCTATCTGCTACACAGGGTGTACTCTCACCTGGACAAAGAAGGCAGTGCTGTGAGAATCACGTTCTTTGATTTCTCTAGTGCATTCAACACCATCCAGCCCTTCCTCCTAAGAGACAAACTACTGCAGATGAAAGTGGACCTGCCCCTGGTAACCTGGATCACAGACTATCCCCTGTACTGTTCACTCTGTAC
This sequence comes from Tenualosa thibaudeaui, assembly GCA_027481765.1. Lineage (NCBI taxonomy): Eukaryota > Metazoa > Chordata > Actinopteri > Clupeiformes > Clupeidae > Tenualosa > Tenualosa thibaudeaui. The sequence goes on from JAIFZK010000009.1 coordinate 1,793,625, forward strand.
ACCTCTGACTTCAGATGCAACTCTCAGACATGCCAGATGCAGAAGTTCTCTGATGACACTGCAATTGAGGGTCATATTAAAGATGGACAGGAGGGGCCTTGTGGAGGACTTTGTGGAATGGTGTAACCATCTACAGTTGAACACCTCCAAAACCAAAGAAATGGTGGTGAATCAGGAGGTCAGCCCCCCTACACTGCCTGTCTCCATTGATGCGGTTATTGTAGAGATGGTCAGTACGTACAAATACTTTGGACTACATCTTGACAAGAAACTGGACTGGTCTGCTAACACTGGCGCACTCTACAAGAAAGGGCAGAGCAGGCTCTATTTCTTAAGGATGCTGGGGTCCTTCAACATCTGCAGCTAACTCCTCCTTATGTTCTACCAGTCTGTCATGGCCAGTGTCCTCCTCTATACTGTGCTGTGCTGGTGATGTAGCGTAAGAACAAGGAATGCTGCATGACTAGTCAGGCTGGTGAGATAAACAGGCTGTTGTTGGTTGTTGGCATGAAACTGGAGTCACTGACATCAGTAGCAGAAAAGAGTACTCTAAGCAGATTGATATCTATACTGGACAATGACCATCACCCATGCACAACACACTCTCCAGACAGAGGAGTATGTGTAGTGACAGACTCCTGTCCCTGACATGATCAACTGACAGGCTGAGAAGGTCCTTTGCCCCAGGGGCCATAAAACTCTACAATGCCACACAGGAGATGTGAGATAGCCTGGTCTGCTTTATTCTCCACCACACAGTGACCCCATGTCCTATGCCTGGACCTCACCTGGTCTACTTTTTACTTTTCTCTTTTACTTACCCTACCAAACCGAGACTGGACTGGACTATTACTGGAATCTTACTGGGCTATATTAGCCCATTGCACAGACCCCCTCACCCCACCCCAATATTCAATTACAAAAACATCTTTTCAGTTTTTACTCTTTTCTATATATCAAGGACTCTTCTGATCTCTTAACTACTTGCACTGACACTTTTGCAATAGGGTTACTCCTGCACATTCCACACTACTTCCACACCAAACAAATGAGTACCCTAAAAGGCACACATAATAGGATTTATTCTCTGTATTTTTATAATGTATGTATGTCATGTGTATGTCATGTTGTGGAAGCTTAAGGATACCAGAATTTCCTACGGGATAATGAAAGTACTTCTCTATTATCTTGATTATCAATGTATCTGACAACCTGGATTTTTATACCAATCCAATTAGTGAGACACTTAAAGCATTTATAATTGATGAGTTGAATGTGAGACTGCATTGTCAGGGAGTCAACATGTTCTGTGAATACTAAAAGAGCTACAATATATCCAAAACATTTTTTCTTTCAGATAATCAAAAAAACAGGAACATGGGTCAGTATCCAGTGGTTAATCAGAATTGGGTCATGTGGTGATGTGGTTCTTTTACAACTGTAATATTGTTATTCATTGGACTACATATATGTACAATTAGCTAAAGAGCAACACAGTCATAATCCGTTCTGGCAAAGTACAGTAATCTTGTCAATCTTATCAATATAGTGGTTTCTACATGGTTTCTAGACATTTGTGTTAGCTTTACAAGATGACTTTTACTTCTACTGTATTACTCTCAGAGGAGCAAGTATGTGCAAAATGTGTGGCCAGACAAGTGTCATCAGACCTGTGTATGCGTTGTTGCGTGGCGCAGGGGAGGGACTCAAGGTGTGGCTGTGGTGGCTTTTGCTGGCATGGGATGAACAAGCGTTGGTGCAGTTCCAGTGGCCATCAGCACGAGTTTGCAGGGAACTCAGTAACTGGCGAGTGGCCTGACCTGCAGAACTCTGGGCTGGCCGCAGCTTCCTGACGGCGAATGCGGGGCTGTCAGAAGGGAAATGCCCATAGGGGTAGGGAAAGGAGAGTCCATAGGCAGGAGTGCACAGCATCTCAGTAGCCTCAGAGACAGAGGCCTGCTCCTGGCAGGACAGAAGGCTGCAGGAAGCACTCTCTTTCCAGCCACCAGCCTGAGAGGCACACTCTAGCTTGTCAGCATGGAAAGACGGACTTGGCTGAAAGGATACAAAACAACCACCATGTTACTGACTGCTTATATGTTAAAAATATAGTTCTTGTCCATTACAAAATAACGTTTGCTGACATGTTATCTCTTGGTACAAATAGAACAGGAGATCAGAGGAGAGGGAATCAAACCTGTGGGTAAGGAGACATCTTCAGTCTGGCTTTGATCTTGACTGCTTTGGTTTTGAGCTGTTTGCGGGAGTCCTGGGAGGACGTGAGTGGGCTCTTGTAGCTGAGTGCTGGTTTGATGGCCCTGCTTTGGTCTTGTGAGAGCAGCAGGTTTTTATATTCAATTTCCCTGCCAAGGCACACAAATACACACAAATTCCTAATCACTGAAACTGTATAAAACAGCATCAGAAACATGTTCAAGGCCTTGCTGAAGTCTACTTAGAAGAACCAACCAAGAACCTACACTTCAGAAAGAGTAAAATGAAAAGAAAAATGAGTACTAGCAACCCCTGCTGCTACAACACTTATGTTAGCACACTACAACACTACAACACTCACATTAGCATGCTACAACACTTCAACACTCATGTTAGCACACTACAACACTCACATTAGCACACTACAACACTCACGTTAGCATGCTACAACACTCACGTTAGCACATAGTTGACGCTGACAATGCAGTGGGGTCGTGACGAGCGGCTGTTGTGAACAATAGTGGCATAGCTCTGAACCCATACCCAACCACCATGTTTGGATAGCATCCGGTAGTACTTGGTGGTAACTTGGCCTTTAACCAACACTGTAAATGAGAATTGGAGATTTCATTCCCAAGTACCTGGTGTGGCTTCATAGGTGTCAGAAGAACACTTTTTACCATTATACCAGCACTTAGAACAACACTTCTTCTACATACCAGCTCTAATTTGTTGAAACTCTTTCTAGTATTGCCAGACTATGTATTGTATTGCCTTTAATTACATATTCAGTAGTATGGTTACTGAAATCACAAGAAAGAATATTTTCTTCATGTATGTAGGTCATACAGTCTATGAGCAGCACACAGCTCCAAGTAAAACCACCATACATTTGCAAAATACTGGGCGCTCTTACACAGGTGGTGAGCATATCGAAGATTAAACACATCACACCCATGGACATGGTGATACAAGGTTTTCTCAATCAGATCCTGAGGTTCATAACCTGTTAATTCAGCAACCCTGTAATACAAAACAAAACACTAGAGAATTTGCAGAAAGCTATGGTTTGTATGTCTGTATAGACGCTTTTTGTGTGTATGCATGTGTGGCTCTCGTTACCTGCTATCAAGAAAGATGAGCTTTAGATCTAGGCTGGCACGGAACATGAACATGTTGCTGTGTAGCTTGATCTCTGTGATTCCACTTGGAGGCAGTGAATGACCAACTGCCACCAGCCCTATGATCTGATAACAGGAGTCATAGATAGTCATGTCCATCACATACTGACGGATCTTCAGATAACCGCTACAATGGATCACCTAGTCAACAAAGTAGAGGGGAAAGCAGAAATACACTGACGCATTCATCTGTTTATTCTGAATCATAAAACTGCTACATTTTATGTGTGTATTCCTGCAGCACAAGCAGAAGAATCACACAGTAAATAAATTAACAAATAAATAAACTGCGTGCACATGTGTAACCTTTTGGGAATAAGTGCAGTGCTGTCTGGATTGGGATTGAAGAGCATACAGGGCTTGACTGGAGGGGACTGTGAGTGGAGGCCCTGTGCTAGTTTAACGGCTGCTCATGGCCCATGGACACAGACACACGCTGACGTGCTAATGGGGACCTACTCCGCACTGTTTATCTTTCTCACTTCCTGTTTACTTACGCAATGGTGCCCCTGCACAGGGGGATGATTTATTCTCTACTTAACATAAATGGCTTGTTTATTGCCCGTGTAAATTTCAAACAAATCTCCAAAGCAATCGGTAGAATGATTTATGTCTGACGGCTGAAGGAAAGATTTTATTGAGTACTGTGAAGCACAGCTGTTATGTGAGGGAAAATGTTGGATGCCTGAGGGAGGATATGTATATCAATCATCTGCTACTTGAAAGTCTGAAAATGAATTATTTATTATGAACACATCTGAAAAGTTTATTACATAGCCTAGATCAAAATGACAGATGAAAATAGCGGCATAGTGTCTCTAATGCGTCTAAGTGTCTCAGGTGACACTGTTGTGTAGGAGCACATCCAACATGTACCCTACATTGCAGGCTCCCTAATTTGACAGAGGTTACAACTGATTTAAATGCACCAAGAGTGGTGCTCAGCATGCATGAAAAGCACAATAGTGTCTGATTCAGATTCAAATGATTCAGGCCATGTGGTATTTACAGTAAATTTTGTTTGCTCCTGCTTTCCATCCAGCCATTTGCAATGCAAAATTATCACTCTAGACATACAAAAAATGTAAGGCCACATTTGCAATAACCTGAATCTGAAATGCCACATTATAAATGTTTTTCCTGGTGTATTCTTTATAAAAGTCATGGTAGTTCAACAGAAAAGACAATAACTCTAAAACAACTCTACATACAAGTGTGTTATGATGAAGTATCCTATATAACTGTATATGCAGTAATTAATTTATTTTTAATATCAGGGAGTTTCTGCATACCTTGTAACCTCCACATGTTAGTCCAGCATTGCGCTTTGCCAGGACACACTTCATTCTCAGGAAAAAGGAGCGCTCCATTTCATACTCTGTAGTACAGATAAGTGCATTTGTTTCAAATGATGTCTGCAGGAGGGCATTGTTTATGGAGGAACAGTTGTGTGTGAATATAATACTTTTCTCTTGTTTTGAGTTACAGGGAGTAAGAGATAAAGTTTTACATTGATATATGTTGTGAAATTAGTTTAAAGCGTTATTCAACATGAAAACCACAAATCTCTGCAGTAATATGAGTTAATTTAAATACTCGACATTACATTTGCTGATTATTTCAAATAATGCATCACATTACATATATTATATCCGTTTTCTGTGATTAGTAGTAGATGAATTAGTAAAATCTAATCAAACAAAATGACTAGTACTTAAATCTTTAGCGAACTCAAGATGCTGCATGATTGATGTGCGGAGCTGGTGTTATTCACTCTGGTGTACCTTGCAAGAAGTGAGGAGTGAGAGGCTGGTGTGTACTCAGTACCGCAGTCATCTCATCATGGTCTGAAGGGTGAATATACTCAAAAATACTGTTCCCTGTCAGCTCCACCTGTGGACACAAAGCCCTCCATTTTAAGCTTGCTACTGTAATAAATGTTTGTGTGTCTGTGGGTGTTGGTGTTCATCTAGACAATACCTAGAGTGTGGACTCAAAGAGTATACAACCAGGAAAGTTCTCACTGTGTGCCACTTGCTGATATAGTGTGAGCTAACCACTAGCTACTTCTTTAAGGTAATTCACACAAAGATTTGCATATGAAAAACATAAATATCCATTTTCCATTCCATTTCCATCCATTCAAACCTTGGATTTCACTCCCCCAATATGTAGGTCAGATTAGACACAGAGAAGGCTACTGATCAGCACTTCAAGAATAAATTGCTTTCTTCACAGCTGCTCTCCCAAGATTTTTTATGACCTTTGAACTCACTGAGAATAGTAACTCCAAGAACTGATTTGACTTTTGAGGAATGCAAAGTGTCTCATCAGACACAACATACACATTTTCTCCATTTTTGACTAATATTTATGGCAAGGTCATTGCTGTATTCAGAAATTGGTACATTGGTACTATATCATTAGTACAAACACACACAGGCATGTTCTCAGCTTTAGGGACAAAGAAACCAAGTGTTCCATCAAATTTCACCACCAACATATTTGTCAAAATGTAAATAAGTGTCAGTTTTCACTGATGTCAGGATGTGTCTGCACATTGTCTCCTTTTACCAAGGAAGTGCAATAAAGATCCAATATATTTCCTGTGTGCTCAACAATATCTGTATATGCACAGTGGGCACAAGTCAAGGGCTCAGGAGGAGCTAATTTACAGCACCCCAAAGGAAGGAAAGAAAGAGGGAGCAAACTAGGCTGACACTACACGCATTGGAATAGACCTTGTTTAGTCAGGAGAAAACAGGAAGTTTGAAAGTTGAAAGAAGGGTCTGAAATATCTTCAAAGGGTGTCGCCCTTCACAGACACAAGGAACCTGTGTTACCTTTAGACACTGCTCCAGTCGGGTATACTCTCAATAGACTAGTCAGGTCAGAGAGTTGCAAGAACGTGTGCATTCTGCTTACTTGTCCTAAAAGGCTCCATGTAGGGCGCATAAATGTTTGTCTCCCCGTGCTGGAGATATGTAGGTTCCAAACAAGAGAAACACTGATGCTAAAGGTCAATTTATACTCGTCCTACACCGTCAATACGCAGGCATGCTGACGGAGGACTGATGTATACCTCCCCAATTTTCTAGCTATCCGTTGAAACCACGCAGAGCCTATGAACAGAGGGAGCGTGTGATTAGTCGGTTTGCTTTGTTTTGACTTCTTGCTACCCAATGTAGGTATATTTAGCAACATGCTAGTTCACAGTGCAAGCTTTGTAAATAATCTCAGACATTGTTTTGGGGGAAGGTTTTCCCGATTGTACTGTGCCTATATTTCAATAAAGTTTTGAAATTAGCTCTTCATTAGCAAGCATAACTTTATAGACAGGTATGTGAGTTCACGAGATAACGGAACAACTGTCTGGCAGAAAACTATTGCTCGTAAATAAATAACCTGAATAACTTGGCTATTGAGAAGTGCTATGTCTCTAGAAGCAACATTAAAAATTATAGAAAGACAAACCCAAATTACTTTAAAATCATTGTATCGGTATGAGGGTATACTAATGCCCATCCAACCAGTGTCTGCTAGTGTGCACTAGTGTCCACGCTACACGGACAACTGTGAGAACTGTAAAAGGTAAATGTCGCCATGAATACAACTGCCTGTCTGCGTAATTACGTGGTAAGTGACAATGTTGACCCATTGGGAATATATTCTTTAGAGGTGAGTAGAGCATCACCACATTCAAGGCAAATAATTTATTTGATGTTTCTGGACAACAGAGATTCAAGGCTTGTAAAAGGGCTTAAGCACAATGACATTTAGCATCAACGTTTCAAATAACAGCACTTCATTCTATTCTAGGGCATTTGTTGTTGGTCAAAAATGTTGTAACATTCAGATATTCCTTCATAGGTTCTGCCAAAAGCACTATGCCTACAAAAAGGGGGCATCTTTTGCCCTTAAAGTACTCCATGTCAAGGCACTTTTTTTCCTGATGAGAAATTATGGGATGAAAGTATGCACGTCAAACTCCGTCGGCAGCCTAATGCAGATGTTTTGACCTCAGCACTTTTGTTGCTTGCTTTCAAGTGGGTTTTTTATATCTTCAGTGTCGTGGTGGTAAAATGAAAGCTTTAGCACAAGTTCTGCCAGCGCTTTGGGTGTCTTGAAAGGCACTATAGAAATGTTAGTAGTAGTAGTAGGAAGGCTCTCATGCCATGTCACTTGTTCTCTAGATCTGTCCAATCAAGAGTCCACACTCATCTTCAAATAGGCTATTCTAACATACACACTCCTAGTCCTGGACTGTGGATGGGGCCTACATCAAAGAGTTTTATACCTCATGCTTGTTTTAATTACTCTGTGAAATCCATTGTGGATTAAAATCTTTGCATTGCATATTTACCCCATGAGTCTTTCTGGCAGAATTTATATTTCTGCCACATAGGAAGTAATTGAAGTTAACTCCTCAGTGAATTCCTAGCACATATCTAGCTTAAGCTCTGGGTAGGTGAGCATTGCAAGCCAACAATCACCATTTATCAAAAAGAAATCACTGCTGCACTTCCAAAGGGTTTTGATAAGAGTTTAATACTTCAGTTTAATGCTGCTGTGCAACTGGAAATGGTATGTCATCACTTGTTACCAGCAACTTCAACCTTATTTAATGTGCTTCTGGGTTTCCCTGCTACTATCAGTGTAGATGAAATGAGAAATCTTCAACTAGCTTGTCACAGTGTATTTTTATGCTAACAAGACCAACAAAAGGCAAACTTCATTAAAATCATCACATATACGCCTACGCTACAAAGTCTGCACTGAACACTCAGCTAACTCCCATGTAACAAATATCTAAATCCACCTTCTAATGGCATCAAATATTAGCCAGGCTAGCACCATCTAGTGCTTCCACTGTTTCTCATTTAGCTCCAACACTGGTCAGAGAGCTATCCATAGGCTTCAGTTCACACTCTGAGCTGTGCTGGCCAGTCAGCGAACAGAGGGAGTGCTGAAAGCACTAATGTTGAATTCAAGCGGCGCGTTCCAGTGCGTAACAGTAGCGATTGGTTGAAGCAAAAAGTATCTGCCCACCGTGGAGTGAAATTATGTCAATGGATAGGTTTCAGATGCTTTGCACAAAGTGAAATGATATGAAAGTGTATGATGCATCAGGCTAATCGAAGATCAACACAGCATGATGTGCAATTATTCAAAATCACCATGTTATTGTCTTTGACACATGCACATTCAAGGAGTGTGACCTTTGAGAAGATCTATTAGACTGCAACATTCCCTAAAAGCACACACTGGAAATACTTGGTATTATAATATAATATATTGGTATTGACATTTGGATGGAACATTTCATTAGTCTTACTGTAAGTCTTACTGTTCATTGACTCCATTTCCATGACATCAACTTTCATCCCTATGCAGGGGAGTGTTTAAGTGAATATGACAGAATGGATGAATATTGTGCTTTGTTCTCTGTCTCTCTTTGTATTCATCTCATGGTCACACAAGGAAGGCGATACACCTGCCTTCATATAAGTAATGCGTTGTTTAGATTACTCATGTGAGATGAAGTCTGGCCATCAACAACTTGTCATGTGTCTCTCAGTTCTGTCAGTTCTCTCATGGCCTAGGCCATCTTTAGACTGATTAAGTCAGTAATCAATTAGTTAGTCATGAGGCCAAAGAAGATAAGCCCATGGTACCCCATATTAACATGTTTCAGTACCTCAAAAGGCCACCAAAAATGCTTCTCTTTGGGCAACTGTTCCACAGACTTCGCTGGTGTTTGATTCTCACTTCCTACAGTTCAAGTTAGGTTGCTGTCTCAAACTGCTGATTTAAAATTATCTCTACGCATAATCATTTAATCATAACAAATGGCTAGTCTGAGCTAACATCTGAAGGGTATGAACAATCAGGAAATCAATAGCTCAATCTTATTATTTTGTCTCATTTACAAGCAGTGCAAAGAATAGCCCCAGCTCAAGGCAGCCAACTTTAGAAAGAGCTCCTGAGAACAGACTGGCAGATATTTTTCACTTATCTATGTTGGCTACATGGAAACCTTTGTGCGACTTCATCTCTAAACAAATGCTTCAAAGGTCCTATCAAAGTGCTCCAAGAATGACCTTGGTTTCTCTCTGCAAACTAGACACAGTTAACACAGACAACAGTTAACACAGACAGTTAATGTTTGAATTTATATCGAGAAGTCGCATTCATAACCAACCAACTCTCAGCTGATGAAGCACTTCAGAGGGAGCAGAGAGAGACGACTAACCTGGGACAGTCCTAAATGAACGGAGGCAGTCTCCGAGATGTACATTATTTTTCCATCAGAGGCCACAACAAAAACAAAGCCATCAAGGGTCTGAAAATATAAAAAAGGAATGCATGTATAGTGTGCAAAAGGTGATCAGTTGTTTAAAAAAAATTATTAATGTAAACAATAAGTTAAAATCAGATGATGTAAAGTTATTAATTAATTTTTATTGTTTTTGTTTTTGTTTTTTTGAAAACATTGGATGGAAAATGGAAAATTGGATGGATTTCCAGGCGTAATGACCTGGAGTAGGTGTGAGCCCAGCTCTTTTGCCATGTTGTCCAGTGGACTGATTCGGGTGGGCTGTCCCCAGGCATCTCCTAGACCTCCAAAAGAAACAGAAAGACACAAAAAGTTACTTAAGGAAACATTCAGCTTTTTCTGGGCAAATCTATAGCTCATGCATGACACCTAATAGGTGCCCTATAAAATGAGCAAATCAAATTCATAGCACAATCTACACAGAGAAAACAGCCTACTAAATCATGACAATATTTCTTTTACCTTTTTTCTATTTCAATAAATTTGTGTGAAAGTGATTGAGTGATGGTCTCATGTGACCAGACAGAATGGAAAAGTGACATGATGTGCTTTAATTGATAAATAAATAAGTGTTATCTCATGAAAGTAGATTATAGTGAATGTTTGTACATTTAATACAGTGCCTTCAAATTTGTCAGCAATATATTACTACCAGTAACCTGTAAGAATTCTTGTCTCACTTTGACTGTGTGAAGAATGAGAAGAGCATACTCTCATCTAAGATCTTGTCACTTTCTCAGGTGCAGGTCATTTTCTTCAGATATTTGTATATATTTTGTGCAAATGTGTTTATTCCCATTAAATATGTCATAATTATTACTTGCATGAAATGTATTTGCAACCTCATTAGGTCTTTGGAATAATCTAATAGCATATTTAGACTATGAACACATTTGTAAACCTGCTTGTTATTTAACAATATATGGTAAGCGTACTTGATAAATTCAGTAGGCCTAACTGAAGATTAATAAGATTAATCTACCACATTTTAGTGTGAAAAAATGAAACTGTATGCGGTATCAAAACTGTAATGCCTGTAAGGCCTATGCTACTAATGCTATCTGTTGTAAATTTGATTTTTGAAAAAAAAAAAACTAAACATATTTTTGGTAGTAGCCTACACTTAAGCATGGCATCACAGCCTAGTGAGTTGGTGTGCATATCATGGATCTTTGGCCTATGAGCCTATAATGATAACCTAGCTCTTAACATTGGTCTTGGACTGGAGACTTATTTTCAATTTATAATAATAAAACTTAAATACTCCATTGGTCCAAAGTTGTTTTGTGGAATCAATACATTGCTTTTAATTCTTAGCATATACAGACATTTTTAGTGGCATCTACTGTCACCCATTTGTGTTGTGTTGCGTCAGCATTTTGGTGTAGCCTGTTCAAACCTATGTGACAGTTTTTAGAATAAAGTGTACAAAGTGTACAAACCACGTCACAGCAGGATTTCCCCGCACTGAGGTAATTTTCCAAAGCATTAAGCTTTTTTGATGAAATATTTAGTGTGTCTTGCGTTAACAACATGTAAGGACAGGTCTTTAAAAATCTGAATTTGAAATGAACATTCTGACCAAAGTGACAGCCTGATGGGCTACAATCTGTCTATTTTCATCATAAAGTAATATAGACTTATCCTAATCAAAGTAAAACATTTTATGCTCCAGGCGTATCAATATTTCTTTTAGATCTTTTAATAGTCGATGATTTCTGTGATGTTTATCCAGAGTGTGCAATTCTCACGAACAATTAGAAGCGAACACGGAATCGTCCCACAGAGATTAATCATAAAATGCAGTTTTTCGTTCCCAGGGTCCCTACTCATTATTTTCCTTATCAGAAACCGTAGGCTGCATCAATAATATTGTATGCAGATCGCACTTACAAGACCAGGCCTACCGTGGAAGCGATCATATGTTGACAGAAACTTGTTGTCAGATTCCTAAAAGATGCTCTCAGTAGCCTAAATGTTAGTAGAGTAGGTAGAGAACCAGTAGAGAGTCCAGAACTAATGCAATTAATTACATCACTGGCTCATTTAATTACATTGTGGACGTTTAAGATTATCTTGCCTACATGTACAAATTGCAGATTAATTCTGCCATTTGTCACACATAGACAAGTAGTCATATATGAAGACTTTCATTTGTATGAAAACTTTTCCACTTTACCTCTGATGCAGTAATAAAAGCCATGTCCAGGTTGATTTCTAAATGAGTCAGCTGCTTATTCAGTTGACTGAAGAATAATTTAAAATGAAAAATATCTGAATATATAATTATTAAATAAACAAACAAACAAATAAATTCGCAGGATTAATATAAAATTTGAGACGTTCATTTTGAGAATGCAGTAACGGATGAGCAATGAAAAACATTTTTCAGTATCGATGCATGAATGTTGCTGCTTTATAATAGGTAGCCTATATGATAAACCAACATCTCGTGGGCCTAATGGCAGAACTAAATATTTAATTAATCTCTTTCAAGTATAAAAATATAGGCCTACTTACCATCTGGGAACACGGCTCTCATTTTAAGGTAACTTGTTGTCAGCCGAATGATTGACGCTTTATCCAGTTGCGATGTGATGGCAGAGGGCAACGGCAATAACTTTGCCAGTTCATAAAATTCTCCATTTTCTTTTTCTCGTCGGGTCTTCGCTGCATTCTTGGACTTTTCCTTCATCTCTGATTGATCCAATAGTATACCCCTTGCATAACAAATTGCCTTCTCCAATCACTGTAAATGCCCAATGGGCTTTAACTCTATGATTAGGCCTTTATCCCATTCAAGATCATCATATCTATAGCCTAAGTATATGGTTCGATCTAGATATCTTCTATTGTTTAGTGCATAAATAGGCCTACTGAATGCATAGAGGTAAGCTATTTATTTACAAACAATTTGGACTGCCTAATTGTTTAAGTAGGACGGGCAGTCGTTAGTAAATTAACGTTTGAAAGAGTTACGCCTATATGTTCTAAGTGACAGCAATAAATCAAAAGGTTAGTGTCCATGTTAACAGTACTGATGTTTGTGATATGAAGAAAATCCTCTCAGGAGTTTAAGTGCATGCCAGAAAACCAAAAGTTGAGACGGAATTGCTTGCACTATCTGTATCCCCGTAACCTACTCGACACGGCATTAGGATGTTCATCGAAGCACTTTCAAAGTTTCAAAGTATTACGCATTCCTTGGTATCTCACTAAATCTACAAAAAATATAAAATATCTGCTTACACAAATATTAATTCGGTAGCTAGATAAAGATAGATTTTTCCTGTTGATATAAGAAATTAAACCTCAGTGGACATCGGCGGTACATAACCTAATTCTGATATAGCCTATAACTTGTGTTTTACATATGCAGCAATGTGCTGGTAATAAGTTGTCTGATTTTCACGATTCATTTCTTTATAATTCACATTACTGACCAACGATCGCAAATCTTTGACAAAAGAAGTGAGCTGGAGACATAGAGAATCAAATCAAGACATATAATACGTGTCCTCATGTGGATTCGTCACCCTTACTTCGTGTAGAAATGCGTATTTCTTTTTCCCATGTCTTCATTTCAGTTAAAATGTATATATTCCAACAAAGGAAGTAAGACCAATTACGAAGTAACATGTGCTCTCCTTGCATTCAATCCATGTCGTTGTCTAGTAGATCATTCAGAAAAAAGAAAACATGGTTAAAGGTCGATAATCCCAGAATATGACCAGGTAGCTCAGCAGCCGCAAGTAGCCTAACCATATTTTACGCAGAACTGAATGCAAGAGGAGAGGCGGTGCATCACTTGAAGCACAATCTCTACGTCACGGGGTTGTACTGACAAGGTACCCTAAACCGACTTAAACATCGCAGGAAGGTCTCTACGAAAACTATAGCCTGGCTGGTCACCATATAGGCCTACAACTTGTTCGCCTGGTCACTGTTTTTTCCCCTTTGGTTGTGTGAGATGGCCACCCACTAAGCATCGCCTTTTTTCATCTTATTGTAAAGTCTAGACTTGCTTACTTTTAAGCTTATACAGTTCTTCACAGCAAGTCTGTGTAATTTGCATGAATGTGATCATGAAATTAAGGGTTTAAAGGCAATCTCTTCACTATAAGACATTCTCTGAATTTATAGATACCCAAGCCTACTCACTCTGTGTCTGCATTTATGGTAAATAGAATGAACATGTGCAGTATTGGTAGCATGATTTTACAGATGATTTTTATATAATTAGGTGTTTTCACTGACTGAGTACCCAGAATATGTGATTGAAAAACATGTGGCTCAAAGCTCACTCTAATTAGGCAGTTTTTACAGTTTTTCCTGGATTATTATTTTTTTTATCTCGCATGACAGTGATGAATTTTAAAACAGCAAGACTTGCATTTTTCATGCTCTTTGCTGACTAGCTGGAATGTGAAATCATATATATTTGTAATACAATCTCTATAGCTAGGATATCTATACTTCTTTGTCACCTCCCCATTTCTTTATTTTTTATTTAACTTTTATTTATCCAGCAAGGTCCCATTGAGATATAATATCTCATCTTCCAGGGAGTCCTGTCATTTAATTCATCCATTGTTATTTGCTGGACTTTATTACCATTAATCTCCCATAGTTACCCATTCACCCATCTTTGAAAGACATCCACTGGTAGCAGTAAATCTGTAAAAACCCAACACGGGCTGAAAAAACCCAACATGGGGAGTGTTTTTTTGGTCCTGTTGCTTGTTGTGTTGAATACAAATGAATACAAATTGATGAAGGAATCAATCAGTCTGTGGGTGTGCAAGCGTGCGTGTATGAGGATGAGTGGCCGAGTGTGTGTGTGTGTGTCAGCATAAGTGCAGGAAAACACAACTGTCATGTTTTCACATGAAAGTGAGTAACTGATGAAGCTCAGGATTTCCCACACTATTTCCCCAGGAGATTCTACTGCCTCTTCTCTAATCCATTCTGCCCTCCTGTACCTGTGTGTGCTGAAAAAGACTGTAACCCATGTCCTTCATTTTAGGACATGAGAGAGAGGAACAGAGGATGCCCTTCACATCATGGAGTCACTGACTTTCATCCAAACACATTTTAATTTAGTTTTGATTGAGCCACTACATTTGAGGACTTTTCCATGTTCACCTTTTGTAGAGCTGCATGCAAATTTGGACATAGAGCAAGCCATGAAGCAGATGATTATATTAGAATACTGATTGATACTAAAACCATTTCAAAATTGATGTATAGAGGGCTCAGAGCTTCTGTAATATAAACAGTAGACATACGCACATTCCTAAATACTTTTGGATTCTAGTTTGCAATTCATAGCAAATGTTACTTTGCATGGGACAACTTTTAGAATGCTATTCTTTTCTTCCTCTGCTTCTTATATAGAAGGCCAGTAATTTAGCGCAGATGACCTACCAGTTCCCATATTTGTGCATAGGTGTATAGGTAATTGTTCCATGGTGAGAAATGCACAGCACATTTGTAGCCTGTAAATGAACTATCTGCTAATCTGCTCTTGCCTCTTGTGATGTACAGAATGTTGACACTGCACATTCAGCAGTTTAAGTGCATTATGTGATACATTGCTTAAGTGTATCAGATCTGGAGCGACTGTAAGCTCTGAGCAGGGTTGTGCCTGGGTTTCCAATCTCATGGAATCCCTGATGTACAATTCAATTCAATTAAATTATATTATATTTATACAGTGCCTTTTACAATAGTATTGTACAATAGTAATCAACAGCTTTACCAGATCTAATTATTGTACATAAAATATAATATTCAATGACAATAAAAAAACAACAAAACAATATCTTCTTATATATCGTGCCCCATATAAAAATATTTGCATATGTGTATTTTGGTTCTCATGACAGGCTAAAAGGCTTAGTCGAAGTTACCATTTTCCCTTACATGTCCCTTATTCCTTGGCAAGGATAACACATACATATATGCATGCATTATGCTGGTGTATCTGTGTAATTAGTCCGAACCCTTGTATAATTTATTGTAGGTCGGAATTAATGAAGTAAGTTACTCAGCAAATGAAATAATGAATTCAGAGTTGAAAGAAAAAGGAAATATTACACAAAACACTTTGAATACCTGTCAAGTTTTGTCCAACAAAATATCCTGAAATGTGGATGAACAATATCTACAAGCTGCAATATTAAATGGAATAAACATCTCCACATGACCAAATCTAAACTTTTCCAACGACTCTGTAGAATTTTTGTGAAAAAGGAAAATATACAAGCCGTCAGTGACCAGATGATTAATGATACTTGACTGGGTTTAATGCCCAAATTAACATCTGCAGATCAGTCTCCTCCCATCAACACTTTATTTCCTGTTATGCTTATCTTGCAATAAAGGCACACATGCACCCCCACACACCCCAGTCATATGGCTAAATTACAAGAATTGCTGTTCTGTGGTGGGTGAGAAAAAAGAAGGTGGAGCAATAAAAAGCTCTCACAGACAATACAAAATGTAAAGCTTTTGGAAAATACTAATTAAAAGTCATGTTTGGGGTTAAATGAAATAATGAAACAAAAATATGAAAACAAATCAAACTATAATGACTGCACAGCTATTCCTAAATCAGAGCACAGGTAGGCCTCAGTCCTCAGCTCTTAGAAACACTGACACTTGAATGTTTACTTTGGTAGGTTGGTGGTTTTTACCAAGTAGCACATTTTATTTGACCACCAGGAAGGCAGAATATTTTAAAGTTTAAACTTTTCAATATTATTCAGATGTGATCTGATTCAAACCTCCTGTCAGGTACTGTGGCTTAAGAGTGGATCGAATATTTGGAGAGCTGGTTCGTTGGATGTTGGTGAACAAGGTCTCTATTAGTGTTGATTTCCTGAGTGACAAGAGATGGCATTGAAAAGAGAACATAGGTGCATCTCTGTCAAGAAATAGAATAAAATATAACCATTGTGCTTGAGCACATGTCTGATGCTAGAAATAGCATGCCCTTTCACGTTGTTTGTTAGAAAAAGCCAAAGAGCCTTTTGCTGAGCATTATCCATTGAGTGACATCTGCTAGAAACTCTTGTAAAGCACACAACACACAAGTGAATACATATTTAATTGGTCTTGGCATGGCCTGTTGACAACTCAAGCTCCTCTGAGGGTGGTCGTATTACTTAAAGGAGCTTGATTCTTCAAATAGAAAGTAATGGAAATGTAACATAAATAACATTATTTTTTCCACCTCAGACGACTAAGGAAGTTTGGTATGCGAATAAAGATCCTAAAGGCACCACATAGAGCATTCTGACCAGAAGCATCACTCCATGGTTTGGAAGTTGCTTTGCTACCAAACGAACAGCATTGCAAAGAGTCATGTGCACAGCACAAAGCATCTTTGGATGTGCTCTGCCCTCCATCCTATAAGAGGCGATGCATCAGGAAGGCCAATAGAATTAGTAAGGACCCCAGCTATCCTAGTCATGGACTGTTTCAGCTGCTACTTTCCATCTTTTTCCCCCTCACTACTATTTATTTATTATGTATTTTTGAGGAGCAAAAACACAAGAATTTTACTCTCATATACTAGTATAATGAGATGTAATAAGGACTAGCTTGAATTAAGTGACATTTTGTGTCTCATACACATGTAGTATACTTCAATTAATGATCCAACAGCTACTTAACACTAGGATTTCTACCAGATGACTGAAAAGAAAGGAATTTTGGTGGTTTGAGACCAGATTTGCCACTCATGCAAACATTAAATACTACAAACAGAAATCCATACATATATTCTTTGGGTGTGACATGACCAAGAGCCCTTGAGCCCATGACCAAGAGCCCGTCATGGAGAGATATTCTGCAACGTAAGAACTCCATATTGTGAAATTTTCTGCTGTTTGGTTTTAGCGTTAAGTGGTCAGTGCAGAAATATGAGTTCAGGAGTAAAAGAACTGATAGCCTCTATATGGCCATATGCATGCTCCTGATTGTCTGGTTCTGGAGCTGTCCTCCATTGACATTTAAATGCACTGATCAGTGCTCTATGGAAGCAGCAGCATGTGTGAGAAATGGAACTGCATAGTTCTAATGCTGTGGCACCCACAAGTCTGACCAAACTCATTTTCATCAGCATTAGATGGTCGCCTGCCTGGATTCACCGGACGCTTGTGTTTGCAGGCTGGGAGGAATGAATGCTCCTTTGAAAAAGTGTGGAGTTTTCCTACATTAGGTTCTTTCCATGCCATATCTTACACCCTGATTAAGGTGAACAGATTCCTGTGATTCATTCCTTGCATTTGGCTTTCTCATGTTGAACATCAGAATATACTTAACAAATAACGTGGCAGACATTCAAGTTAGCATTTTATATTTTCACCAAGTTGACCAGTATATCATTGTTTTAGTTATACAATCTAATTGCTTTTGTTTATCTAATTGATTTGTTGTTATGAGATTAAAGATTAGACAATAGATTATTAGGTGAGTACATAGAAGAATTGACATTTAAAAAGTGCTGATGAAAATGTTACCTGCCTATGACTACCTGTAATAGCCAGTTGAAATCCTTTGCTACATCCAGGTAGGCCATGAGCAGGCCTTCATCTTTCATCAACCCTCTGTCTTTCATTTGTCACCAAACATGGGCGAGATCAGAGCAACAGGTAACATGAAGGAATATACATCAGTTAACTGATTTATGTGTGGTCTACTAGGAGAAATAGGAGAAACAGGACAAGTGTGTTCTACATGGATTCCACAATTCAAACTAAATATAATTTGAAAGCTGTCATCACATGTAATGGTAAAATGAGTTGTTTGTTTATATTCAGAGCATTAAACTTTTCTAGTAAAACAATAATTAATTTGTTTCTACTTGCACATCATATGTAATGTGACTTCTTTGTGCATGATTCAAAATCATGCCAGTTTTTGAAACTATTTAAAAAGATAAATATTGTGTATTTTGTTTTATTGTCTCAGAATCACCCAGTGCCAAGCCACAAGAACACATGATGAGTGGAGCTGTGGTATGGGTGCAGGGCAGAGAATTTGAATAAATTGAATACATTTGAGACACCCTGTTACCAGATAAGTGTTGTTACATATCTTTTAAGTCAGACTATAAGCTAACACACAAACTAGACTCAAACTGGAGCAGTGGAAATATATGAGGATGATGGGAGGAGATGTAAGAGTTGTGCCTTAAAAACCCTGAGAGCAGATTCTAAAGTTGTATCAAAATAATAGATAATACATGTCAAAATAAATACAATTTTAGCAATTAATCTATAGGGTACATTAATGGATTCAATTTAATATGAATCATTTGATGAAAAACATGAATGAAAAAGCCTGAATGAATGAAAAAGGTCAGCATTTTCCATCGGCCCAAAGTCATTTTAAGGTTCCTTACACAAGAGCTCCGCCTTGTGGATAAAACATGTTATGCTCCACATGATACAAGACAAGTAGGCTGTCGCTTGTTAAACACTATCAGCAGGTGCTGTCATTCAGATTTATTAACCATCTCTAAATGAACCTATTCATTCATTTAATTCTTCCTGTAGCTACTGACCAGTGATGCAATATTTTGTCAAACTGTCTCTAACTTTGCTTACCATGCTTTAAAAGACTGTTCTGCTGCACCACATCCATGTTTCTACTCAGCATATTGTTGCTGTATTTATTGGCAGCATGGTTTTGGAGGGAATCAATGATGTAATAAGTAATGAGTGCATGTGCATCTCATTGGATTCAGGCTCTGCTCAAATTTGGATTTCTTTTGAAACCTGAATGATTATGTCATTCTTCTCTTGTCTTAGTCACCATGTTAAACCAGAGGAATCTGTCTATTACTCAGTAACATAGTTAAGGACATAGACTGGTCAAATATTGATCTGTCCATGAATTCTAATGACTCTTCCCTTTAATGGACTATGCCATGTATTCCAGTGGAGCAGCACTAAAAACATCATAGAATGTTTATCCAAATATACAGGTGGTCAGATTTGTTTTTGGAATGTTTAATGCCATCAATTTTGGTGAATAGACTAACCTAAGGTGGTTCCTAGATTCCGCCATTAAAGACCTGTAATTGCTTCATTTTCCAAAGAACTGCTTGGCAGCGCGTCTTTGGCCACCTAATTTCATTTCCTAAAGTGGGGAAAACACAAGCAAGGGGCTGTCTGCTTAGGCAGACTTCACACCTTTCATATAACAGAGGTCTTATGTGTGGGGAATACTACAAACCACTTGCAGTAGCTGAGTATCTGTTGTCTATAGACAGTCCGTTAGCCAAAGCTGAATGTTGTCAGTGCAGGTATACTTTCTATACTTTGACCTTTCTAAAGGACTATTCAGTCACGAGTACACACTGCACAAACTGCAGGGCAACATCTCACCTTCCTAGGTGTGCAAGGTTGTTTGTTGTAACTGAATTGGCCTTCCCTGCAAAGGTAGTGCAGCAGAAGAGAGAAATCTCTCCCACATGTGGAAGGCATTTAGTCCTCATGACTATGGAAAACACACTCACACAAATGCACTCCAACTCTCTCTGCCTTTGACCCACACCTTATATAGAGCTCTGTGCAATTAGCCTTACTTAACCCTGCTGTTTTCACTAAGGAGCAGACACTAAAGAACTCATGTCACCAAGCCCCAAAATTTCCCCAGGATAGCTTTAAAAATGACAGATGGTTGAAGGTGATGGAATCTGCAAGACAGGTTGAATACACTGTTCTTTTTTTCAGTCTAACAAACAGACATAGAAAATCCACTTTGTAGAACTGCTGTGAATGTTTTGATTTGCTATGCCACACACACACACCGTCTTAATTATAGCCTGAAAGACATATCTCATAGTCACAGAACTAATACAAGAATAATATGCCCTGTGTTCCATTACTTGCTATAGTGTTTTTTTGCTTGATGAAACCCAGGCACAGAAAGGAAGACAAAGAAAGATTACTTCTGGAAAATATCACTCTGCATCTATAAGACTCCCCTTTTCTTGGGGCCTGAATGCCCAAGGGACCTTTGTCAGTTAGGTAGCCCAAGATCAATGTCTAGTCTAGCAGACATATGGCTTCTACTTTTCTGTATGCTGAGTAACAGATCCCAGT
This sequence comes from Tenualosa thibaudeaui, assembly GCA_027481765.1. Taxonomy (NCBI): domain Eukaryota; kingdom Metazoa; phylum Chordata; class Actinopteri; order Clupeiformes; family Clupeidae; genus Tenualosa; species Tenualosa thibaudeaui. The sequence continues at coordinate 1,814,477 of JAIFZK010000009.1, forward strand.
TTGGAAAGCCAGGTAAAGGGATGTGGAGAGAGGAAACATTCCATAGAATTGTCATAGAACTGATGTGTTGGCATGGTTTGGACAGTCATTTATGGTACTGGAATGTCAAACTTAGAACTTTAAACTTATTATGTATACTGTTAGTTATAGGAATGTGGACCCCCCACCCACCCTCTCTTCTCTTCTCAAACACACACACAAACACAGATATAAGTAGAGAGCACAGCATTCATGTGTTCAGTTAATTCTGAATAAAAAAGTTCTTTGCAACTGGAATATGGGGAATTTAGTTCAACTTAATAGTTTACATTTTGCAAATAGGCCCATCTTTCGTTCAAATAGAATGTCTTGCATGTGTAACAAAACATGTGAAATTGCTGTGGTTGTAGGGTCATTTGTGTGCTATGTGTTGAGAAAATGGCCCTTACCCCTATTGTATGAAGGGAGACATGTTGGGTAAAAATGTCTTTGGACATTACACAGACCTACAGAGTGGCTAATAGCACTCATTTCCAGACAACTTTTTCTGAAATGAAACATGGGTGTGGGATGAAAAAAATATTTGGACTTTGAATGAGCACAGCTTTAATTGAATCCACATTTATTAATGTGAACCAGAAAACAGGCCTGACAGCTCCATCCCTGCACATTCAGCATTAGGAAACAGATCACTTATAATTTAACCATGTTTATTTGAACTTAAATAAATCTCAATAGCAATGAGGGAGACTAGAGACACAGACACTGGGTTGATCATAGACAAATTGGACCAAGATTTAACACAAATACAATCCATCTGAGCAAATGGTGATTTCTCTTGTTACTGTTCTCTGTGGTGTGTGTAGAATAATAGGTCTCTTCAAAATAAACATACTCAAATAGTATTCTATGTTCCTGCACATTGTAAGAAAGCATATCAATAGAAATGTGTGTGAATGGTTGCATGTTCACAACCCTGATGCAATATAAACCAGGAAAGTAAAAATAACAATAATATCTACATAATGTATTCAGTACCAGAAATACACGCCCAGTATATGCCCAGTATAAGTGCCCACCTTTCTCATGGGTGATTTGTGCCAGCGGGGAGGTTGTGCCACCTCCTGTTTCTAGGGAACCATATAGAAGAAATTGGTCATTTGACTACACATTTTTTTAAGTCAGACATTTTATTCATCCTGCAAAGACTTTTGTATGAGAGGTAAGCATGTTCAAAAAATATATAGGATATAGATAAGTTTGAAAACAATTCACCCATATTTCAGTGCTTTGGTTAGCACTGCAATGCTTATGAATAAATAAATGGTGAGGTTGGGTGATTTGTGCCAAAGGGTTAAGGTGTGCCAGTTGCACAACTCACCTCCACTTATGAATATTGAAACATATTATTTGATTGCAATTTTACATTGTATTCTTACATTTTATCACTAAAACTATGTGACATTCCTAATTTTAGACCAGTGGCCATGGCTCAATTATGAACAAATTAAGAGGAAAGCCAATAATACTAAAAACTGTGTAATCTTTTTCTAGGACGTGATTGGTTTACAGCCTTGAAGGCATTCCACAATTTGTCATGCTGCATTCCTGAAGCAACCTCTCTTGTTAGAACTACTGCCTTTAATAGGCACAACCCTAAAGTGATGGACAGGTAATAATTATATGGCCTTGACATATGGCCTTGCCAAGACACTCCTGTACACAATCTCTCTCTTTCTCTCTCTCAATTTCCTTGATTACTACGCTGGAATGAGAGTATAGTTCCCCAAACGGTGGCATATCCCTTTAAGGGAAACAGGTTAAAAACATCAAAAACTATGTGTTTTCTAAAAGCTTATAACCCGTAGATGTGATTTAACATACATTTAGCCATATCCCAACTTGAAATACATGTTCTTCTATTAACTGGAATAGCCTGATAAAACAGAATAGGAGAGCTGGTCCAGTGCTAGTTGATTTGCATACTAAATTCAGAGGGTACCTGTTTGTGTGCTACGTATATTCTATGAATGTTGTGTTCAGATAAAATTATTACATATGTTCCTTTATATGCAGTGTGTTCAGCAAGTGTGTGTTGACCTCTGTAAAACAGGGTGAGATAGAGAGATTCTAATCAGTTTTTTTTTATTCCATTCTATTACAATAAATCCTTGATTGTCTCCATATTTTTGGCCACCACTGTATATTTTTGGCAAATGATTAATACAGCGGTGTCCAACAGGTAGCTCAGGAGCTGCGAGTAGCTCTCCAAAGGGTCAAAGGGAATGTGAATAAATCTCATAACAGTCACACAAGGTATTAAACCTGTTAAAATCTGAAATCATGTGCAAATATCCTGCCCAGACTGATACATAATGATCCCTCTTTAACTGCACTCTGATAGAGTTGATGTTGGTAGTGCACGTCAGATTTGACTATAGCTACATATGGAAAATAAAGGTGGCAGTAGAAGTCAGGCAGTATTTTTCTCCCCACAAAGTTGGATGACACTTCAGACTTTGCTGTAAGTGTGTAGGATGTTATGGATGTAACAGTTCCTGTATCTCCTGGACATCAGTAAAGATGTAAAATAGTAGTAGAGTAGTAGTAGTGGCCACATTGATTTTGTCAGAGTAGCTCTTTTCTTGGAAGAAAAAAGGTTGAAGACCCCTATCTTAACATCACCATTTCCAGTTGAGTACCATATGTGACTATATGTAGTATTTTTATAAGTAGTCTTTGTGTTTGTTTGTATGTGTGTCTGTGCGAAAATATGAAAACAGCCAGAAATTGATTTTAAAAAAATCTATCAATCAGTTTCTCTAATATGTTATACTGTTATAGGGGCAAAAGTGAAGCTGAAAGGCATACCAGGCAAACCTGCCATTTTTCCGGACTCCACACCCTCCACTTAAAAAAAAAAAAAAATATATATATGTATATCAACAATTTTCACCCATCAAACCAAAGAATAGGAACCAGTGATCAGCTTCATAGAGTTATGTTGATTGACAAGGCAATAAATACTATTTCGGTTTCATTCAGATTTGGTTTTGTTTGACATTGACTCACCAAGGACCTGTAAGTGTTGTAACTGTGGGAATAAACGCTAGGCGGCCAAGAGAGTCTTCATTCACCACGTAACAGAAATCCGGTGTGATACAATGTACAGCCCTGTTGTCAAAGGTCACTGTTCAAAGGTGCTGTTGGTAAAAAAGAATGAGAAAATTTGATACACCATATACATACAACATACACCAAATAGTGAATTGTGAGCTAACACTAACTGACTGGGGCACAGAAACTCACTTTCAGTTGATAAATTTTGATGCCCTATTCAGTTAACATTCATTTTCTGTTCGCTATTCGGTCAAATTTAATTAATCCTGATCTGCAAGCAATTCCATTTTGTATGGCCCAGTATGGCCACTATACCTATTTGCTCTTCATTTAGTTTGTCTGGCATAGAGAACCAATTCAAAAATGGGCTTTTACCCTTGACAAAATGAAAGTGGACTTAACACCAAAAGCCAAAATCAAAAAGCAACCAACACAGGCATTTTGATCTACATTCACTGATCCCATCTCAAAGAAGTGGAAGATGATGGCTAGGTCTTCAGACTATACTCAGTCTCAGATTGAGGTCATTGGTTTTGAAAGCCAGGCTGCACAAATTTCTCCTGCGGATGATTTTCCAAATGACATACAGCAGAGGGAGCTATTTGCACACAAGTCCCATTGCTAATGTTGCTGGTCTGCAATCTGCAATGCCATTCAGGACGAACTAGGACAGCCGACACCAAGGCCACCAAGTCACTTTCATGTTTCATCCTAAATATTAGACATTGGCTTCATTTTTCAAGCCTAGAAGCATCAAGTGCCACAACTCACATCACAAATAGTAAAAAAGACAAAAGGTAGGCAACGGTAGCCTAAGGGAATTAATAATAATATAGCCCTATAGTAATGCATGCAGCAACATATAACAGCACTGTGTATGTGAAACAGAAGGAAAAACACAGACCAAACTGAAGAAAAAGTTAAAGTTGGGGTAAATGTAGGCCTTCTTGAAAACCTATTCATATGCCTTACAGTTATACAATTACAGGCTTCAGGCTGTATTCAGCACATTCACTCATTAGTTAGTTAATTAGTTAGTTAGTTAGTTAGATAGATAGATAGATAGATAGATAGATAGATAGATAGATAGATAGATAGATAGATAGATAGATAGATAGATAGATACTTTTATCTTCTTGAGGGAAATTCTGGTATCCTTAAAGGAACACACCACTAGGTTGGGAAATAAGCTCATTTGCCATCTTTCTTGGAGTTTGGCATCTGAGTATTTTGTTTCCATGTAGCCAGTCTCCCAGTCTCACTCTAGTGTTTTTATCTTAGAATAGCTAAGTGCCGTTGAATCCTGAATACACTATAAAAATACAGAGAAATTAGGCATTTTAGGGTACTAGGTTGTTTGGTGTGGAAGTAGTGTATAATTAGTAGGAGGAAGCTATGGTAATCTGCAAAAGTGTCAGAAAAAGTACATTTCCAGTGAAGATTCTGTTTCAGGCAGGGTATAAGTAGGCTACATATTATAAGATACAGCAATATATATAAGCTTAGTCCAATCCTTGATATATACAAAACAGTAAAATCTGAAAAGATTATATTCACACATTTTGCAGATGCTTTTATCCAAAGCAACTTTCATTTGTCAACTATCAATGGTAAATGGACTGCATTTCTATAGCACTTTTCTACTCCAATGAGCACTCACAGTGTGTACCTCACATTCACCATATGCATTCACACACTGGCGCGAAGGCTGCCACACCAGGTGACAACCTGGCAATGGGATTCAATATCTTGCTCAAGGACATTTCAATAGTGGCAGAGCAGAGCTGGGTTCGCCAAAAGCAACTTATGGTTAAGTGCCTTGCTCAAGGGTACAACGGTGGCAACCGGGATTCAAACCCACAATTTCCAGGCTACTAGCATACCAGCCAGGTTTCTTAAACGCTACGCTACCACTGCCCTGGATGTTGTAGTAAAATTAGGGAGTTATGGAGAGGTCGTTGGAGAAGCCTGGCACAAGAGAGTTGGAGCTGCTTGTATTTGTTCTGCTGTGTGAGGGGTTTCCGGCCTGATAAAGTTTCAGAATCACTGTTCTAGTCAATGAAGATATTTCAAAGGCAAATAAATGAATGAATTAATTAATTAAATTAATTAAATAAATTAAATTAAATTAAATGTAATTAATTAATTAATTAATTAAAATAAATAACCCTAAAACTACTTATACTAGACTACTAGACCAACTACTACTACTACCACTACTACTACTAATAATAATAATAATAATAATAAATAGAATAATAGAATAATTATTATTATTCATTGTAATATTTCTTGATGCAAAAAACACTTGCTTGCCTGTCACTTGCCTATCCCTTTTAATTTCAAGTCTGTAGGCAGCATCATTTTACTATCCTGACGGTTTGTAGATACGTCTCCAAAAATAACCTGATGTTACGCTTTCAGTCCTCTTGCTGAGAGCACTGGACTTACTGGCAGTAGATCCATCCAGCGAGGCTGTTACAGTTCCCAAATCTTTCACAGAGGGCACTCTGTCCACGCTGACTTCTACGGTAGCCTACTTCCGTTTAATGTAACTCGACTTCATTGCGTTCTGTCTTTCGGACGGTAGAGTGTACGCTGCCTTGGGCTCTGAGAATCACAAACTCCAGCCGAGGCATGCAGAGTTTCCATGCTCTAAGGAAACCCTTTACAGAGTAGATGTTGCTGTAAAACAGGATCTTTCGTTTTTGTCTTTTGTCATATCGCCGAGAATGAAAAGGCAAAATTCATGGCAAGACGGCATCGCAAGAATCTTCAAATCATATGATTCTGACAAAACGACTGGAGACAGTGCTACCACGTAAGTTATGATTTGTCTAACCTACTTGCGTCTCATCTATAACGTCAGCCTAGTGTCCTAAACGACATTCATAATATGACCACCCAGCTGCTCATCCAAGATGTGGTAGTAGATAAAGTTTTCATTGTTATCTGTAGTGACGCAGGTTGGTGCTTGTGCCTTGCTCAAATTTAGAATTAAGTGATCTTAGTGTAGGGTAGATTATCTTGCCTGCCATTGCCCTAAGATTTGACCTAAAATGTGTTCCGATACATTGTTTCAAATTGTGAAGTGTTGAGGCAGAGGTGGAGCCTGCCAAACTGCGGGAAAGTTAATTTTGGAACGGCCCATCCTCTTCTTATAACAGATGATTCCTTACAAAAATACAAAGTGGAGGCATACATATGATTTTTAAGCATATATTTGCCTATTTGACAACTTTACAATTATAGACTACTTTTAAACAATAGTCGTTCAGGCATTTGAGTCTTTTGTGGGCTATCAGTTACATGTAGCGTACAGGGTGGGTCCCAGTCCGACTATTGTCACTTTCTTGGGTTCGTTCATCTATTCTGCACTCACAACATTTTTTAAGCTGCTGAAAATGACACTGACAATGGCACATGGTGGTTTTACAATCTAGTTTTACATGCAATCCTCAAAACAGCCTGGACAACCAGAGTATGTTTGCATCTGAGAAGAGAGATGGTGATCCATGTGGGCACAATGAACTGGACATGTCAAAGGTATGATCCCTACCTCAACCAAAGCTAGATGTGAGTCTATGACTTATTTACATTTGACTGTGATGAATCTCCTCCCTGAATGTCTAAATTCAGTATAAAACACTCCACTGAAATATTGAAATACCAGTGTCCATGTGCCTGAAAGAAGGTTGCATTAGCCGTTCAGTTTGGATGATATTGGTAGTTGATTTTTCAAAACCTTTTCTGGATCAGGAATATCAGATATCCCATTTGGGGAAAGTAGAGAAATGCAACAAAGAATGAAGCCTTGTATACATTTGTATAGGCTACATCTGACACAGCATCAGCTGAGTCCTTGGTGCTTGTTTAAAGCTTTACCAAGTCAAGAGGGGTACTTGCATGCATGGTCCTTTTGTATGTTGTTTTGCAAACTGTATAGTGTGTAGTTACAGTCCCACAACTCTCTTGGACATGGGATATACTCCTGTCTGTCTGAAAGTTGAATAACCACTACTGTTTCTCTTATTGCTTTAATAGTCCTAAAATGTCTTCAGTTTTGTCTATCTGTCATAGTTACATAATTGTCTGTAGGTCAACGTATGTAGTTTAACTAATCACTGCGTAGTGATTGAACTGCTTCCCCTTCTAAGATCTGTAGGAGATCAGCCAGAATGTGTTACTAGACTATTAGTAGTACCACAGTCCAACCTTTATCATTTTACTGTGAAAGAATGGATCACATACAACACTGTTTTAATTTGAGCCCTTGTTTTCCAGGTTCTGCATAAGTATGGACTGGCCATTTGCTATGAGACATATTTCCACTGAGTTAGAGACCCATGTTGTGGGATTTTAGATGCCTTTAATCAGTGGTCTTGTTTCCTGTAAATGGTAGTTTTGGAAAGTAAAGTAGGTCATCTCCAATGCCAAACTAGTGCTTGTTTTCCTTATAATTTGTTATGTTTGTCACAAAGCCAGGGAACCAGCAAAAACATTAATCACAACTCATCACATTTCACTCTGTACATTGTGAGATTGTTTCTCCCTCTTAACATCCTAGGGAATTTTCTGCCCCAGGAGTGAGAGAGAGGAGATATCACACGGTGCCACTATGTTGTATGTGGCCACTATAGTCATTGTATCATGGCACAGATGTGCACCAGTGCCTGACTCTGTCTATCTGTCTTTGGCTTGGTCTGTTTTATTGGAGAAGTCAGAAGTATGAATAAGCTAGTATTTATTTGTCTCATGGGATGTTTACAAATCCAGAGTACATCAGATAGCAGTCTCTCTCTTTGGGTTGGGGACAAGGACCATCGTCATTTCATCTGATCTTAAATTCTTTGTGTTTCTGCTGAACACACACACAGACCTAGACATGTGTCTCTGTACACACTGATTGATGAGCAACACATTCATTCCAAATGACGTTGGTGCCATAGTATACACATGTACGTACTGGTGAATTTATCCAGTGCTGAAATGGTTTCATGACACTTGCAAGGGCACTTTCGAACTGTTCCATTTTGTTGACAAGTTAAAACCATCTTATGGCACGCAGAATGTGATGTTAAGATTTCAACCCACGAGCAATGCCAAGATTTTCAGTGATGTTCAAAAGAAAAGACAAGAATGAATTCAGCTGCTGCTGTGAAGCTCATTTGCTCTGAGTGTCAGTACTGAAAGAGTTAACATTATTGTGGGCGGGTTTGGGGGGAGGGGAAAGAAGGGGGAGGGGAACTGTCTGCTTCACAGGCACATAAGGATTAGAGGCTGCCGGCACTGTAAAAGGAAAGCCAGTGGGAAAGATCGAGTGTAGCCGCTTCTCACGGCTCACTTTTCTCTGCTAGTACCTCTGCTTGCATGTGGACGACACAGACCGGGGCTCAGAAACTTCCCTGGGTGTCCCGTATTCCTCTGCCTGTCTCCTAACTCTACCATTCACTCTTTTTCCTTCCTCATGTAGGTGTTCCAGGGCTGTGAAGAGGAAGAAGGAGCCAGTCGTAACAGTGGGGACACCCAGGCAAATGTGCTGGACAATGAGGCAGGCTCTTTGTCGGATCTCCCTGACAGGCAGCCTCCTCTTGCCCCGACCAAGGCCCCGGGGCCTAGCTCTCCCATGCTACCCTCAGATTCTTTCCTCAGAAGACTTGGGAGTTTGTTCCACTTCTTCTCCAAGCCAGAAACAAGAGTACCACAGCTTGAGCCCAATTCAATGTCAGAGCCGGGAGGAGTAGTATGCCCAGCAGACAGGAGTCAGCAGGCCAGTGAGACTAGCAGTGGGCAGGCCAGGGCAGACAACGTGGGCCTCCAGTGTTCTGAGATGGATAAAGCACCTCCAGAGCAGGAGCAGGATCACACCTCTTCTCATGTGGCAGCAGAGACAGACACAGAGGCAGCATGTGAACCAACAGGCCAAACCACAGAGAGATTGTAGGTTCACCATTCATTTTTGCTTTTCTCAAGTCAGTTGGATTCCCTCATGTTAGTAGGAAAATAGAGCTGTGTAAATGTCTAAGAATTTACCTTCATATCAGCTTTTCAAACCAAGGCAGTCTTTTTTGTGTCACTTTGAAAGTGTCCCTGGTGGACCCATGTAATATCAGTGACTGTTTCCCAAAAGATTTGTTCAGGTTATGGAACTGCCTTGAAATATAAAATCCCTAGAAATGTGTTGTATTTAGAGTTTTTGGGATCAACTTCAAAGGAGCCTCAACTGAACTTGCATGAGCAAGTGTAAATGAGGGAGACATGCTTACAAGCTATTTGGTGTCATGAATGCATTCCAGATTTTGCATGTGGGTGTATAAATATTGGCTGGTGTTACAGTGCTTCAGGGAAACGGTGCCCTGGCATAAAATTCCATGGCATGTGACTTGAGCCTTGGCATACAAAGCCTTGTTATGGGCAAATCTCTTCATACTGATGTTTTTAATATTGCCATGGCTGTGCTGCTAAATCATAAAACTAGGACACTTCCTTGCTTCTGGCTTTACCGTGGGGGATAAGAGGAGGCACATACACTAAGTAGCTGGGATAATGTTGGATAATTCAGACTGTGTGCTAGCCTCATATTGGGCCCCAGAGTAGTCAAGTCAAGTAGGATTTTATTGTCGTTTCAGCCATATACACAGTACATAGAGAGACGAGACAACGTTTCACCGGGAACAATTGGTGATACACGTAACTGTTAAAACACAGTATGGACAAGACAGATACGTAATAGTGCCTACATACACTATTGCGAGACTACACAGATTCACTCACCCCCACACACACGCACTCCACACACACAACTACACACGCACGCGCGCACACTCTTGTACATACATTACAACACAGTTGTAAACAATTGGCAGGTCAAAATACAGGTGACCTAAAACAAACACGCTAGACAGGGCATGGCCTTTAGCAGAGCACTGTGGCTAGTGGTGTGATTTGTAAACAGAAGACTGTTCTATATGAATATAAATAATAGCAGCAAGGCTAGGGGTTATTTGTAAACAAGAGACTATTCTACATAAATATAAGTGATAGCAGCAAGAAAGTACGGGGTGCATAAAGGTGCAGTGCACTGTGACACGCTGGTTTGCATCCTGAGTTACTAAGAAATTCCAGTCCAATTGCACTACAGGTTGTTCAGCAGTCTGACTGCCTGCGGGAAGAAGCTCTTCCCCATTCTGGAGGTGCGGGCAGTGATACTGCGGAACCTTCTGCCAGATGGTAGTAAGGTGAATAGTCCATGGGAGGGATGGGTAGTGTCTTTGGTAATGTTCTTGGCTTTCTGCAGACAGCGGGTGCTGTAGATGTCTAGGGGGGGGGGGGGGGCAGAGAGACTCCAGTGATCTTTCTGGATATCCGCACAGGCACAGCCATGCACAGCCAGCCTCAACTCCACGGTAGTGTAGTGTACTGTAGCCTTTTTCCTGTTTTGTGTCTTGGAAACAGTTCCCTGTTTCCATTTCTTCATAAAAGGTAGAGGGCTGCTGGTGAGGGCTACCTGTTAGAGGGTTTTATGTACAGTAGGGAGTGAAATGTAAGTTGCCACTGGTTGTGATCTGAAGTAGATATGAAACTGAACTGACAGTGACTTGTAGCTATTGTACTCAATAGCAGTACTAGTCAAAGGATTTTGATCACAGCCTAACGGAGAATTTGCTGTATAATTTCTACTAGTTACAATATTTCTCTTTCGTCTCTTTGTTTACCTCCCTCCTTTCTTATTTAATCTCTACGACTCTTGCGCAGGTGGTGTGTTTTACACTCACTTGTATTCATGTCCATAATTGTGTGTGTGTGTGTGTGTGTGTGTCTCCAAATGTGCCATGGCACAGCAGGCAGCAGCTTTAGGGAAGCTACTCTTAATGTTTGTCTGTCTTGCTGGCCTGTGTGAAGTTCTCATTCCCTGAAGGAAGAAGCTGAAGTTCCTCTGTTTGTGAGCTGGTGTTAGTGTGTTGTCTGATGGCCTAAATTGGGAAGTTTGAGTCTGGACCAAGCAGCCCTACTTGACCCAGTCTTTCTCATGCTCCTGCACTGCCTTTGAATCCTATATTCTCAGCTCAAGCACATAGTAGGAGACTGGGCTGCACATTGGGAACAGGCACTTCCCCCTATTCTAGTGGTGTGAAGAAAAGGAAATAGTGACATTTTTGGAGAGATGTGATGACTTCATCTGAGACAAAGTGTGGGAAGCAAAGAAAATGAGCATTGTGCAAAAGACATTTTTGGAGGGGAATATAATTTTGAGATGAACAGGATGGCTTCCTGATGGCAAACTAAAGTTATAATATGTGATGTGTCCTAAATAGTCAGACCTTCTTCATAACTTTGTGGGAGGAGATAGCCTGTTGCAGCCAGTTCAGTATTACTGAATCACGGCACTCCATTGTGAATTGCCTATGTAATAAACATTATTTAGCTAAATTGATATATTAAATTCTTTCTTTGTAGTGATATGGGGGGTAGCTCCAACAGCAGTAAAGACTGGATAGCCAAACATCTCTTCCAGGTGGAGCTTGTCTAACCACTGTGGCACATATCACATGGTAGTAGAGGGGAGGACTAGCAGTGCTCCACTAAAGTAATGAGTAAATGATACTGTGGCTTATTTAGAGATCAGCATGCTTGACTATCAGGATTAACAACAGTGTGTCTGAAAGGCATCAGCAGTAGATTAGAAATCTTGAAAGTACTTCTGTGCAAGATGTCACATTTGCATGTACCAGGAGTCATGGGGCACAGGTAATAGGACTATGATGCTATTATATTGGCATGCTTAGCTAAATAAATTTAGTTCCCATTTCCAAAATCACTTGTTTTAGCTTTGGAGAATGTTTGAATGAAGACATATGAATTATGAATATCATATCCCTTAACAATGCCCTTAGCTCTGTCCCAGCGACATCCTTTGCAATGCCTTATTCTTGAGTTAAAAATCAGCATTTTGCTGTAGCATTGTCTACGGTTGACACCACAGAATGCAACAATGTCTATTGGATTGTGGCCACAGACTTTCAGAGGCTGGTATTGTGACTGCTGTTTATTTCGTCAAAACCTGTCTTTCAGGAAGGTTAGTCTTGCTACATTGGACAAGCAAGACTTCAAGCCTTAGAAACACTAGAAACAAGAATGAGAGAAGCCAACAGAAATGGGTGTCTCTGCTGCGAGAGAACTCCATGTAAGATGTTGATCGTGTCAGTTGTGTAAATTTGTGGTGAGCACTCCACATGCAGAACAATAGACAAAGCTGCAGCCTTGGGCCAGTTTCATTATGGACAGCCCATGTTTGAGGATGGACACACCCCTTTTTTGCCCTCCACATACAAACAGTCTTGACACTGAGACCTAGTCCATTGAATTCTTGAAACAAAAAAGTGTGAATGGTTAATCTCAGCATGTCTAACTTGATTTATTTAATGTTGTATTATTGTTGAGCATTATCCTCCAATTCAGTGTTTCTGTATTACCTTGGAAGCATGAACCAAAGAACATTACTTTTCACATTATCAAATTTTTTGGACAGTCAATTGTCTTTCTCGCTTCCTTTGAATTTTTTGTGTATCTCTGGAAAGTCAATGCCAGAGGCCAATTACACATCATAGGGAGTGGCTGTGTTTGGGTGTGTGGAAGCCTCTCTTCCTGAGACACTCTGGCTGTTGTGTAATAGACGTCTGGGAGATGAACTCATCGAGGCCTCTCCAACTTGTATTCCTCTCACCCTTCAAACTCATTTCACAGATGTTTGCTGCATTTCATTTCTTTATTTAGGCTGGGGATTGTCGAACTCTATTGTAGTCAGGAACATGGAAAGGTGTTTTAAGTTGAGTGGAAAACTGGGAAAAAAGCAGAGACTGAGTGGGCATTAGATCTATAAATTGCTCTTAGTGATGCTCCCAAGAAGATACTGTGCACTCAGGGCAGTCAGTGAGGCTCAGATGTAGACGTTAATGTGCAATATTAAACTACAGAAGATGTATGATCTCCTGAAACAATTAACATTGGATACACTGTATAAACTAGGCTTTATAGCAGCAGCCATCCACAACCCAGGCCCAGAAAACTCTACACACTTAAGCCCTGTAATTTCCAAATACTGAAGAAGTATCAAAGGCCCCCCTTTGAAGAATATTGTTGACACATGCGCGTCTCCATCTGCTTCCAGATATTGTAATTCATACAAAATTCATACAGAACGAGCAAAAGAAAATAAATAGTGAAAAATCTTTGAACGTTATACTGGTATTCTTCTCTTTTTCAGATATGAGCTTTCATATATGGGATCAATGTGTTCAGAATCTTACTCACCTCACTTACTTACTGATCTTGTTTTAAAATGAATCTACTTGTTTCCCTTCCTTTACACACTGCTCCCACATATTCACGTTTTCTTGTGAATGATGTGATTTTATCAGATAGTTGTGGAATGTGCGTTGGTGCTATGCAGATTTGTAGATGTAAATGTAGTACATTTAGTTCATGATGTGGAGATATAGTTCATTGAGTTTTTTTTGGCATGTCACTGTCAGGTACACAATTTGCAGAAACTTGAAAATCAGAAATGTATTTTTGATCAAGGATGGCTCATTTTTCTTGCGTTGGCCCCCTGCACAAGGGGAACTCACCCCCATTGTAGGAACCCTTGCCTTAGTCTGTGGTTCAGGATTGAAGCAGCTGACTAACCTGTTTATGATTTTTATGTATATCTCTTCACAACCAAAGCCAAAAGCTGTATTTGAACTGAAATCATTAATGTCTTTGGAAAAAAAAGGGTAAATAAATATGAAACAGGAGAGAACAACAGTGCGATCAGTTCCAGTATCAGTCATTTGCCTGAACAAATACTCTTTAATTCCCACTGGTGGATGATGGCTTGTTCACTTCACTTTTTTATAGCAGGGACGTTTTGCATAATATTGACATTTTGACATTTTCCTTTGAGAGCTCTAACTTGGCTCTCTACAGAAGAAACCTTTAATATCCATTTGATTTTTGGTATTGCAGAAGTGAAACATGGTAACTCTAATGGGTGCAGTTGAAATAGGGTAGTTGAGACATTTTACTGATACAAGACTGATTTTATGGACCAAGGATTACAAGGATTGATTCTGACCTTAGACCAAAAGAATGGTAATTGAAACTCCATTGACAAAAACTTTCAGCAAAGGACTGTGCTTCATCCATTGGACATACCATCATTGGTGTATGTGTTTTTCACATTTATTCTATTATTATTGTTTAGCTTGCAGAATCAACATCAATCTATTCTGGTTTCATTTTCCTTTAGACCTTGGGACAGGCATAGGCAAAAGGTTCTTAGATGGGTTGTGTGTTCAGTTGCACAGTGGCTTTGCCTTCAGGCATGAAATGAATATTTGATGCTTGTGCACTGCTGTTTGAGGAGCTGTTATTACACATCACGTCCTCAGCATACATGAAAATGATCTCTTAAAAGCTTCACTGAGTGTGCTTGTGCATCTTTGTCTGAACATGCTTATCTCTGCTCTCATTCACAAAGGCCTTCTTCAGAGAAAGATCACGAGACGGTGTGGAGCCAGGCTGCAGACCAGCTGACCTTGACAGCAGACGCTGACAAAACGCAGGAGCAGGTCTTCGAGGGTCCAGCAGTCATCACACATTCGACCTACAAAGGCCAAAGAGAGATGCGAAAGATGCGGAGGAAGCCACCCGTGCAGATTTACTCTCCCATATCCGAGGGCGATGAGAGTTTTGCCATTAGGGGACGAGTCTCTAGTGAGGGTGTAGGAAGCCCAGTTTCACTCTCTGATGAACTCCTGCAACACAGGGACTCTGCTGTGGAGATCCGAGATGAGACTTCAGAGAAGTCCGATGTTTTACCCTTGCAGGACGTTGAGCCATCTTCTCAAGTGCAGCTAACTGATGGCCAACATGTTGCCTGCAAACACACACTTATGGATGCTCTTAGCTTGCATCAAGGGTGCCAAGAGTCACCATCACATTCTGTGCCGGTGCCTGATATTAGGAACTGTGAGGTGAAGGACTGTTTCTTGTACACAAACAAGAGCCTGGATGTACAGTTACCCGATCTACCTGTTGGCCAGGTGGACTGTAATCAAGGTACTGGTGAAAGTTTTGGCAAGCCCCATCTGCCTGTGGATGAGGAGTGTTTACAGTGTGAATCCAAAGCCATGGTCGACCTCATATTGAAGAATGCACTGACTGCACTACAAAAAATGGAGACAGTTGAACAAGAGAATGACATTCCTCATGTTTCTGATACTGAGTGTAAACCTTTTACTTATGCAGGAGTAAGACATGCATACCAGAAAGAGGAGTATGATTTTCAAGATGCAACACAAGAACTTGAGGATAAACATGTCATAACTATACAGACAGATGACCAAGTCTTCTCTAGAGCACAGGGGGACAATAGCAGGTCAACCTTCTCATCAGGCTATGAGTCTATTGCAGGGTCAGATACAGATATTCGCTCAAGTCCGGGTCAGAGTTTTGAAGGAAGTCCTCTTGCTCTTCCAGCCAGCAGTCTTCATATTGAGTCTCCTTCTATGGCCTTGCCTGGAATCCCCGACTCCTATGAACAGGCACCAGGAGATAGTGAATCTGATTTCACAGACTGTGAAAAGTATGACCACGAAAGTGTTGGCAGAGTAACAAACACACCATTTGAAATAGAAGATGGAGCGACTAAAGAGTCTGGAGCTGTGACACTTGAGAGGGAAGACTTGTATAACTCTTTCCTTGCAAATGATCCTGAAGTGGAAGGTGAAGAAATCAGACCAAAGGCCTCTCAGAATTTAGAGCAGTCAGTTTCTCATTGCACTAATAAGATTGGATCCATTCATGTTGAAAACAACTGTCAAGTTGTTTGCATTGAGGTAGCAAACAGTGATTCAGAATCTTTTAGTTTGGCAGGTATGTCTGACAAAAAGCTTCAGAGTCAGGAAGTTGTGAGACCAAAGCCCTTGCATATTGCACAACAGTCAGGAGAAAGCCATGAAGTCCCAGGCAAAGCAGTGATGGAGCCTATTTGTTGGAGCAACACTGAGTCAGATACAGGAAAGGAGCATGGGGGTGTCCTCTCTGAAGACCAGTGCCCGAGGACTGCACTATGTGCTGGAGCCATCGCATCAGATGATAAAGAGAGGACAGAGGATGGACTAAAAGCTGACGACAGAACTGTGGATGTTGATCTGCTAGCCAGTGCTATCCGTGTGCTGGTGTCGGCACCTCAGCCTGCTCACTCTCCAAGCTTTCCTACCTGTAACAACGAGGAGGAGGAAGAGCAGTTAGATGCAATATTTGTCAATGACACTGGAACAATGGAGAGAGCTGCTGTCCGGAGAGGGAAGACCTATCCTTTCTCCCTCTCACCCATATTTGAGGAAGAGGAGAGCCTGCAGGTGCCCCCGGCCACAGAGGAGCTGAAGAGTGCAGAGCAGCAGACCTGCTCCATACTGTCTCTCCTCCAATCCGTCAGTGAGCGCCTTCAGTCAAGTGCCTTCACTGATGACCCCGATGACCCTGAGACTTGCACAGACTCCATGGACGCTTTCCGCTGCTCTCGCTGGGGCAGTCTGTCTGACCAAGAGGACGCAGACGATGAGAACAATCCCACTGATATGGATCCTACTCTTCATTCTCTCACCTCTTTGAAGGATGAGGCGGAGGGGCCTGCTGCTGTGGAGGAAACAGCTAGTGCAGCACCACAGGAAGTACATGAAGAAAAAGATTGGGTGACTGCCTTGTCAAAACCTAAGAGGATTGCTAGCAGCCCATACTATGAGTATCTGAAGTCCAAGCCACCACCAATTCCTCAAGAGTATAGCATTAGTGAGGGAAAACCATCAAAAACATTAGTCAAGGTAAGGACATTTATTGGTTATAAAGCAACATATATTATATGATTCTTTTTTCTCATGAAATGTAAATTATTATGATTAAGAATTTGTGTTGGTGCTGCTGTACCTGACACTACAGGGGGAACAACTAAGCCTTAAACGGATCATCCCAAGGCCCTCTGTGGTAAGTAAAGGTGTGTGTGTGTGTGTGTGTGTGTGTGTTGATCCTTCTGCAGTGTGCGAATACATTCAAATTCTTGTATAGCTTAGCAAAGCCTAGGAAATGTTGAAGGACAAGGAGTTCTATAGGAGGGCTAAACATGTTTGTGAATT
Source organism: Tenualosa thibaudeaui (assembly GCA_027481765.1). Classification (NCBI taxonomy): domain Eukaryota; kingdom Metazoa; phylum Chordata; class Actinopteri; order Clupeiformes; family Clupeidae; genus Tenualosa; species Tenualosa thibaudeaui. The sequence goes on from JAIFZK010000009.1 coordinate 1,831,753, forward strand.
TACTCGGCTTGATATCATTTCAAAAAGAAAAATGATTACACCAACATACATTGACATTACACCAGCAGTATAGTGTATGTGTTGCTGTGGAAAGTTGGAACAAAAAAACTCAACTTAATTGAAGATGAGAGCTTTTTCCATAATGGCAGGTCAGGGCAGTTCAGTGGCTAGTGTGAGAATTAACATTCCCTTCCTCCTTTTAACACTAAGGTTATGTTTGGCAGCACGTGATATTTAAGACAAGTGTGATAATTTAGTATTTGAGTTGTTGAGCATTGGCAAAATGTTTCTTTGCTATTATTTGCTAGACTCTAAACTCTCACACACAGTTTCACGCACAGCCCACAACCCTGGAAGCCTGTAGCTAGTATTTTTATATCCAGCATATTCGTCCTTTGTCAGAGTACTGTAGGACAACACAACAGTGGGAGACTATTCCCTGTGGAAAGAGAGCAGCAATATCCCACTAGTTAACACATAGATCAATAAAATGCACTTGAATGACATCTTGGGTGACCTGCTACTAGCCTTCCTCTTTGTCAGTGGGAGAGTGTACAGAGGTGTTGAACTGGCCTATCACTAAATCAGGCATGGCAGAGAGGAGCTCTGAGCCCATAGCAGATGTGGGAGACGCCTCTCCTTTCCTTTGCCTCCACCTTCACTCTCGGAACCCTGTCTAGTTTTGATAATGCAGACAAAGTACACACTGATTGCGGTTAGATGATGAGCGTATCCTATTGCGAGTATCCGGTGTCTTGTAAGGCTCTTACAGTATCACAAGAGCTTATGTATACTGTAGCCTATGCCTAGTGACCCCATGGCCTGCTGCGTGAATTAAGAAATCACTCCACTTAGGAGATTGTGAACAGTTTATTTATACAGAAAAGTGAAAACAGTTGTGTATTTTTATGATGTGCTGTTTATTTTTCTAGTCCATCATAACTACTACCTAAATGTATAAACAATTGCCCATGTGACTTTTTACTCCCTGCTTTTTAGATGCATATCTATGATGGTGTGACCTTCTCTGGAGAGAAGCAAGTGGTATATGGTGATGTGGTAGACACTGGAAGGACTTTCAAGACTGGAGTGTCCATACGAGTGCAAACAGGATGGTATAGAATTTTGGAAATGAAATGATAGAATTTTCAGATGTATTGATACAGTAGTTTTTCAATCTGACATTTTTCACAGGTTTGGTAGGTTGTGACATTCACTGTATAGTTTGATGCAGGGTTTCTGTGAGAAAATGTGTAAAAATGAGAATTTAAGGCCATAAAAAGTCTTATGTGTTATGTAATTAAATATAGTGCAGTAGGTCTGAAATACATTTAATTTAGGTCTTTAATTGGTCTGAGTTGTGAATTATTACTACAGAGGCACCAGTGAGTGCATTTTGTGTGAAACATGCCATATGCCATATAGAAGTGTCTTCTATTTGAGGGGAAGTGGACTTTTTTTCACCGTCAGGTCAAGTTGGTATTCGTAGTCGATATCATGAATCAACATATATCCTATGGATGTAGAATCCATAAATTTCACTTCAAATCCCACAAATCTGTGCAATGTTTTGGTCTTAAATATCAATCATAATGGCCATAAAATGTTAATGTTAAAAAGGCTTAAGTTAAGTTTTAAGTTGAAACCTGCAGAAACCCTGTTGATGGATCCATGAATCCTACTGTGATGTGCTAGATGCAATGCGTGTAAAACCTGTTTTCTCTTCATTAGGAATGCACAGTTTTAGAGATAGTGGTAGATATCACACAAGCAAGGGTGGAGTGGCTGTGTGATAATTAATTGATTGTGAATTATAATGGTTGTTCTGTTGAGCCGGCAACACACTGTGCTGTGTGGTCTTTGTAAGAGCTGCCACACTTAACGTGGTGTAGTTGAAAGCTTATGCAAGGTCTCATTTTTAATGGATGCCCACCTTCCATTTGTATTGAGAGGCAGTTCCCTTTGGGTCGTTGCCTTTGCTGCATTATTTACATGAGCTTAACATACCAGGAAGCACAACAGTAGCAAACATACTGTAGCTACTAGGAAGGGGAGTTTTCTCATCTGCCAGCAGAGCTGCCACACTGGCCATGTAGTGATGTCCTTGTGCTTGTTCACCTAGACCATCTCTTCAGCCAGCACTAGCTCCTCTCTTGTCTCCCTCACAGACATGACTTGAAGAGGTAGAAAAGTAATTTTTCATAGCTGCAGAACCACTGTATATGTTGTGTAAGAATCGGTTTGCCCCCCTTTGTAGAGTGTTTGTTTTTGAATGATGAATCAAGATAGAATTCTGTAAAATCTGTCTGTAAACCTTTCAGAGAATTTCTGTTGTATCCTGTAGAAAGTGGTAATGATTAACCTGAAGACAAACTCATCATTAAGAGTTCATGTCCAATAGTATTTAGAAGTGCGGATGCAGTTTTGTACTGGTTTATACTGGCTACTCCCGCTACTATATTTGCAACATTTTTTTCTTTGTTTATTTATTTACTTATTTATTTGGTCTTCTGGAAATTAATAATGAACCCAGACTCAGACAGTGCTCTATGCTATAGTTTTTTTTTTTTTTTTTTTGGTGTGTGTGTGTTTATGTATCTATGCACTTGTGTACTCTGTTGTGGTGAAGAGTGAGTGGTTGTCAACAAACTGAGAGGCAAGTTGTGGGAGGAGCTGTGTTGCCATAGGTTCAGTGTGTGTTACACAGACCATGTAACTGCAGACACTAATGTCCTGTGGATGTGCCTGAAATTAACCATGGAAGGCCAAACTGTGTGTGTGTGTCACAGCTGGCTGCTGTATGTGGAGCCTGGGTTCAAGGGCTCCTGTATGGTCCTGGAGGAAGGGGAGAGGGTACTGACCACTGCAGGGGAGGAGCTGAGGGGTCAAAGCGCTGATTCCCTCTACCAAGTCTCCATTGGATCCATTAGAAGAGTAGTAGAGGTATTTCCCTCCAGTCAGAATCAATATTTAATGAATTTGTTTCAGTTTATTCATTGTTTGTTATCTTTATGTTTTAGTCATTCAGGTATTTGCTTTTTTATATGTAATATGTAATATGGTTATATGTAACCATTTCCATCTCAGACTTACAGTATCTGTCATTGCTGTTTTTAAGGATGATAGTATTCCAGAAATCCACTGCCAAAGAGAGGGCCAAGCCCCAATTGTCCTTCACTCTCAGATTAAGAATTTGGAGACTGTCCAGACATCTAGTCTCACTGTCAAGTCAGGATGGTAAGAATGCCCCTGTTATCAATGAATTCTGCACAAAAATCTCCTGACATAAGTCCATAATAGTTAGACATTGTTTTAGGATAAACAAATAGCTTGATGTGTCTTTTGAATGTTTATTTTCTGTATTTTGTTTTGTTTCTAATTACTAACTGAAGCTGGCTGGCATATGAACAGAGTGGGTTCAATGGTAATTTTGCTGTTTTGGAAACTGGAGGGAAAACAGCATATGGATCTGGGCCATTGGTTACCCATGCGAGGTCGCTGCGTCCACTCACAAGGGTAAATATTCACCATGCTGCTTTACTTGTCCTCATTGCCCCATGTGTCATTCTTGTGTGGATGACTTTAAGTGATGCAGATCTAAACACTGTCTTCTCATTTGTTCATCTCCAACGTCTTTACAGGGAGGACCTAAAGTTTCACGGACGCTGGATCCCAAGGTGAGAGGCAGCAGTGGTTAGCAGTGATCCACCTTCTGTATGTAGCCTACCTCAGGACAGGTACTCTGCTGAGTGGGGACTAATGTGTAGCATGTAGAATACGGGAACCAGTCCCCCTTCAATCAAGATTCAGGTCTGGTCTGGCAATAAGTGACTGAGCTCAGTTGAAGTTCAGCTGAAGCCTTAAACTCTTGCCAGTACTCAGAAGTGCAGAAAATGAAAACATTTTTCATGTAAACAACAGTCTCAATTGCAATTGTTTAGTCATTTCAAAGGAATGTACATGTCCATTGTTTAACCAGACAATGCAGTGCCTTCATTGGTTGTGAGTCATATAAAGCCCACCCCTCTGTGGGTTTGACCCAGGCCAGAGTACAGGTTGCTAATGTGTAGGCCATGTTAGTTGAATGAGACTTGATTCCTTCTTCCTGCAGCTGGTGCTCTATGAGCTGCCTGACTTCCAAGGCTGCTGCAGAGAACTGGAGAAAAACGCAGCTAAGGTGGAGGGCCTGCCCAGGGTGTCCTCACTGCGAGTCATCAGCGGAATGTAAGTCATGATGCTGCCCATGGGCCATCACCAGGAGGCTACACCAGATAAGTTACTGATGTGTTAAGTTAAAGCCGCATTTGCTGTAACAATTAACTTCCACTATAATCAGTGGAACTGGCCACTCCAGGCATGGGAGTGCAGCGAAACATTCTAAAAAAATAGACAAGTTTTTAAAATGTATTTTGATGCTTTTTGGCTTAACGCTTCTGTAACACATCCAGTGTAGCCCTAGTGTAAGGAGTCCAAACAGCTCATGCTGTGGCCTAAAACTGCACTGGGCTTTGGTTTACTGCCCATCTGACTGGGTGTGGAGCAAAAATCAGTTCACTTGAGTCCTGGATTTCCCCAAGCTGGTAAATACGCCACTGAAGTCTTTCTGTCTCTCTTCTGTAAAGTCTGGCAATTGAGAGTCAAGCACAAAGTTTTGTTTTGGTTTGTGCCTGTATGCAGTGGAGAAACTGTGGCAGACATTAAGTGTTTGTCCATCCCTTAGTTTTTATCAAGGCCTTATTGTACTCTGTGTGTGTCTTAAAGGAGTCATGTTTTGAGTGTGTTTGTTCTCCTTTTGTCCTGTGCTGTTTGACAGATGGGTGGGATACTCTAGAGAAAACTACAGAGGCCAGCAGTGTTTGTTGGAAGAGGGTGAATATAGGGACTGTCGAGAGTTTGGTGGCTCTGATCATCTTTTCCTGTCCTTCCGTTTTCTACTGGCAGTGAGTACACTACCACCACTACTGTCTAAATATACAGTTTTTTAATGGATTACTCAAGATGCAGGCTACCACTGTCTAAATATACAGTTTTTTAATGGATAACTCAAGATGCAGGCTACTACTGTCTAAATATACTGTTTTTTAATGGATAACTCAAGATGCAGGCTACTACTGTCTAAATATACAGTTTTGTATACAGTTGCTCTGCTTCTTGGCTTCATACACACTAGTGATAGACATGTCCCGTAGTGTTGTGCACTCACTACTAACTACTGTTTTTAGAGAGAGTCTCAAGTGCCACTCAGTCTAGATGAAGTTGCTTACTTCCATTGTGTTTATTCTTTTTAGTTGACATTGGAGTTATATTCAAAAATGTTATGTAAAGTGAAATGATGATTAGCACGCCTAATTTTACATAGCTATAGACAAACAAAAGCAATGCCTGAATATTCAGTTTTATTCCCAAACGACTTCCGCTACGTTTCACTTGGTTGAGAATGTTGAAACTGAAACCCTGTGGGAGCAGCAATGATGCTAATAATCCAACACTCTTGGAACAGTCTATATTGCCATTAGCATTAGTGTCAATGCTATATTGCCATTAGCATTAGTGTCAATTAAAGAGTTCTCTAAAAATGATCTTTGGAATCCACACATGAAATGTCTTTTACTGTCTTCTATATTGCTCTGGCAGGACTGTATTGAACCAGCCATGTCACTGAGGAATGCTCACTCTCCAGAGACTGCTCACATGGACATAGTTGACCTAGATGTTCTGGATGTGGAGAGAGATGGCCCTAACCTCACCCCCACTTCCATTTGGGTCAAGAGTGGAGTGTAAGTGAGACATGTTGAAGGATGGTTGTTTTGAGGCTTCGTGCTGCTGATTGTCACAAAGAGTTGAGTTCAAAGTCAATGAGGTGTAGCCCACTAGGAAGGCCTCCTAATGCATCTTCAAAATGCATTCAGTCAATATAAGGTGGTACTGAGAAATGTGCGGCTTTTGTTTTGTGTGTATTAGGTGGGTTGCATATAGTGGCAAGTTCTTCTCTGGAGAGCAGTATGTCCTAGAGAAGGGCCAGCATTCTGCTCCTCTGGACTGGGGTGACTGCAGTCGTGAAGTTATGTCAATCAGGCCAGTCCGTTTGGTGAGTTGCTGTGGTAGCAGCATGGCTCTGAATCTGGTGTTGGCACATCTTAAAGTGATATTCTGTTGTAGGTCAACCCATAGCCCTGTTGTTCAAGTCACTAAGTGCTGTTGATAAAGTAAAGAACGAGAGAATTTGGTATAACATAGACAAATTGCAAATTGACAGCTGACGCTAAATGATTAGGGAACAGAAACTTTCACTTTCAGTATAATTTTCCTTTGCTCTGATCAAGTTGTGGCCACCGAGGTGTAATGACATATGGGGAATATTGGATGAGATAGGGCTTAAGAACCATACAGCAGAGTGGTGTTTGTTTTCGCCTAGGGTTAGTCCATTACTCCCCTGTATCAGGCGGCTTATATTCTGGAAATGACTGTATACCATTTTTCCTGGTGATAATTGGCATTAGCTACTGATACACTGTTTGGTTTATGTTGGACTGAATTTTCTTTTTCCTCCCGACAGCATTCGGTGACCACAGGGCTATGGGTTGAAATACTCTGGAATATCACTTTAATTAATATAATCAATATGGCACTTATTAAGCTAAAGCATGTGGGATTATTGGTATGAGGTTTATCTGAACACAGGTTTTGTATTCACTTGCACTGTACTTAATACAGAGGTCACATGTGGTGTGCATGTGATGATAAACCAGCCTGGCAGTAGTTGGTTAGCATGCTAACTTCAGTAATTATCTGGACAACATTTAGTTTAGGTTTTAGTTTGACAGAACAGATACTTCTTTCAGAGTTCCCACCTTGAAATCCTTGAAAGTTTGGGAAACCATTGCATTCTATTGCTACTTGTAGGTAATTTTAGATTTTTTCACATAATATGCCAAATAACACCTTTAAACTATCTAGCTTAACAATGAAACTGTTACAGTATATAAATGAATATAAATGGTAAAAATTGAATATAAAATGTGTAAACTTCAGATTTCTTTCTGTCTGCAGTCGAGTGGAAGCAGATATCCCAAATACTTGGTATGTGATTATTATGAATGAACATTTCACAATATTAGAAGCTAAGAATGTAAAGTGCATGAGATGTAAGAAGCTCTTTCTCTCTGAAGATTCGTGTTTACAGTGGACCTCACTTCAGTGGTGAACATGGCGAGTACGAGTCTGAAGCGGCTGACTGCAGCTCTCTCCATCCCGTGTCGTTCAGGGTGATCCATGGAAGGTGAGCCAGTGCTGACACAGGAGCAAGGATTTTACTCTGTGACCCCCAGCAACAAATGACCCAGCCACTGATGGGGGCTCTCCATGACTAGTCCCTGTTTTCACCCTCTCAATGTCTTTTTTTAGTTGGGTGCTTTTCAGTGAAGAGGGCTGCTCTGGAAACCAGTTTGTCCTGACAGAGGGGCTTTATCCTGACCTCAGCTCATGTGGCTGTGGGGCATCAGTCATTAAATCATTGAAGCCAGTTCCATATGTAAGTACCCCCCCAATAACTGCCATTCCCTAGCTAACATCACACATTCAATCAGCTGGCCAAAAGCACAGATGTGAAATTGAAAGAAATCGCAGTCCCTGTGTAGCTAACTGTTCCTGCCTGTATTTCCTGCCCAGTGTTTTTCAGACCCATCAATTACTCTCTTCTCCCTGGACTCCTTTGAAGGCTTGGAGACAGAGGCAGTTACCACTATGGAGAGCATGAATGGCTTTTTCACTCAGTCTCTCCGGGTCAATAGTGGACTGTACGTCCTGTATGCTGTTACAAATAGTCATAACAAAGAAGGACTGAGTCTATATTAATATAAATAGTAGTAGTTGATTTGGTTGTTTTATTGTGTCCTAGATGGGTGGCATATGAATATAGTTATTTCAAAGGCCGTCAGATGCTGCTGCAGATAGGTGAGCACTCCATGTGGGGTGAGCACAGTGGCTGGGACACCCTCGGCTCTCTTCAGGCTCTGAGCCAGGTAAGATTGGGCTAAATGAATAGGATGTTCATGATGTAATTGGTGTATTTTACTAAACGATGGTAAGCCAACATATTGTAGTCGTAAAAACAGGCCCTTCCTACCTCATAACCTTGTTCAGTTCCACCAGCATGTCATCTTTGCATTGGACAAAATACCTAAACATAGGACTAGTCAGGAGAGTAGTGACACCAAGAAAGAAACAATATTGTTACTGCCAATTGTCTTTGGAGACAACTGAATACAATTATCAAATACTGTGAAATTACACATTCTCCCTATAATCTTGAATGCTATTTGGTGTATTTGTTATTATAGGCTTAATAAAATATTAAAAATGATAGTTTATAACATATGCCTACCATATGTTTCTCAGCCCAAAGCTTATGTTCAATTGAGGAACCGACTTTTGGGCTCCGTGCTGACTGCAGAACCTGCACAGGACAACGATTCTCTGCCCAAAGTGTGTCTGAAAGCTCCTAAGGCATTTGACTGTCAGAAGTGGACTTTTACTGATGGAATCCTCAAATGCAAGGTCAGTGGTAAAACGCTATTCCCTAGCAATAATTTTAAAGCCCTGCAAGCCAGTGTCCTGTGAGGATTAAGCAGAGGTGTATTGTTCATTCTAAGGCAAGTTCCAATTCATCATGCCTCTGTTTTGACAAAGTGAGGACAGAGTATGCAAAAACACAGCTAAAAATATCCTTTCTATCTATAGACATTTTTGAAATTCTAAACAGGATAGCATGAATGCATGCATGGTTTAAAATAGCTAAATTTGCACATCTACTCTTTCTAAATAGTCCAGGCTTTGATGCATAGGAGTGCTCTGTGTGTGTGTGTGTGTGTGTGTGTGTGTGTGTGTGTGTGTGTGTGTGTGTGTGTGTGTGTGTGTGTGTGTGTGTGTGTGTGTGTGTGTGTGTGTGTCATTCAGGTTGGAAAGGCATGCATGTCTGTGATTGGTGGCAAGGCACATGTAGGGGCACGGGTAGCCCTGTGGCCAGAGCATGGGCGTACTCACCAGAAGTGGAGCCTCAATGCCAATGGGACACTTTCCTCCCATCTCAACCACAGCCTTGTACTGGACATCAGAGGTAAGCCTCACAACTTTAATTGGAACCTTTCAATGCACTGTCTGATTTTTCCAAAAGATAAATGTATCTTTATTGTGTTTCAGGTGGGAATGGCATCGATAGGGACCACTTCATCATCAATGAGTTTTCAGCTGATCAGTCTACCCAGTTGTGGGACGTTGAGTTGGTGTAAATTTGTTTTGTTGTGACTGTCTTTTATTATTGAAGCACATTTGCACATCCATGAATTTCGCTTTCAAAGCGACCTTTTAATGCGGGTTTACCTTTCCCTCTGTGAAACTAGGGAAATGTTTGGGTTTTTTTGTCCTTGATGTCATGGAGGATCCTCTGACAAAACAGAGGATTATATAAACAACAAATCCCTGCCGTTAGCCCAGGCTAAACCTCAAGTGTATGTTTATTTTCAGAACAAGGTCATCTCACTGGACTTAAAGATGTAAATTAATATTATATAAAGTTAAATTTGTTAAATTGTATAAATAGTAAATTCAATTACAGTTCGTATCTATTATTATAACTAATAAAGTGCCAACAGAATTATTTCTGTCTATGCACCTGTTTATAAGTGTATTTGTTAAAGTTTTGTGCCAGACTTTTTGCTGATAATCTGGTCAGGATATCCACTCCTAGCTTGGTGTAGGAAATGCACATTAAAGGAGAAATCTGGTGTGAATAAATCCACAACCCTGTTCTTCCAGGTCTCCAAAAGGTATCAGTCGGGAGAAGAACATGAGAATTCTAACACAACATTAACCAAATAGTGAACCGGCAGCTAACACTAACTGAATGGGGCACTGTAATTTGCTTTCAGTTTTATTTTTCATTATGCCCAATTCAGTCAATGTTAGCTGCCACTTTGTCATTCACTGTGTTGTATCTGACAGCATTCTGTGACCAGTAACAAGAGGGATTGAATCACATTGAATTTCTTCTTTGAGTGTGTCAAACATGGGTGACAGTTCATCCTGAATATCATGCATTACACATTTACCATGCTAACATGATACTTACGTTGCCACAAAAAAGCATATATTTCAAGAATAGCTCCACATGTACTTCACTCTAAATTCTAAATTCACATATTACTGTATACTGCTTGTCCATCATTTGAGTTTCATTTGTGTTATTTACACACAGATTACACTGGCATGAACCTGAAAGCAGTTTTCCTCCCCAGGATACTTGACATCCAGTATTAGGTGAATATGACAAAACCAGGCCACAGCCATATTGCACCCTTGCAGCTTTTGACGAATGTGTTGGTGCACAATGTAATTCTATTAAAGGAAGCTCTGAGCATGCATTCGCATTAAATATCATCAACCAGTAGCAACTCAATTCAGTTTTATTTATGCAACGCCTTTTACAATAGCGCTTCACAGAAGAAGCACCCAAGAGCAACAGGGGCAAGGAAAAACTCCTTATGTTCAATTAATCTAGGAAGAAACCTTGGGCAGATCCACGACTCAAGGGGCTAACCCAACTGCCAGGAGTCATGGAGAAAAATTACAATCAGTAGTAACCATGACTATAAGTTGCCTATGGTTTTAGCTAAGGTTCATAATAGTTTGTAATAGAGTATTATCCCACTTTTACATTACATGGTAGTCAGTCTATAGGTGGTTATCAGGAATTATGGCTGGACAATGTAGCAGCGGCCAGGCATAGTGACAAACTCAAAGGAATGAGATGGGTCATGGGGGTAACAGTAAGGGTCCATTTGACAGCGCCATCACAAAGGCAATCACAAAGCCTCAGGAAGGGGCTACAGTATTTTGTGAGCTTTCAAAAAAAAAAAACAGTTATTAACATTATTCTAGAGTTGACCAGCTGTACAAAAAGTTTAGCGGAATGCTTGACAACCTAAAAAAAAAAAAAAGTGATTAGATACACCTTGAACAACAGCAACCTACATTTCATACATTCTCCTGTCTCTGCACTATCTCTTCAAGGCTTTCAAAACATGCATTACAGCATTCAAACAGCCACATATTTCTTACTGCTTAGACATTAAATTGATTCTCTTTGGAGCGTTTTCCTAGATTTTTCCCTAAGTATTACTTTAATGATAACAGGCATTCATACCGAATATATACCGAATTAGAAAGTGGATTCAGGAAGAATGTGTCAAACCAAAACAGCTGACATTCTGTACTATGTTCAGTCCAGATATATACATCATGGTACCAAATAGATGCATTTTTTCAGGAGATGCAAGACAATAGAAACGACCAGGTCTGCCTCATGACAGATTCATATAGGGTCTACAAACTGGGCATGTTGATGTGTGAATCTATAAAACTTGACATCATCTAGCCATCTGAAATGCATGAACATTTTATTGGTTTGGATACCTCAGACTGTAGCCATGCCGTACAACACCTGGATATAGCTTTTCATGGGTGTAAGACAAATAATGTTTGTCACTGTGATAAACAATTTAATACTGCACAATAGCAGGGGTTTGGTTGCTACTGTGGTTGTTAATGAATTAACATTACTGAAATCTGTCAGTAACCGGTTGCTACTATAATAAAGGAATTAAACTGCCAGTTGATGAAGCTTATCTATTCTGATGCACTGTATCATTTGGAACAGGCCATAATGAGAGAAACTGTGTAACATGCTGCCTTGTTTCAGTTCTGTGGCTATATTTTTTGTGTGTGCTTAAATTCGATAATAAAAAGTCAAAACCACTTAAAAGAAGTTTATATTAATGTCCAGTATGTGAGTATGGACAGAATGCATGGTCACCACCAAGTGTCTTGGAAACCCCAATTTTTTTTATTTCAGTCAAAGCTGTAGAAAGACAAACAATGAAGATGAAGTAGATTTTCCATATATTTTGCATATGCTTTTCAATCTGTCTCACAATCACAAGTCATGTCTATTTATTTAAGAAATTATATTTGGTAGTTGATTAACTGACAATGAATACATGCAAGTAGCATTAGCCCTGGTTTGCTCAACTATAACAATCTTGTGCAAATCAAATATTTGATGTTAGTGTTGGACCCTAATGAATAACTGACATTATATCTCATACTTACATGTTTATATCATAACGGCACTCATGTGATTACAAAAGATGAACAGACAGGGGTGCTATAGTCACAATGTGCTTTTACTCCCTTGTGGCTGTTCTCAAATGACTTCACTGCCCAATGTGGGATGAACATACATAAAATTTTTGGGTGGTCCCATTATTTGTTGTCTGTTAGAGTCAGACGTATTGCTAAGGTTCAGTTATTCAGACAGCTTATCCTGAATTTGTGTTGTCAGCATTATTTTTGGACTCTCCTGCTAGGACAGGCAGCCTCCTATTTTAATACATCATCACAATTCATGCAAATAATGAGATAATGAGAGGTCCTTTCAGCCAAGGTTAAAGAAAATTTGGTCTGGTGACCTTTTAACTGTTTTCTTGTTGTATGGTACATGTGGTGTGACTGGTGCAGTCTGTAGACAGGCCAATTTATTAAGTATCTGGACTATTCTATGATGGAGCCATCCATATCATGAAAAGGCTGCAAATTGCCATAGGCACGTATGGACCACAACACTGTCATAGATGCTAAAGTTGGTAATGTGGTAATTTGGTAATGTTTTTTGTTTTTGCCAATAAATATGGATTTACAAGATTTGATCACCTTATTTATATTTGCATCCAGTGTTCTGAAATTGGGGTTGTAACCTTCAAAAAGACACTATATCAGCCTGTTTTTGCTGGTCGGAATACATGTGCACACACACACACACACACACACACAGTGTTTGACTCCATAGAAGTGTATTTAAATATTTCCTTTAAATAAGTTTATGCCATTTCATCTGGATCCATTTGAGTAATTTCAACCTGCTTGGAAATAACCATTTCACTACAAAAAATAAAACATAAAAAAATACAGTTGCTTCACAGTATAGAAAATGCTATAACATAGATTAAAGATATTTGCATGTTCATGTCTATAAGACACATAACTGCGAGTGTAGTCAAGTGACACAGTTCAAAAATTAAAAAAATCCTTGTAGTTTCAACACTCAGCTGAGGGGTAAAATAAGTTTAATTCAATGCCCTGAAACACATTCCAGCAACACCACAGGACAGGACTAATTCTATGCTACTTATGTGCCAGCTGCCCCCTAGAGGTAACAATGCTCAATCCTAGTAAAATGTGTTAGAACAGTGCTTCTCAATTATTTTCGGTTATGCCTGATGTCCTATTAGCCTCATATTATGGTTTCAAAACTCATTTTGATGCCACGCTGACATGCAATGGAATCAGACATTACCATTATACACCTGTGACACCTGGTATTGTACTGTCTAACATGGTCATGGAGAGTCATGACACCTTTTCATTGGTTTGACGACCTGGGTCTACCCCTCATCTCTGAGGATCATTCCTACATTGCTTTAATCTAAATGTTCTGTTTTGTTTAACGCTTTCAAAACTGAAAAGCTCCAAATTAAACACATGAATGGGTTATGGTAGAACTCAAGTCATTCCTGTGTACCAGTCCACTGACATCATCCAACTTCCAACACATGTCCATATTAATTTATTTAATTAATATGCCCTACATGCTGTGTGTAACAACTTGTTTTGCCAAATACACAAACAGTGGTTATTCTATTACTTACCACCAGCTGTTGTGTACTGTAAAATGATTAGGGATGTCATGACACTGAAATCTGGAATAAAGACTGTTTAGTATAAGTATTATATTATTATTTTATTTGGTGTTGTAAATTTCAAACCCCATTTACAGACAAGCCAACAAGAACTGCTTCATTGAGAGGACACAAGATAAATGTGGGCTGGTTGCAGGTGCCTGGCTGATGGGGTCCATGTCTACTGCTGAGTGGGAGAGCAGACCTCCAGCAGCCCCTCTGTCCAGAGCCCCAGTACCAGGCCCAGACGAGCCGAGTCTGACTCCAGCTGCAGCCCGGCCACAGGGAGGCGCTGTGCACTCTGGAGCTGCCTGAGCGCAGCAAGATGGGAGAGAGGGAAGCGCACCCCTTGGACCTGACACAGAGGGATTGCACTGTTATTGACAATTTGGAGGGAGGACAGACTTCTACCACTACTACCACTACTAATATTAATAATAACAACCTGAGTTGCACATTCCTCCTCCTCCCCCTCTTCCTCCTTCTCCTCTTCCGGTTCTCCCATCATATGAATCTCTCTCTTATTCCTCAGTGAATGTACCACAAACACCTCCATCTCCGTAGCCTCATCCTAGGGAAGTTGGTCAGAGCAATACTTGATTGAATAAGGGTAATAAGGGGAATAAGAGGAATAGCGTTAAGGGAAGTAATTCACCAGTGCCACTGCATTATCATTTCATTTATATATATTCTGACACACAACACACTCACTGTTCTATCCTGGCTGGGCTGCACTGTTATGAGTACATGATCTTTAAATCTCATACGCACACAGTCCTCTAGTTTCGGCATCTCTCCAGCTGTGACACAAGGAAAATATATTTCAAAGCTGCTGAAATCAATTTACATCATGAACATCAGCATGAACATCAGCATGAACAATCATCAGTTAACCCTGCTTCTTTTTCTATCAGCAGTAAATAGCTATATTAAGGCACAAGAATGGGAACCTTAATTAGAACAATAACTTAATTTTTAATCTGCAACAAGTTACAAGTTTTTTTTACTATTTCCACTGTGCATTCTTTTTAAATACATAATTATATTTCATTTTTTGTTATATCAGAGATAACATGCTTATACCAGTACATATTGTCCATAGTTTCAAAACAAACCTAAGAGAACATGCAGTTACAGCACCCCTCTCTACTAAATCACTAAATTCTACACATTCACTCACATATACCCCTGCTCATGCACTCCCTAAACAAACATAACCGTACTGCAATCTTACACACGTTAATCTCTTCCCAATATCACATTTACATATACATTACCAATACTATACATTCAGTCATTATGCTCACAACACAAAATCCTTCCTCAAAAACAACCTTACATTTAAACACACACATAAACAGACCCCCCAAATGCACTTGGTTCCCCAGCTGTCTGCTTCTCATTTTCAGCCTTACCTCTTCACTAATGTCATCCTAATGCTTCACACATATCCTGCCACATTCTATGATTTATTTGTTTTTTAAGTCTTTATGTACTGCTTTCTCTGTATTTAAATAGTATTTCATCAGTCACTTCCATTCAGCAGCTCTGTGAATCTGACAGTAACTTCAAATGAAGCGTACACAGCCGCGACCTCGGATGTCTTATAGTGTCGGGCTAATACAACCCATTGTTAACCATCATGCAGCACAAATTTTCAGAGAAAACCTTGTTAAGCCAATTTTGACCAAATTCTCCAACTGAATTCTGACACATTTCTATAAAGCAGGTATTATTCTGACACATTCCTATAAAATGTTTATTATTGTATCTTCCTGTGTGCCACATTTGACACAAAGTTTGGAGGCAGATTAATCACATTTATCTATTTCATAAGCTTGTATTGTATGAGGCGCAGGTTTTCATATTACCAGTTACACTCACATTATTAGATTTAAGCACTCTGACCATCTTACATTTTTATTCCAGCTCTCATGTATTTTGTAATGAATAACCCTCCACCTGTGCCTGTACCTTTCTTATCAATTTATTTTGCTCTATAGGTGATAGCTCTGTATTATACTTTAGCATAAAGCTTTTTTTCTATCCACCATTTTGATTGTCAGTATCCGAAGACTTTTTTTCTTCAAAGTTGTTCATTATACATTATCATTAAGGAAAAATGTTTATACTCACTTTTCATTATGTCTCTGTTGTTATTATCATTAAGATAAACACGTTTATACTCACTTGGCATAATGTCTGTGTTGTCATGTATGTAGGGTGGAAGTCTATTTGACACAAAGTCTCTCTTCATGTCTGTTGACTGTAGCTCCTGTTCACCCTTCTCCATTTTATCTGCCAGACTTCTCAGGAAGCTAGAGAGCTGTGTAGAGACCTCTGGGCCTACACTAACATTCTGAAAAAAAAAGATTCTTTTTTAAACAAGCAAAACTAAAGGCAGCATAAGTATGTTGTCATGTAAGATGTTAAACAGTAGAACAACTCACAGTGAGTAGCTGTCGGGGCATTCCAGTTCGCATGTTGATATTACTCTTCATTGAATCAAACAAAAAGCCTGGAAATATGTCCAGAAGATAGTCTCCCCAAGACCTGTAAAATATGCAGATGTGAAAAAACACTGCAAAACACTGGCTTTGTATGAGTCAGTGTCGTTAATTTCTGTGTTTTTCAAATGCAACTCATTCTTTTCACAGTACTAGCTTGTTTTAAACAATAATGTTGCTAAAAACTAACAAAAGTATAGCTACTTTTGTAAGATAGGTCCCTTGGATATATAAAGATGATACACATTTATTCATGCAGATATTGGTAGAGAACCCACATGTTCTGGTAAGTGCTGAGAGTTAGATGTGTAGAGTGATCCACATTGGCAGGAGTGTCTGCTTGGTGTATGGTACCCCTGGGGAAGTACAACAGATCTCCTGCCTGTAACAAGATTGTACACTTCCACTTACATATTTCCACAACTTGATATAAACCTTGCCTTTTCAATTCAATGATATAGATTTATACAGCGCCAAATTACAATAGAATTGTTTTGTGGAGCTTTAGTCAAGGAGCAAGGAACAAGGAGCACCCAAGAGCAACAGGGGCAAGGAAAAACTCACTTGTAGTAGATATTCAAGGAAGAAACCTTGGGCAGATCCAACATCTTTTCATGCACTGGCCTAAATATTCTGATTCTATTTTTTGTAAAATACTGTATGTTTGTCATATTTTTTTCCAGATGTTTTACAAAAATGACTTTTTCCAAAGATTTACTTTTACATCTCCCCACCTGGTTTCACTACAGATAAATAAGAAAGCTGCATCATCATCCTCATAATGTGTGTGTAGTAATACCATTATTGATTAATACTAACAATGGCAACAGTCACTACTCTGTCCCATCATATTCCTGTGTATTAGCAACACAACAAAATGGACAATTTGAATTGAACAGCTTGTACCTTCAGCGTAATGTTGTGCGTTGGCTTGCCTATTCTGTCCTCGGTCTCCAGGCTGTACTCCCGAGCCAACGGGACTGTAGGACTGTATAGTCTCCAGTGTTTCTCTCCCTCAAGCTGCAAGATGAATACCTGTGTGGACAGCAGACTGACTCAGTGACACAGGGCCAATATGTGTAGGTACAGAAAAGATTTTGACAGACTCTGCTCTCCTTATACCTCAACATCATCATAATGTGGAGGCAGCCCCTGAGATGCCTTGGGTGTGATGTACACATTTGATCCTACCAGGGCCCCGAAGAAACTCTCTAAGCGCTCCTGAATACGCCAAAGTTCATCCTGAATACATGAGCAGAAGACTCAGCATGTCCATCAGAGGAGAACTGTGATGATCTGAATCATACTTGGTCCCAGCCAGATATGGGATTCCTACCTTAAATCGCTGAGGCTGGTGAAACTGTATAGTGGCTTTTCTTTGATTAAAATCCTTTTTTAGATTGTTGTAGTTCACACGTCCTTCTTTATTCATTACTTTCTTCTTACCATTTACACATCGGCATACATTGACATCCCTTGCATACTCAAGTTCCTGCCTACACAGTTCTTTTAGGTCTGACAACTGGAAAAGGGACTGGTAATAAGTGGCTAAGTTGTGGTCAGATCTCTGCAAAAACAAGGGCTTCTTTTCCCAGTATTCCTGAAAGAATTCTTCCACACCAATTGGAGTAATCAGACTTTTAAATAAACTCCACGGAGAGTCAAAATCGAATGGGGAGGACATTACATTTGCCTCCATTTTTCTATGTTTGGCGGAGGGCTTGTTCTCACATTCTGCGGACGTTGGTGGTGAGCCCCTTTTCCTAGGCATGTCTGCAAAATATAATATAGACATAGTTTTAATTATTTGTGCATGTATTGAACATGTAGAATTGAGTATGTTAGCGTATGTAAACCAGCTAATAGAACCGTTTGACTAATGGGCTAAACGGATAAGTTAACATCGGACTAAACTTAGGTTAACGTTAGGTTGGCTTCAGTTTTCTGCTTCAGGAATGTATATATTAAATATCAAAATGTAACATTTGAGAAAAGTTATAGCCCCACATGCAGTAACTTATCTGCGGCAGTAGGCAATGCCCTAAGACATATTTTTGAATGAAGCACCGACCTAAGCAAGATTTGCACAGACTTCACAGCGTGGGACAGCAAGTACAATCTCAAACAGCACTCGTCCAGAAACATACTGCATGGCAATAGTTCCGGAGAACGACACAGTTCGACTTAATTTACCGCTTTCTCGACAATGTTTTAAAGGTTCACACAGCAGACAAACATTACCCTAGCATGTAGAAAATGTTATTGCTTGTCAGTTTTGGGCCCTGCATTAAAATAATTACATTATCTGTAGCCTATGCAATCACAGTCTTATGGGACCCTGACAATGGATCTTCATCATCGTATTATGATGTAAGAATAATTTAAGATGAATATACAGCTGCGATGTCATTAGACCTATTTCAGATTCAAATTTGGGCTTTGGGCATATTCTGAAGCCAGGACAAGCTACTCACAAAATGTAGTTAACTAAACTACCAGTTACTCCACACCAGATGAAACGTCACTACACTGAAGCCACCTTAAGACAAAATGTAGCAACTAAGTCACAAAAAAATAGCAGATGTAGTTTACTACGTGTGAAGCTGAAGTAATTCGCAAAAAAGCCTAAAAATAAATGAAATGATCCAACCTCTCTATTTGAATTCTATTAATATATTGGAGAGACCTGTTAGTCTAGTGCAGATTACTGTCACCAACCAGCTGCTGCCTAAAACAACAACAACAAAATAATATACCAGTCATTAGGCTCTGAACTATGGCTACTTTGGGGGAAAGAAACTCCACAGTCTTTTGTTTTGGGAATTGACGGACCCAAGTTTGTTTCCAATTGTATTAGACACATTTTTTCCTTTTCTTTTTGTGGTTTAATCATTAGAGAGATAGCTGATCATGAGGAGACTGCTGAAAAGTGTTTTGTGTTAGAAATCACTTGTCCAACCTTTAATGTTGACATTCATTGATTGTCATGCGTGACTAATGGCATGAACCAACGTTTTGTCCTTCAGCAGATATATACTCAAAGCACACATTTTTGTGCCTGAAACAAACCGAATAACCATAATAATAAGAACAATCTAGCATCAGTTGCTTAGACATGTAAATATTTAATCATAAACATTAACTTGCAGTTACAGTACTTAGCAAGAACAAACAAGAAAAACACAATAATGCTCATATTTATCGCTTACACCTTAGAATACATGCAAACAAGCCCAATGAGGTAACAAGCAGCAACGAACAGCTTAGTTGGAATATTGGGTAACACTTTATTTGAAGGGGTCTACATAAGAATGATATGAGCCTGTGAAAAACATGGCATAACATGTATCATGAACATTAATGTCACCCTTATATAAACCCCTTCAAATAAAGTGTTACCAAATTTTGCTACTATTATATTGGCAAATATAAGGATGATGCAATATCCTTGGCCCCACAAAACCCTGACTTCAATATCACAAGACAAATTGTGACTAAAATACTTGGCAAAGAGATGACATGAACCAAATGAGTCATGAGACAGACAATGAGTCTGACAGTGAGACTGAGGCATCATACATGAAGCCGATTGGTTCAGGTGTATTTGTGTATTTGTGGGACTAATCTAATTCTCATAAACACAGTGTTCATGCTGTGTTGCTGTTGTTTCTGCTGTGCTTTGTCTGTTGGGAATCCCAGTGCCGAAACTGAAGTTCTCGTAAACTTTGTTGGTGTACACTATGGATGCATCATCAGGCCTCTTCTTACCTGCACCAAAATTATCAAACAATAAATGCATTTTGTAGTAAAATGGTGAGGCAAGGATTTGAGTTCTCTGAAGCAATGCCTACATCACACGTGGTACACATCACACATGTTATTAAAGGTAAACAGGAAGGAACAGTGAGGCGAGTGTGAGATGTAGAGTGAGGTAGTGATGTTTCCTTCAAAGGTGTGTAGACATTCTATGACAAGTTTACTTCCCATTTTAACCGGTGTGACCAAGTGACAAGTTTCATTCTAATTTTAACCAGTGTGACTAAACAAACCTACCAAGCCAAACCATAAAACATCATATCTAGCTAAATACTAACATGTTAAAATGTAAGGTTTTGCATAGTAAGGGAATGACAAAATAACTTACATTTGTAAATAATGACCACAAGAGTAACAATCAGTACTGTCCCAGTAACAGCACCAGTGCAGATTACTGTCACCAACCAGCTGCTGCCTAAAACAACAACAACAAAATAATGTACCAGTCATTAGGCTCTGAACTATGGCTACTTTGGGGGAAAGAAACTCCACAGTCTTTTGTTTTGGGAATTGACGGACCCAAGTTTGTTTCCAATTGCATTAGACACATTATCACAGTATCACACCTTCAACAACTCCAAGCGTTCGTTCAAGGGAGAAGTCACACTCCCCTCCCACTCCTCACTACTCCCCTACCCAGTGATGTGCAAAATGTTTTCCGTTTCAGTCAAACCATCATCAGCCTCATCCTTGGCCCACATGACCACTGTAGCCTTTTAAGTTTAATAAACAAGTTTATTGGCTGCAACCCCTCTAAACAATTTGTTTCTACCCCATGCTTTCTTGCCAGGGGGTCATGAAATAAAGTAAAAGTAAAGTTGAATGGTATTCAGGCGCTGTTATCCAGAGCGACATGAACTCACAACCTAGGGTTTGGGGATCAAACCAAGGTCGACTTGATGAATTGTCAGTTGGTGACACTACTGCTACTTCACCATGCCAATGAGTGCATGTTTAGGCCATCGTCATTGGACAGGTGTGGCAGATGATAAATGTGTCCAATTTCATTTCTGCACACCAAGACTTAGTTATCAAATGGCAGACTATTCATATACATACTTGAGATATAGATGCATAATTGAGAGACCTTTTGAGATGTTTATGCATATAAAGTCCAAGAATGAAAATCTGAGAAGGTTGAGTTGGAGACAATGGAATGGACATAGAATAACCCAGACAGATACTTTCTTTAATATTCACTTATTTATCTTTTTTTCTGGGGGAAATTGCTTTTTACACTTCCAAAGTTAGTGAAACCACATACAGATAGAGTGAGGTGACAAACCCAGAGCAATGGACATTTGAGTGTAAGGCACCTACTCACCTCAGCAGTGGATATGGATGTGGGTGACAGATGTTTAAACCACTACCATCCACATTTTCCCTACCAGGCAGGGGCTGAACCTGCCTTCCTTCGGGCACAAGTCTGATACCCTAATCAGCTAGCCAGCCACCTAATGACTTCACAGAAACACCCTGGTACTTAGAAAGAAATGTTGTTCATAGATGATCACTGTGAAACATTAGCATTGCCATGTTATTAAACGTGTGTCTGGGATGGGTCACTGTGATGGACATTTACTCTTCTGTGAATCATTGAAATAACATGTGCTCAACAAAACTTGATTCCAGATTTGTATACATGTGTAAATACATGAATCTCTTTCAATTCAAATTTCAATATCGGTGGAGTACCATATACTGCTTAAATGGGGACCATGGGCCTTATCAGACACATGGTCATTGGCCCACTGCGACAAATAGGGTCCGGTTTAAACATTGGAGGTACCACTCCAACATTGCATTGGAGTGAAGGTCGGTCTGCTTTTTAAAGGGTTACATGTGTACCTTTGCCTTTGCAGCAGAGAATTTTTTCTGGTGTATGCCGTTGAGTTCTGTGGGATGTACTTTATCTTGTGGTTTCTTGTGGTACCTTAAACTGGAGCATTTTTGGGCTTCTGCTGAGCCCTTCGCAGCGGAGATCTTTTCTGTCAGGGGTCATTTGGTCACTTGGTCATACCCTTGATAATTAAATACATGCATTTTTGGCCTCTCTTTTGAGGTCACTAGGGGTCATACGCAGCGACGGGTCCCCGGGAGAAATCTATATCTGCACGTGATGCCCCAATGATCTGATGTTGGTACCCTTTTTGTTTAGTCAAATTGCTCTGGGCTGCCGGTCTATTCGTGGATATCAGTCTATGGCAAGACCAATTAAAACTTATTTAATAATTTTGCTGCCAACTGTTTTGGAGGACCATTGATTTGAATGCTTCCGTACACTACCTGTATTTCCATTTAGATATCTCCACTGTCTACATAACTACATTCTGATCCTTTGTAGTCTGCTATAAAGTACATTTAAAATGTAGAGTTCATGTAGGAACCGCTTACCTCCTTTACCAGTGTCCTGGTCAAAAGAGTTCTGTCCATGAATAGTCCATTTTGATGTAAGGCCAGATGGTTGTGCAATGGAGCAAGTAATGATGTCCCCACTGCTCCAGTCAGTTCCACATAGGTGCAGAGAGCTGCTTGAAGTGAACGAGTTGTTGCTGATCAGGCCCTCTTTAGATATATTTCGACCCCTCACAGTCCAGATGAAGCGAACTTGCTCTTGACCTGTGATGCCTATGGTACAAAGTAGCTGGACACAACCAGGATCTGTGGTATTCACCTGTTCTAACTCAAGACCTACACTTACAACATACAGAACAAGAGAAAAGTTCACTCACAAATCAGTGGATACAACATTTTAAAGTGATATACAGTATGTTAAACTGAGAATTTGATGTAAATTACAGATTACAGATGTGAACATTCACAAAGGATAAAGGCAGTTGTAGTGGTAATTACCATCTGCTTTAAGTTCTATTGTAGTGTTATACAGCTCTAGAGTGGGTGGTGGTATTGTTCTTGTTATGAAGCAGCTGTAGGATCCAGAGAGAGTGTTCTTAAAATATAAAATATTCAAACCCTCTGATGACGGTTGAACAGAAAATGCACAATGTCTGAGTGTCTTCACAGTCAGATTTAAGGAATATTCACAGAACGTTTTTTTAAGTCCCTGTTTTCTCCACTTCACATCAATGGCCTCAACTTCATGAAAAGTTGGCGGTTTACAAGGTAGATGGACATAGGCTCCTCTGGTAGCGTTGATTATTTCCACAGAATCTGCAAAAAGGAAGTTAACTCAATAAACTGATGGGCCTACTTTTGTCTTTTGAGATTTTACAAGGTTAATTCACTTTTCAAAAAGTAAGGTCTGCCCTCATCACATCAAAAAAGCAGATATTCTTTGACGTATTAATCAGCTGTCTTATTGGAATGGAAATGGAAAATGTGAAGATGGAATTATGGGTCTATTTAAAAATAACTATAATTCTCTTACCCGTTAGACAGAAAAACATGGATAAGACCCAAAGAGGACCCATTCTATGACATGCTGGTACTTTGAGTGTGCCCCAAACTATGTCACTCTCCATATATTCAGCAACATCACAACTTCCTGGACAAGGCGGAGACTTATTTTGCTCTCTCAGACAGTGATGTTTGCTTCCTGCTTTCGTCAGACCTAGTACAGTTTTTTGGTCATCAGTTTTCTAAAAGGTCGTTTTTAAATGATCAGAACTTTTCTTAGATGTACATATGATGGAACTGTTTGATAGTAAATGAATGGGATAAGACCCATTTTGACATTATACAACCCTGTTCTAAAAATAGCTGCTACCAGAAGGCAGCAAAAATCCATTTTGTTGATAAACTGTCGTTTACTTGTAAAACTCGTTTACAAGTTCAGAGCCTCAAAGGGGCATAAGTGTTAAATTGCACAGAATGTGCAGAAATAATTCATGTATATTTTATATGTATAATTAATGTATTTATAAGAGTACAGGAGTGCCCTCCAGTTAGTAAGTTAGGATCAGTGGTTACATGACTTGAGAGCTCAAGTTTGCTCTGTAGCTCATATGACTGCTAAGCCTATTTTCACTTCCCCTCGTTTTCCTGAGCAAAACAAAAAAAGTGTTTTTGCCTGTGATGCAATGAGGCCGTCTGAACTAATTTTTTTAATTCAAATTATGACACCCCCCATTCTGTCTTGTCTCTACAAACGTCATAGGAATTATTGATCTGATTGGTCGTATGTCCAATATAGGTACAGAGGCATTTTAATAGTAATTAATTGATTACGCCTCTGGGGAAGTGGGAGATAGCGGCAAAGTATGCAGACCAATCTCAGTCTTAGATTGAGGCAGTTGTAACACCCAAGCTACACATCCACAACAAACTGCATAGTTTAACAACTAAAGCAACTGTGTGCTGTGGATTTCTATATTCACACTACTACTACTGTGACTGGCAATTGCATCCAACCTGCAGATTGGCTGTCTCAATCTAATATAATCTTGAAAGACACAGTCAGAAACCAGTTAAACATATGTTACTTTAATAGGTGTTCAAGGAATAATTGCGTTGCTTCAGCAGACAGTGTTATGACATACAACTCAGTGAAAAGAGCTGAGGGCAATGGCAAAGGGATCCCTTTCTACACAGGGTGTCCAGTAAGGCAAGGCTGCATTAACATCTGGGCTGTAACAATCAAGTCCATACATATCATAATACAGTACTATTGACATAAATTAGGTCAAGCACATCTTTTAGAAACCCTCTAAGAAACAGACCAGGTGTAAACCTTTGATAAGACTCCTTTACAAATACTTCGATAGCCATGAAGGTACATTCTTGTACAGAGAATATAATATATCTGCCATTTTCTGGGTGCATAATCAGATTTTAAGACTTAAACTTACTTATAAAAAGAAAAAGAGTTACATTTGATATAGAGAATTTGGCAAATGTTTGTAATGGTTGAGCACCCCTGATTTATCCTTGGACAAAATCAGGGTGTACTTGTATAATTTCTGATTTTCTCGAGAGGTAAAATGAAGCGAGATCGAGTTTTCATCACATTTTCTGTGATTGGGATAACTCTCTTCAAGCCTTTATACATGATTCACTTGTGTCAACAACCTTAAATTATTTCTCACTTTTCCATCACATAGAGAAAGAAAGGATTAGAATTAGAAAAATACAGGTACAAAATCCATTACATTCAGGAGACAGTGCTAGCACAAAAGGGTATTATTAATAGTCTGTTAAGCAATATAAGTTTATAGAGGCATCTCCTACATAGAAAAAGGTGACTAAATTTGAGAGGGTGGGTAACTTTCCATGGCAGAATGGAAATGAGACTTTCATGCCTAATGCTTAAATTAGACCAAAATTCTGCAATGCATTACGTAGACGCCCTCACACATACAACAGCAAGAACATACTCTGTAAAGTTACCTCTTGATATTATGGAGGATTACGTAATGTCAAATGGAATGAATGTGAAATGTAAGTAATGGGGATAGAGATTGTGTAACATATCATTTTGGTTAGGGTTTAAGGTGCAAATACGTTTTTAATGAAGAGGCAATCAAAGGTGCCAGTACTTTTTTAAAAGTCAAAGGTAACCCACCAGAAGTATAGAAGTAGTTGTGCTGATTATATATATATATATATATATATATATATATATATATATATATATATATATTCTACCTGAATATTTATGCAACTAAAAATTGCTTGTCTCTAATTTTCATAGAATTAATTTTTCAAGACAACTTTCCCTTTTCTTTGGCAAATGTCTATATAACCACTTAAAATCCCCTTATAATGTCAATTTCTTCACTATACATGATAGTTCATTAGTATGTACCTTAGCCACTGATTGCTAGGAAGAACACACTTAAGCACAAATAATTTTGGGAAGACATATTTTCTTAAATTTAATAAACTTCTCAAAAGATTTAATTATCCATAAATTACTAATTTAAAAAATCCAAAATTTGTATCGAAATTTATCACTGGAAATATGTGTTAGCAAGCACATACTGGTTTCATTCAAAAATTGCTTAGCAAAAAACATCACATAAAATTCTATTGTTTTTCATAGAAAATATTTTGAAATCTGTGTCAAACTTCAATTCTTTCAAAATCGGGGCTTCAATGCATTTTTCCAGCTTCAAATGAAGCATCCACTCACTACAAGCAAGGGTAAAAGTCAGCAGGGTTTGGGCATGGCCTACCTTTGCTGAGATGCCATTTAAGCAAGTTAGGAAGAGCTGCTACACACTGTGTTGCAATATACCAATATAATTCATGTATTAGGTACACCTACAGTTGATTAACATAAAAAACAGACTTCTCTAAACACACACAGGTGTAATCCCTTGGCTGTGACTAAACATCTCATTTATACAAAGGACAGGGGGGACATTCATAGCCTCTTCCTGTAGCAATTAGACCCCTACATACATTACACATCAGCCAAAAATAGCAACGCAGTTGCTTTAAGAATATATACTCCCAGAAGGAAACAGAGAAACATGAACTACTTCTCTAAAAGCTGTGCATTATTTCTCAGTGCTCATTGGCTTAACAGGTAAGCATAGATACAGTTTTAGATTATGAGATTTCAACAACAGTCTTCATCCAGCAAACTGGACCTCAGGAAAGACTGAGGTTAAGAACTTAAAATCACCTGGAAGGAAACAAAGCCAGTAAAACAACACTGAAACACTCACAAAATTTAGAATGGAAAAACAAAAATAGAAAAACAAGAGTCAAAGTAAAAAAGACATCTTAATAAATTCACAGACAGTTGTAAGTGTCAAAAAGAAGTAATCTATTAGTCAAAAACATTGGTCAACATTAGTTAAAGTGAAATTTCATGGTGATGGCAACACTTAGGGTATTGTGGTAGTTCTCTTAAGCTATGATCTGGCCTGCAACATCATTCCTTCATACATTGTGAATGGGATGTGGCTCAAGTATTGTAGGTTCTAAAAAGGCTTTAGAATTCACTGAGAATGGCCATTTCAAAATCCCCCTGGTTATAATGGAGTGGAATAATCTCCATGGACACAAATATACTGCAAATGGCAAAGTCTATGTGACAATAAGATTATTTTGATTCTCAGTTTGAATAATTGCAATGTATTAATATGTCTCTGACCAATAGAGAAGCTGCGTACAGTGGCACAATTAAAGGGAGGGAGAGGGGGCGGGGGTGGTACTGGTTGACTATAGGTCAAGCAGCTATAGACCCAGAGATTTATATAACAGAAAAAAACAGAGGGAGAGGAGCAAGTAGAGAATGCCAAAGAAAAGAATGACCCCTCACCTCCAACTCCTGTGTCCACTTGCTGTGAGCAAAGAGGAATGAACTGAATCGGCACTCCACAAAATACCAGCTACATAACCAGGGAATGAATAGCAGGCTTCTACATTTTACCAAGAAACTGAAAATTGAAAACTAAATACACACACACCTTTGTTACTACTCAAGCAAAATATTAGTGCACTGTCTGTGTTATTAAACTATGTTAGCAAAATAGTTGAGTCTTTTGGATTAGCTCTCTAGGTGCTACACAGACTGTTGTAAGGTCAAGTATTGAAATAAAATGCATTTCACCATTCAAGTATCCCCAAACTGCTCAAAAAATTGTGTGTGTGTGGGGGGGGGGATATTTGAGGGGGTAGGTAGAATTGTGATGTGCAAGGAAAAATAAACCCTGAAAAGCATAATATATTTATGAAATATGAGTTTTCTGATTTTTAACCATTGCTCACCAAAACTGTATTATTGCACTATTGGTGTACTAAATATTGGTAATAATCCTATCTTACCCTGAATGTATTAAAGTTTGGACAACCCTGCGAAAGAGACCATTTCTGTTGATTTTTAATGTGACAGAAGTAAATAGAACTTTTTGTTTGAAACTTTCTCAGCAAATAAATTATTTTAGTGGGCAGCTAGTAAAGGTCTTTACTTAATAACGTAAGTCATGGCTAACTGCAAACGCTTTGGTAATTTTTAAGACTCCCTGATCAGACAGCTTAGTTCAGATTCACGGTCAGTTACCAAGAGAAGCTCATTTGTTTAATGTTAAATTTAATCATTTAATCAAATTCATCATCCTCTGAAATTATTTATTCATCCTCTGAAATTATTATAAAATAATGGTTTCTTGTTTTCATTGTTTTACCATTTATCAGTCACTCTTGGATATTTTAAACTAAAAAATGTACACACCTTTTCAATGCAGTTAAATACAGTTAAATCAAATGTATAAACTTAGATAAATCCTCATAAATTTTGCACACGAGGTTGCATTTACATTTCAAAAATCAACAATCTTATATCTTGCTCTGATGTCGCCAAACTTATATCTACAGCTGTAAACACTGTAGGTCCTAAACATTTTGAGGTTGCAAAATGCACAGGTTAATCCAATTTTGCATGATATGCCATCTACTCTTACATCCCTGGTTTCTATAAGTAATGCTTTAAACAGGAATTTAAACAGAAGCTACTGGAGACCAATATTGCCATGTACACAGCCAATTTGACATATCAGATACCATAAAACAATGCAATGGTATCACAAGTGATTCGTTTTTAAACTGATTCATTTTTAAAATTAGTAGTCTAGGAATTTGAGTATATTAGAGTGAATATATTAGAGTGAATATTTTTTCAAATTAACTCAGCATCTGATGTCTATTTGAGTGAAATATTGTACTGTAGACAAACATGCTATGGGTATGTACAAAAAAATAATCTGTTACTTCTCACCAACTATTAACTATCAGCACCACCTCTACCTAATCAAAAAAGAAAGTGGGTGGCCTACTTTAACAGACTCTCCATCACTGAGAGAAAATGTACACAGACAACTGCTTAGTGATCATATAAGACCTACTGCATTATCTTGGCAAATATTGATTTCCAAGGCATAACCCACTCACTTCTTTTTAAAATAGCCTTGGGGGGATCTGAACGACTAGAATAATGTTGAACAAAGAGAGAGAGACAAGAGGTAAGGTGGCTGTTCAAGCATTTGTGTAGGCTACTGGCTGTGAATTTGGTCTAGAGCAGGAAAGACTGCAGGAAGCCACAAGATTTCTTTTGCCCGTAGAACTCTGCTACGTGGAAGAAACATCTGTGAAACAAAGCTGCAACAAAAAAAAAACATAAAAAGAAAAAAATGTGACCTAGATGCCCCCCCACACACACCCAAATGCACTTTCAAAATGCAAAACTTGACCTTAAAATGGCAGCCATTTTTTGTGCAACGTCTGCTAACCCGTCCAAGCCTCCAGTTGTGGAAGTCTCACACTCCAGGGCCAACCAGACTCCTCCACTGACTGCAAGTGTGGGCTGCATCTGGGAGACCCCCCAGGAGAAAGGCACCCTCCTGGTCCAGCCTCTTTCACTCCCAGAGCAGAGGCCCCTAGAGGCCCCTTCAGAGCACATCTCCCCCAGTGTCCCTCTGTCCTATCCCAGCACGAGGTGGAGAGTTTTTGTGGGGTCAAACCAAACGCACCATGTTTGTCTATTCATACGGGGCCAGTTGTGTGAGCCCTCACTGGTCAGCACAGGAGATGAGCACAGGTGTTTGGGCAGCCATGTCCTTTGCTTGGCTCTCACCAGGCAAGCTGACAGCACGCTGACCTCTGGAAACACACAACCAAAGCTGTAAAAACTCGCCTGCATGCACAAGTATTGACCATGTCAGCTATTTTTACCCTTGGTCCACAGTCAGATGCCCTTGATCATTTCTAGTCAACCTTCAATTTCTTTTACTAAAGGTTTGTTGACCAAATGTCTATGTTCATGTAGAAAACTGTGTTTTAGTCCAGTTGCAGTAAATGGAAACTGGTGAAATGTTTTTTTTCCGCTACCACTGTTTGAAAAAAAAAAAGCAAACCAGATGTAACCAACCTTGCAAACTCTAGCCACAATGTTTGCACAGAATTAACACATGTTGACAGTGTTTTGGTGCTATATTTGCAGACACCATGCACAAATAATTCCATCAATTAAACATCTTACTGGTGCTCTTGGCTGATAAATGGTGTGAGCACATCCAATACAAGTGTTTTAAGGAGGAGATGCTAAGAGGGATGCATCCCGTTCTACACATCCACAGTCCTATTACTGAACTGCTGCCTACATAAAGACCCCATGAAGACTGTATGTAGAACACTTCCAGGTTTTGGGTCAATACCTAGAAGTGACTAGTTAACTAACAACAACATACTACATACACCATGAAAAGGGAGCATCAGGGAAATCCAGTGTCACTACATCTGGTACATGGCACATGGCTACTGTGCTGAAGGTTTGCCATCATTACAAAAATAATTTGCTTTGATGTTTGATCACTCTGTCTCTACGATAAATTCAGACATGCTGTAATTTGATTAACTGAAATAGAAGGGGTGAACATAATGCATGGGGGTGGTGGCACCACAGTTAAGAGCAGCCCTTGCCCTTGTTCATAAGCATTTCACATCAGGCTCCACACAAACACACACACACACCTATGCTAACAGACAGTTCCCTAATCCCTCAATTTCTGTTATTTAAGCTTAAAACACAGAAGGAATGTATGTATATGAGCTGTATGTGTGTGTGTGTGTGTGTGTGTGTGTGTGTGTGTGTGTGTGTGTGTGTGAGTGAGTGTATGAAAGTGTGTGTGTGTGTGTGTTAGTGAGTGAGCAAGAGAGAGAGAGATTAAAGTAAGACATGGGTCCATGTGTCTGAATAAATCAATTTAGAGTTTACCTGTGTACATTCTCCATGGCTGCTACTTCAGCAAGGGCAGCTAGACTGAAGAAGGCTGGAAGGCCTTCAGATGCATCCCTCCTATCTAGTTCAGTGAAACACCCCTCTTCATTGCATATAGACTCTTGGGTTAATGGCTTTTCATCCTTGTCCTGGGACAACTCCTTGGCTTTATCTTCTGAGAAACACACATCCACAGAAAAGCACACTTATATTTCAACCAAACAAGTTAAACAAAACATCTAATACAAATGGACTTTCCTGATATTTTGGGACATTTAAATGTCAAGCTCATCTATTTTGGGATCAGAGTAATTACTAAACTTCCTGTCCAATGCAACACGGGTATAATTACCTGACCTAGTCCATTACACTGTGTTTCCACTAACTCATTTTCTATGTACTCTTCACATCTCATGCAATACTCGTCTCTATTCACTGCATATTTTTTCTAAGTTTGGTTAAACTTTCATGTAGATATCTGGTCAAGTATTTGTATCCAGCACTGGACCAATATTGGTCATCATCAAAACTGGACATATTGTCTGTCAGAAACTGGTGTCTCAGGTTCTGCCCTACACTGGTTCCACTCATACTTCAACAAAAGTGTGCATGTGGTATGGAGTGAAAGGTGGTAGTCAGCACTCACCCTCTGCTGGGGACAGCCTGCCATCAGCAGTGCGCACCAGGTGGGTGATCTTATTCTTCCTGGCCTTCCTCTTCTGGCTGCCCACCAGCATCTCTGCAGCCCGCTGGGCCTCCAGGGAGGCCTGGCCGCATGGCTTGTCCTTCTGCATGGCCTCAGGCACAGGGGACTCGCGCATGGTTATGGCTACCATAGAAACAGATATTTACAAATTGCAATTTTCACACACTGTGCATGCATTCCAAATATTCAGACATCTGATTTCAGTAGACAAAGATCAAAGTGAAACATCATCTCCACTTGACAGAACCAATATTCTGCATCTGCAGCACTGTCATTTTCAAGTAACATACTGCATGAATTAAGGAAGTGATTTTCAAAGAACAGTCATTTCTCCTTTTAAGACAGTACAGTCATTTATAGTAAGCAACCCATGCTGACCTACATATACCTTGATGACTTTTTTCAGGTCAAAACAGGAAATGTTCTAATTCAGCCTAAGTACAGCCAATTCTATCGCTGAGTGCCCTATACAAGACAACACTTTACCACAATGCCCATGCAGACGTACTGAAGTAAAGGCATAACATAACACAACATGACATGACAACACTAATTCACCTTTATCCAAGGTATTGGGCCTCTCCTTTTTGTCCTTGTACTTGCTAACGATCTTGTGGAATAAAGTTTTTTTCTGAGATGCAGATGAACCTAATATGAAAACAGATCAGAAGAAGGAAACAGAGCCTTATGAGTTGCACATAAAAAAACAAACAGAAAAAGGGGAACATGGCCAGGTTATGTCAAGTGGCCATCATGCCACTGAATTGCAGTGTGCACTTCCTGAGTGGGTGGAGAAGAGGATGGAGCAACTGCGGTCGGTGAGAAGCTCACAAACACGCTACTCACCCTTGTTGGGCTTGGTTTGATTGGTTTCATCAGTGACACTGACGGAACAGCTTTTTTTCTTCTTGGCAACAGAGGTGTTCTTTTTGTCAAATGTCAAAGGGCTGTACTGTGGCAAGCTGTTGAACTTCTTCTCAAACTCCTCTTCAAGCTTTCCTAGACTGTGTGAGAAATGAGGCCAAGACTATGGTTAATACTCATGTTAGTGAAGGGTTAAATGCAAGACTACTATACTGGGAATACTAGCATAATATTTAGTGGCATAATGTTCATTCAAGTTTATTTCAGTATGTTACAATTGTGTGAAAAAAACATTACATTTGTATGAAACTTATATTTTCTTATATTTTAGCATCAGAAGAAAAGCAAACATGCAGAGATAAAATGTTACTACTGCTCACCCTGGGGTAGTCTCATCTTTAGATTTAGATTTTTTGAGCTTTTTAGGGTTGCTGGGACTGGTCTGAGAGAAAGTCCAGGCCTCATCGGTCCACGCTCCTTCTTGATCAGACAAACCACTCCCTCGGACTGAGCCCCTCTTTCCTGTCAGTCATCCAGAAATACTTTATTTTCACACATGCTGCTCAGTTCTTGGAACAGCTAAAGCTAAGAGTAATGGACAAAGTGTGTCATGCTTGACTATAAGTCACTGTGACACATGGGAGGAACCCTGAGCTGATCCACATGTTTGCAGTTGAGACATTTCTGCCTGGTGAAATTCAGTGTGTAGCAAATAAAAAAACAAATCCCCATTGGTAACTTGCATGCTATTTCTTTTGTGAAACCAAGACAAGGGATAACTAAAAAATTGCAGCTTAGTCCCCTGTTTTGGTTTTGTGAAATACCCCTGCTAAATGTTTGGCACACAAAACCTTCCAAACATTTCCAGAGCCTTACTGACACTGCTAGAAGATGCTAAAAGGTGTCTGATGGCAATACAGCCAACAATGTCATGCTTTAAAGCTTTTCTTTTATTTTGTGCTGGTTTCCTACCCTAAACCTACAAGTGCACTGTGTATATGCTGGATGGCTGGAGGGAATAACACACCCACATATCAACATATCCACCCTTCATAAGACTAGAAGATACTCAAATTGATTTTGAGATGGTACGAAAATGAATCGCCTGATAAAAAGGATCGCAAAGTGTTGAAAAGTTGCACAGTGCTTTAAATTTGCATTACTGCTCTGTTGAAGACATGCAGTGCCTAGTGGATAGATACTGCACATACAGACACAAGCTGGAGCCCGCTGAGTCATTTAAAGATGAAATGTAGGCTTAATGGATAAACAGATAGAACGGCATGAATGACTAATACAAAAGGTGCAGTCACCTCTATCCACATTTGCTCTCAGCGATGTCAGCATGCCCTCTGACACCAGTGTTTTGTATAAGGCGCCCTTGCAGCTTCTCTCCGACTTCCTAGAACCACAGCTCTCAGGCTTGGCCTCTGTGTCTCTCTCCTCACACTTGACCAGGCCCTCTAGTGGACTGTGGGACTCCATGTCCTCCTTTCCCACAAGAGAGTCTGCTTTCACGCAGGGGCCCTCCACTTCCCCCTCAGGGGAGGCTGGAAACTCTTCCTTCACTGTAGGCAAATGTTGTGGCTCATAATCCTTTGATATCTTTTCTGCCTCCTTCTCTTTCCCTTCCTTTTGCCCAAACGCCTCTTCCAAAGCCTCTTCTTTAGCTTTGAGTGGTTTCTTCACTTTAGGCTTTACCTTCTTTTTCGGGGAAGAAGGCTCTAACTCAGGGGGAGTGCTTTTGTCACTGTTTGGGATGCAGGGTTTTTTTGTAGGCATTTCCTCCATGTCCCAGGTCCCTTTAGCCACTGCTTCAATGACACTGTCTAAGTCTGACTCGGAGGACGGTCGCTTCTTGGAGGCTTTTTTCACCAAACCTTGTGTCTTGTCAGCCTTAACAGTTTCTTTGCAGTCCTTCTTTTTCTTTTTCACATTCTTGGGCTGGCTGAGCAGTGGTGGTGTTTTGTCAGTAGGGGTGGAGGAGGCAGAGGAGGAAGAGGATGACAGGGAAGGTGTGGGTTGGGGAAGGTCT
This sequence comes from Tenualosa thibaudeaui, assembly GCA_027481765.1. Taxonomy (NCBI): domain Eukaryota; kingdom Metazoa; phylum Chordata; class Actinopteri; order Clupeiformes; family Clupeidae; genus Tenualosa; species Tenualosa thibaudeaui. The sequence continues at coordinate 1,866,155 of JAIFZK010000009.1, forward strand.
GCAGACTTTCTTTGATCCATAGGATCCATGTTTGTGGAACTGTTCTCGAAGAAAACAGGGGCCGATTCACCTGCAGGCTGGGAAGACAAGGCCTCTCTTTTCTCAGCCTCAGAAGCCAAGCACATCTGCACACACAAAGGCACAGGCACATACTTGAGTTATACAGTATGTGGATTGTATGTTTCATTGTGCTGAACTGTTACAATAGTCTAAATATTATCACAAATTATATTTGGAAATGTGATTAATATATTGACAATTATACATTGTTACATGTTTGCTAAATAATTGCAATTAATCCTTAGTTAGTAATATGTGACTGCTATGCCCCCCTCAGGCTTTAAACAGTCAGTGCAAAAAAAAAATAAAAAAAAATTAATATGCAAATGGTTTGCATCTGCAGTTTGCTTAAGGACCATTTCTCCCCCAGGTTTTCTTTTAAAAATGATTTTCTGTTTGGAGAAGGTTAGCTAATCCACTTTGGACTGCTATGGAATGCCCAATTGTCTTCAGGCGTAAGCCCCATTCACACAAATAGCTACTCATCCATTGCTAAGGTATGATGAATGCGACTGTGTTTCAGCAATACGGTGGCAGCGACAGAGAAGTGTCAACTAGCGATGCAATGTGGAGACCAAGATAAAATTATGCTAACTTTCAGTGATGCGAGTGAAGCAATTACTAATAAAGTAATTTTAGTAAATTCACATGGATTGGTGAGAATTTACAACGTTGTTGCTATTTTTAAGAAAATAATAATAATAATGTGATGAAAGTGAGAAAGAGAAAGTGATGTGCCAGTAACATGTGTGAATGGCACTTTTGAATACCTCTGCAAGCTGGAAGAGAGCTGACTGCCCGCACTGCTTTCCATCAAGAACAGAGGGCTTGGAGGTGCTGGAGGAAATCTGCTTAACAGAAAACATATCAATCAACCTCTAATCTAGCCTTTCTGCACCATCATAGTACCTCTGCTGAATACTATATTTTGCTAAAGCATTATGTCTGTATACTGTTGGAAGACATTGGATACCACTGATAGAAATTCTACTTGACCAATCAGCAAACCGACTGAAAGCGCAAGCGTTACATACAACCAGACCCAATAGTTTTAAAGTTCTCCCTTTCCTTACCTCGGCTAGCTGAAATAAAGGGGACATGGCATGGTTTTTGGGTGAGATTGCTGGACCAGGCACTGAATTTCTAGACAACTAGAAGTAAAACAGAGTAAAGAGGCCTTCAGGTGTCATAAAAATGACAATGTATTTCTTTGTGTGGCAGTATCCCATTTAATATAACCAAATAATTGAAAACATTGGAAAATTAGCAATGTAATAATTTATTAGTAATTAAACATAAAGTAGATGGATTTATGCCTAAGTACAGGGTCTCTTCCGGTTTCAACAATTTGGATTTGAGACTTTTTAAGACGTTTTTATGATAATTACGATTGAAATTTCAGACCAACATGACACTCTCTCCAACGAAAATAAGGACAGTTTTGTAGGATTTTAAATGAAATGTATGTATTCTACTTCTATAGGATATACTTTTTAAGTACACTACAATGACTACAACTACCAACTTCACAAGAAATGTCCACTTCCTTAAAACAGAAGACATACTTCAAGCAAATGGCATGGTCCACATGAAATTCACAACCCAGACCATTTTAGACCTACTGAACAATATTTCACTACATTTAAGACTTTTTAAGACCTTAATTTCTTTTAATTAATTTAAAAAACAATAATAATTTTAATAATTTAAATTTAATTAAGACTCTTCTGAAACACTATAAGTGGAAGGAGATGCATAACAGCATAAAAACCCCTGACTGATGGCCACCTCAATCTAATCTGTGCCACCCAATCTGCACCCACAGCTTTTAGTGTTGTGATGGGAAACACTTGAGAAGCATGGAAATGTAAAAAAAAAGTTTGCAAACAATTGCCATGAAATTTTCATGCTATTAATCTAAGAATTTGTCACAGGTGATGTCCCAATGCAAATAGCAAGAATTCCGAAAATATTGCCGTCATCACTCATGGTTTTGACTCTCAATGAATGATGTCTTTATAAGTTCGCCGTGAACATGCACAACTCTAGGTTAACCAACACTGGGCTGACTGAGCTACTTCTTAACCAGAATTTAGAAACCGACTGCTTAGGTTTAGCAGTCATGGGTTCAGTTCAAACTTGTTTCCTCCTTTTTGGAATACCCTGTGCATCACCAGTAAGTAGGCATTCTCTGAGTAAGCACAATCATCATGGTTGTCTACACTATGTTTTCAAAACCTTGCATTTTTTCCTATCTTTGCCCAGATAAGTTGGGGTTGAGGGGTGGGCGGTAAATTCAGGTAAAATAGTTGCATAGAGTCTCTTTAAGTACTGTATATGAATATACAATAATGTTGATGTTTATAAAACAATGGCACGCACTCCTACGCTTGGATTTGTGCATGAAAAAAGTATAAGTATAAGTCATTTTCAGTTCCATTTTGACTACACTCTTGTGCACCACCCAAGGCCCATGAAGAACTTGCCTACTGATAACAGATTCCTCTGTCATTGAACACTTCTGGGATGAATAAGAGAGAGAGATTGCAAGACCTTGCTGTCAAACTTAACTTGACTTCACAAATAGTATTTTGAAAGATTTTTTTTATATTTTGAAGACATTTCCACAGACACTCCAACATGAAAAAGTGCTGGTGGCCTCGGTTCCCAGTCCCCACTGTTATGCACTCTATATGTCATTGTACTGTTCAACAGCTAATGAATAGAGCACCGAGCTAGACAGCAGCACTGACCAATAAACTAACTCCAACCTGAACTGGAAATGGCACTCTGGCCAGTATGGCAACACACAAACAGGGGTTTAAAACTAAGAATTAAAATTTGTTCTGAGATCCCTCACCTCAGTGGGACTTCCTAGAGGACTCTCCTCTTCCTGTTTACATTCCACAGGAGGTTGATCAGAGTTGGAGGAAATCTGAGAACAACACAAAAATTTAGTTTTTTCCCCCAGTTAGCTCAACACCTGAACAGTGCTTACTTTAACAGTTAACAGTTAACCATACTGGCAAAAAAGATGGCTGAGTGAGGAAGCCAAGGAAACACTACCTTATCCTGTACATTTCCTCTCAAGTTTGAAAGAAATAAAATGTCTGGTCCATGCATTCCTCTACTGAAATATTACATTCTAATGTTCAGGAAATGTATTTTGGTTTGGGTTTTACACTTTAAGCCTTGTTTTCTGACAATTTATAATGAAATACAATGGTTAAGATAAAAAAATTGACAAATGCCTCTATTCTGAGAATTTTCAGTTGTTCAATTTGGTTTTTGGTCAGTAATGTTCACTGATATGCTGACACAAAATTTGCTACAAACTGTATGGTTTCCAACAGGTTTTTGACCATTTATTCTCAACTGTGGACCTATTTTTTCAAACTCCTCACACCCGTGTCTTTCCGCCTAAGAGTTTGGAGTTGGAGTTTGTGATGCAAGTCACACTTTCCGATGATTTTTGTGTCAGTGTATCAGTGAACATTACTGACCACTTGGTGAGTTTCATGTCTTTACAAACTAAAGTTTAATGTGTTTCAGGAAAGATTGCAGTTGTGATTCTATGCAGCCATTTTAACAACCGAAAATTCTTGGAAAAGAAGAATTTGTCAAAATTTTGTATGTCATAAACAATCAGAAAACACAGCTTTAAGTGTAAAAAAACAAACTTGTTCTTTAAGGCAATAATACAAGAATAATCATGTACATTAGAGTGGCCATAAAAATGCTCTTGTTAGGCATTTTTACACTAAGAAATTCCCTGTATTTAATGCTAATTACCTTAATTAAATTGGCTAATCAGCTTATTAAACTCCCCTGATCTATCATGAATAAACAACACTATACAATAGTTCCCGGTGGCTACGGCGGTTTGTGCATCAATTGGCAACCATTCCGCTAGAGCATTGGTTCTCAAACTGGGTTCCGTGGAACCCCAGGGGTCCGCAGCACATTGCCAGGGGATCCATAAAAATGTTTGCTACAAAGTATAAACTTGTCTTAAGAGGAGAAAATACTAGAGATCAGTATAGAACCCAATCGCATTGTGGTCATTACTCCCACCAGCATAACATTAGTGACAAATTCGCCAACATGATGTACTACATCACTGCAAGCAAAATTAATATTAGCTATTATTACTTGTGAAGCAAACAGTATTTTTTAAATACAGTAGGCCTAGAATTGACAGAACAAAATCAATCCTTTTAAAACTGCTCCTGCACTGTTACGTTTTGCAAAATGTAATAACATGCCTATTTATAACTGTTGTGGTATTAGCAAAATATGTTTTTAGAATAAGAGCTCATAATCATCTGAAAGAACAAATGGCTATAATCTTATATGGTTAAATGTTTGTTGCAATTATGAGGGGTCCACGGCCCAATAAAGTTTGAGAACCTCAAATATATTTATGTTTATGTTCATAGGCTATATAATACAAAAAAAAGTGAATGAATTTCTCACTTCTGTGTCTGAATGAAACCATTCTAGGTGTACAGTGGTGAAAATGAGTATTGAACATTTTCAGTACAGGTATTTTTGATTGGACTATTGACATTTTACCAGACATTGGTATTAACCCAAGAAATATAAAGAAATCAGAATTTTAAAGCCTAAAAGTAATGTTATGTATAATAAAGTAAAACGGCGGGGGAAAAAATATTGAACACACTATGAAAAAAAACAGTAAAACAAAGCCAGAAAAGGCAAGGAACCTGTTGTAATCTAGGAGTAGCCTCCCATCAGCACATAATACCATCAGCCAGGTTAGCGCAGGTGGTCCACATAAAAAAAAAATTCAATGTGAGGTGTGGCACAAGAGTCTGTCAGGATGGTGGAGCCAAGGTTCTCCCAAGACATCTGCAACCTTATTGTTGCAAATGCAATCCAGCTGTTCACAGATGCATTTCCAAACCTCTAACTCCGCCAGTAAGCCACATACAAGACATTATCTGTATGTGGAGGAAGTATCACTACCATCACAGCAGTTTTTTTTATTTAGGGAGTCAAAAGGATAGTTAAGGGATAGTTGAGTAGGTCAAAAACTAAGGACCACTCAAAGAGCTCTATGAAGACTTGGAGGTCGGAGCAAAATTTGCTATAGAGAGAACAATTCACAGTATATTACACCACCATTGCCTCCATATGGGCATACCCATTAGACTCCATTAAAACATGTTTAAACCTATTCAAAGTTTCCCACACAACATTAAGACAAGTCATGAAATGCTGTGACATTGTAGTTTGATCAGACGGTGGATGTACTACATGCAATATTTGGAGAAGAAATTACAGTAAAGTACATTGCCTACGGTTTTCTCTGTAGCTGATATACCTGCTACCTCCAAGTCCTGGAAATATTTCTAAGTGGTCCTTGGGTTGTCAGCTACTCTTCTGACTATCCTTTTAACCCCCTGAATGGTTAACCTGCAAGAAATCCTGCAGGTGGCCAGTTGATAGTGGAGTGATGTTCCTCCCACTTGCAGATAATGCCCCCAATGGCGCTTAGCAGAAGAGTCTTAAGTTTGAAAATATGTCTAAAAACAGTTCTATTGCCATTTATTGGCAGCAATGAGGTTGCAAGTGTCTGGTGAGAGGTTTTTGTCTTCGCCAAACATGAGATCTTCTTGTAGCAGTTTGTAACACAAAACCTTTTTGCACTCCTCCAAAATCTACTAACCCAGCTTCAATTTATATGCACTGATGCATGGCATAAACTATTTATGGTTTCGAGCTGGTTTCTTACCTCTCCATGTGTTGGTTTACTGCTTTTTCTTGGTGTGTCGAATACTTTTCTCCCCTGCCATTTCACTTAATTACTCATAACATTATTTTGGTGGTTTAAGATTTAAAGATTTTTTTTAAAATGTATATATCTCTTGGGTTAATACCAATGTCTGGTAAAAAGTTCATGTCAATAAATCAGAAATACCTGTACTGAAAAAGATGTTGATGTATACAGCTAAATGATGAGTATACAGGTAAAATAGTTTCATGGCATTCCACCTCACATGCCTAGCAATGGCCCTTAGTTGTGGTATATTCACCCTATACGGGGCTTATTGCTTAAGTATAACTTCAGTTAGGAGTGTTTACACATTGACACTTTTGGAGAATAGGGGCTTGACACCAAAGCTGTTTGAACTGAAACCAGCATCCAACAACACAGATAACATGATGTGGGTAGTTTTACCTCGGCAAGCTGAAAGAGGGCAGATTTTCTGTTGTGTTTTGGAGCCCATTGAAATTTACATCTATTCATCTCGATTCATTAAATTGCTCACTGAGTTTACGCTACACAGATACCATCCGCATGTCATGTGAAACTGCACAATCTCAGCTTTTCCGAAGGCACTAGTTGCTGTGATAAACGGTTTGTGACCAAGTTTTCTTGTTTTTTACCTACAAACACCACTCGGTGACCTCAAACAACAGGGGTATGGTTTAATAGGACAGTTTCATAGGAGGAAACATTTCAAAAGCCTCCACAGTTCATAACGAAGATGACCCTGCTCCTGGCCCTACTATGAAAGTAGCCAATTGCATTGTCGGAAATGACATGACAGAAAGCCTACTTCCTATGTCACCATGGTAATAGCTATGCTGCGAAATGTTGGCAGGTTAGGTAGGTAGCCAAGTGAAGGGAATTACCTAGAAGGACTTTGTTGAGGGTCATTTAAATAACTTATGGATTGAAATTGCTCTCACAATCAACTGTGGTATGCTTTAATAATTAACTAAGGGACGTTAATGTGAGCCCAAAATGCCTGCTGATACAGAGGTTTGTGTTAAATTTAGATGCGTCAACTAGCACCAGGTCACTCTTAGGATTTTGCTTTGGAACAAGAAAAGAGGAGACTAGCAGCCGTGGTTTTAGTATTTAGATGTTATTTAGGCCCATTTACACATTATTTACACCCAAGTCTTGCTAGCAGTCTTCTGCTTTAATTCTACAAGGTTTCAGTACTATGAAGTAATCATGCCAGTGTAGCACCAAAGATTATTGAATACTGATGATAGAGCAACTTAATACGTTACAATGGGAGCAAACGTGAATAGTTCCAGTCTGTATAAGTGGTAGTGTCGCACTGCAAAAATAGAACACTGAACTGAACTGAACGGATGTTTATGCCACTCGCTTCGCTTTTACCCTCTTTGGTACCACCAATGGCAAGACAAACTCAGGCTGTTGATGCATGTATGGTGTTTACTAATGCTACTAATGTTAAAATGCCACGATCATAAATCATACCTCTCTGGCAGTCAGGGCATGCTCACCAGCCAACAGCAGCATACTTAGCCCACCCATTTTAGTAGGATCTGTGGACACACACACAAAGGAATAAGACATCGCAAAGTATGAAACACTGAAACAATGCACAAAACAAACATACTTTAAAAGTGAATTTAAATACAGACCTGCCATGGCAAAGTTAAGCTGAGGCTTGTTGTCAGTCTTGGGCACTTTTTTGGTGGCAGGAGGGTCCTTTGTGGGGTTGGTGGGGAAAGACCAGGCTTTTTTGCGGGCATTGCCAACTGTTTGAGATGAACTCTTGACAGGCTTGTTGGTAGTTGGACACCATTTGTACCCTGGGTTGGCCTTCATAAAAGCATCCTTATACTAGAGCACAGACAAGTTATAGAAAGTAACAGATTACTCATGCCTTCCTACGCACTTCCCCTCGATGAACAGTGAATTTTATTCCACTGAATAGTGGATAGTGGAACAGTGAATTTTATTCCACTGAAGTGGTTGTCTTCTGTGGCATTTTTACTGCATCCAATCATCAGATGGAGAAGTTGTGAACACTGAGCTACAATGCAATCAAGGCATGTTATCAGTCCAGGGCTGATATAATGATTTTAAATTTCAACAGAGTTCATAGCAAGCAATTGTTTCTCACTACCGAATGTTAATGTTTGTGATCCTTGTTGCCCGTTAAGAATGACTGACAATTTTTGCAAACCTGGAGCTAACACATGCTCATTTCTATGTATGCTTTGCACATCACAGTTTCTTGCCAGGGTTTCATGGCAACAGTAAAATTTTATAGTTCATATCTGCACTAAACAATTTACTAGTTACTAAGTAATTTATTGTTATTACATATGTGTATGTCTTGTTATTTCATGCATGCAAACTTTGAGACTTGCCGTTGTCAGAGACAGAGACTAGTAGCATAGGTTAGCTCCAGGTTAGCAAAAATTGCCAACTGTTCTTAACAGGCAACGAGGATCACAAATATCAAGCAGGAAAAGACGAGAAAAGTGTGTGGGCAAAAAGGTCTGTATCTCAGACTTCTCCGTCACCTACTAAGCCCGACAGCAGTGGTTATTAAAAAAAATATCATTAGTTTCCATAGGCTTTTTAGGGATGAAACATGGGCAGGGTTTCAATAACGTTTTGCTGATGTCACTGCGGAGGTCTATTGTATCTTCTAAAGTACAATAAGTACATTCTAACGTGACAGGACCAAACTAAATAAATGCCAAGGTGAACTATGGAGAGTAGGAGGTGGAAAGAAATACCTCAAAACTAAGAAAGAAAGAGCCAGAAGTTAAAGCAACATAATGTACTTTAATGCACACAATGTAGGCCGACTTCAAAATGATAGAAGCTTCAGAATTGATGCACTATTACTGATGTCAGGTTAGTCTGTGTAACTTTGTTGTTCTCTCATTTTATATCTGATTTTCATCAGATTCATTCAATATCTATTCGATAGTAACCCAGTATGACAACTGCAACAAGGGAAATTAAAGACTATTCTTACATTGTGTTGCTTTTAAAGTGATAGTTCTGCGTTATTTCAATCACAGTCCTGTTGTATGAGCTTGCTAAGTGCTGACGACAGGAAGGAGACTGAAAGAATTTGGAACATAGATCAAATAGCGAATGAGCAGCTTAAGCTAACTGAGTGGCACCACAAGCTCACTTTCGTTATTCACAGAACCATTAGCGTCAGTTGCACACTGGCGATTCAGTTCAATTTAGTCAGTTGTTGTTCCAAATTCTATCCTTCTCCCTCTTATTGTCAGCAAGCTCGTACAACGGGGCTATGATTGGAATGACGGCGAACTATCGCTTTAAGCTATAATTTTGCAACTCTAGTGGCTGCCTGTGGGGGGTGCACTAACCTCCTTTGCCATATCAGTGTATTTCTGCTTTTCCTTGGGCTCAAGCACTGCCCACCAATCTGCAAGGATCTTTGTGGCCCCGCGGTTGTCTAGTCGGGGGTGCTCCTGGCGAACCAAGGAGCGGTGGCGCTTGCAAAAAAGTAAGAAAGCATTCATGGGCCGACGGGCACGTTGTTCAGATGAGTCCTCTTCACCTTCCTCTACAGTCACACACTCCACCTCTGGTCCTCCACTCTGTGCACACAGCACAGGGCCCTGGGTCAATGATGCAAAAATGACTCAATCACACTTATGTTATTTAGTCAATACATCAATCCAGCGGAAGAAAAAGCTTAAAGCTAAATTCCACTGTGTATTTCAACCCATAGCCCTAATGATCAAGGTCAAAAATCCTATTAGTGGTTAAATGAATGAGAGATGCACAACACAGACCAAATAAATAAATAACAGGAATATAAATATACATCACATATCCACATCATATGCTACATGCCTTTGAGTGCAGTCTCCCTCTTTGGCTCATGTGATGAACAGAAACACTGTGTTTGTATGGTCACGTATCTCTACTCCTTACCGGATTGTTTTTTTCACAAGTGTGCATACTCAATTGGCATGATGCAGCCAAAACAAGGCAACTATGTAGGCTATGTTGGTGACCTAAACAGAATATAGCGATTGATATGGAAATATTCCCATAGCACACTACTATTCCATTCCTTTAAACAGATTATTTGGGAACTTGTTTTAATCAGAATATTGACCTAATTCTGAATTCACTCATAATCATTGATTTCAAGTCCCGGCAAAGCTGTTTACATTTAACTGTCATGATCTACAACAGTGCATACCTACAGTACCTACATGTTCGCCCCATCTCACATCATCTCACATCATCTCACTGGGTTAAGATAACCCATGTTGTGTGTCCAATACACAGTCAAACTGAGTGTATGGTACATTGATATTGGAATGGAATACTTTCTAAGTTCACTTCATTCTGCTCAGATGCTGCCACCATCATTCTCATTTGAGGATCAGTTTGTTTGAGAATAGCATTAATGCTTCTCTGTTTGTTTATTTCTGCCTATTCTTCAACATACCCCATTGCCTGCTGGGTTTAAAAGTGGTAGACCAATATCTTATTGCAAGGAATGAAAAGTCCAGAGGGTATTGTTTAGTTATCAACTAATTTGCACTTTCTGGGGACCATAACAGAGGACTTGTTGTGGACATATTAACCAGCAGCCTCATATGTGTCAGGTCTGCAGGTCTGTGTCGGGCGAAATCTTAAAATGGGGTGATATGTGTTTTAATGTTTGTCTGTCTTGTCTCCCTGCTCCTAGGTCTTGTCATGATAACTCCCCCCTGGTGGTGGGTTCCACGTCTGTAGAAAGCAACCCGTAGCACAACCATTCCCCACAACTACCGTCATTTTGCCGATTTGTTTTGCCCTGCACGAGCCTCACAACTTCCCCCACACCGACCCTGGGATTGTGCCATTGACCTGCTGCCAGGACTACCGGTGCCTAGAGGAAGGGTTTACCCACTATCCCAACCTGAGCAAAAGGCCATGGAAGATTATATCCAGGAGGCTCTGCGTCAGGGATACATCCGCCCGTCAGTCTCCCCCCCGCTGCCTCCAGCTTCTTTTTTGTGGCGAAGAAAGATGGGGGTCTTTGACCTTGTATTGACTACCGAGCTCTCAATAAGATTACAATTAAGTTTCGCCATCCTCTTCCTCTGGTCCCGGCCGCCCTGGAGCAGCTTCGTGGAGCGGTGATGTTCACGAAGCTGGACCTGCGGAGTGCCTACAACCTCATCAGGATACGAGAGGGGGACGAGTGGAAGACTGCTTTCATCACACCTAGTGGACATTACGAGTATCGTGTCATGCCTTACGGTTTAGCCAACGCCCCCTCCGTGTTTCAAGCGTACATGAACGAAGTGTTCCGGGAATATCTTCATCGGTTTGTCCTAGTTTATATTGACGATATCCTGATCTATTCCCGGAACGAGGCCGAACATCGCCATCATGTAACGCTAGTACTCCGCAAGCTTCGTGAGCATCTATCTCAAAGCCGAGAAGTGCACATTCCACGAACGCCAAGTTCAGTTCCACAACGGTGAAGGAACTACAGCGGTTGTTAGGCTTCGCTAACTTCTACCGTAGATTCATCCGGAACTATAGCCTACTTGTCGCCCCGCTCACAAACCTCCTCCGCTCCAAGCCTAAGACTCTCCAGTGGCCCCCCGAGGCTGCACAAGCACTCCGGAATCTCAAAGCCTCCTTCGCCTCTGCTCCTCTCCTCACGCTCCCGGACCCCACCAAACCCTTTATCGTAGAGGCAGATGCCTCCACAACCGGGGCCGGGGCGGTCCTGTCCCAAGAAAGTGGGTCCCCTGCCAGACTTCACCCATGCGCCTTCTTCTCCCGCAAGTCTACCACGGCTGAGCAAAACTACGACATTGGAACTCGGGAATTGCTCACCGTAAAACTCGCCCTGGAGGAGTGGCGTCACTGGCTGGAGGGAGCGCAGCACCCATTCCGAGTCCTCACCGATCATAAAAATTTGGCCTACCTCCGAGAAGCCAAACATTTGAACCCCCGTCAAGCCCGGTGGGCACTGTTCTTCACCCGTTTTAACTTTGTTTTGTCCTACAGGCCGGGGTCCAAGAATGTGGTGGCCGACGCGCTGTCCAGAGTTCACGGAGATGCGGACTCACCGAAATCGATCGAACCCATCTTACCGACCCATCTCATTGTGCGTCCCATCCAGTGGGCACTGGACAGTCGCATAACCCAAGCAATGGCCCAGGACCCAGCACCACCCGAGACCCCGGCTAACCGTCTATATGTTCCCACCGGGCTTCGCCAGGAGGCGCTCGAGAGCCTCCATACCTCCCTAGGCACTGGTCATCCGGGGGCGGCCCAGACTCTCTCTCTCCTTCGCGATCGATATTGGTGGCCCCGAATGGATTGTGATGTTCAGAGGTATGTGGCTGGGTGTGCCCAGTGTGCCATGTCTAAGACTCCCCGTCATCTTCCAGAAGGTAAACTCCAGCCTCTTCCGATACCCCAGAGACCATGGTCACACCTAGGCGTAGACTTTATTACCGACCTACCAAAATCCTTTACCTGACTTTACCTGTATTTTAATTGTAGTCGACCGGTTTTCCAAGTCATGTAAACTAATCCCTGTCAAATCTGTCCCCTCGGCGGCCAAAACCGCCGAGGCAATCTTCACACATGTCTTCCGACATTTTGGCATCCCCGAGGATATCGTTTCTGATCATGGTCCACAATTCATCTCTCGTTTCTGGCGGGCTTTCCTTGGTCGTCTGGGTGTGGCCGTCAGCTTAACCACTGGGTATCATCCCCAATCCAACGGCCAAACTGAGCGGAAGGTCCAGGAGATTAGTCGATTTCTACGCACCTTCTGCTCACAACACCAAGACCGCTGGAATCGATTCCTACCCTGGGCCGAATATGCACAAAATTCATTACGTCAACGCTCCACCGGACTCACTCCCTTCCAGTGCACACTCGGCCACCAGCCACCCCTCTTCCCCTGGCACACCGAACCCACTGGCGTGGTCAGCGTAGATGACTGGCATCGAGAGAGTAGCCGGGTCTGGGCCAGTGCACACCATCAGCTCCAGAGGACAGTCGGCGTTTCCAACACCACGCGGATGCCCGGAGAAAACCCACTCCTCCCTACGTAGTGGGCCAGAAGGTTTGGCTCTCCACCCGGGACATCCGTCTCCGACTGCCCTCGAAGAAGCTCAGCCCCCGGTTCATCGGCCCCTTTGAGATCGTGCAGCAGGTCAATCCGGTCACTTTTAAGTTACGTTTGCCCTCTCACTACCGTATTCACCCCACTTTTCACGTTTCCTTGCTTAAGCCCTACCATGCACCTCACGATGTTTCTCCTCTCTCCCCAGCGTCCGATGTGCGGCCTGAGCCTCCTTTGCCGCTCCTGTTGGATGACAGCCCGGCCTATGCGGTCAACACTCCAGGCGCCGGAGGGGTCGTCTGGAGTACTTGGTGGACTGGGAGGGGTACGGTCCGGAGGAACGCTCGTGGGTCCTGAGGGAGGACATCCCAACCTACTTTCAACCTTCCATAAAGAGTGCCCGGACCGTCCCGCTCCCCGGGGCCGGGGTCGCCCCGGACGGCGCGTCCGGCGCCCGGTCCATCCTACTACAGGAGCGGCCCCTGAAGGGGGGGGGGGGGGGTAATGTCAGGTCTGCATCGGACCTGGTCACGGCCACGCCCCCTCACGCTACGCCCCAGACTCGATCTCCTTCACCTGAGTTCTAATTAATGTCACCTGGTCTCCACCTTATTTAAGTCTCCCCTTCACTTCACCCTTTGTCTGGTCTCGTCGTTATTCCCTCAGACTCCCCGTTTGTCATTTGTATCCCACGTATTCCCGTGTTCTCCGCTCCGTAAGTTTTGGATTCCCTGTTTGGTTTGTTAACCCTTGTTCCTTCAGATCTTCCTCGTTAGTTTCTAGTGTTTACTTTCCTACTCCAGTGTTTTCTAGTTTTCTGTTAATCTTAGTAGTTAGTGATTTTCTGTTTTCCTCTACTTGAGAAGTGGACGTGACTTTTGTTTATTCATTGATTTATCTCATTAAATACCTCCTTTGTTTATCTACCCCTGCCTCCATCTGTCTGTGTCTGACAATATGACTATGTTATAATATATAATAATGACTATGTGATAATAATGACTGTGATAATATATAGAAAACTACTCTAGAATCTAGTGAATCTTTATATTGAATCTTTATATTGTAAAGATAAATTCACCAAAATGAAATGTTAAGTACAATGTTACACTGCTGTAATAATGGTTACATCGTACAACTGGCAAGGCCAACAATCTCCAAACTGTGGAGATTCAGGCAATATGGCACAAACAAAAGTTCCACCCCATGAGCTTACTTTTTCCAATTCCTCTTCATCCTCTTCTTCCTCCTCTTCAGAGAAATCCAATGTTTTCTTAGAGAGAAGTGGATGCCACTGCAGACACTTGCGTTTGGGCCGTTTGCTGCTCACCTCCCCCTCTACAGGTGGCTCTTTCCCTCGGCCTCCACCTTTCATGCTGGTGGCCCTTCGCAGAGGAGAAACTTTTAAGACACTTCAAAGACATCATGGCAGTAGCTAAAGACACAATTCATTCATAGTACAGGCTTAGGCTCTGGTAGTTAAGGGTCAGATAAACAGTAAAACATTGTTTGAAGCAGTTGCTACAATTACAAAAAGACAATTACTTGATCTCAATCAAATTAGTCTTGCAGGGATCGCCCTTGCTTGCACTCTTGATTGACCAAACACTTAATTTAACATGTGACCTTCACATCCCCTTTGCTCTCCTACATAATTAGTGCATTTAGGGCTGTAAGTGCACTAGAAACATCGTCAATGATGCACAAAGATGTTGATGACAAAGAGTAAAGGCCTTAAAATAGATTTTAAAAATTCTGAACCACAAAGACTACAGTATCTATCACAATGCAGTACATATTCAAATCCTTTTTCTCTGCTGCCCTCTTCCTGTTAGAACACTAATGAAATCTTTCAAAACACATTTTGATTTTTCACATCCACTTAAAAAAAAATTAAAACTAGAGTGGTCACATCCACCTACTCTTACAAAATCGGAAAACACTATCTTAAACTAATTTTAAAGCACAGTTCAATATTATCTATTACTACTTCAGAGTGATTTAAGAACCCTCTGCTTCACATCACTCTGTTGGGAGTTATTCCACAATAATGACCGCCTCCCAGAATGTTATCCCTTACATATTAACAATGTGTTTAAATCATTTTCCATACAGCCACCCACAAATAATTGTTCTGATTTTAACCTTAGAATTTACAGATCTGATACCTGTAATGTAAATTAAAATTTGAAACTCTTCACAGATACCTCGACCAGTTAAGCAGCTGCACACAGTAAAGCCTATTGAGATCCCCTTCTGATTCTACACAGGATAGCACTTCTTGATAGAGCAATTTGACCAATTTCATGCTCAGGAAAATGATCAGTTTAAACTAACTTGACCTTGTCAGCAACACAAGTTGGTTAATTTACTTTAGGGGTGGCCAAATTTTTCTGTTTGCAAGCCACATACTGAAAAGAATCTAAGCTGCCAAGGGCCAATGCAAAATTATGAGCACCAGTTTGAAGTGAAAGAGCAAATGTGTTTTAGATCAGAAACCCCGCAGACCATGTAATAACACTGTTCAATGATGCTATTGATAAACATACCACACCAGTACTGAACTATGACGGTGATGGATATGTAATATTAGATTCACATTTTATTTTTTGACTTCATGGTGGGCTGCATGAAAGAGAGCAGAGGGCCATAGTTTGCAATATTACATTTTTGGCTGTTATTACATTACTTGTGCTACACACTTCATTACCATTCAAATGAATTTATTTTAATTTGTTTAGTTCTAGATGGAGCTGAAAGATTACTTTGTTTTCATTGACATCGCAATGCGACCTAAAGCAATTAGTTACAGTTTCTTTTGCAGCTTATGGCTGATTATTTCTGAGTATTCTGCATTCACCATAGGTGTACAATATTCATATAATATTAAAGCAATTACTGCCGGTAATGCCGACAAAATTAAGATCTTGGTACTAAGAACATGCAATATACTTAGTATGGCCTTAATAATGCTTCCAACTACCCCAAATTTTGGCCTGAGAAAGACAGACATTGTGCCACATCAAGCATACGGCACACTGTGCTTTCACTACTGACGCAATCTGTCTTCATATGAACGTATGGTATATTCTTCCACCAGAGATGCACGTTGTCTACATAGGAGCTATTTTGTCAATCCCTGACGGACAACAAAAAAAATCTGATTGGAAGTCAGTGGTGCATTACTAAAAAGTGTATGGGCACATAATGCTTTGGGATATGGAAGGGAGTGCACAATGCAGGAATGCATTGTATGCATTATATGGATTGTTTTGAACTTTGTTGAAATACAACTGCCACTTATTATGCCCATCATGCCTGTCAAACTAACAGTCAACTACCGTAATGCCTTCAGAAATTGGTCAGCTTTTTCAGTGTAAATTCTGTGTCCAAAGTTTGGCTTGATATACTTCATTGAATTCATTCAATAGTTATAATATCCATTATATTGTCTTTATTATATGGCTCTCCAGAATGCTGCGGGATAGTCCATTGACTTTGAATGGACTTACCCAACATTCAGAGGTCAATTATTTCTGTATAATGGGGAGATGGTGGCGCAGGTGGTAGAGGTGCCGTTCGGAAACCGGAGCGTTGCAGGTTCGTGCCCCCCTCTGGCTGACCCCATCCAAGTGTCCTTGAGCAAGATACTGAACCCAAATTGCTCCCGGTGGCAGGTTGGCACCTTGCATGGCAGCCTCTGCCACCGGTGTATGAGTGCATGTGTGTGAATGGGTGAATGTGAGGCATACAATGTAAATCACTTTGAGTACTCGTAGGAGTAGGAAAGCACTACATAAATGCAGTCCATCCATTTACCATATAATGACTGCTGTGAAAGGCAACAGGTTTGTGCTTCAGATCTTCATTCCTTTAGTAAAGATCATTCACTTATCGCAATGGAGTATTGAATGTCAGCTGCATTCTAAAAGATGTTTCAAGTTCAAGTTGTGTCACACTATTTGTTTATTAGCAACAACCATAAAACAGAAACAAATTAAAATTAAATTTTGTATTATGTGAAATTTCTTTTCTCATTATGGCAAATCGTATAATAATCAGGATAATGTATTGTCCGCTGGTCATTTTAGCAATTTCTAAAACAGTCCTTGATTTGACTGCTTGAATTGTGTTCGATGCCATTGTATATCCCCCGATATAGCACGGCTGAGACCACATTTCATTCTATATTAATGCACTTAGAATGCACAACAGTCAATATGATACAGTAGTTTGTCTTAATTTAGTCCAAGAAATAGACTATCGTGTAGCATTGAAGACTTGCTAACCACATTGAATCCATTAAGTCTGGCATTCTACTCAAGAGATTATGTACACACTGCCATACCCCAGACAATAATGCATCCTCATGCCAACATACAGCATGGTGAATAAGTAGTCAACTTCTACTTATTTTCCTCACTGTAGATGCCGGTTTTTGAACTGTGTATTCGTAAGTTAGGTGGTCCATTTCCTCTTTAGCCCTGAGGGTGACAAGTCCCCCCCCCCAGCATGGCCAGGCAATATCTCCACTTATTTTCATTTCACTGAGATATTCATCTGGAAGTCGTTCATTTAATAGTTTCTCAACCAGCTACTGTAAGATGGTGAGGCAATCAGTGACCAGAGGAAAGGCATCAAAAGTGGCAGTGGTAAACGGTGGTAACAATACATACAAATAACTGTAGCTGGAAGAATGTGCAATGTACAGGTAAATACATTGTTTCCTATTGATAAAGTCAAAGGTTAGTGGCAAAGTTATAAGTAACTTAAGGAATTCCTGATCAACATTACTGAAATAACTCCATCTTACCAAAATTAACAAAGTCTATGCCGATCGCAATGCTTAATAGGAGATATTTCTTAGCCGAATGTGGCCAGAATCTTCACAAAGCTAGTAATAGTTAAACCAGGCTAGCTGAGTCTATGAATTCCAAAAAAGGAACCGCAAATTTTGACTGGTCTAACCACTGGATGATATTCCACTTTTCTCTCACTCCATTTGAAATGGTAGGATGGTGCCATTTCTGGATCAGGTCTTACATGACTTCCTCTCCCTGCATGCTTGAATGGAGCATAAAACTGTGCTGATATAGTATGGTTCTATTATTTGTTGATGTGATTATGGAAAAAAACACCTGACTTTTTTTCCCACAGAGGCTTACTTTGGGGAGATTCTCAAACTTAACAGTTGAGATATGTTGCTCCTTGTGTTACCCTAACATTACACAACTTTTGCAGTATTTTGCCATCGTTTCCCTTACTTTCTATATGTGCTGCTGGATTTAAATGAGTTAATCACTTTATTAAATTACATTCTCTCATTAAGATATAGGCCCATATCTTAAGATATTCATATGATGAATAATCCTTGTGATACATTTGCAATAACATAAATATCCCTGTAAATAGGAAGAGACCATGTATTAGTCTCAACAGGCCTACTACCATGGCAGCACACCTAAACAATTAATCAACACAATGATATGGCCACTTAAGAGTGTAGGCTACATCTTGTTTTAAAACAGAGGCAATATGCACCATAGGCCTAGTAGAGACCAATGAGAATCTATGGTAGTTTACCCTTTTATCATAAACGACCAAGAGTCTATGCACCAACATTACAGTCTACGGTTATGTCATCTTAAAGGGCAAAAAATCATTGGAAATCCACACATGACCTAGAGTACCTGAAAGAACCCTAGGCTATGATATCTCTTCTATGGCAAAGTGCATGAGATCAGTTAAGGTCACTGGTCAGATTATCAAATCAAATGAAAAAAGTTGAATGACTAGGTTGACGGCTTAGGCTACCACACTAAACGGAATGAGATGGATAAACATAGTTAGCAAAATAACATGGAATGCACTGTAGGTGTACTTACTTAGTCACAGAATATGGTAACACTGTAGCCTATTTGAAAGATGAGGATGAATCTGTCACTCAGGCTTTGTCATGCGATGATGATGACCTACAAAATAAAAACACTGCGTCCTCAGTCAAAGAATAGGCTAGATCAAAACCAGCGACATATTCTGCATTGCCTCGGCGTGGCGTTAACTTTGTGATATGTCAGGGGCATACGTGAGACGAGAAAACTATGCTGGTGCATTCGAAATGGATGAACACAGACAGGCTGGATTGAATACATCTCCACTGTCTGTCCAAAATTGCTGTTATCCCAAGTAGACAACTGACCAAACAATCACAACAGTATTGGTAGACTTGCGTCGACAAGATTAGAGTAATTGCAGCGTTCAGTTTTCAGGTGAGACCGGTGCTCCCTGCAATCCAAAGGGACTTATTTGCCGAATCAAGAACCACATACCACCGACATCTCGTGAATAGGCTACATGATCCACCAAAAGTTTAACACAATAAACAACGTAACTACCTTATTTATCCTAATAATGTCTGTTACACCAACGTCAAATTTGCATCTGAGTGCAAAATGTCGATCTGAGGTCTGACAAGACAGACAAGCGAGAGAGTCCATCTTGCTTTGGGGAAAATGAAGTATAAATCTCACTCCTGTCAAACTCCGCCAAAGCAATCACTACTAAAGATTTCCATCAACGACAAACTGCGACCTTTCATTACTTAAACTTGGGGTAATCAAGGTCGCCGTTTGCAATGAGACATTTCATTGGACTGGTCTGGCTTTCCGATTTGTAAAACGGAATAAAAGTAGCTCGCTAGCTTGCTAGCTCTCTGATGCGACTCATATAGCCCCTGAACGTGTCATTAGCTCAACATGCAATGGTTTCAAGTCCCTGGGTCAGTCATAACCAACATCACTTCACTTTTGTAACTCAAGTTCTACAGAATTCACATTTTGCACGGTTTCGAACCCTGCGTCTACGTGATTGTTACATTGTAATCGTGCATTCGATGAGGGAAGTGTCTATTCCGTTTCCAAGAGGAAAGCAAGCTTGCCTAGCTATGTCGTACATATTGTCTCTACGTTTTGCATCGTCAGTTTAACTGAACAGTTACTTGAAATGAGTGCCCAACGACATCGAGGGCTGGTACTAAGTAAAACAACGACATGTTTATTAATCGATGCGTGTTTTAATCGCGTGATGATTAGGAGCGAGCAGTGTGCCACGGCCACGGTGCAATAACTGGCACAAATACTGCACTGAATAACAGAACGTTCTTGACAAACGACACTTGGAATCCGTGCAGAGATAAAATACCCCCAAGTTTTCTGTCATGACGGTATCTCAAAATGGAAACTTACCTCTGTAACCAAGCTAAAACACCAAGGCCTTCTCATTCCAGCCCCTGTCCACCTTTAAACTTATTGACACATCAGAACAGTTCTGCACTGGCTGTACAGTAACACAAATAGGAGCTACACAGACCGAGCACTTTTATTTTAACCGGATGAACGCTAAAGCAACCTTTACAGTGCGTAACACCGCAAACAAACTGACGGATAATCTTTTCCATGCATTGATCTAAATTGGATAATAGCTCAGTGATGATAGCTTATAGTTTTCTGTTTAACTCGAACAATTTTCTCTGCTTGTTTTTCCTGCCCTCCCCCCGTAGGTCTAAGTGTTCTCTCTCTCTGTTCTTGTGGAGCCTTGTGCAGAAGCCTATGTGGAATGGATGTTCATGACTGGCCTAGCTGTTTGTACCATCATCATTCAAATTATAGCTTCGGACTTCACTGATCTTGCTCAAACTTTTCGAAGTACAGTGTATGGAAATAGTCACTCAGAAGGTGTCACAAGACATGAATACTGAGCAGATGACCGTGTTTATCTACAAGCACTATTCTACATGAATACTTGATATAGCTTCCTGGGTGTTGTGTTGTGCATCGAAGTGGTCAGAAAATAAAGTATGATACAAGCACAAGTGTGTCAGTGCTTACCTGCAACAGGCCAGCCGATGAAATGTTTTGTAACTTCAGGCTGGTATTCTGCAGATCGTTGTCCACTTCTCTTCCTTCGGTTAACGTGTTCTCTTAACAGTTTATAACATAGCCCAGGCTACGGTACTGTACATGCAGTGAGTGAAAATATCGTTGTAAGCCTGTTTGTGATTGGATGTTGGTTTGACCGACAGTCTGGATCACCCACACAGCAAGCACATTACACTTATCCACTGTTCAGAAAAATAGAGATTAATACATCTTCAATGATCATGTTAGGTACTCCAGGAGGTTTAGGCGCCGATAGACGCCCAAGCTACAACTGAAAACTGTAGCTGATTTAGACTATCTACAATTTCTTTGGAGATGTGGTCAAAGAATAACAGCAGAAAACTTTCTCATGGTTCAGGTTCTTTCTAGGTAGAAAACACGTACGCGAGGTATGTTTTCATTCAGCCTACCCGACAGCGATGATTTATGATATACAAAAAATACCTTGCAGGAAGGTTCAGTGGTGTCCTCGATGGCCCAATAAACGCATCAATATTAACGTAACAGTCCTATATATGGCTTGTAGGGCTAGATTTGTATTCGCATGAAAATAGCCCTATATGTAATATGCAAGCAGCTTTTCTCTTTATTTCTCCTTCTTAGGGCAGGTGGGATGATGCAGACAACAAGGTGGACTATCATAAAACTGACACACCTCAGAGGCGAGGCCCTACAGTATCATCCAAGTCAGCGCTAGGGCACTCCAAGGAAAAGTGCTCATCAGTTTACCCCAAGAACAACGAGCATATTGGAGTTCAATGAAGGGAGCCCTCCAGCAGTCCCTCAGCTGCAGGGAGTTTTCTGATGAAGCTTGTTACTCAAAGACACAGTATGCATACAGCACCTTATGTTTCAGTGATCTTTTGGTGATTGTCATGAAATGGAGTACAATGTGAACTTTGTTTTAACCCTGTTGCTAATGAATTTACACAGAACTTATTACATGCACAACTCAGTGCTGTTTAACTGAAACATTTTTCTGTTACCTATAGGCCTAGGCTATGCCTTATTGCAACTAAGCAACTAAGACTCATCACAATGAAAACCAGCAAGAGATGTGCAATAGTCTGTGTCCAGCACCTATGATGCCTGCTACTAACCCAAACCATCTCATGTCAGAACGTCTTCAGCTTTTACCAATAGACCAGGCCTGTAGGCTCTATTTAGACTGTATCCTGGAAGATGTTTCATGTTGCCCAGCACTTTGCTGAACCCAGATAAAAGTTAAGAAAAGCCAAAGTTCTCCTATCTGGTCATCCATTTTGGCTGGTTGGCGACCAGGATGACTGCTTTATCAGACTGGATTGGCTGGCCAGGCTAGAGGTTGCAGTGGATGAATGGATGATAACATGTGGCCCCCCAACCTAGGTGTGGAAACCATGGCCCTTCATACATCTGATGAAGAGCCACTGACCTATGGGTCTACCCTTATCTGCACTTTGACCCAAAGAGCATTAAAGCAACCCATCAATGAAAAGCCACCCATTGCCCAATGAACTCACAGACTGCTACTGGTCATGCCCATCCCTGAGAGGTTTGCATAGGTCTGTGGCAGTCAGAAGATAGGACATGACTACGTTTACATGCATGGCATATTCCTGTTTTAACTGTAATATTGACAATATTCAGGTTGTGTGACAGTCATGTAAACATGGAAATTGTCATATTCTAAATTTGGCCATATTCTGGTTTATAAAAAAAGAAATAAACCTCCTGGCATATGCCTGTATTAACTGTAATACTGGGCTTTAGCTTCATCTTAAAACTATTTACTATCCATGGGCTTCACATAGGCATAAACCCCACAAAATCTCACAGTGCAACTTGCCATTTATTCCATTGCTATTTATTTAAAGTAGCCTGCTCTGTGGTTTACCTTGACAGCTTCCTCATACATGCAGCTAAGTTCCAGATTACCATAACAAACCTGCCATAGGTTTTAAAAGTTAAACATTACAGAAATGTTACTTATCATCCCCAAATTCTCAATGTCCAGATCTTCCAGGTTCAGTTTCAACATTGACTACATTGCACAGTGTATTTGTGGGACTGGGATAACTGGGATATTGACCATATTCTGGTTGTCATTTAAACCCCTGATTCTGATTGTCTGAATAAGGCTGAAAAAAAACCCTTTTTTGGGGGATATTTTGCCTTTAACCAGAATATTCACATTATTTAGAATATGCTATGCATGTAAACATAACTAGTGAGTATGTTTACATGGACATTAATATTCCAAATATGACACTGTCAAGTAGACACAATATTCATATATAATATGAATATATCACCTTAACCTGAATAAGGACATATTCGGAATAAACCATGAACATAATTGGTTTAAGATTTGTAGTAGGTGGAATATTTGGAGTATTCTGATCATAGCCGTATTATTGAGGTGCATTCCGCACATGTAAACACCTTAATCACATTATTCCTTTTAGTTTTCATGTGTGAGAACAATTTAAGAGGGAGCAATGAAAAGATTTTTGGTTGTTACTAAGGGGGATACAGATATGGCCCAAAATGACACCAAAATCTTGCTTTTATCTAGGTTCCTAATAACAAGGCCAAGCAACCTACACATATATATAATGTGATATCTAAAAATATTTTTACAACTTTACAAATGAAAAATGTTATTGGGGGGATACCCCTCCAACTCCCCCACACACCCCCACACACACTTTCTTTAGACTAGTTTTTCATTTCATTCCGTAACTGCAAGTGGCAAGAATCTGTGACACTTGAACTTCAGTGTATCCCTTCTAGTTTTCAACAAGATTCTTCAAAACTTTGCTGAACTGTCTCTTTGCTAATTGTTAATCAGACTATGCAGTGTTGAATGTAAATGGGAATATGAACAGAATATTCTATTAACAACTGATGTAAACATCATAATCACAATATTGTCATATTTAGAATATTGGACTGCTTTAGAGTCATGTAAACCAAGATTTTCACAGTCCCCCAGGCAATGTGCTGCAGACCTCAGAACCAATTGAGAACCAGATATGTATCGCTTCATTCCTAATGTCATATTCTAAATTAGGTCATATTCCTGTTTCCAATTCCGATTAAACCCTCTGCCATGTGCCTTTATTAACCAGAAGAGGCTACTGGATCATGGAAAAATGAAGAAAAAGGTTTTCACGTCTGCACATGTTCAGTTACTAAGACATTTTCATTGAGTGATTATTGCAAGGATTTGGTTTTAGTCTTGGGAGGTCTCATAACCCTTTTCATCTCTTTGTGCATGTGCACAACCACATCTTACAGCATATACAGCAGTTTGCCATTTATTATCCTTTTCACAATAAAGCTATTGCTGGATATTGTGGATATTGCCATTACGTCGGGGCCCGCTGCTGTTGAAATTCAGAAAATTGACTGACATGTAATCTGTGTCTAACACACCCAAATATGCTGTGCGTGTAAACATAATCATTGGCAGTGCGCTTGCTGACTCATCACCTGTTGTCAGAAATTTTGGAATACTGCTTGACCCCTCACTCAGTTTGATCCCCATACTAAATCCCCACCTCTGGAACATTTCTATCTTTCTTTTATTTCTTTCTAACTACCAGTGATGCTCAAACCTTGGTTTACTCCTTCATTAGGTCCTATCTACATTACAGCAACTCCCTTTTTATTGGACTCCTTCTTCCAAAGACTAGTCTCCAATATATCCAGTACTCTAGGGGGTTCTCCCTCCTGAAGTTCGCAATGAGCTCCTTGTTTTGCTGGTGTTCAGGAGCAGGGTAATGTCAGTGCACCATGCAGCTAAGTGCTTAACTAAATGCTATAGTCAGACTCATCATTGCTACTGATGAGTCCAATCACTGTGGTGTCATCTGCAAACTTTACATCTACAAACTTTACAAACTTACTATGGCAAGGCTGATTTTTTTATCCTTGCCCAGGTCCAGGCCTGTGTGGCAGCTGGTCTGCAACCACCCTGGACAGCCATATGTGCCTTGGACCCTAATGCTAAAGAACTCCCAACGGGCCAAATTCATCACACACAGGCTGTTATTGTTGACTGGCTCCTGGAGAGGAAACAATCTGGCCAAGTCTTTGTCATGGCCAGCGTACAAGCATTTCCAGAATATAAGCCACACCATGTATTAACCTCACCTGGGCATTAACCTCATCCCTCCACCCTGCCAGTCTTTCCTTCCAGCCCTAAAACACATAGAGCCATGCTCAGAAACTCACAAGCTACAAGTCACAACAGTGGGCCAAACCACCACTCGTTATGTTTAGGAAATGTTGAGTTCAAGTTGTATTATATATAATATATATAAGGCAATATTTATTACAGCATTGTCAAAGGCAGCGCAAACTAGTTAGCCTATTTATTTATTTTTTTCCACACAAGTGATGATAGTTTACTACACACTACCATTCAGAAGTAAATCATGATTTCATGACAAAGTAGAATGATGACAAGAAATACATTCCCATATATAGCCCTCACCCATGCATTAACCTCATAGATAATTACATTTTCAAAATCAATTGTGAAATTACGGTTTGCATATTTCACACATTCCATGGTTACCTTTAGTCCAGACGCTGTAAATGGTTACTGGTTACAGATAATGGCAAAGTCTGATAGAAATTAACAAACAGAGCAACTATCAGCCAAAGATGGTCAAAGTCACAATGTTAAAATTAAGATGAACCTGTATGATATTCAGTACTGACCTAATACTGTCCAAAATGACTGGATTGGATCTTGAAAAATAGCATAGCAATTCATTAACTTTTTGAGAAACATGCTTATGTGACATGGAAAACAGATATCTCATAACATGCAAAACAGCAAGTGTCATGCTAACAGGACTATAACACTTGCTTCTTCAGAAGTTTGTACAGCTTTTACAACATTGGCCAAACAGAAGAGCTTTACAGATGAAATTGAAGGTGAACATTGTGTAAGCCAGCTGTTGAACCATCACCATTATTGTACTGTGCACTGGAACTCAGTGACATACTCCAGAGCCTCCCGATTGTTGCAACGGGAACTCAAGGTAGAATTAGGGAATTGTTTGCTAAATTATTGAGAGGTCTTCCTGTCTGATCATTCTTGTTCTCTGTTACTGTAGTCCGCACGGCTTACTGCAGCCTCGCCTTTTCACACATTACACAGTTGGTTAATCACTACATTTACTGATATGTCTATTTCATTTATAAACACTTATTGTTAAATTGTAGAAATGGGTGTGGTCTCTCTTCCATGTCATTACCACAGTACCACTGGAACCAAGTGGTTCTGACATACAGGGACTTTTGTTTAGTAATTTTGGTAGCCTATGTAACGTTAGTAAGGAGCCCTGGAAAGCTCAAGTGAAATTTTTCTAACATCACTAACATTACTAATACGTGGCCACGATTAATAAAATGTGTTAATGTTTTATTGAAAATGGTGAGTACGATGTCATTCAAAATTGTGAGCACGAATCAGTAAAATGTGGTCACGATTTACTTGTAATAATTTTATGTGAACCCTGCTACTGTTGCTGTGCCAAGTACACATAGTGGGCCAGATTGAGTCATTTGAGGCATTTTGACATGGATCTAGTAAGGGTTTACCATGGTTCAGGTATGGAGCACAAAGACATACTGGCAACTCTAGCCACCCAGCATGGTATAATACATCTCTAGCCTGAGACAGTATTTCTCTTGTGGTCCTAATTTCACATGACAGGTGACTCCTATGATAAACGGAGCCCATATGGAATCTGCATGAAGGGGAGCATGGACGGCTTTATCAGAAAAATGATTTGGCTCCATTTACAAATAGTGACCCGTGTGTTATTGGGGAGTAACCTACAATACAGAGGCCGTAGAGAGGCTTGGTGGCTACACGTCACTGAAGCGTACTGACATGGTAACAGAATGTGGTCCTTCTCAACATGCAAGGTACGGCAAAATAATGCAGACAGCTGAGTGGGGCAGTCAAGCTTTTTAATTTGATAGGGAGAAGTAGTCACAATCAAATAATAGAGAGTTATTGGGCTGTAATGAGGAGAAAATGAATTTAGCACTACATCCAGACGAAGATTTAGCCCTTGCTGTCTGCATAGAAAACTGCACATTCCTCAGCTCCATCTCATGCAACATCAATGTGTTTGAGTTTCGCAAGTGTCTCACACGATAGGAGATTGCAGTCCACCTCATTACACCCCACTAACTCTCTGTTATTTGATTGCATTATTTAATGTTTTATGAATCGTAGCCACACTTTATTAAATTGTGCTCTCAATGTTATATAATGTGAGCATGAAGATGCTTAAAAAATGGACATTCCTGGGCTCCGTACATTTTTCTCTAACATTGGGAAGTTTGTTTTAGTTTGTGGAATAGACCTTCAATCCTTTCCTGTGCCTTTACATTTTTTATGTAACGTTAATACGTTATTATATTATTTTGGGCAATAATCTTGCTGGGTGGGTGTCTTCACTGCCTGTGGTTACAGCCATACCTTTTGCGATCAGCAGAGCCAGATAAGTGTCTGCAAGACTTTCCAGAGGTGTTTACTGCCAGCGCTGTGACGTGCAATGGCTCGTGCGCAGGTAGAGTCACCATCAGATGTGTCTACAATGTCTGTGACTGGCTTGTTTTATCTTGAATTACCTCCACATGTGTCTTATGATGAGCTGGTTGAAACTGAGGGAAAAGATCAGAGTCTGCAGAAATGTTTTGCTTTAGCTTAGGCTGATCCAAGTAAGGGTTACCTCATGCAGAATGGTCTGTTGCTCCGAAAGTGGTTACCTTGTGTTGATACCTGACAAGTATTGAGATATAGTTTTGAAAACTGGGATAGAGTCTGGACATTTTGGTGTTAAAAAGACTTACAATCATATACTACAGAATTTTTATTGGCCACGAATAAAGCGGGATGTAGTGAGGTTTGTGGCTGGGAAACTGAACACCACCATTAAGCCTTCTCCCCTGCAGCCCATTCAGTCCGTAGTCACACCGTTTGAACACATCATTATTCACTGTGTAGGTCCCTTAACTCCATCTAAGACTGGGTGTACATATCTGTTTACACTTATGTGCCAGGCCACATGTTATCCTGGTTCTTATGCCTTAAGGGCTTCTTCTCTGGACTTTCTTCCTCTGTCCACAATTATCTCTGCTGAGTGTCATCCCTGCCTCATTCCGGTGGACTCCTCTCACCCTCCCCTCCTGAGTGGACTACAACCAACACTAAGGGAGGCCCATGTCAGGACCGGCTCTCCATCATAGAGGCCCTTCCTGGACGCCCATGCTAGGGCCGTCTCCCCTTCCTTTAGGCTTTGTGACCCCCCCCCCCCCTCACAATGGCACTGTCAAATGGACCCTTACTGTTACCTCCATGACCCATCTCACTCCTTTGAGTTTGACACTATGTCTGGCCACTGCTACATTGTCCAGCCATAATTCCTGATCACCACCTATAGACTGACTACCATATAATGTAAAGTGGGATAACACTCCATTATGAACTGTTACGAACCTCAGCTAAAACCATAGGCAACTTGTAGTCTGTCATGGTTACCACTGATTGTAATTTTTCTGCATGACCCCCGGCAGTTGGGTCAGCCCCTTGAGTTGTGGATCTGCCCAAGGTTTCTTCCTAGATTAACTGAACATAAGCTAGTTTTTCCTTGCCCCTGTTGCTCTTGGGTGCTCCTTCTGTGAAGCGCCACGAGACAATACTATTGTAAAAGGCGCTGTATAAATAAAACTGAATTGAATTCTCCTTCCCTACATGCTCCCCATAGACCAGATCACCATGGTCTAAACTCTCACTGCTATGCTGATGACACCCAGTTTTACATCAGCACTAAGCCCTCTTCCCAGCTGCCACCTGTATCACTTTTCAACTGCCTACTTGAAATAAAAACTTGGATGAAAGCTAATCTAATCTACTCAAACTCAACAGCAATAAAACTGAGCTCCTGCTGGTCGCCCCTGTATCACTACTCAGCAAGGCTGCTGATCTCCTGCTGGAGGTGTATGGCTGCTCTGTCACCCCCTCCTCAGAGGTCCGCAGCCATCATCATGGACTCCTCACTCTCATTCCAGGGGCATATCAAAAATATCACCAAATCTGCCTTCTTCCACCTCAGAAACATTTCAAGACTTTGGCCCACACTCTCCCACTCTGTGACTGAGACACTCATCCACTCATTCATCACCTCCTGCCCCTTCCTTGGTCTCACATTGCATCTAAAAACACACCTGATCAGTGAGGCCTTTGGTCTCTAACTCCCCCTACCCCTCCTGTTTTTAAGCGACCTTGAGTAGCTTGAAAGACACTTTTATTATTATTAATAATAATAAAAACAACAACAACAACAACAATAATAATAATAATAATAATAATAAAGGGCAATAACCACAAAGTCCTTTATGAAGTGTTTGTCACAGTTTATTTCTGGTTTTGGTATCCAGAGCGACCAGGGTTCAAATTTAACCTCCAAGATGTTTGCAGCAGGTCTGAAACTGTTGCATGTGAAGCACAATTTGAGCAGTGCCTATCATGCTCAAAGCCAGGGGACACTTGCCACGTTAAAATCCCTGTTACGTGCATCCTGTGTTGAAATGAAGAGGGACTGGGAAGAGGTTTTACCATGTGAAAGAGTTGGGAATCAGAATAAGCTTTGTGCTGCATCTACTGTATCTACTGTATGTCTCATTGTATGTATCTGCCATCTGTAGTGCCAATATCTTCTCAATAATGGCCTTGCCAAACCATCATATCCATCCATCCATCATATCCATCTGGGCATCACCGTGTTTGCTGGTTAAAAAAAAGATGATACATTTAAGTTTTGTACAGATTATAGATTAAATTCCTTTCCATTAGCTCGTATTGAAGATTGTGTGGACGAGGTCAGTAATGCATAGTACTTTAGTAAATTTGATTTGTTGAACAGGTATTACCAGGTACCGCTAACACAGAGTGGAGAAGGTGTCTGCATTTATTACACCCTGTGGATTGTACTCCAATACCAGAATGAGTTTTGGTCTATGTAATGCTCCTTCAGCCTTTCAGCGATTCATGAAGAGGGTCCTTGTGGGGTTGTAGAGGTGAGCCGTTTCTATAGATGATATGGTCTGTTACGCCGACACCTGGAATGACCATCTGGCATGCATTTGCACACTGTTTCAGAGGTTGGTGGCAGTTTAAGTTTGCCCAGGCCACTGTTGTTTAGGGTAAAGTGGTTAAGGTGTGGCTTGTAAATGCAAAAGTCATGGCCACTTTTCCATGCCATCCACAAAAATTGATGCAATGGTATGATTGGGTATTACCGAAATTTTTGTTGCAATTTTTCCATGGTCGTTTCCCCACTGACCAATTTATTGAACTATTTCTACAACCTTTTTGTTTGCATGAAGAATGGGCTAGCAAATGCCTCGCGCTCCAGATGAGTTGGTTTAATTGTGTCAGTTTTTTCACTCAACCTATATCAGTTCTGCTTGCTTGAAAGTGTAACTGCACCCAAAATATGTTTTCTCAACTCCTGACTGAAAGAAATCCTTTATGTGTGTCCAGACGTTTTCTCATATGGTAGGCTATCGTTTCTGGTGTAACCTATTTTAACCCTGTGATTGACAAATCAGAAATTCATCTTCCCCAACACTTCTTGAACAGTACAGTAGGCTATACAAGAATAGGCAGAGAAAATTGACATCCTGAACTTGACATAAACTAGGCTATTGTGTATCATATTTCGCAAACAATAGCCATCTCAAAAGTCCATTTAAGACTATACTTGTCTTTCATTTCACATAGAGAGAATGCATTCATGCCATAACAGCAACCAGGCTTGTTCAGATTTTTTTTTTTCCACTGATGATGTGGAGTATGATCGCGAAATTGGATGGATGTTTTCTGATATTCAAACTGCAGACTGCAAAATCTCTCCATCTGAAATGATATTGGGAAACTATTTAGTTGTCAAAAGTTATGGCAGGACAGAGCAGTAGCAGCCATACATAATGTTAAAGTCAAGGAGTGAGATCGATCATAGGGGTAGCATTCAGAGGGTCCATTTTGACAGTGCCATTGTGAGGAGGATCAGTCGTGGGGCCTAGCTGGTCTTGGCATGGGTGTCTAGGAAGGGCCTTTAGGAAGGAGAGCCTCGAGTGACATTAGTTGCAGTCTGAAGGCGAGTTGGTGACAGGAGTCAGCCAGTGGGAGGCAGGGATGACACTCAGCAGAGATGATTGGGATAAGAGGACTTTTTTACAATCAGTGGTAACCATGACAGACTACAAGTTGCCTATGGTTTTAGCTAAGGTTCATAATAGTTCGTAATGGATAGTCTATAGGTGGTTATCAGGAATTATGGCTGGACAATGTAGCAGTGGCCAGACATAGTGTCAACTCAAAGGAGTGAGATGGGTCATGGGGGTAACAGTAAGGGTCCATTTGACAATGCCATTGTGAGGAGGGGGGAGGGGGGCAATCAGGGGGGCAGCGTTACTGACAAGGCACAAGCCGGTATCAATATAATACCAGTTCTCTATACCCATTACTAATGTTCAAGCAGACGAAGTTGAAGTGATGCCCATTGTGAATGCAACTGGGGTCAGTCTCATGTTCCCCAATTTTATATGATAACCAATGGGAGCATGATAAAGGCTCCCAGGGTCCTATGTTCTCCAGTTCAACGGTCATGTGGTTTCTGGGACCAATTTTCCCAGGGCCCTATGTTCCTGGAAAAGCCCAGATGCATAATACCCATCAGAATATGACACACGTATGTATCCGAGTACTGATCCGGCACGGTCCAGCCCAGGCTCAAACCTGCAACTTTAGCAACTTTAGGTGAGGGGTTGAGTACGTTAGCCAGTCGTCCGAAAATCAGTCAATAGACTAGCTAGCTCTTTAAGTGTTGGGAGAGAGGTTTACTAATGATCCACACTCACCACTAGGCTAGGTGGCATCCGTTAAACTTACACGTTGGCTCTAATACACATACACACAGAGACACACACACACACTCAGATTAAAAGATGTGTTTGCTAGTGTTACGAATACAATGTGTTGCTACGAATACGATGTGGTACACTTAGTAGACAGAACACGCTCACAAACACATCTCATCCACGAGGGGGCATAAGTTGACTGTTGTGGGCTGGTAGCGACTGCTTGGTTAGATAAGTCGCAATGAAGAGCTAATGGGGGGTTGGTTGGGCGAATGCACGCATGGAGTCGGAGGCCTACCGGTGGAGGTGGACCAGCGCCCAGCGTTGTGATGGGACTTCGCCTTGGAAGCGTCCTGATTTTTGGTTTGTTTTGTATTTCACCTAGGCCCATTTGTGTTTGTTGTTTTGTGATGGTTGCGGGCTTCCCCTTGCTGAAATTTGAGCAAGAAGTTCCTCCGGCACGCTGCCCGTGGGGGCATCGTGGGGGCTGGCCCAGGAGGGTGTGTGTGGTAGTTGACGTGGTAGGCAGTGGGTGTGAGGCTAAAATGAATGAGAGGAACGGGGAACACCAGCTTAACTTTAGACTCCTGGGCGCGATGTCTCCACGGGCGGCGTGCCGACGTAACTCCTTCTACCTACTTGCACTTTTGCACTTTGGCAGGGTTTGTATGTCATGTGTATGCCATGTTGTGAAAGCCTAAGAGTACCAGAATTTCATATGGGATAATGAAAGTTTCTATTTATCTAATTGCATTGGTCTTCTGTTATTTTCTCATCTAACCTCATTTGCCATTACTGCTGATTTTTTTTCTTCTTCTTCTGAAACTTGCATCGTGATTTAAAATAACTGGAGTGAGGCTGCCACTTTTCTGGTACAATAGCAAAGGCTGAAATTGTATGACATAGTCTGATAGCTGAGTAGTTGAAAAAAAAGCAAAATCCCCTTCAGCTTTCTCTCCTCTGCAGTTGTGAATTTGCATATATTTCCATTGTTGCAAGAAAACATATTATAAAGAATGAAACAATCAAAGTGCTGTACATTTGAATAGTGCAGTTGAAAAAGAATATTAGTAGGAAAAAAAGAAATTATTTTATATATGTAAGTATTTGTGCCACCATATCAGCTGCATTCAGAATAAATGTGACCTTAAAACTGCAGTATGTGGAAACGTCAGTAGAGGGCGTTAAATTACATCCCATCAAAGTCCCTGCATAATCTTTCCCGCTATTCAGTCCAAGGGTAAGAGAGTCTGGAATCCAAGCCTTCTTGTTTAATATCAGTGCCTGAATTGGCAATAATTTTATTGCATTGTTTTTATTGTGTATTAGCCTATTATAATAAATACTTTACTACAACATCACTACCTTACATATAACAATCACAACCTTTTATGACCTTGGGCTATCAGATGCATTATCAGTTGGCTACAGGTAATGGACTCAGATCATAAGAGCAGAAAAGTATTTTTCTTCATGCTGCTAGTGAGCATGTGTATTCCCCTGAAATACTTTATGCCACCTTATAAGTTATGGGAAACAAAATAACCGTACTTATGGAGATATTACGGTCCAAACCAGATGGTATTTGTTTTGTCATGGCATGCAGATATAGGATGGACATTAAATCAGAACTCTCCATTGGCTCTCCCTTGCCTCTGCTCTCCTCATTTGTCTCTCTAATGAGCTGGAGGGACACTGAAGTGCCCTCTCTGCATGGGCAGACCTCTTGGATCTGCCCAGTGATAGCAGTGAAGAGATATGCAACAACCCCCTGTAAAGCTCCACAGTGCTGTAAAATGATAACTGAGCTGTGGAATAGTCTGACAAATGGTATTACACGTTATCTGCACCCCTGAGAGGATCTAAAACTTCATTTGATGTCAATCTCATACCCCTCCTTTAAAATAATCACATTGTCTGTCTACACTGTAATCTATGTTTAGATATTTGAAGGAGAATGAAGGAGCCTTGTAGGTTGAGTGTTAACCACTAGGTGTAAGTGTTAGGTTAGGATTACCAGAATGGACAAGAGAACATATTTGGAGTTCATTCATTTGGGTTGAGACTCAGTATTCAATATTTCACACTGGAGTGATAGATGAATTGCATCCATAAAAATAAACATCAGTAGCACATCATATACCCAATTTGCAATAAACATCAGTAGCACAATTTGACAATGAATCGGTTGAAATGTAAAAAGATACAAATCATCTTTCTTGTGTTCTTTGGCAAAGGAAGTTTAGCCAGAAATACCCAGAAGAGAATGTACACATACTGTAGTTCTTACATCATTTGTAGGTTAAGATCAACCTCCCAATTTTCTGCCATAAACACAGAATAACAGACTGCCTTTCTTTAGCAGTTAGCACCATAGGGCTGATGGCAATGGAGAGATAATTTGTTTAGCATCAGATATCCTGTCTCGGAAGTAGCTGCATCATGGCTATTCAATTAGGCTTGTCCCAAGCAGTTCCATTGATCAGCATCATTTTGTTAATCTAGATACACCAGGAAGCCATTAAGCCACAAGATTTGGCCTCATATTAAATCCCCTTACAAGTGATGAATTGTTAATGAATTACACAGTGAAAACATATATACAATATTTGGTAATAATCTAATGTGCAGTGTGCCTCTTTGTCAGATGCAAGTGTATGTGTGTGTGTGTGTGTGTGTGTGTGTGTGTGTGTGTTTCACCTGAAATTCAACAGGGGCAATGTTTTTTTTGTTGTTGTTTTAAGCACAGCTTTTTTTTTCTGACTGTGATCAGATCAAGGGGAAATGGCTGCTGTTAATGGCAGTCCAGTAAAGGTATGAGAGCATGCATTGCTCCTTCTCTCTTCATTCACTGATCATGTTGTTGACTACCACTCAGTTCGCTCAGATGGCTTTTATTGAGCTGTGCAGGCCTTGAAGTATTAGAAGCAACTCATGTCAGATGTACACAGACAGACACAAATCAACAAGGGCGCCCTCTCTCCATCAGGAGTCTAGGATGGATGCATGGATAGATGAGAAACAAAGTCTTCAGGATCCTTAATATCTGCTGTGGGCTCAACACAGCTCAAAATATTGTATGATCACTTGTCCCTTTTTGATCATGCTTGTACTGATCTCAGCCGTAGTCGTAACATATATTCATAGTACTGTGGAACAGGCATGTTATGTAAAGTGAAATCCCTATTTTAAAAACAGCACACCGCCCTCTCAAAAGCACTATTTTGAATTAGTTCAGTCTGGACAGTCTATTGTCATTTCCTAGACAATGTAAGAGACAGCATTGCCAACTAGGATAGCAGGGACATTTTTGGTTCTTGGTCTGTCTCAAGCTTCCTTTTCTCATCTGGCGCTAAGTATGTAGACAGCAGTCTTTGTTTGACCTAATTCAATTTGGGCTCATAGTCATTTCCTGTAGGGGTGGACCTCCAGGGTGAGAGTCAAGGCACTAGAGGAGGGGCAGGGTGGGGAGGAGAGTGGCTTGTGTTCTTATGGCTCTGCTACATATGGATCACATTGCAATGTACTGCAAGGCCTAGAATTCATAGCATTTCATATAGTTCCTTTTTTATCATTGGATCATCGGCTTAATTTGGCTTTGCCCACACAGGCATGTCTGTCTCATTTGTACAGGTTGGCTATTCGCTAATTGCTTCTCCAGAAGTGTAAGGTAATCCCTTGAAGAGAGCATGTTCAGGACTTGTTGGTCATAGTCTGAGACAGGAATCGCTTACTCATCACCTCTCCCTTTGATGACCATCAAAACGGGCTTTGGTGTCAAACCACATATGTGGAGTGATTCACCATTAATGGCTGAGGATTCCCCTGAAATCTGCCAGGGTTACTTAACACAGCACTTCCACAGTCAAACGGCATGACTCACATTGCCAAAACTGTTAGATTTAGTTTCATGGCCCAGTACTGTAGGTAACCCAGTGTTTTGGGGTAGATTTTGAATGGACACAGAAGTGAGAGTGGAGAAAAGAGGCAGGTGTTGACCATACCTTGTGACTGTGTCTGTCTTGGAATCAGCTCAGTCAAAATGGCACAGTATGTCAACAGCCCACTTCAAGACAGACACCCCACTCCACTTCCAGCCCCAGAACCAGCCCAGCCTAGGCAGTGTGTGTCTCTTGCTCCCCTCCATGAGTGGAGGTCCCACTGTTTGAACTTTGAATACTTTCCATCAAAATCATTGCAAAGTGGGACTTCTATCAGCTTGTATTGCTTCAAACTCTGAAGCAGAAGTTTACATACGGGTGTGAGGAGTTCTAAAAATAGGTCCACAATTGAGAATGAATGCTCAAAACCTGTTGGAAGCCATACTTAGCGATTTTTGTGTCAGCATATCAGTGAACATTACTTATCACTCAAAACAAACAATACAAACAAACAAAAGTTTAATCCGTTTTAGGAAAGATTGCAGCTGTGCACCTATACAGCCAATGTAGGTTGGGGGTTGCTACTGCAACAACCAAAAATTCTCAAAACAGAGGCATTCATCAAAATTTTAATCTTTACCATTGTATTTCATCATAAATGATCAGAAAACAAGGATTTAAGTGTAAAAAAAACTAACCCGTCCTTTCAGACAGGACCAGCGTAAACATTAGCCTGGACAATTTCAGAGAAGCACAGATCAAAGTTGACCTGGTTGCCTGCCACATGAACACGCAGGGACATGTCTGCATAGCCACAACACCAGCCCAGAGTGCTGAGCCGGGTGCTGTAAAAGCACACTGTGAGTGGGTGGGTAGCTCTACAGCTAGGTTCTAGCAGGTTCTAGCGGCCTAGCTGTGGCAACACTCACCTCTGAGCAGAGATGAAGAGATATGTGACTGGGCCAAAACAAGGCTCTTTTTCATAGACTCCACTGCTGGTTGTTTTTCTTTGTCTTTTCAAGAAATCCTCCTGGCAGATTATAGCAAGACTGGGATTGCTAAGGGCCACAGCAATAGTCTAGTGGGAGTTAGACATGCTAACTCTTCGACTGGCACAGTATTGGGAATGTCATGACCGAATGCTCATTCCTTATATTCTTTTACTTTCATTTTTATGACGTTAGAAGAGACATTGCCTTGAAGACTACTTGGTGTTGTTCCTCTACAAAGCCATAGTAGAGGAACATTTACCAAGTAAATGTTAGTACTGGAATGTAATAACATGTCATTTTATTTGTGACTAATGTGCAGTAGAACACCTTTGCAAAAACAATAATTGCTTACTGTTATTCAACTCCATAATGCTTTACTAACACTGTAGTGTATAATTTTATAAATATGCCCTGAAGGTGGCAATATTGTAGCAACAGATCCACTTTAGATTTTATTTGCAGCACAATTCTCAAATTAACTGAACCGATACAGACTTTGCAACATTCCAACACATACACCCATGTAAACACCACATGCAGTAGTTAACATTACTCATAACATTAACATTATTCTGTTCTATGGATACTGTTTGTCACAAGTAAAGGTGCCATTTGACTCCTTGACTTTTTTTCCCTTGACTTGATCTGCATAAAGTGTGCTGAAGTCATGTGCAATCACTTTAATCAGGTCCAAAGGAGCAGTGCTATGTGGTCCTGTATCAGATGCCTTGGTTAGTGGCCATCCTCTCTGTGCCTCCAGATCTGGTTTGATCTGTAGTGGGTGTCACCAGTAAATGCCAGAGGTCACTGGAGTACAAATGCAGTCCTTCATGCATGTATGTGGTATTGTTGCACTTCTGTCAGGGTGGGTTTTGCAGATACTATGTAGACACAACATCTACTAATTGTGGTTTCTGTAGACACTTGGTAATGTACGAATTTTCAGTGCAGTGATTTATGGTCTTCAGTTTTCCCCAGTCTGTTCAAGCTGCATTTTCTCTGTGTAAACTGAGGAATGTCAACTGTGAAGATACAATATAACAGAAGAAAACAGTGTTAAAAGTTGCAGCCTTGTGGCTGTGAGCACTTCTGTGTGCCACTGTGTAGAAATCTCTGGGCTCAGAGTGAATGCTTATATGGACATGACCATAATCCCAATAAGATGCTGTCATGTAAACAGAATATTCTGATTACCTTAACTCGAAAAGGGTCATTATCTGAGCCAAAATCAAATTAAGATATGTGGAGTATTTCTGTTTCTCAACTCTTGTGGTTCAGTAATGCCTTGGCAAACAAGAACATCAATAATTGATTATGATTTTAAGAACTTGCTTGATAGTTGTGTACTTTGTAACAGTTCCAAGTCAGATGTAAGATGTTGTTATAATATGTGGAATCTAATTTGAAAAGAAATCGCCAAATTACATCATGGCTCAAATGACACATTAAATGCAATAATTTGGTACTTTTCCAGCCACTACCACAAAAACATTTCACACTGACTTAGACCTGAAACAAGTTTTTCTCTTGTGATTATTTTAATTCTAAGCTTTTTTAAGGTAGGAGGACTAAAGAGTTACTGGTTTAGTGTGGAAATTTCAGACCAAATGACTAAATGATTCATCTGGTGTGATCAGGACCTGATAGGTCACTGTAAGCCGAAAGTGGATGTGTAGGGGTCCATTTTGAGCCCACTCAGCCAGTTTAAGGTGCATGTGTCTCTGTTGTGTGCTAAGCATGTGTGATCGTATGTAAAGATGATACACATAGTGCAGTGGGAAGGATGCTTGTCTGTCAGTCCCCTGACTAGACTGAGATGACAGAACAGGTGGGGCACACATGCTCTCTGTCACAGATGCATCTAGAGAGATGAATCCAGTCCAGCAGCCCAGCCTGGGAGTTCCTGGGGGATGCGTGGATACATTTCTGTGGCTTTGTGCTGTGCCCTGTGCCCTGTGGTGAAGCATGATGACGTTTGCTCCGTGGGCTGAGATGAAAGGCTCCGAGCGCTCATCCATCCGCTGGCTTTAGGAGGGCCATTGTTCACTCAAGCATGTGTCATTCAAGAAGCTCTCCTCAGATTTCCTATTCAGTTACCTGATGGGGTACCTGACTGAAGCTTTCATTTCACTGTGACATAGCCCACTGTCTGTAAATCATTAACACTACAGAAATGCACAAGTACTGAAAACTAAGTTGCTGAAAGTGCTTCTTAAAATACGAATAATTATTATTATATTATAATAATAATATCATAATTATAAAATACATATTTAAGTTATTTCTGTAAGCAAAGCTTGAAAAATTATTATATAATTGTAGAAAAATTATTAAAAATGGTTAATTCACTAGCACTAATTGCACGGCCCTGTTGAAGTATTGACGTTCAAGCTGAATATTCATAGTTTCTGTTTCTGAAAAGGTTCAGTCTTTCCTCCTGTGCTCCATAAATCATGTTTTATTTTCAGTGCAACCGCATGACTGTAACATAATTTGATAAATCATTGCCCCGAGCAAACACCTCTATTTTCTCATATTGGTTTGTGAAGTCAGAAATGTTTTTTATACTATTTCTATAACTTTAGCAGCAAGTGTTCACATTAACTTGTGAATGTCAGAATTTTACCTCTTATCATTCTGCTTAAGTTTATACAATCTGTTGGACTGGTTGTCTAGGCCATCCATTTACTAACAGCAACCGGAAAATCAACAATTTGTCCATGTGGAAATATATTCACATACATGAAATGTTCAGATATAAAGCTAGCATTGAAAAATAACCATATGTGACAATGGTGGGTCATGTCTTACATTTGTGCTCAGTGTTTCCTCACCTAACAAGCCATTCACCTCTACTTTGATAACAGTTAAAACACGCAAAGAGTTCTTCATACACACATGTGGTTTGGCATGCCTGAATCCTTATAAACTCTGATCTGATTGTACACTATTGAACTAAACATGCAAACATATGGCCAAGACTGAGTAATATTTTCCAAAAAATTATTTCTCATTTAATGATATGTAGATGAACTACAGCTAAATAGCACATGGGAGGACTTTAAACCTCATCTGTGTTTCAACGTATCTCCTTTTTGATGCTGTTGTCAGCAGATGCTGAGAATACAAACCAGTTGTGGCGAAGCAAAAACACAAGAAATTCTTTTGTCCCACTTCCCTGTGAAGAAGCACTACAGTCGTGTGATGGCACACACATGGAAAGCCTAATTGGAAACAGTTAGTGCCACAGCTCGCAGTTCAAAAAACACTGATTAATATACAGTCATGGTTGAGTTATAGCCTAGTGAAACGTAGGAGGTTTAACAACTTCTAATTTGACCTTGAACTCAATTTTTCTCAACTGATTACATAGTCTTACAGTCATGAGACCCCTATATGCATAAACAAATAACATTTTTTAAAAGGATGGGCCCCCAAAACCCTTCTGGGAGAAATTTGCCTCATGTAGAAATAATGCTTGAGATTTACACAGCTGCCTATAATATTTAGGCCATCTCATAAATGTTGTCATACTTTGATGAAAAAAGATTGATTAGTATTTACCCTATGATTGCCTTAAACTGAAGAATACTAACATTTAATCACCTTTCAGTGCCTGTTAACTGGGCCATGGACTGGCCAGTCTTTTACAGTAGAATGCTATAGTTCATAACCTACACAAACTTCCCTTGTCATGTTCATGAGCCCCAGGATGCATGTCTCATTGTGCCTTGGAAGTGCAGAGCTAAGTGGCTAACCCTCTTTCCCCTGGTGTAAGCATACATCTGTGGACACTTGCTGTTAGATGTGACTCTCCACATGTGTCACAGGGATTGGGTTGGTGATAGAGCCATGACTGTGTCCGCATGATGAATTCTGCAATGATGGCAACACTGTGGATTTGATTTTTGGGACACAACTCGTTATAGCAGCATAATTTTGTGTTTCAGTGTTGACACACAAAAGGTGTTGTATTTAACCACTTTTTTTTGCGTTTCTCGATAGGTGTCAAGTTGTGAGGTCACAGCTGTGTTTCTGTGAAGACCACACAACCAGACAGTTCACAGAAAGGGCATCATCCTACAAGATACACCCTCAGCCCTTGTTATATGCATTACTATGTTCAGAGTTTTACCACAATACTCCACATAATGTGAAACTTACATGCACTGGGCAAAAAGCTCTGTTTTCATCCTCCCAACAGATTATGTATTCTGTAATGCCCCTGAAATTCATTGAGATTCATATTTAGTGGATGTAGTTTATGTTAAATCCCTTTAACATATGTTTATGTAAATAAACACCATGTCACAAACAGAAATATTTAAATATAAATTTAACCAAAAAATTAAATAACTTAAACATGTTTATATGTTCATGAAAGTATTGACAATATTAGTGACAGATGATACACAAGGCAGCTTTTTGAGGAATGTTGCTGGAAATGTTCTGTTCTTCCTGCTATTGGGTGACATTTTGTTTCTGGAGAACTTTAATCATAAGTATGCAAATGATGATGGTGTTCATATCCCGCAGTGGTGTTTATGACGCATGCTTTCATCACCCACATCATGTCTGCTCAAACAATAGGTATGCCCTTACTGTATGTTGTGTTTGTCTGCTAAGAAAACTGGGAGTTTACTCTATCACTTAACTGGATTAGTGACTCTTATTAATTAATCCCAATGAATTTCAGAACTTCTAAATTAGGCTATGTTTTTTTCCACTTTTAGTTGTTGTTAACTCCTGATATGTCTGTTTGCATGCTGCCATTGCATTGGACTCATTGTTCAGTCATCTGGTTTGATTTCTGAGAGTCTGGCAGAGGGCCTCTCGCCTTCCTTGGGTGTCACGTTTCACAACAGCGACACTGAAGGCGATGAGAGGGAATAAAGAGGAACTTCCTTTTAAGGCTGACATTGTACTAGCAGACCCACCTCCTCCGCACAGATGCCATTTCCTGACTTGAAATTCCTTGTAGTAGGACATTTTGGTGAATCAGAGTGAACGGGAATATAAATACAGGAGAGTTGTGATGCAAGGCCCAGCCCACACATTCCCACTACGTCACTGACATTTCCTTTCTCCTTTTAACCCAAACACCTGTACTCTCAATCAACATTTACAGTAAGGAAACACAAGCAGAAAGAAATGTTACTTTCCAACAGCAACTTTTACTGACTGCTTTTGAAAGACAAGAAATAGCATGCAATGACATGTCAGAGGTGT
This sequence comes from Tenualosa thibaudeaui, assembly GCA_027481765.1. Taxonomy (NCBI): domain Eukaryota; kingdom Metazoa; phylum Chordata; class Actinopteri; order Clupeiformes; family Clupeidae; genus Tenualosa; species Tenualosa thibaudeaui. Next base: position 1,908,076 of record JAIFZK010000009.1, read on the forward strand.
TGTAAAGTCACAAAGGTGAGACATTGAAAATATATTGTATTATGTTCATTTTGTTGGGAAAAAAAAACATTCATTGATCTCCAGACAGCACAATCTTCTTTCAGATTATCCAAGACAACAAGTGAAACATTTTAAGGGGTATGGACATTTGGAGAAACATTTTAAAAAGATGGCAAATATATTGTTCACTTTCAAAAAGGATAACCACTACCAATACCGCTAACCTGACTATAACAGACATCTTCAAAGATAGCTCAATGTTAGAGCATCCTGTAGATGTGTTGCCAAGACAACTGGGAAGAGACGACAGATACCAGAATTAAATATTGCTTAATAAGTGATACTGATTGCTGAGTCAGTGATCTCTGCATGGCTCTATCTTCAAACAGTGTCCAGATGAATGTATGGACCACCACAGCACATATTCAGAACAACTGTGAATTGTAAGTATCCAGAGGATTAAGATACAGCTTTGACCATGTTCCTTTCACAGTTTAGACAACATGAGTGAGGTCTGTAATGGATTGACTAAACAGGTGAGCCGATGACTATGGGGGGTTGACTCAAGGAAAGCTGAATGTTGGAACCTGGAAAACTTGCCCTGCTCCAGTTTTTTTTCTTTTGTTGGGGGGTCCGTGTGATGTTAGGGCACCTCACAATGTGGTCAGAAAATGCAGAAAAGGAAGTATTTCATAGTTCTGACCAATCATATAACAGTAATGCTAAAGCAGTAACTCAAACAAAAATACTTTCTGTATTCTCACATGTGTATTGTAAGACAAATCTTGGATGTTTCCCTTAACTAAAGTAAGCAGGCTATTCCATTAGGAGGTTTACCTTCTAGAACAACTTTAGGTTTATCACTTAACCACTTACTTGGAATACTACCTTGATGCTTTTGTCTCTTTTCCTTAGCTGTTTACTAAGTGCGTGTTTTATTTTACATCTGCTGTGCACTCATACACACGATGGATCATTCTGACTTGTATTTAGGAAGAGACTGATAGAATAACAACTGTGGACCATCCACAGAGATGGGGCACTGATGCAGTTGTTGGGCAGCATCCAGAATACAGGTGAGTTTGTTACTGGCAGCAATGACCAATGGGTCTCAATCTTTCCACAGCAGATTAAACAAAGTCAATGAATCAGGGTATCTTGAGACATAAGGGGATTTCTGAAACATCTGTATTCTTTAGGCATACACTACTGTGTCAGAGAAAGACAAATCTGTGTTTTGATAAAAGCATAAAATAAAAACCCTTGTCATTGATGAGGTGGTTGTACATTATCAGCTCTAACATGGTACTGCTCTGTGCATTATTTGTGAAACTATGGTTAGATTTTCTATCTGTGAATATTTGCATTAAAAACACACTTAATCTCATGCATTCTTGAAACAACCTTGATGCCAGGAACTGGTAAATAGTTCAGATTGGGTGGGATGCCCTGAATGGCAAAGAGTTCCTTTGGTCTATTACATGACAAGCTCAGAGCACTAAGCCATTCTGGCATACTTGACCTCTGGAGGTCAGTTGAGGAACAGAACCATATGCACCCTGAAAGTCATACTACACACAGTAGGAGGCTTTGGAATGAGCTCAACACAGCTTGCATGTTTCCTTGTACTCAGAAAATCTTCTGCAAATTTTAGTCCTAAGAACATTGTGTGACAATGGCTAACATGCTTTTTTGTGGAACAGCAATCATGAGAACCCTAACCACTTTTGATATTGTAAAAGCCACAGCAAAACTGTAACAATTATCATCAACACATAAAAACCCAATATAATACAATGCATGCACACACAAACACAGACAGCGAATTAGGGAATTTACCTCTGAGCTCTCTGTTTCTCTCTCTCTCTTTTCATGCCTCCAGATTTTTGTTTTTTAAACCTGAGTATCTCTTGGATGTGTAGCTTTTCTGCTTAAGTGAGGGCCTTGACATCCATTGTCACAATCTATGTTGTTCCTACATGTAAAGGATTAAGTTGGCTACTTAAAATTTCCACTGTGTGATATGCAGCTAAAAAATGGCATTTACAGTTTATCATCTTATGCATTTTAATAAGAGCCTAATAAGTGCCATCTCTACATAGAAAAATAGCTGCAACCCTGTGAATGCTTAATACTTAATACTTACTGCCTTGCTCATGGAAACTCATGAAGTAATGTGGCTAATCAACAACTTTTAGTCAGCAACTGTAGGACTCATGTAGGGCTGCATGCCACCCTCTCTGCTTCCTTCCAGTCAATCGAAAAACATCATTGTTATTTTTGATTATCTTTTTTAGCTAAGTTTTTGCTGTGTGAAATGTAGAATTAGAGCTCTCAGTGGTTAAGACAAAAAAATGAGCAGCCTAAGCTTATTTCTTCAGCTATTTACATGATACTTCTAGTTATCAGCCATTCGCCCCATGTGGTTTACAGGACCATAAACAACTCATTGTAGAAATATATCAAAATGATTTCCATGATGAAGAACAACCCACAGAACAAACAGCACCCAGTTATTTGATACTAAATGTGCACAAACATTTAACATGTTGCTCTGTTGTAATTGGTGATTAACTGTTTCTATCACCAAGGTACAAGCCCCTGCTGTTTTGCTATTGGCTATTAGAGCGCGATTGCTTCATTGTAACCGCCTATTCTGTCCCTCCTTCCAGATTCACTGTTCAGCGGGCAGGGGAGCGGGGACTCAGCAATGCTCTTGTTCCTTTTGCTGTAAAACCTTCTGATTTTGAAATAGGCAGTCATATCACCGAACGAAGGAAATGGAATAGTAAACATTGTAGACAATACACCGAAGGATATTCAGCAGAATAAAGGCTCGTCCGTTTATTTGAACAGTAACAGTTTCCTGTGTATTTGATTTCTTTTGACGTTGTCATAGCGTTTTTATTTTGTTGGTGGGGACCACTTTGCTTCAACTCAGGAACTCTCCATTGACATTCCCTGCTTTGGCAGCTACCATATCTCTTTGCCGCAGTAAGTCTGGAGTTTCAGATTGTTTTCCGTAGCCTGCTGGTTTAGTGTTAAACGTACGCGTTTCTAAATCCCAACCATTGTCTTATGCCACTGTCAAATGCTTCGATGGTCTGTAGTTAGCCTACTCCAACGCAGTTGCTGGTAAACTATGTTTCTCCTACACAGCTCAGATCAAATAACAAACTCCATCCTGCAGTCTTGCAGACTTAAACAACCCTTACACTAACTATAAACAACACAGTTAAACAGCTTGTTTTCTGATCTTCTCCCTCCCCCATGCCTTTGTCACTGTGTAGCCTATGTGAAACAACATTAACTGTGACCATAGCCTATGAAATGACACTTTGTTAATGAAATGTTCTCAGGATGTAGCCAAGGCTAGCAAACTGTTAACGTCACAGCCAGATGTTCACAACCAAATTGTGGTTTGTGACAGAATCCTCAACTTTAATCTGGGCTTACATTACCTGTTTTAAAACTATATTAGCCAACCCAGACACAATGTAGCTTGCGCTTCACCAATTCAGTTTTACTTTCTAGACTCTCCATGACGATCTGCCGAAAAACAACTTCATTTTAATACACTGACTGAAAATGGCAGCTGCTCTCAGTGGCCGGAATCCGGGTGGACGAGGACCAAACCCCAGAAAAGGCCGGATTTTAGGCTTCATTGACGCCATTCAGGATGCAGTTGGGCCACCAAAACAAGCAGCAGCCGACCGCCGAACTGTAGAAAAGACGTGGAAGCTAATGGATAAAGTTGTAAGTCCACACCTATGACAGTCATTTCTGTAGTAGCTGACAGCTCAGTTTCCTCAGTCTTCATTTGGAATTTTGATCAAATAAACGAACTACTAACTACTATGCTCTCTCCTGTATGTTACTATTGTGTTACACTTGTAGGTGAGACTTTGCCAGAACCCCAGATTACAACTGAAGAACAGTCCTCCATACATTTTGGATATATTGCCAGACACATACCAGCATTTGCGGTTGATATTGTGCAAATATGAAGAGAATCAGAGACTCACTCAACTCAGTGAGAATGAATACTTTAAGATCTACATTGACAGCCTGATGAAGAAATCTAAAAGGGCAATTCGCCTCTTCAAGGAGGGGAAGGAGAGGATGTATGAGGAGCAGTCCCAAGACAGGTAAGGATGGGGCTCTGTAGATCTGCAGTGTTAATAGTTAGCTTTTGAAATAATCATGGGAATGTAACCCTTTCTCTTAGTGTGTATGTCTTGGAGATATCAATTAGTTATTGAATTTAGAAATGAATGATCAACTTAATGTATTTTTCTGTGACCATTAAAATAAAATGGCTATTCTTTTAAGGTGTAGCTGAGCTTCTTTGTGGTTGAGGAAATCTAGTTACATAGGCCTATAGCCAAAGTGGTCACTGTAATCTTTCCTGTATTATTCCTGTTGACTGTTGAGCGTGTGTTGCTGACTTGGCCTTTTCCAGACTTTGAGATTTTGTGGTCATCTAATAGTTTGTATCTCCAGGGCTGATGGATAAGAAAATTACATTGATTAGAAGAGAGAACTGACAGTTGCCTTGATTGACTGACTGTCTTCTGTGAATTATTCCTAAAACAAGAGTGGAGGCAAAGCATTTAATAGGCTATAGCTGATTTAGGCTGCACTAGGTTCCCGTGATTTTAGCAAAATAAAGCATCACAAGTAAAGGCAAACCTTTCTGTGTCAGTTGTCCCTATTGAAAGAACATAAATTCATATTTCACTGTTTGAATGATGGCTATTAATGAATAGGGGTGAAGCAGAGGTAACAATCACTTCTTAGCCTTAGGATTCATGTTGACAGCATTCCGTAACATACTGCCATATCTGCAAGCTGTGACACTACGGACAGTAGTATTGGTTGATGGCCCCAAACCGTCTGCGATGTCACCTTTCCTTAAATCACTAAAGAACCGCCCTTAAAGGCACACAACAGTGAGAGCAGGAACAAAATGAATTTGTCATTTTGTAGACAACCGAAAGATGAGATGCAGAGAGTTCATCCACAGTGCAGTGAAACTGCTGGGAGCAGTCTGCCTAGTAAACTAGTCCCTGCTCTGCAGTGGAGCCTCCAGGAGAAGTTCACACATGTGCTTTTCTAATCAGAGACCACAGAAAGGAAATGATGCCCCCTTTACCTTCTGCTGTGGGATCAGGATTGATGTGACTTAAGCCTTAGTATCCATTTAACTGAAGCACTTTTTATAGAATTTCTTGTCTACTCATTCTAGTCCAAAGAATTTGTCCTTGTTAGCACATTGATGGCAATGCCCGTTATATCAGCTTTGTACACACACTGGAAAAAGTCCAGCAGGAGATCTGATCTTAATTAATCATACCTCAAACTAATTAGGCTAAATGTATAGATCTTGAGGCCAGACCAATGTTATTTCATTATGATTAAAATAGAAGGTCATACTAAATACTGTACTGCTGTTCTCTTTTGCCTTTTTGTCTAGTCGTAGCCTTCGAGTCACAGTCACAGTCATTGTAAAAATATTTAGTGAGGTGTTGGCTTTTCAACTCTCTTTTGACGGTCTAAATGGAAAGACATGCATGACCACATGCAGTGTAAGGCAGATGATGCGTAACATTGAAGGCTGATAATATGGCCACAGAGTGAAACTGAAGGATAATCTTTGCTTGTGTCTAACCTTCTGATGGAGATAGTGAACCTGCACAAGTCATGTCAACCTTGTTATTTTTGATAACTCTGGGAAACGGTGCAGGGGGCGTACATTTCCCCCAGACCCAAGTGCTCTAAGTGCATTACCATCAATTAGTATTGACATTAAGAGGAGATGGAGAGGGGTCAAACAGAGAGATGAATGGGGGATGAGCATACTGAATGGAAATAGAGCAGTGCCTAAAAGGCCAGTGGATATTTGAGGGAAATGGCTGTCACTAGGAAATTGGGTGCCTATTCAATTCAATTATATTTATACAGCGCCTTTTACTATTAGTATTGTCTCATGAAAAACTCAAGGGGACAACCCAACTGCCCAGGGGTCATTCAGGAAAAGAACAATCAGTAGTTACAATAATGGACTACAGTTTGTCCATGGTTTTAGCTGGGCATCATAATAATTCTAATATATTGTCCCATAACATTATATGCTAGTCAAGCCATAGGTGAGTAGTATCAGCCATACATTTGGCTGAATGGACAAAAAGCCTGTGGGATTCACTTCTGCTGTGTGATAAATGTTGTTTTGTGTAGAAGTAAAGGATGTGGTTTGTCAGCTTCGTCTGGTTGCTCTCCCTGCCGTATGCACAAACAATCAAAAGGTTTTCCTCAAATCTAGTCTCAGTAGCATTAGTTATTTGTTCTTTTATAGTTATTTTCCATGTTTGCTATGAAATATAAATGATGACACCTAATGCAATTTTTTTTGACATCCCTACTTGTTTCTTGCACTGTTTTAAAATACATGAGCAAATTAACTAGCCTACTTCTGTTAGCTCAGTTAAGTGCAGTTAATCACATGAGATTGGGGTCTGCACGGGCTGCAGAACATGAAGTGAAAGTGCTAGCTAGTCTGTTAAAGAGTCTGGTCAGATTTAAATAAGCATGCAGCTTTGCATGCTTTTAATAGTAGGCTGCTGCACATGCAGCTGTGGACAGGAGGAAGTTCCTCTAGTACAAATGTGTTGGTTAAGTTCATATGGTTACAATACAAAATCTTTACAAGTCCTGTCTCAATTTGATTAATCAGATTTTCACAGTTATTATGTTTGTGTTATGGATTGCATAAATGGTGGTCTTTTTGTTAGTGTTTTTATCATTTACATTTTGGGAAGTGTGTATTTTGGAATAAATTCAGTGCAAATTATAATTGCTTGTTAATTGCTTAATAGTTGTTAGAACTGTCCTTAATTGCGATTACCAATTGTGTCAAATATAAAATAGTGACAACTTGTGCAATTGTGCAGACTAATTCTAGTCTTTTCTGGAGACAATTTAAAGCAAATCCTCCAGGGAGGAGGCTAGTCCACAAATAGACACACCTCACAGAAGTGGACCATATTGGAATTGTAACAGCCTTGCCATTGAAATCAGATGATTTCTTTCTTTCTTGGTAGCATTAATGTCTTAATGTGATGAGATGGTAGTGTGGCAGCCTGGAGGCCAGGGAGAGATGCTAATGAGTTTACATTTTGACTTGCAGAGGTAGCAGTTGAGTGCCTTGTGCAGTGACTGTAATATGACACTGTTTACACTGTGCACATGCAGCAAGCATGGAGCCAGGCTCTCCAAACAGAGATGTACATGTCAGTGCATTCGGTCTACTGTCATGGGTATGTTGAGTAGGGCAAAAATGAACAGGTAGAGGAAAAACAAGTAGCCTAACATCCTGTTCATGCGTCTCTTCCCTCATTCATCCTTTCATTATCACCTCTCTCAGGCTCCTCAGTAAGGCTCTTATGGGGCCTCCCTTTAGTGCCCACACACACAGACACACACACACAAGCAAGCACTCCACCCCCTTTCCCCAAAGGGGGGGGGGGCTTTTTCAGCTTATGTCATCTGGAAAAGATGTACACCAAACTCCCCACAATGCCTGTCACCCATGTGATACTCTTCAAGGAACAAGTATCAGCTTTTGAGGTTTTTATTTGGGCCTTCCGGTGGTTTTAAATGTCAGAACATCTGGTGGACTCTTTCTTCCTTCCCTGACATTTCTTCAAGTCTGTCTGTCTGTCTGTCTCTCTCATAGTCTCTTTTTTCTTCTCTTTCATTAGTTCTCTCTGCAGTTTCAGGTGTCACAGGGGCCTGCTTTGTGTATGGAGTAGAGTGTGGGAGGAGATGGAGATGTGGGTCAGTTTCCCCAGAGCTCCAAGTGTTGCTGTTTGAAACTAAAGCACACAAAGCCTCCTTAAAGGGCTTTATAGCTGTGCTGTCTGCTTCAAGTGGACACGAGAATAGGTTGGGAATCAGCAGGGACTGGGCTTGATGAGACTGATCAATAACAGGCTGATGGCTGTGTTTGCTGTGTCGCATCTGGGGAAAACATAAGGCTGAATGACAGCTCTGTGTTTGTCTCTGTGCTCTCTAAGCAGCCTCATGCCAGGTGCCTGTGCCAGTGAAGTGAGTTGCACAGCTGAATGGGTCATGTGTTAAAATGCAAACCTTGGGTGCATAAATGAAGGCAGAGGCTTTTGTCTGCTGAATTTGCACAAGTGTCCATCCATATGTGTCATGCTGGGCCTTTTGTGTTGGAGGTCTGCAGGGAGCCTGGCCAATGTGCCCTGATTACTTGTCGTGTGTGTGTGTGTGTGCGTGTGTGTGTGTGTCAGTGTGTGTACCTCCGCCTCCAAGCATGGCTGCTTCCTCTTCAGACATACCCCACCCTTCCCCTCCTCCCCCTCAACAGGCTGCCCTACCATCTGAGCCCAGCCCCTGTGTGTGTGTGCGTGTGTGCGTGTGCGTGTGCGTGTGTGTGTGCGTGTGTGTGCGAGTGCGCACGTGCTCGCTGGCCCTGAGACAGAAATCACATGTGACAAGCTGTGAACAAACTGCATGGCTCCAGAGAGCGCTTGAGTATCACTACTAGTGCCCTGTCCACTGGCCCCTCCATGTTATTTACTCCCTTGCTGAGATGTGACCATCACAGTGTAGAACCGAGAGATCCTTACTGTAACGTGAGTCAAGTGTCATTTCCTGCGTGGTGTTGATTTATTGTTTGAGGGTGCTGTTTTATTTGCGTGTCGGAGAGGGGAGCAATCTCATGACTGGGTGAATCACTGTAAAGTTCACTCAGCTTAGTTGGCAGTAGCGTGTGGGGAAAAGGAAAATGTGAGCTAGCTACCGAGAGCCTTAGAGCGTCTCTCTGGGTGGTCTGATCACAGGGTAAGATGGCGAGGCCATCGAAAGGCCTCGGAAAACTGTCACAGCTAACGCGACTTTTCCTCCCATCTGTCTAATTCCTGGCATGTAGCTGGTAGGAGAGTTGTCGGCTTTTGAGCCTAACTGTCATTCCTCTGTCTACATAATCATCGCTGAGCTTTTTCATTAGCCTAGGGGAGTGCCAGAGAGTTCAGGCTTGCTCTGTGTTGTAGGGAGTGTTTGTGAGTGCCTGCTTCTCTCACCACCAAGTAACTGTTAACATCCAAAGGGAAGCTGCTCAGCTGTGCTCAATCAATAACTTTGTTCTTAATTAAGCTAATTAAGCCTTTGCAGTGTGCACCACAACCTTATTTAATAAAAGCATCTTACAGGAGTTCATCTGTATGCTCTCTTGGCTATGCACAAGAAAGGGACGCAAAGCCTGCCAGTCATTAAACCTAATAAGTCTGTGTGGAGGTCTTGATTTTGCTAGCATATCCAAATTCTGTCCGTGACCATCCAGCCATTTTTGACAGATCTTTAGCACTGTATGGTTGCTCTTCCTGTTTGGTTGTTTTCCCAGTGTGTTTGGATCGTCACAGACACTTGTGCTTGAGATGGATGTGTGTGTTCATCCCTTGAGTGGAGAGCCCCTATTGAGCACATGCATATAGGCATGGGGATGGGCTTCTAGAGATGGACAGGCTGCATGGAAGCTGCTTCCTCCTCCTCCTCTTCCTGCTGCTGCTGCTGCTGTAACATTTTTACTGCTCCCTTGACAACCATGCCCATAGTAGCTTCCTAAAGTAATTGGTTCAGAATAAGCTGGAGTTAAAGTGTAGGGTTTGCCAGAACCATGGATGTGCCCATAAACTTACTCCTGAACAGTGTCTCACTCAGACATCACACAGAGGTTGTCTTTTTCTAGGCTCACACACAAGTGCATACTGTATGTCCAACAACATGCATAGGAAGACACAGCAGTCTCTGTTCCTCAATTTGCACTGTTCTATGTGTTGAACTTAGGGTCTGTGAGAGAAGTAGATGGTTATTGGCTCTGTGACATATGTTAGATTTTATGTCATGTTGAACAATATTTGAGAAGCATTTTGCATTTTGCTCTGACTGTTGTTTTTGACAAGCTTCTTTTGCCATTATCTCCAAGTTGCCTAATAGCGGTAGCAGTGATGCTATCAGAGAGGATGCTGCTGAACACAGCAGGAAGTAAGTTTGTGGCTGTGTCCTTCACACAACCAAACAGCCAGTGCTTCCTCCATCTGTGGATGACGTGTGGAAAGATCTCAGAGCTGTGGCTGCGCTGTTTCCTGTTCCCTGGATAGGATGCTGGGAAGACTAGTGGGTCATTGGTAAAAACAATAAAAGCCCCAAGACTCTAGATGTCTGTCAGATAAGTCACCCATATGGTGGACTCCCAAGGCCTCAACTGCTCGCGCTCAGTCACTGGGCTCCCTAGCACAGCCTAATGAATGCGTCTAAGGGCTGGGATCTTACCCTGGATAAGGCCCAGATGCTGACTCATCTCCCCCTGTTAGATGGAAGCATGGCTGTGGAGGAAGAGAGGAGGGGGGGGGTGTACACTGTGGAGGTGGACTGGGCATGTTCAGTCTCTACTGAATGAAAAGGAGAGGAGCTTGGAAAAAACACTTGGGAAAAGCTGAGGTGTCACAGGAAATGATGTTGTGTCAAATGATGTATTGTGAATGTCCAGAGCCATTTGAAGTCTTTGTTATTGACATCCTCCTAGGGCTTTGGATGGAATGGCAGATTGGAAGGTGTACTTGGCATTGGCAAATAACCATGTACGGGGGACATAAGCAAGAAGTCAGTCATGAAGGGCATAGCAGGTGCCTTTCCTCTGTCCTTTAGCAGTGAACATAATGTGGTTTTGAACTAGCATCGTGTCCACAGGAGATTCTGAGCATAATATTGTCAAATATTGTTTGTGCACTAGTCTATTATGAGACACAGAGTCATGTGTGAGGGTGGAGGGGAATGGATGTCATGAGCTGCAAAAACCCTTTTAATTAACATGCAGTCAACGTTGATGTTCATTTTGGATGTGCTCTGCGTGTTTTACCTCTCCTGAGATGTTGTTGGCCTTTTATGCGAGTAAGTTGACATGAAAGGTGTCGCTAATTGCAGCCATCTGGTGAGGAAATGGGCTCCGGTTGCCTGGTAGTGTGTGCTGAGCCGAGCAGAGCGGCCCTGGCAAACAGCCACCCAGTGCCTGGTCAGGGAATGAGCAAGCATGGATTGGGATGGGGGAGATGTTAGTCACCCACCAGCTTACTAAGGTTGCGTGGCAGCACTGACAAGCTAGAAGAATGAAGGGGTGTCCCCCCTCACACACACACACACACACACACACACACACACACATACAAGAGCAGTTTATTGGGTTCATTGGGGTTCTCCCATGTGCATAGAATCAAACTTCTCCAATCTAACCAGATATCCCCTTTTGTGTACTTTGCTGTTCTGTTGAATGGTTGAATGTGTCAGATATTCCTGATGACATTCATAATGGGAGAGCATAGAATGCTGCTCCTATGCCAGACAGCTCTGCTGACATCAGAAGAGGGGCGCAGCCAAGGCTGACTGAAGGACTGGGGAACAGAATTCCGGCTCATATCCTGTCCCATTTCCTGCTCCCGTGGGAGGCAGATGAATATTCTAGAAGCGCAGAATGGTCTCAAGGATTTACCTGTGCTCCCCATAGTATCAGTGTCTCAGTGGTGAGCCCATTAGTCTAATCTGGCTGAGAAAGAATAGAGACAGGAAGAATTAAAAGACAGATGGTTTAAAACGGAAACATGAACATGAAACTGAATTATGTAAAGTTTAAATAATTATCCTATATGTTACTAATCCATAATTATTTATATTGAATTAGTGATTGTACTTCTGTATACCTGTATATAGTTAGCCTCATTCTCATCCTGTAGACTGCTTTTGAAGTTAGCTGGTTGTGAGGGGCATTAGGTCCATGTGAGTGGGAGTTAGCTAGCTAGCCTGCTGTGGTGTGCAGTGCTGCTGGCTGCCACACTGACTTTAGCACAAGGGAGCTGCCCTGAGCCATGGATTGCACTGGCCCAGCTCAGTCATGCCACTGCTCTCACCTCTAAGTCCACACAAGCCACATGTGCTCATGAGTTAGGAGCTCATGGGGAGAGCTAGTGGAGGCAAAACCTAGTGTCAGCTAGCACCTAGCCTACTTAAGTTGATTTATAAGGCTGGTAAAGTAGTTTTGTAGGTTGTCTGGTTGTTTTTAGGAAATGATAGCACAGCCTTGTAAAAATGCCACTGTTTGTTTTCTTTGGCTGTGTGTCAGCCTTCAACAGAGAGAGAGAGAATAGCTTTGAAAGGGTCTTTTAAAGCATTAAATGCTCTCTGTGTTGCAACTGATTGTGGCTATGTTGATGTGTCGGCCAAGGAATTTAGTGAGGTAATGTGCTCAGTCGAGGCTGTGAATGGATCAAGGGGCTCAGTTTCTGTTTGTTCAGAAGAGTGCAGGTGCTCTCTTTGACCTGCGCTGGTGTCAAGTGAAGCCTTAATGATTGAAACAGATGCTACTATCTACCAGTCTATCTCACAAGGCTGGTTTCTGTAAACTGCTGCCATAAGTCTGTTCATTTCCCAAATGGAGATGTGACCCACAGCGTGTTATATGCTTTTCCCCACATGACTGTGCAGGATGACTCCAGTCTTCCAGTGCTCTAATTAGGCAGCTCTGGTCTAGAGCGGGGCCCACTGCCCACTCATCTCTCCCCACCATGGCCTGTGCTGCTGGGGCTTGCTGGCTGCGAGCTATGGAAATGAAAAGTAGTAGTTAGTCCAGCACTAGTGTGTCATTAATGTGCACCACACACTCCCTCGCCTTGCCTGCACAGTCCTGGCCTTGTTTGAGTTTAGCCCGAGCAGAGAGCAAACACACAGAGTGAGTCACAGTGTTCTTTTGCCTGCGTAACTTGGCCTGAATTTCTGTGTGTGTGTGTGTGTGTGTGTGTGTGTGTGTGTGTGTGTGTGTGTGTTGTGTTGTCATGTGCCAATGGCTTTTTGACACTGATATAGAGTGAGAGTTGGCCTTGTCTCTTGATCTCTGCTATTTACCCAAATTTTTTGAATTTACTTAGGCTAGCTGCATCAGTCTGAGCTTGTGCTGCTCAAGGGGGGACTGTTGGGTTCATGATTCCTATTTCTGTTGGCTCATTTGGCTGTCACATGATCTCTATTAATCAACATTTCACACATAACAACATCAATCACTAGAAATGCATTCATGGACCACATGTCTATGCATGTTTCTTTTTTTGCTTCATTTAGAATATGCATGTCACATAGCCGCAGTCAGGTTAGTAGCATAGTGAGGTTTTAAAAATGGGGGAAATTGTGCGTCATGGCCAGTTCCCCGCAACAGCAACTTATAAGGCTTCATCACAGCAGAACCATGTGATGTGCAGTAAATATGTTTGAGATGACAGCAGATTGTCGTTTTGTAAAATGGGGTTGAAAAAGAACTTCAGCAACCTCAAGTACTCAGCACTTTCTGTTCTCTCGTGCTGGCCTCACCATTATCAGAAGTAGCTGGGTTTTAGGTTTCCTGTTGGAAGAATTGTGTTGAGAAAACACTTGCGGCAAAGTGGCAGCTTTTCTATGAGTAAAGTACTTATATATCCTGTCACTAGGAAGAGCAAAGCCACAAGCTCTAGAGGTGGCCGAGCAGGGAAAAGGCCTGATGCTCTCAGTAGCAGTGTAGCATTGGGCTGGGCTCTGTGCCCCACCCTGTGCTAATCACCTGCTGTCTTGAAGTGAAATTATTGTGTTTCAGATTTGTGATGCCTGAATCTTTCTCTTCACATGGAGTTTTTAAGGATATTTGTTTGGAGAATTTTGCTGAATGAGTGTCATGCAGGGTGACATGAGTGCTGGAGCCTGTACTCCAACTCCTCCACCAGTGACATGAGGGAGAGTGACAGCCAGTGGCTGAGGGGGTGCGGCGACAGCTGCACTGGTCTGACCACGTAGGAAGGGCAGCCTCCAGAACACTTGGGTGCTTTGAAGATGCCAATATGATCTATGATCTTAAAGTGTCTGTTCCCCAGGGTGTGTGTGTGTGTGTGTTCATTTTTGTGTTTGTATGTGTTTATTGGTGGAGACCACACACAGAGGCACATACCCTAGATTAGCCTCCATACTGTTGATTTGCTTGTGCATCTACAAATATTGTGTCAGGAGTGTTCCTCTCTCAATGGATGCAATGTAGTTTGTTTAGCTGAGATGCTGTGGGAGCTGTGGAGGCTTGTAGGTCTTTGCGTTCCATTAATCAAGCTGTCTTTTCTGTTGTGAGTGCTCAGGCCATTTACCCACTGCTCAGTCTTATTAAGAAATGAATGGCTTCCAGATCCATCACACATCTCTGAGGGGTATCCCATCTCTCTGTAGAATCAGCTGAAAGGGGCCTGCCCATCACAGTTAGCAAATAAACACACACACACACACACTCTCATACTCACACTCACACTCACTCCTCATTTGATTGTGTCCTTTGAAGTGTATTTCATCAACAAATTGAACAGAACAGCTAATTTCACAGCTATTTACCATAATTGTGAGTTGCCCGCCTTTCCATTAAAAATAGCAGGAGATTCTTGTACCTCTTCTTTCTTTGCTGCTTCAGATAGTCTACAAGCTTGGTTTGCTTTAACAAAAAAGAAATCATCTTGAAATGTGTTTGAATTAATGGACAAATCCTTCTGGGAGGCAGTAGCTGGCAGACACAGGAGCGTTGCATATCTTGTGTGACAATGAATCAGCCTGTGTGTGTGTGTGTGTGTGTGCGCGTGTGTGTGTGTATGCGCGCGTGCGTGTGTGGGTGGTGGGGGGGGGTAGCAGCAGTGGGCACTGCAGAGAGACCAGGGCACTGTGCCCGCTCCTGGAGAGGACATTTAAATGAGGGCTCAGACGGTGCCGGTCGGCCCAGCTGATCTTTGGCAGCCAAATGCAATGGGTGTGAGTTGTCACAGGAGAGATGTGATGAGATTGGGGAATTGGGTGGGGTGTGTGTGTGTGTGTGTGTGTGTGTGTGTGTGTGTGTGTGTGTGTGTGTGTGTGTGTGCACGCATGCACTAGGGAACATGTGTCACTGTGGGCCCTTCCTGTCCCTGCCCCCTGTCTCTGAGGTAGGACTTAACCAGGCAGGGGCCTGATGAGACAGCAGTGACCACACAGATTGGCACTGACAAGACCTCATTAAATGCACATGCTTCAGCACACACCCACCCACACACACACACACACACACACACACATATACACATAGTACACGTGCAAAAGCAGATAAAAAATATGGCAAGGTTTTAAAGGCTGCTTTGCTGCCATGTTGTGGTTGATATTCCATCTGTAGCAAGTCCATTGCATCTGACTGAACTATGTACATAAGGTCTTAACCGACAAAATTTGAATGCTCATTGTGCTCTTTGTGAACGCCTATGCTGTTGAAAGTGCTGGATGAAAGTTGTTTGTGTAAAAAAACGTCCAATACTTAGCATTTCAAATGCACCACACCACCACACGCACAGAAGAGCTTTTGTGGAGCTTGTTTTCATGACTCTTTTTTTTAAAAAAAATCTTGTGTGAACTAGTGATAAGATCATGGCGGATTGCCTGTGGGGAGTGGGAGGCTGCCTTACGGTGCTCTTAGTTGCAGGGGTTGTGGTGAGGCTGGGTTGGACGGAGAGCAGAGCAGAGCACTGGGTGACAGATGGGCTCACAGTTCTGCTCAAGTCTTGAACAGAGAGCCTATTCCACAATTAGCCAAGCTCACACCCCATGTGTTATCTGTTATCTGCACAACACATTACTCTGAAGAGAATGAATGCTCCTGGGTAGTTGATGATGCTAGTCTCTCTCTCTCTCTCTCTCTCTCTCTCTCTCTGTAGGCTAAAACTTATCTTCATGCATTGAATGCACTCACAGAATCTCTTCTCCTTTGGTTTGCATTATTTCTGTATCTTGGTCTTGAATAGCATCTTGCTCCTCGTTAGTGTGACTATAAGAAGCTCCTGCAAGTCTGTCCATTCCTGAATTTAAGATCCTTATTAAGGGATGTTACTGTGAAGGCAAACCGGTGTGTCATTACTGGTTTGGCATTTTGGATCAAATCATTAATATTATTTTCTTTTCTGAAGCAGTGAGCAGTGCACAGGAGATGTGATTGTATTTGAACTTTGGGCTGCATGTCTTTCCCCAGGGATGGGAGTGCATTGATTTAAGCATAAACTCATGGGCTGCCATTTCCCACCATGACTCCTCCCATCATTAAAGTCTTGAACACATCAAGAAACTGCTGGAGATGAACTGCTGAATAATGTGCTCTTTGATTCCTTCTCTCTGTCTTTTCTCTCTCTCTCTCCCTCTCTCTGTCTCCCTCTTTCTCTCTCACTAATGGATAGGCTTGTTTTTCTTGCCCTCTGCAAATTATTTTCAATTGATTGAATAATTCATGGCAATGCTGGTATGGAGGCTGGTGTGTGTGTGTGTGTGTGTGTGTGTGTGTGTGTGTGTGTGTGAGTGTGTGTGCAAGTGTGTGTGTGTGTGGGGCGGTGGCGGTGGCATGACCATTCTCTTGGCGGGGGGTCCAGATAGATATCTCATCTGACTGATGGGACTGAGCAGGGTCCTGCAGCCCATTAGTATCTGCGGTCTCTCTTAACATTGGCAGCATCAGCCTGGCTAATGCCTGCGCTCTTCTCTGCTGGGCTCTGTGCTGTGCTGTGGAGATGGAGTCTGGCAGGTGTTTTAATGATGAGTCATGCAGCTCTCCCTCTGGGCTAATGCGTCCTGAGCCCCCAGAGATAGTGAGAGGCCATGGGGGAGAGGAAGGCTGATTGCCTCTGTCTCCTTATCCACTCTAGTGGCCTCAACATCACATATCCTCCCCACCTTCTTTTTCTTCTCAAATCACCAAGATAAACACTCTGTGTCTGTTCGTTTTTTTTCTTTTGATTAACTAAAATGTTTGTATTGTTTTTTGTAATTTCAAATAATAACTTAGCAATGCAAAACAGCTACTAGCCCATCAAAACAAACTGGCATTTTATTGACGCATTTCAGGTGTAATGTGAAAGTGAATGTAGGTCAGTGTTATCTGAAGGAGGAGATAATGCACAAAGCTGTGCAGTGTGTGGTGAGATGATGGGATGTGAGGAGTGCCAGGTGCAGGAGAATGTCACCGTGGGCCGTTGAGGTGTTAGTGGAGCACTGGTAGCAGTGGCACACCTGGAGACCTCTCTGGTGCCTCTCCTCTCCTCTCCTCCTCCCTCATCAGCCTGCATGACAGGAGTCAGAGCCAAAGTCCCACTGAAGGCCTGCGGTAGAGAAACAGAAACAGAAAGAATGAGAAGAGTGTCGTTTGAGCTGTTTAATGAAATTCTGTGTGACAGCTTTGGAAAGGGGAAATTTATAAAAAGTTAGCTGATCAAAGATAAGCTTTTGTTGAGATGAAAGAGGCCTACTCTTATAAAACAGGAGAGACAAGATGACGGATGTTTCAATGTTATTCAGTTCTGCTCCATCAAGATGTTGAGCAAAATGGAATTTGAACTGAGAAGTGGCAAGGTATTTCCACCATTTGAAAATACTGGTTACAATTTTGATATGCAGTCAGTGCACATCTTAGGTTAATATAATGTATGTTATTTTCAGATTTTTTATTTTCAAATTCTTGAGCCTCCAGCAAGATGACTCAGCTGCACATTTCGTTTGCATCCCCCCTGCAATTAAACCATCTTCATGAGGAAAGGGGACAGTTTCATCCTCAGTTAGTTAAAGACATTACATTATTTGCTCAGTAAAACAGACTAAGTTAAACAAACCAAGATGTTATGAAGAAACTAACTAGAGTAGATATCTGTCTATTGAGAATGATGCAGCACCACTTGCAGCATAATGCTGAGTGCTTTATGGATGTGGAGGAGGCCACTTGTTTCCCAGTGACTGTGGTCAGACACGGTCAGTCATGCTTGCTCTCTCGCAGGGCATCAGTGCTGTGGTTCACTGCGTCAGTCAGACAGCTGGACAGAGCAGAGTGCAGACAGACAACAGTCTCTGAAGGAAGTGTTAGTAGCCAACACTTTGACATGCATGCCAACTTCTGAACTACCTTCTTCTTATAGAGTAATGCTCTCCCTCCCTTAAGGCAGGAAAGTCATCCCCTCTGATGCTCTCTCCTGATACCTGACCTTTACCAGCTCCAGGAAAGGTTGAGATGATGTTGGTGTGCTGAAGGGTGGCTGCCTGGAGAGTATCAAATCCATTGTGATCGGCATACATGCCAGAACCACTGAAAAACCTATTTGAAACCTAGTCTTGTGTCTAGTCTTGTGTCAGTGTATTTGAAACCTAGTCTTGTGTCAGTGTATTTGAAACCTAGTCTTGTGTCGGTGTATTTGAAACCTAGTCTTGTGTCTAGTCTTGTGTCTAGTCTTGTGTCTGTATATTTGAAACCTAGTCTTGTGTTGGTGTATTTTAAACCTAGTCTTGTGTCTAGTCTTGTGTCAGTGTATTTCAAACCTAGTCTTGTGTCGGTGTATTTGAAACCTAGTCTTGTGTCTAGTCTTGTGTCGGTGTATTTGAAACCTAGTCTTGTGTCTAGTCTTGTGTCGGTGTATTTCAAACCTAGTCTTGTGTCTAGTCTTGTGTCGGTGTATTTCAAACCTAGTCTTGTGTCTCTGTATTTTATTTTAAACCTGGTCTTGTGTCAGTGTATTTTATTTCAAACCTAGTCTTGTGTCTGTGTATTTCAAACCTAGTCTTGTGTCTGTGTATTTCAAACCTAGTCTTGTGTCTGTGTATTTCAAACCTAGCCTTGTGTCTATGTATTTTATTTCAAACCTAGTCTTGTGTTGGTGTATTTTATTTCAAACCTAGTCTTGTGTCTAGTCTTGTGTCAGTGTATTTTATTTCAAATCTAGCCTTGTGTCTAGTCTTGTGTCAGTGTATTTGAAACCTAGTCTTGTGTCTAGTCTTGTGTCGGTGTATTTCAAACCTAGTCTTGTGTCTAGTCTTGTGTCGATGTATTTGAAACCTAGTCTTGTGTCTAGTCTTGTGTCGGTGTATTTCAAACCTAGTCTTGTGTCTAGTCTTGTGTCGATGTATTTGAAACCTAGTCTTGTGTCTAGTCTTGTGTCGGTGTATTTCAAACCTAGTCTTGTGTCGGTGTATTTGAAAGTTGGAGACTCATGTTTCCAAAGATGGCAATTCCAGTCTATCCATAAACTGGAAAGCATCACATGCAAATAAATAATATAACTTATGTTTTTCTAGCTACATGGCTGGTAGCCTGGATATTGTCACACCTGTAATGTGTGTCTTTTTGCTTTGTATTTGCTTTAGAATAGCTGGTCATGACTGTCACTAATAGGAGTGTAATAAATAGGCTAGTCTTCATCAGTTATTACTGTCACTAATAGGAGTATACAGACAGCAGTTATTCCATGTTGGTCTTAAAAACTTGTCATGTGAGGCTGTTTTTGCAATTGCTTAAAGGCCTGAATATTAGAATATATAGTGCTAATTTTCTTTCCTCCGTGTGATACAGTTGCAACCTCTTGTTAACTGCCTTATTTCCATCCTTAATGTGTGAAATACACAGTCAAATTTAGATGTGGCAGAGCTTTTAGCTTGCCATAATGCTGTGTGTCAGAGTTTACTTCCCTGTTTTACTTGTCCCGTCAGGCTGTGTGCTAAAGTGCTAGGCTGCTAATCTGATCAATACTACACCCACTAAATTTACAGCTTTTGCTGATGGGACTCTGCCACCAAGGTCTCCTTTTTTGGTCTGTATGTTAACAGATTATCAATAGCAACCCTTTGTTATCCATAGTAATGGAAATCAATACCATGTTTCATTATTTGTGTTAAAATAAATTAATTAGAAATTCAGTGATGTCTTGCATGACATTGTTTTCTTCTCTTCCCTTTCTAGAGTATAGCTGTGAACATACATAGCCCTTCATTTGTAAAGCCAATAGCATGCTAGCATATTGATCCTCAATTCTCACAGAGATCAATGACATACGAGAGGGAGGGGGAGGGAGAGGCAGAGTAAAGCAGGGGGCTATTTATGGTTTCATGTATGTGCTACTGCCACACACACACACACACACACACACACACACATACACACACACTGCCCTCATTTCCGGACAAACAGGGCAGCAACAGAGTGGAGCACCAGTGCCCACCCCAACTCAGGCTGCCTGTTGGCCTCACAGTAACACAGCCAAGGGCAGCAATGTGCTAGTTGATGTGCTAGTCTCTCTCTCCCTCTCTTTCTCTCTCTCTGTGTATGTGTGTGTGTGTGTGTGTGTGTGTGTGTGTGTGTGTGTGTCTGTGTCTGTGTCTGTGTCTGTGTCTGTGTGTACTTGCATGCATGTGTGTGTGCATGAATGAATGTGTATGCATGTTTCAGGGTTTCTTCATCAGTAAATGTTTGCTGTCTTGGAAAATGATGTCTGAAGAAATTAAAAGCTTATCAGTTGAATGGGTTGCATTTCATTGTTGAATGTTATTGAATGTTGATGGTGATGAGAGATTGTGCTTTTCTGAGTGTGACAGAACATTCTGAATCCCCCAGTCATGTCCTCTGAGTGTGTCCTGTTGCCTCTGCTCTCTGATCATTAACCTGACTTCCACACTGCAAATATGGCTCTCAGAGATGAAGCTGCTAGGCTGCAGCTAGTTGTCAGGAATGCACACACACACACACACACACACACACATTCAAAAAACTAGACTTGGTATTGTGTGTCGGCCTCATGTAAATCTAAAAAAATACTCAGTGCAGGTCAATGTGAGTTGATTTGTGAGATGTGTGAGTTGTGTTGCTAGTTGTTGGGTTTCTAGTTGTTGTGTTGGCAGTTGATAATGTTACTTATTATGTTTACTTGTGTTGCTGGTGATTGTGTTGCTTGTGTTGCTGGTGATTGTGTTGCCAGTTGCTGGTGTTGCTGAGTTGGTTTTGTTGTTTTCTTGGTTGTGTGTGTGTGCTTTGCAATAGCTGACCTTTTGCTATGCACACATGACTTTTACCTTCCTCTTGCTTTGCTGCATGTGCGTGACCCTATGCGTCGTTCACTGACCTAAGGCCACCTTGTGACGGCCTAGTCACCAGTATTCCTTCCTCTTTCACCTGCTCTGGCCAATGGGAGGAGCCGTGCCAAGCAAGCGGGACGAGAATAGACTAGTGTTATGCTGCTTGTTTCACTGGCTCAGCAGAACTCCTCCTGACTGCCCTAGAAGACGCTGTGGCCTTTATGTAGGTTGAGCTCGAGATCAGTAACCTTTGATAACACAGACCACTGACATCTCTTTCCCACATGATCTGAGCACATTTGCAGAACAATATGTTACAACTCATGCTTTGCACAGATTGTATTGGACACAAACACTGTGTGTAAATCTAGTAAATAGGCCAGATAATCTGACCTCATCCCATGTGCTGGAGAGGTCTAGCACAGAACTGTGCTAGGGACTAGGCATTGACAATGTGCTGGGGACTAGGCATTGACAATGGCCGGTGTCTTCATGAGCAGTTCCAGCTCTGAGCATGTGTCACATGATCCACTGCATATCCAAGCACTCCAGCCTGCAGAACAGAAAGCTGCTGTCCTAGAGGAGTCTAAACACAAATAAATGCTAAGCAGCAAGGCAATTTCTATAAGTTCTATGCCTGTTGGACTGGTAGGTTTCTGCTGTCTGCTAATTCAGTTTTGCTTAGCTGAGGACAGGCGTCTATGAGATGAACTCTCCTTCTCTCATGTCTTCAAAGCTTTTCTCTACACCTCTTCTTCTTTTCACTCTCTGCCTG
This sequence comes from Tenualosa thibaudeaui, assembly GCA_027481765.1. NCBI lineage: Eukaryota > Metazoa > Chordata > Actinopteri > Clupeiformes > Clupeidae > Tenualosa > Tenualosa thibaudeaui. The sequence continues at coordinate 1,929,809 of JAIFZK010000009.1, forward strand.
AGCATCTTATCGCCCTCTTCCCCATGAAGCTTGTTTAGGAGGCTCACACTTATTAACATTTCTAGACATTGTGTGTGTGTCAGTGTGTGTGTGTGTGTGTGTGTGTGTGTGTGTGTATGAGTATTTGTGTTTCATAGGTGAGCCCGCATTTGTGGTAAAGCCCCAGATTTCTGTATGTATGCTTAGACTTCAGAATAAATATATTTTAGTTCTTTGCAAATCCTTCTTAGCTGTATGTGCCTTGTACTACACTCTACTCTTTGCTCTCTGGTGGATGGTGTTTTCAGTGTACTTGTGATATTGCTCATGAGAAGTGTGACTGTGACTAAGTGATTTATGCAACTATTGTGTTTATTTCATGAAAGCTTCCCTGCCCCCCCCCCCCTCCTTCCTGCCAGCAAACTCACATTTTGTTCCTGGACTGGATTCATTTCTCATGTCGTAATCCATGAGTCGTTCTTTACGAAAGAAGGACAGAAGACATTCCATAAGCTGACCTGGCTTGAAGAACCTCTGCAAGAATGTGCCATGGGAAAATGTGTGTGTGTTTTATTTTGGCACTGTGAATGTGAACAGTGTAGCCATTTGTATTTGACACACCCTTTTCCTCTGAACAGTGTGAGATCCAAAAGAATTAAAAAAGTGTGAGTTTTGGACTGCAGGAGCAAACATGCTGCTGAATGCACAGCAAACACCATGACTGCAGGGCTGAATTATTAGCATTTGTACTCTGCTGGAGTTCAGGATTGAGCAACTTCCACTATCAGTGATGTTAGAAAGTCTATGGGTTTGTTGCCATAAAGAGCATTTGTGACAGTAGGGGAGTGTGTTTCTTGACCACATAAGCTCTGTTTGTTTGTTTGTGTTCTGCACATCTTAGTGCTCATGGAACATTTATTACCCACAAGTGCCACAAAATTTGCATGTCGTATGAATTTGTGCGTTGCATCCGCTGTTTTTAGAACTGCAATTGTCACAACACTACGGCTTGGCCTGCTGCTTTAGACAGTCAGACCTCCATCTCTCATGTTCTCTTGTCCTTTTGTAGGAATTTAGATGAAATGGGTTAATGATTTTCAACTCAAGTACTTTTGGTTTGTTGAACTTTGTCATTTGTGTCTGAGTCATGGCCTGCACAGCCCAAAGCTCTCCTCTCTAGTGAGATGAGGCGTATTTGCTCTGGAAATGTCACCAGAGCTTTGGCTGTTTGATTGCCTGTCTGAATTTGGAGAATTGCATGCAGACGAGGTGTGTGTGTGTGTGTGTGGTTGTATAGAGGGTTGCGTGTGTGCGTATGCGTGTGTGTATGTGGAGCATTGTGTGTGTATGTGTGTGTGTATGTGGAGCGTTGTGTGAGTGTGTGGAGGTTTGTGTATGTGTGTGTGTGTGTGGAGCGTTGAGTCAGTGTGTGTAGCTTTGTGTGTGTATATCTGGAGGGTTGTGTGTGTGTGTGTGTGAGTGTGTGTAGCTTTGTCTGTGTATATCTGGAGGGTTGTGTGTGTGTGTGTGTGCTGTGCACCATTGTTTGTGTGTGGAGGGTTGTGAGTGTGTGGAGTGTGCTTGCTCTGGCCACCTCAGAGGAGGTGTTTATCAGCGCTGAGCAGGCGTCCTCTTCTCTCTGCCCCCTCTGGAGAGCACACCTGAGGGAGGGGCAGGCACGCCCGGGCTAATTGTGTGCCACCAGGCGTTTGTGCTCTAGTCCCTAGCCTGAGACAGGACACTTGCATGTCCTCCCCCCAGAGGCTTATTGGGAAACTCTCCTGCAAGGCTCTCCTGGACTGAATTCACTCAAGGCCTTATTGGACTCAAACACTGGTGCTGGACTCTGAAAGTCCTGTATGGACTTTGATGGATTCTCATCTCTATTCATATTTCATCAATTATGTCTGCCTGCGTGCATGTGTGTAAGTGTACATGTTTGTGTGTGTATGTGGGTGTATGTGTGTGTTTGTGTGCATGCGTGTGTGTGTGTGTTATTGTAAACAGATGCTCAGAGACACTGCCATTTCTCATCACCCCCTGCTCACACTGTGAAGACTATAATTTCTAATGTTTTGGCATAGTTCCCTCCAGAAGGTACATCAGATTGTGAACATAATCTACTGCCACTTTTAATAGGAGTCAAGGGAGCCACATTAACTTCCAAAAATGGTCATGGACACAGGCGTCTGAGCTGAATGAGAATGCAGATTTATCTCTCCTCCTCAGTAGATGTATCAGCTGGTGTTCATGATCAATATATATGCTTGTGGGAGCTTGTGTGCATGTGTGTTTGTAGTAGTTTGGTTCAGTGCAGTGACCTTGCCTGTCTCTCTGTGTCTCTCTCTGTCCTGCAGGAGGAATCTCACCAAACTGTCTCTTATCTTCAGCCATATGCTAGCTGAGATCAAGGCCATCTTTCCTGGTGGCCAGTTCCAGGGGGACACCTTCCGCATTACCAAGGCAGATGCCGCCGAATTCTGGAAGAGATTTTTTGGAGAGAGGTACGTTTCAAATGGCAGTTACACTACATACACAGTATATGGGTAGGTTAGGTAGGTTTGTATGATTACATGAAATCTACTAGTTTTGAACTGACATAAAAAACACCAGTCTAGTATTACCAGTATTTAATTACATAATCCTTTTTCCCCATGTTTTGTCACATCCACTATATGGAATTGCAGTTATAATTTTACAAATGAAATGCAAATCTAAAAATGTTTATTGACATATACAGCTGACAATTAACTGTCTTTGAGATGGTGCACTGAATCACTCGGCCCATTCTGGGGGCTTCCTCATCCTCTCTCCCTTGTAGTCAGCATCAGCAGGCTTGAGTAGTGAAGTAGGAGTCAGCCGTGCGTGGCGGCAGAGTTGTGTTTGAGAGGAGGAAAGGTTATCTGGCTGCTTTGCATACAGCTGGCCAGTTAGTGTGCCCTGATGGAGGCGTGTTGTTTGCCATGGACTGCGTGTGGGGCGGGGAGAAGGGAAGCCGAGGCCCTGACTGCTGCAGGCGCTCTGAGAAGTGTTATGCAGCTGGAGGCCTGCATCAGACTGTGTACACTTTGTGTGTGTGTGTGATCCCCTCCACTCCACTCCACTCCACTCCCCTCTCCTCAGTTTACAGACTGGTCTCAACATGTCTGCCGTTCTCTCTGTTCAGCTGTCCTTAGGCCCCGAATATACTCGCCCTTCCTCATGCCTACAGCCAGACACATATTGAGAACATAGGCTTTCCCATGGATGTGAATGGATAATGGAGCTTTGTCTTTGTGAGCACCAGAGACAAATGGACCTTAGGGCCTAATCCCATCATGACGCTTACACCGCCTTTAAACGCTAGCCTATGTGAACATGGGTCTTTAGACGGAGCTGTGTGGTTAACAGCACCATTGACTACTGCTGGGCTTGAGTGCGTCGCTCACACACATGAGGAGTGCAGGAGGAGGAGGAGGAGGAGGAGGAGGAAAGGCTGGAGACGGGACAGCCCCCCATAGACAGGCTTTTTAGAGAGAGAGGGGGAGAGAGAGAGAGAGAGAGAGAGGGGGAGGGAGAGAGAGAGAGAGAGAGAGCAGAGCCAGTCCCCTGCGCATATTTGGTTACAGCAGTGATATATTATAGATTATTATAAAGCCCGGCTTCCCGCTCTGCAGAGAGGAAGTGTCTGTTATTGATGGTGTGGACGGAGAGCAGCTTTCCCTTTTGACTTGGGGGAGGCTGCGGCTCAGGCCCCAGGCTTGTCCTCTAGACACACACACACACAGACACGCAGACATGGCACAGGGGCTGACGCACTCCTCTGCTCCGCTCACGCAATACCACAGAGGTGAACTCACAGGCTCTTATGCTGGAAGCAGGGAAGACAGCCATGTTTAAAGGAGCCTAGCAGGTAGTAGAGGACCTGGGAGGAAATTGAGAGGCAGCTCACAATTGGATTGGCATTGATATAGACTTGTTTCTTTGTTTGTGTTTAAAGTATAGTATATAGCTGATGCTCTTGTCTAAAGCAGTGTGTTGTACTGACAGTGACTCGGGTATAAGGTGTGATGAACTGTATATGACAATACAGCATTATTTTGTATACTATATTATAAAGCTGTAAAGCTTTGTATAGTTTAAAACTCCCCTACTGGTGCTCCACTTGCTGGGGCTCTGTGTTGGTCCTGTATTGGTTGAGTTCAGCTACTTGCTCAGTTGAATTAGTCTGTGCACATAGTTCTATTTTTAAAAAGCTTGTTGAAATGCTGCTCATGACAGTAAGCCAATGGCAGTGCAGTTTCCAGCAGCAGCAGCAGCAGCACCGAAGTGTGCTAGCTGACATGTGGTGTTTTTCATCTTGCTCAAGGAGTGGACTGTTACTCTGTGGCAGAATCCTCTTGGCTGGAGACTCATTTGGCCAGCGCAGAACTGGGTCTTATCACAGTGAGAGCAAAGTCTTGAGAAGCCATCTAAAGGCCATTAACAGCATCTAGGTTTGCTATCCGCAACAGGCCCCTGTCTGAAATGACAGAAATGTGGTCAGAAAGCCCTGTACCATGAATTGCAATAAGAACCATTTGGAGAGGAAGTGAAATGAACAGGTGTGTCTCTGTGTGTGTCTCTGTGTGTGTCTCTGTGTGTGTCTCTGTGTGTGTCTCTGTGTGTGTCTCTGTGTGTGTCTCTGTGTGTGTCTCTGTGTGTGTCTGTGTGTGTGTGTGTGTGTGTGTGTGTGTGTGTGTGTGCGTGCACACACGCTTATGTTAATGCTTCTCTGTGCTGCAATGCTTTGAGCAGACCTGAAGCACCATGGCCCCAGCAAGTACCCACTCTTCTGGGAGAGTTTGGGGTTCCTCTCCTCTCCTATCTCCACTATACTGATGACCGGCCTGGCCCTGAACCCCAGCTCTCACTTAGAAACACACTCACTCACTTTCTCTCTCTCGCTCTCTCTTTCTCTCTCTCTCTCCTGATATGTTGTAATTGGCTGGGACAGGAGGCCCTGCAGGCTATCTGTTTGTGTATAGTGTTGAGAGACACTGTCTGCCCATTAGTCCGTCCTCCACTCATTTAGGCCTGGGATATATTTGCATCCGCCTAATTAAATCTCCTCTCCTCTCCTGCCCATCCTCTCCATAGCTCATCAGAGAACCCCTCACCCCCCAAACACACACACCACCATCACCACTAAAGGGAAACTCTGTCTATGCTGACCAGCCTTAGGAATGACAGTGTTGCTTTTCCAGTATGTTATCCTAACGTATGTCTTCTGTCCATACTTGTTCAGATCTCTGTCTCAGTTTAATGTTTTAGCAAGTAAAATCGATTTCAGTGGAAAAAAATCATTTCATTTATGTTAATTTCATAGTCCTTTTGTTTTTAAATGAAAGGGTTTGCCTCCCATGTTAAGATAAGGTATGTTGAATGTAAAGAGAATTATTGCTGGAGGTCTCTTGGAAAGAGTCATGATTCAAATCATCTGTGTATCCTTCACAAGTTCCATGTGGAGTAATAACATGATGTGCAATTTAAAAGTCATTAGGGAAACAGCAATTGCCTTACACTGTTCAAAACATTCTCTGTAAGTGTTCCAGCTTCATTTGGTAAACTAACTAATTGGGAGGATGGTGCTCTACTCATGCCTGTATTGCAACTGATCATAGAACAGCCTTGCAAATGGGCTGTCACCACCCCCTCACACCTGCTATGAAAGAGTCTTGTCTGTGAAACCCTATTTATTAGCTTCAGTGAGCCAGCATGGCTGTTTATTAGCAGTCAGTCGACATTTTTAGATGATCATTGCTGGTAGTTTGGGAAGCTCAATAGCTTTAAAAATAAAAGCAAACAAAAAAAATGTAAGAAACTGCCCATTGAAGTATATATATACTTATTTTGTCCCGTGAGGGAAAATTTTGTCTCTGCATTTATCCCAGTCGTGAATTTGTTGAAAGACACACAGTACATAGTGAACACACAGTGAGGTGAAGCACACACTCACCCGCAGCAGTGGACTGCCTGCTACAGCAGCGCCAGGGAAGCAGTGAGGGGTGAGGTGCCTTGCTCAACTGTGGATGTACTGGTCGGGGATCAAACTGGCAACCCTTCAGTTTCAGCCACGGCTGCCTCAATTTGCCCATTCGCTTGATCTCAGCTCACGACACTGAATCCCATACAGTGATATGAGATTGCCTTAAATGCCATAAATGCTGGCATGTGGCTCTTACCCCAAGGGCTGTAGTGGGAATAGCCTAGAAGAGGAGTGCTTACTGGAGAGGTGCTTAAGGAAATGAGTGTTGAGTCAGCATGGAGAGGGGCAGTGTCTGGTGAACGTGGCTGTCCCTCTCAACTAGGCTGCCACACTGTGGCTTTCACTCCCCTAATGACATAGATTGAGGAGGCATCTAGAACAGATGAGGGCTGCCTCTTTTAGACTGCTGCTTAAACATGTAATGGGGGTTAATCACTCTCTAAATGTTGATATTGCAGTGGTCATGGAATGGATGCTTGATGTAACCCCAGAGGAAAATGAGTGTTTATTTACCTATGTTTAAGTAGCATACTGGAAAGCATTTTAGCATGACAAGTAGTTTTGCCCACATTGCTTGATGCTGTGAGACCTGCTTTTTCCACTTACAATTTCTCCCAAGCATCTACATGGTTTTCCACTTTGCATCAGGTTCAAGTCATATAGCACAAGTCTCTGCCCACATACTGTATACCTGTAGAGTTTCCTGTGTTGTAGCCTACTATGATTCCCTTCTATGCTTCTGTGCTGCTACTGTCAGCACTACTCCCAGTGCTGTAGCACCAGCTAGGTGCTAGCAGGTGCTACATGTGTGTCTCTTGTGTGTAAGGGAGGCAATCTGTGATCACACCGTGAGATTAAAGCAGAATGTTTTGTGCTGTTGGCCATGATGTCAGTGCACACAGCACTCACCTGATTGTGTCAAAGATCATTTAACACTGAACAAGATAGGGTAGCATAATACATTACAATGGAAAAAAGCGTGAATAGTTTCAGTTTGCATAAGTGGGAGTGTCACAACCTCACAATGTAAACTTTTCAATGATCTTCTGCTCTTCAAGGAATGAGGGCTGCACTCTGGTCTGCAGCCTTGCAAAAACAGAACACGAAACTTAACAAATGTTTGTGCCTCTCACTCTGCTCTTACCCTCTGATTGTGCAGCTCTGCTGTGCCCAGCTGAGCGAGATCTGATCATGTAGATCCAACCATCATATGTTCTCCTCACCCCCCCCCCCCTCACCCCCATCCCCCAAAGCAGCGCAGTCCTCCCCCACTTCAACTAGTCAGGCCTGTGTGTGCCACCTCCACACTTTCTCTCTCACTCAGGAGCTCATTTCTGTCAAGGTTTCACACCCCCCTCCAGACGGTGTTTCACAGTTTTGATTGGTCTTGTTTTTGCTGGCAGATTGTTGAAGGTCAGTGGTGGCGTTTTTCCATCTGCTAAGACATGTGGTTAGATGAGGACACACACTCATATAGTTCACATGTGGGTGGAACCTTTTTGAGTCTGTTGTTTTTTTCAGGAAAATGTCATATCTTCCATTTTGTGATGCTTCGGCTAATCAGGCAGTCAAGTGTCTTCTGTGAAGTTAGGGGAGTTGTGTTTGGGAATCTCTCAGTCCCATTACTTTCTAACTAGCTCTAATATCCATGTACTTTGTCACAGACATGAGAGGGATAGAAAAATCCATGTTTATTTTCTGTGCCACTGTAACACTAGGTCATGAACACAGATGCAGTATGAAATATAGTTTCAAGAGCAGGTCCTGACCAAAGAGCATCGTAGTTCCGTGAAGGATGTATTGGGAGGTCTCTAGAGTGGTATTGCTAGTTAGAAATGAAATACAGACTCAGGTAATCACACATGAATGCATCCTTTAAAATGGCATTAGTTATGCATCTACACCACCCAGTGACATGTGACAAAACAGATTGAAGTTGGCCTAACATTATGTGTCCTATAATGTGATTCACTTTGCCATCTTATTGTCTGGTACAATTGATAACCCCTAAGGAAAAATGGACTGTTTAGAAATACTGTTGTTGAGATGCTGTGCCTGTAGAACTGTATGGCTAGAAGCACATAACCTTATAATTTCATGATTTGTGTGTCTGTTTTTCCCTAACAACCAACAACACTTGTGTTAGTCATGTTACTTAATCATTTTCTCTGTTTTTTTTTCCCCAGGACAATTGTGCCATGGAAAGTGTTTCGACAGTGCCTTCATGAAGTTCACCCAATCAGTTCGGGATTAGAAGCAATGGCCCTGAAATCCACCATCGATTTGACCTGCAATGACTACATCTCAGTCTTTGAGTTTGACATCTTCACCAGGCTCTTCCAGGTAGAGTGCACCACACCCCATCACTGGTGTATTCTCTCTTTGTTTGTGTGGTTTCCGTGAGTCACTCCACACACAAACACACACACACACACACACACACACACACACACACACACACAGCTAGAGAAACTGCAGAGTCGATCTCAAATGTCACAGACAAATCATCAGTCATTATGAGTGAATGCAAAGTGAAACTGGGGATTACCTTTTCCCTTCCAGTGGGGGTGGCTGCTGTCATCTCCACTCAGACAATAGCACGCACGCGGAGCTTTTTTGAGCACAGCCTCTGTGTGCCACACAGCCAAGCCCTGCCTCCACCCAGCTTCAGAGGCCCAGTCACTAATGACGTATCTCCAGTGGGACGTGTGCTGCTGGGCCACCCTGCTCCGCATGAGGCTGCCTTCACTCAGCATGCATGTATCAGCTTGGCTCCTCCAGCCCCCAACCCCCAGCCCACACTCCACACTTGTGCTGTGGAATTAGACATGCAGCCCGAGCAGAGGGTGGGCTGTGGCTTCAGGCAGGGAATCTCACTGACTGGCTCTGGCTTGCGCTGACTCTGGCCACACCACACACACACACACACACACACACACATACCACACACACACACACACACACCACACACCACACTACACGCACGGGCTGTTCCATGCTACTCAGGCACTAATCCAGCTCCTGCTACTTAGACAAAGCCGTCGTAGCGCAATGCCGTCACCGTGTCACCCTTGCCATCACTCACTCAGTCATGGGTGGGGAAGACTGGGTGTGCTTTGTTCCAGTGGACCCAGATGAGTACCTTGCAGTGGGCATCTCCTCCTGAAGCAGTGCTGCCTCTGCACTGGTCAAAGGATCACTAGCAGACATGGCTCAATCCCCTTCACTGCACTGGAGGACATCCATGGCAGGCAGATGTGTGGTGTTCTCCTGTGGGACAGACAGATGTGTTCATCATGTGGTGTTCTCCTGTGGGACAGACAGATGTGGTCTTCTGTGGGACAGACAGATGTGTTCACCAAGCGGGACAGACAGATGTGTTCACCGTGCGGTGTTCTCCTGCGGGACAGACAGTTGTGTTCATTATGCAGTGTTCTCCTGCGGGACATAGGGGCTGATGGAGTGCAGTTAGCTGTGGAGTAGTGGCCTTGGCCCACACACAGAGAGGATCAGATATACTGCTGCATCCGCTGCACATAAATAGAAAGTGAAATTCAACCTCTTTGTCTGCAACACTCACTTTTGCTCTGCTCTGCCATGTCCCAACGTGCAAAGTATTGTGTTTGCTTTAGTGAAGGGTTGAGTGTTGTGTTGTGTTTGCTTTAGTGAAGGGTTGAGTGTTGTGTTGTGTTTGCTTTAGTGAAGGGTTGAGTGTTGTGTTGTGTTTGCTTTAGTGAAGGGTTGAGTGTTGTGTTGTGTTTGCTTTAGTGAAGGGTTGAGTGTTGTGTTGTGTTTGCTTTAGTGAAGGGTTGAGTGTTGTGTTGTGTTTGCTTTAGTGAAGGGTTGAGTGTTGTGTTGTGTTTGCTTTAGTGAAGGGTTGAGTGTTGTGTTGTGTTTGCTTTAGTGAAGGGTTGAGTGTTGTGTTGTGTTGTGTTTGCTGTAGTGGGAAATCCAGTCATATTAATCCTCCTTTTGTCTTGCAGCCGTGGGGCTCTATCTTGAGGAACTGGAACTTCCTGGCTGTCACTCATCCTGGGTACATGGCCTTCCTGACCTATGACGAGGTGAAGGCCCGCCTGCAGAAGTACATCAACAAGCCTGGCAGGTAGGTCCTCTCACCAGCCAGCCAGCCTGCTGTGGTGTGTGGTGTGTGGTGAGGTGTGGACATGCGTGGGGGCCTGGTGTGTTTAATAAGGGCCAAGGTAAGAGACGGGCCATCTGCTGTCTCAGTGCCGCGTGGCAGTCTGGGTTCCTCAGGCCTGGGCCCTATGTGGGTGGGGCTGACATGGCAGTTAATTAAAGGGAGGGCAGAGATGTGTGTGTGTGTGTTTGGCGGGGGATGGGTAGGAAACTGAGGCTCTTCCTGAGACAGCATTGAGTTTGTTTCCCTCCCAAGAGCACTACTTACTCTACACAGGCACTGGGCACTAGGCACTCTTCACTGCTCAGCTTCACACACAGCTGCTTTTGCAATCTCATACAGTTCAATGTTGTGCAACAGAGTTGGGTATTTGGAGGGCAGTCAATAGTCAGCTGCAGTTGGAAACTCTTAAACTTGTTTTGATGGGCGCAGTGGCTGAGCTGCTATTTCTCCAAAGGATGTGTAAAAGATATTTAAATTTTTTTGTGTGTGTAAAGCCAATGTGACTAAATCAAACAAAAGGAAACAGAAGGTTAGTGGGTGGTCAGCCCAGATCCCTTCTGAATCACTGCGTGCAAATGCCAATGGCTTGAGTAGGGGGGAAGGCAGCTGCTGGAGGACATGGGGGGTGGGATGGAGCCCAGCATGCATGTCTGCCAGGCCCCTGCTCCGCCTGCGTCTGCATCTGTGTCTGCATCTGCTGAGCTCTCTGCTGCCTTCGTCTGTCCAAAGCTCTGTCTGAAGCTGTCTCTTTCTTTCTCACGCGCACACACACACACACACACACACACACACACACACACACACACACACACACACACACACACACACACACGTCACTTCTCAGCACTGTTGGAACACAAAGCTTTAAAAGGCTTGCCAGTTAAGTGAGTAAGTGAGTGTGTGTGTTTGTGTGAGTGATGCTGTCCCAGTCATTATGTGCTGGTCACATGTGTATGTGGTTTCAGTGTCAGTGCTCTCTAAAGTAGAGAGAGGCTCCCCGGGAGCCGCCAGCACCCTGTGGCTACCGTGTGCACTGCTTATTAGTACTCACCATCATCAACACACACACACACACACACGCAGAGCAGAGGGGAGGGGAGGGGAGGGGAGGGGAGGGGAGGCAAGCACACCACTGCTGCCGCCTGCCTTCCCTGCGCAAGCTGCACCAGGGAGCGCAAATCTAATGAGCTGTGGCCATTTTAATTACACCGAGACGGCATTAGCAGCAGAACTGACAGCCAGCTTTCCCCTTGAAGATCACTCTCTCCAGAGACTGCTTTTTTCCTCCCTGTCCCTCACAAGCAGGACAATAGCAGAGCCCAAGCTGTGGCGTTTGGAGATGAAAGATGAAAGGCTTTTGTCAGGACTGTGCTGGGATCAGCAAACAGTCAACTTTGCATCTGTGAACAGCCTTATGCTGTCATTTTATATGCTGTTTGTGAGGTTGTGTTTCGTATTTCAGTTCCAGTGGCTAAATTGCTCTTCCTGCTGTAATGAAAGTGGACTAGAGCCCAGTCAAGCATATTTGTTTTGCATTCATTGCGATAGACTGACTCAGATACTGAATTTGGTGCTCAGCGAAAATTCTGAGAATTCAGCACAAATCTAGAAAATTAGGTAGGCTAATAAGACTGCTTTCACAGAAAATGTAGCCACAAAATTAGAGCTAATTTGAAATGTCAGGCGTCCCTGGAGGAGAGGAAGAATATGCGGATTCTGAGTTTAGTCTTTAGTGTGTGTGCCTCCAAACCATGACAGGAAGTGTGCTTGCTTGCTTGCTTTCTTTCATTCTTTTTTTGTTCCTTTCTTTCTTTTTTCTTTTTTTCTTTTTGATGTGCTGCACTGCATAGGCCCCCACCAGCCACACGAGAGAACAATAGACTGAGTGCAGAGAGGTGGCGGTGGAAGTGAGCGAGGCAGAGGGCTTCCTCAAAGCAGAGGTGATGCAGATTTGATGGCCATGTGGCAAGAATCAGCCCCAAACGCAACGCTTTGGAGAAGCTCCACTCCACACGTGAGGCACAGCAGCACAGTGGGCGTCTTGTGCATTTAATCCCATTTAGCACAGGCGCCCATTCACTTGGCTGCAGTAAAAATAGCACTAATAGAATCTAGTAATCCCAGTGCCAATCCCTGAGTGGTAAGCAGGCAGGCAGGCAGGCCACAGGCTCCCTCTGTGCTTCTGGCTTTCCTGCCCGGCCCCTCAGTCCTAATGCAGCACACAGTAGCAGCACACAGCTATTTTTATTTACTGTAGAATAATAGCCACGCTAGGCTAGCAGGGCCATTCTATTCCTTGTTTGTTTTGTCAGATTTTAATCACCATTTCTGATTTCTCTTTTGTATTTAACCACAAAGAGTCCTGGGCTTGATCCAACATGCTGGATGTCTTAACTGTTACCTACAGAATTTGTGCCCTGCTAAATCATGTTTCTTTGTCTCTGTGTATCAGTTAGGACATGCTGTGCAGCGCATTAGAGCAGTTTGACCTGTGGAGTCCAGGCTTCTCTCTTCCCTTATCTAGAGCGCCACACTTCATTCAGACTAGCAGCACACACGCAAACACACACACACACACAAGCCCCCGTCTTCTGTCCAGCCTGCTTGCATTTCTTAAGCAGTGAACAGAGCACAGGGCTGGAAATAGCCTTCTCTTCCTCCTCCTCCTCCTCCTCAAGATAGACAACAACATTGTATAGACATTAACATAAGACATTTGAGACGGTGTCGGTGTAACCTAGCTTTTATATAGGGGTTAAATGGTTGCAAATGTAACTATTCAGCAAAAAAAGATTTGTAAGCTTTTTTTGAAGTGTGTGATAGATGGTGTTGTTCTAATGTGGTATGGAATGTCATTCCAATTTTTTTGTGTATGTGTGAAAAAAATCTCTGGCCATAGGTGTTTCTAAAGGTTGGCATTAAAAAAAGTGCCTAAGTTAGTGATCTTGTAGTCTTGTCTCGTCTTGTCTGATCGCTCTCACTCTTCCCCCCACAGCTACATCTTCAGACTGAGCTGCACCCGGCTAGGCCAGTGGGCCATCGGCTACGTCACCAGCGACGGCAACATCCTACAGACCATCCCCCACAACAAGCCGCTGTTCCAGGCTCTGATCGATGGCTGCAGGGAGGGCTTGTAAGTGAGGCCCCATTCCCCTCTGCTGAGCTCACAGAGCAGGAGTTGCTTGTGCCTATAGGGAGGGGGTGTGGACCTTGCTGAGGAGCTCTGGGGGCCTTCACACCCGCTACTCAGAGTGGTAGCAGAGGACACTGGCCACACATTACACTAGGGCCATAGGAATGTTCAATTGGACAGCGAAGAGCAGATACGACTCTGTGGTTTGAAACACCCCATCACTTGTGTATCTGGGGCCATAAAGTATATAAGGGATAGCATTCTATCAGACAGTCATTATCTGCTTCTTATTCCACTGCTTGATCAAATTTCCTATTGTGATGTGCTATTTAGAACGTGCATTATTTTCACATAACCGCACAGCTATGAAGAAGCCCCACTTTTCTGGACATATTACACTTGCATATCAATTCGCCCAGCTCAATGTGAAGTTTAAATGAGCTGTCACGTTAACACAGGGTTACAGTTTAGCAGCCTGACCAACAGTTGCACCACAGCAACATTGTCACCATCATTTTAAGTCTGTTACTCTGCGTTTGGGTGTATGGAAAACAGTGATTTTACAAAAGCCAAGGTGGGATAGAATCTTTGGATGCAGCGCTTGACAACAACAGACCGAACTAACGACCCGCTTTTGACTATAGCAACTATCCATTAAGGACTAGTAATGACAATTTATTCCAGTAAGTTTTGAATGAGTCCATGTGCAGCGGTTTGCAGAAGTAGTTCTGCAAACGAGTCTGGGTTAGCTATCAAAACTTGTAAATTGTTATCAAAACTACATAGCGCAGATGTGGCAACAGTGGTATAAGCTGGATAATGAACTCCACAGCGTGTGTATATCAGTGAATATTGCACTTATCGAGGTGTAAAGGCCCCTCTGTGTCCGATCACCACCTTGAATGTGCAATATTCACTGATATATGCACGTGTCATTCATTATCCTTTACGTGTCAGGGTCCTGTATCACTCTGTCCATAAGAATGAGCACAGTGCAGCACATTATCTTGCTTGATTCATGGCTACCTGCTGAAGATATCAATCAAATGGCAACAAAGCACTGTATTTTATTATTGTGTTGTATTTTATTGTTTATGGTCATTTTAATGATTAAAAAGTAGTCTGACAGGTTAGCTGACAGTTTTTCGAACGTTATGACCGCATTCTACAGATCCTTTCTTTTACTTTCCTGAGAACTGACTTCTCAGACCTGGAGGCTTTGTATGCTTTCACATTCTTTATACAGTACAGTAATGTAGTCTACATCTCACACAAGAGCAATTGTTCTTTCTAATGATGATACTAACTGACCGTTTGGTGCAGTAGAAGGGCATCTTGAACTGAAGTCTGCATGCATCTATTACACTTGCCTACCTGGTTAAACAACAAGTTTCTTTGTATCTGGATCTGATTTGAGGCCATTTTTTGCTAGTTTCATCTGAGGACTTTCTTTGCTATTGTGATGAAATGGTCATTCCCTCACTTGCTCAGGCAGAGTGGGTAGTTAATTGCTCTAAATGCAGTTTGACTTCCCTCCTCACACTTGACTGGCTTTGGCTTTGAGGCCTGTGTGGAGAGGCGGCCAAAGGTGGCCCATTTTCGTCCAGTCTCTAATGGAGATGCCAGGAATGCAGTTGTGCATGAGAGCCCATTAGACCCACTGGCTGTCTGAGTGCTTGCAGGGGAGTATCAGTTCACAGGGACATGACATGAGTGTGTAGCACACAGGCCGCCTCCTCTGCCACTCCTGCCCTGCTGCTGTTGCCTGGTGTGTGTGTGTGTGTGTGTGTGTGTGTGTGTGTGTGTGTGTGTGTGTGTGTGTGTGTGTGTGTGTGTGTGCGTGCGCCACCTCAGAGAATGCTCACCCCTCCTGACCCTGTCCCCTCTCCCCAGCTACCTGTTCCCAGATGGACGCAGCTACAACCCTGA